>OX336390.1:956069944-957269944 GCA_946902985.2 Meconema thalassinum | reverse complement strand
CCCGAGTAAGGTCAAGTCACTGTTTATTTCCTGTACGCTTGACAAAGTTCAAAGCAAGTTTCTCTTATCTCAACTCTGGCTGATTGCCGACCCTTGTCTAGTGAGTCGCTCCTGCAAGTACAGAAGCCGTTCAACTCATCACCAAAATAAACTTGTTCCAGTTAAGGACTCTTTCAGCTATTTATATGCCTTATCTCGTTGTATTATGTGGGTCAAGGCCGCGCTCGCTTATGTCTCTCACTTACTCACGCTCGTATTCTACAATTGCTTCGATTCTCGTCTCGTAACATCGTTGCATATCCTTTACGCGCTTATGTATCACACTTTGCTTACATATTTTGCGATCTTATTGTTCATTGATGAACAAACTTACTTCTTCTCGTCGTCACATTCGATGTGTTTTTGCATTTATACTTGTCACGTCACGTTTCTCGCTGACTTAAGTATTTTTCCGAGTAACCCCTTTGATACTCATTACAACTTGAGGTCATTGTTTATGGCTACTAGTTTGTTACCCATGGCGTTCTTGCTTTCTACTCGCATAGTTTCTTTGTTTATTTGGTATATTCTTATCCTGAATAGATGTACTTGTTTCTATACGCTTTGTTTAAACTTGTCAATTCTTCTTTCTCATCGTATCGTAATCTTTACTAGTGCTTTATTTCTCTCAGCTTCCAGCTATTTTGTGATTGAAGATGTCGTTAATTCTCGTTTTCTAACTCCGCTTTCCAATGACCCTGATGACCTGCTTCCATTCATACCTGGTCACTTTCTTACACGCACTTCTCTCTCTGCCCATCCTCCCCTTCCTAATTCTTTCGGGGATTCTGATTTACCTATTGTTTGGTGTAAACTTGAAGCCCTCCGTAATTCTTTTTGGAAGAGGTGGAACTTGGAATATTTAACTTCCTTGCAACGGAGGCAGAAGTGGTTTCTTTCCAGTCCCGACATTAAAGTGGGAGACTTGGTCTTAGTTAGGGAAGTTTCTCCCCCCTTAGAATGGATCTCTTGTAGAGTGACCGAGTGTTATCCTGGAAGAGATGGGAGAGTCAGGGTGGTCAGAGTTTTGACCACTAATGGTCAGATCACAAGACTACTTCTCTTCAATTACTTTATTACTCTTAAATGTTTAATTGCTTATTTGTTCCCTGTTGGTGTTTGTCCCTCCCAGTATGGTGTATGCTTGGAATACACGGTACGAGAGATTATAATTTTCAATGCTTTTGCATGTTCTTTCCTTCCTCTTTGTCAAACACCAACAGTGATCTTCTGTTTTCTCTTAGGGGTTCAGGTCGCTTATATCTTTTATGAGTCTGTTCCAGATATATATTCTATGACCCACCTAGCGTCATATAGCAGCGAATATCTGAAGCTCTTCAACTCTTCCTCGCGCAAGAGGAATTCCTTCTCCATCTGGCCACCAGATTTTGCTGCCATCGCCAGCTATTATCTCCATGAGCAAGAGAACTACGTCTACTCTTTTACTCACCATGCTGCGCTAGTATCATCTGTTATCAACTCTTTGAAGACCGGCTCAGCAAGAGAAGATCAATTTTTTGTTTTAAAGTTGGTTATGTTTATATGTTCTCCTTTTGTTTCCTACCCCCCACTCTTTTTCCCTTCCTTGGACCCTCCGTGCTCCGTTGAGCAGGTCTCACTTCTCAGTCGGCAGTTGACTCGATCAGTCAGGGCTCTACTAGGGCCAGTCTCCTCTAACCAAGAGACATTCTCTACGTTCTACGCCATGTTGGCGCATTAAGTATCGGTTAAGGGAACCTCACCTTCGCCATGCAACAAAGATAAGTACCTGCTTCAAGTTTTAACCTCATCTTCATGATTTTACCGACCACATGCTTTTAACTATCTTTTTTAGGCAGTGTGAAATTACTTATTTTGGGGTAAAATCATTCTTCGTGGGATTTGCCATGTTGAGCTTTTGTTCGTACAAGCCAACCTTACTAGAAAAGAGCTTTTCTTAAGCTATTTAAATGAGAAATCTTCTCACTACGTGGGATATTATCTAATACCCGCTGTTTATAATTTACAAAGCAAGTTCCTCCGCTGGATTTACATTGGCCCCATTTTCTACTAAGATCGTCCTGGAACTTTCCAGATCTTGTACTCTATCTGCGAGTCTTGCCGTCAGGTATTTTTCACTCACTTGTGAAAATAATATTTAAAATGAGGAATCTTCCTTAAATTACTGCAATAGCGAACTTTCTTCCCCCGTTGGAACATTCTATGGCGCATTTAATTGTAATTTACAACTTTCTCAAGAAATAGACTCTCGCCTACCTAGTGAAACCAGTTATCATTGCAATAACTTTCTTTCCCATAAACTTTGTGTTTCCACAGTGAACTTTTCATATATTTCAACCAACTATAGTGAAAACCAGTGCTTGCTCAACTTTTCTACCGCGTCGCGATCGTCCGTTTATATTTAAATACGGCCATGAACATTTTTTCCTCCATCCCTATTTCTCTTTCCTAAACCTCTTACTAACAATCTGTAATAAACTTTAAATTCAGGTCTGTTTCAATAAGGTGTCACTCTATGAAGTGCCCTTCCATTTTGCTTGTTTATCATTAAGTAATTGCTGTATAATTACGTGGTTTATACACGTTTCAAACTTACATTGTTTCTCCCTTCAAATGAGAGAAAACAATTCTTTCAACTCTTGTGTGAGTTATTTTTAGGTCTCACTAAATGGAAACTGCCCTATTTGGCTCGTGATTCCTATCTGAAATATAGGAGGTCGAGAACCTTCCTTTTGATTATCTCTTCAGGTTTCACTGTAAGTGACCTGCCCTCTTTTGTATAATTCTCATATAGTAATTCTGTTTAAATATAAGAAGTTGTAGGAACTTCTATTTTATTCTTCATGTTTTCCTTATTGTTATTTTCGAAGTTGTTATACTCTCTAGAATATTCTTTCAGAAATTTCTTATAGTACACTCCTTGTACTCAATTTAATGTTTAAACTTTAATCATTTCATTGCCTTTTTAAATCTTACAAAGATTTTAGTACCAGGTTTAAAACCTTAAGAATTATTATTTGCCTGGAGCAATTTCTACATGTTGTCGGAGGTCTGCGACCCCAAATTGTTAATAAGATTGAAACATATTTAATTGTTAAATTTATCAACTTCTTTGCATTGTCAAATAAATTAAATATTTGTTTTTGGATTCATCATTTCTCTGATACTACAGTTAGGCAAGATCCTGGCTTTCCTAGCTCTTCCTAGGTTTATGCCCTCGTTCATACTCAATAAAGCTTTTACCATTTGTCTTGCCAGACTATCACCCTTCCCTATAGTACTTTCATGCATGCTTGGGAGGAAATACACTAAAGCCTTTCTCTGGCAAACCGCCAAAGTCTTAGCTGCGGTTCCCGTCAGCTTCGACCAAGCTCGTACCCACTTTAGGTATCCGAGAACGTATTTTCGGTGGCAACCACCTTTAAGTGTGTTTAAAGTTAAACTTATTAATTTTGTGGGACTCTCCTCCTATTTTTCTATCCTTTTTCTCCAATCCAAAATCTACTTCCTTTTCTTAATCATCTTCCCTTGGTGGGTGGGTTATTCCTCAGCCAATAAACTACCCAGTAGTGCCCACATGCCCATTCAAGTCACCACCTAAAATAACTCTTTCTTCGGCTGGTAAGCGATTGATTTCCTCATCCAGGTCAGTCCAGAATTTATCCTTTTCGTACATCGAAACCAACTTGAGGGGTATAAGCACAAATGTTAAATATACCCTCGAGTCACAGTTTGATACTCATTATCCGGTCATTTCTCCTGTGGACTTCCGTCAGGCAAGCCTTCATATCTTTCGAGAGAATGATGCCAACCCCATTCCTTACCATATTGTCCGTTCCACTGTACAGTAATTTATAGCCATCACCAAGCTCTTTTGCTTTATTTCCCTTCCAACTAGTTTCTTGTACACATAGAATTTCAATAACATAAAGATCAACTCAGTAGGGAAGCTGGGGGGGGGGGGGGGGTTGACTCAAATACCGTTATTTATGCAAATTAGGGGGGCGTGGCAAGGTCAATGACCTTGAGGTAGGTCATGATCAATGACCTTGAGGTAGGTCATTGACCCCCAAGGTCGCCGGGACACCGGAAGGTAAACAAACCTTGGAGGGTCCAGGAACCGGTTTGAGGGGGGGTGTGGGTGGAGGGGGAGGAGTGGGGGTGGGGAGGGGGAGGGGGAGGGGGGGAGGGGGTGGTGGCGAGGGTGGGGGATGAGGGGAAGGATGGAAGAGGCTCTGCACGTGACCCTCCTCGACCCAGTCTCTCTGTTTGACTGAGCGCCTTCTCTGTTATTACCCTGGACTATATAGCTTTGCTTTATGCCCGATGAGATCCGAGTGTTGCCGAAGGTTTCCGAATCCTTGGTTGTGAATGAATTGTCAGAGAATTGAACGGTCAACTGGTGTGTGTGTGACGTCACAGCAGATTACGGGATGTGAGGTAGGTCATGAACGGGAGTGTTTTGAATGGAAAACATTAGTGTAACTGGTGTGTGTGTGTGACGTCACAGCAGATTACGGGATGTGTGGTAAAAACAAATAAAACCAGAAGCAAAAAAAGTAAAATTATTTATTATGATGTGAACTGTTACAACTATTTTGCCTTTTATCACCAGCTTCTTCTTCCTCTTCATCTTCCTCTTCATCATCTTCTTCTTCTTATTCTTATTCTTCTTCACCTCTCCCACGCCCTTCCATCGCTGTCATTAAATCAGCAAAAAACCCCACCAAAACTGGATCATTTCCAAAGCTATAAAAAAAATGTATACAATAAAGAGTACAACAAAATTGTTTTATAACGCTTGTTTATCTAAATATTGTATTGTGAATTGCTGGGAGTGTGTGAGAGCAAGTACAGCTCACCTAAGTCTGCAGCAGCTTCCAGCGTTTGCCTTTAGGGTGAGCTACAAGTTCTGTTCATTTTTAAGTAGTTCCAAAATTTTGCTACTAGATATTAATGATACCTAGTGGTGAATGTTGGAACTTGAGTATGGGTTTCAGTGCTGGAAGTGTCCAAGAACATGTGTGACTCACTTGAGTATGTAGCTGCTTCCAGCGAACGCCTTTAGGGTGAGCTACAAGTTCCAACTTTTTGCTATTAGATAATAATGCCATCTAGTGGTGAATGTTGGAACTTGTTTCGACAAAATCTAACCTGTCAATTTAGCTTCACACAAGTTTAGTCTGTGGACGGATCTTTTACATGTCATAAAGTGAGAACATGTAACCACTGGCTTTACTCCCCCTCCAAAGGAAGGCATACTGAAGGATTTTAACACACTTAAAAAAATCTGACTTCCTTCCCAATCCTTTTTTATTAATACATTCATCGCAATAACACGGGTTATCAGACAAATTCTACTCACACCCAAGTAAACATGGGCTACAAAAGGCGGTAACTACGCTCAGTATTTCTAATCATTTTGAAGAAGAAAAAAAACACCGCTTGCTTCCAGTATTTGACCAGATCAGGAATGGAATGAATTAAGCCCCATCTAGCGGCGAGGATAGGAACTGTGTTGGCTGCCAAAGCCTGTCTCACTTTTGTGAGTCAATGATTAAATGATTGACAGATGAAATGAAATCATAGTGGAGGGTGTTGCCCGAAGAAAATTTTGACAGGGAAAACTGGTGTTCCCAGAGAAAAACCTGTCTGCTTTTGGTTTGCCCAGCACAGATCTAACATACAGTGACTGGAATTGAACCACGCACCCAGCGGCGAGAGACTGGCGTGCTGCTACATAAGGCTTTAGTGAAATGAAAATCCACAGCCTGCTTCCAGTCTCCGACCGGGTCAGGAATGGCATGAATGGAACCCTCATCTAGCGGCGAGGACATGAACTGTACCGGCTGCCGAGGCCTGACGCACTCCTCTGGGGCAATGATTAAATGAATGAGAGATGAAATGAAATGATAGTGGAGAGTGTTGCTGGAATGAAATTTTGACAGGGAAAACCGGAGTACCCGGCGAAAAACCTGTCTGCCTCCGTTTTGTCCAGCACAGATCTCACTTGGAGTGACCGGGATTTGAACCACGGATCCAGCGGTGAGAGGCCGGCGTGCTGCCGCCTAAGCCACGGAGGCTTACATAAGGCTTTAGTAAATAAAGTAAATAAATAATACTTACATTAACAGATCAAGAGTCGAATCCTCATCGTTGTCTTCTTCTTCCATCCCCATAGTTTCCTTGGTCTCGTTGGCAGACATTGCAGCGAATGATATGTTTTGAAAAGGAACAACCTCTTTATATACTGTGTTTTCTGGTGAAAGGAGGATTAATCAGGAGTGTTTAAGGTATTTGTGCAGGGTTATACAGTGTTGAGCTAATTCTGGTGAAAGGAAGGTCAGTAACGATTCCTGTATTAATGCAGGGTAATGCCGTATGGAGGTCATTTTTGTGTGAAAGGAACGGTAATCCAGGGGCGTTTCCTATATTTGGAGAGGTATAAATAGTGGAGCAGAATTGAAATGAAAGTAGAGTTATCTGCGAGCTTACAGCGTTCACACCAGATTGCAATTGGATCCTTGTCTTGTTGTTTGAGTCTTCAGTCTTTTGACTGGTTTGATGCAGCTCTCCATGCCTCCCTGTCCTGAGCTAATCGTTTCATCTCTACATAGCTCCGACACCCTACATCCGAGGCAATCTGTTTAACATATTCTAACCTTGGTCTACCCCTACAGTTCTTGTCCTCGACCCTTCCTTCCATAACTAAGCTTGCTATTCCTGGGTGTCTTAGTATGTGTCCTACCAACCTATCTCTTCTCTTCATTAGCAGTCGCCAGAAACATCTCTCCTCTCCCACTCGTCTTAATACCTCTTCGTTTGTAACCCTATCTACCCATCTGATCTTCATCATTCTCCTGTAACACCACATTTCAAATGCCTCAATTCTCCTCTTTTCTGCTGCACCAATAGTCCAAGTTTCACTTCCATAGAGCGCCACGCTCCAGACAAAGGCTTTCAAAAATGACTTCCTAATACCTAAATCTATATTCGATGTCAGCAGATTCCTTTTTTGTAGAAATGCTTTCTTTGCCTGAGCCAACCTACTTTTTATATCCTCTTTGCTTCGTCCATCACTGGTTATTCTGCTTCCTAAGTAAGAGAAGTCTCCTACTTCCTTTAGCTTTTCACCTGCCAATTTTATCTCCATAGAGGTTTCTGATTTATTTCGGCTGCATTCCAGTATTTTTGTTTTACATTTATTAATTTTCATCATGAATTCTTTCCGTAAGACGGAGTCCATACCATTCAAAAACTCATTCAAATCCTCAGGCTTGTCGGCCAAGATGACGATGTCATCAACAAATCTCAGAGTTGAAATTATTTCTCCTTGAATCTTCACTCCCACTTTAAATTTTTCTCTAATTTCCTTCATTGCTTGTTCAATGTAAAGATTGAAAAGTATGGGTGATAAGTTGCAGCCTTGCCTTACACCTTTCTGAATACCAGCCTCTCTCTCATGTCCTTCAACTCGAATGACTGCTGTCTGGTTTCTGTACAGATTGTATATCACCCTCCTATCCCTGTACTTTATTCCAATCGATTTCAAAATGTCAAAAATTTAGTCCAATCAACGTTATCAAAAGCTTTTTCTAAGTCTACAAAAGCCATGAACGTTCTCTTATCTTTCCTTATTCTACCTTCCAAAATCAGCCTAAGACTTAGCACAGCTTCCCTTGTTCCTACATTTCTCCTGAAACCAAACTGGTCTTCACCCAACTCCGTATCTATCTGGCTTTCAATCCTCTTGTAAATTATTCTAGACAGGATCTTTGAAGCATGAGTAATCAAGCTGATTGTACGGTAATCTTCACATCTGTCAGCTCCCACTTTCTTTGGTATAGGGATGATTGCATTCTTCTTGAAATCAGGGGGTACCTCACCTGCCTCATAAATCCTACACACCAAGTGAAATAACCTGATCAGACCTTCATCTCCTATGCAGCATAGCAACTCAATCGGTATATCATCTATGCCTGGTGCTTTGTTCCTGCTTAAGTCTTCCAAAGCTCTATCAAATTCTGATCTCAATATTAAATCTCCTTTCGCATCCTCATCAATTTCCTCCTCCCTTTCCATTACATGATTCTCAATCTCCTTTCCCTTATACAAACTCTCTATGTAAGCTTTCCATCTGTCAACATTTTCTTCCCTATCTGTTAGAGGCTTTCCATTTGTGTCCTTAATATTACAGCACTTAGTCTTTTTTCCCCCAAAAGTATTCTTAATCCTTCGATAAGCTGTGTCTACTTTTCCTAATTTCAGACTATTTTCTATACCTGCACATTTCTCTTTCAACCATTCTTCTTTCGCTTCCTTGCACTTCTTGTTAACCTCATTTCTCAGACGTCTGTATTCTGCTTTCCCCTTTTCATCTCTTAGATTCTTGTGTTTCCGCCTTTCATCCATCAATTCTAGTATATCCTGAGTGATCCACGGTTTTCTACCTATTCTTTCTTTCCTACCAATGTTTTCTTCTACGGATTTTGTTATTTCATTCTTCAAAAGTGCCCATTCGTCTGCAATTGAAGTTTGTTTAGGGTTTTTCATTAGTCCTTCCTTTATACTCTTCTTGAATCTTTCGTTTACATCCTTCTCTTTCAGTCTGTCTATTGCCCACCTTTTTGGCTTTTGACTTTTCTTCAGTTTCTTCAACTTTAATCTGCATTTCATTACAACCAGATTGTGGTCAGAGTTTATGTCAGCACCAGGATATGTTTTACAATCCAAAATCTGGTTTCGAAACCTCTGCTTGACCATAATGAAGTCGATTTGGTAACGCCCTGTATCTCCTGGTCTCATCCATGTGTATATTCTTCTATTGTGGTTATTGAATAAGGTGTTAGCTATGACCAATTCATGCTCGGTGCAGAATTCTACCAGCCTGCTTCCTCGATCATTCCTTTCACCTAATCCGAAATCTCCTACTATCTTCCCTTCTCTCCCTTTTCCTACCACAGCATTCCAATCTCCCATTACTATAACATTTTCATCACCCTTGATATACCTCAGAATTTCGTCTATTTCTTCGTAGACCTTTTCAACATCCTCATCATCAGCTTGGCTGGTAGGCATATAGACTTGTACCACTGTGGTGCAGGTAGGTTTAGTATTGATTTTTGCTACAATAATCCGTTCACTATATTGCTCATAATATTCCACCCGCTGTCCAAGTTTCCTACTCAATATGAGGCCAACCCCTGCTTGGCCATTGTTTGATTTAGTGCTAATGACCCTATAGTCTCCTGACCAAAAGTCCTGTTCTTCCTGCCAGCGCATTTCACTAATCCCAACCAAATCCAACCTCAACCTATCCATTTCCCTTTCTAAGTTTTCTAACCTTCCACTTCCTAGCAGACTTCTAACATTCCACGCTCCGATCCGTAGAATGTCAGATTTCCTCTTTGTCATTTCTGTGATGTTAACCCCCTCTCGAGTAGTCCCCACCCGGAGATCCGAACGGGGGACTAGTTTACCTCCGGATTGAAATTTTACAAGGGAGGAGACCATCATCACATGTAATTATGCATAGAGAGGTGCATATCCTCGGGAATAGCATACGGCTGTAGTTTCCCGTTGCTTTCAGCCGTGCAGCAGGACGCAGTCTATCAGGTAATATTCAACATACTTAAGTATATAACTTTAAAGTATATCCTAGTGTATATATTTGACTATGTGCTACTGGGAGACTAACTCAGCCTGATGGTTTACAAAATAAGTGATTGTACTGCACATTACAGTACTTGTAAATGCTGAGATTGTAGGTTTAAATCCACATGAAGATGTTAGAATTTTAATAGTATAATGGCCTATTGACAAAGCTGGTTTAAAAGTTAGACGGTATGAACCAGACAAGCAATAATTACTTCAAGTATGAAACAAGCAGAATTCATTGCATGTAATAAGATTGGTTTTAACGTGACATGCAACTTAAACCATTAGCTGCCTGGAATATATTAAATGAATGCAGCTCAATGATATAATTACTGTTATTATCCAATTAAATGTTGCAGATTTCACTGCATAGCCCGCGGGATAAATACCGTACTAGACACACAAACACGGAACAGATGTTGAACTCTTATGTATTGCAAAGGTGAAGGATATATTTATCATAAGCAACTAGACATGCATGCACTTCTATACATCAGCTCCAGGTTAAGTAACCTATTTAGTTAAGGACATTTAAATCATCACCTCCCGACCATGTAGGCCCCCTGCACTTGGGTGTATTGAACAGGTAAATTATTTAAGCAACCTGCCCTGGCTTCGCCCGGGAACAGATATAATATACAAACAACCCGACCCGGCTTCGCCCGGGAACAGTTATGTTATACCAGAAACCCGACCCGGCTTCGCCCGGGAACAGTTATATTATACCAGAAGCCTGCACCGACTTCGCTCGAGAACAGTTAAATTATACAAGCAATCTGCCCCGGGTTTGCCCGGGAACTGTTAAATTATACAAGCTATCCGCCCCTGCTTCGCCCGGGAACAGTTATATATTACACTAGAAACCCGCTCCGGCTTCGCCCGGGGGACAGTTAAATTATACAAGCAATCCACCCCGGCTTCACCCGGGATCAGATATATATATTATACTAGAAACCCGCTCCGGCTTCGCCCGGGGGACAGTTAAATTATACAAAAAATATCCGCCTCGGCTTCACCCGAGAACAGTTAAATTATACAAGCAATCTGCCCCAGCTTCGCCCGGAAACAGTTATAGATTATACTAGAAAACCGCTCCGGCTTCGCCCGGGAACAGTTATATATTATTCTAGAAACCGGCTCTGGCTTCTCCCGGGAACAGTTAGATTATAGAAGCAATCTGCTCCAGCTTCACCCGTGAACAGTTATATATTATACTAGAAACCCGCTCCGGCTTCACCCGGGGGACAGTTAAATTATACAAAAAATATCCGCCTCGGCTTCACCCGAGAACAGTTAAATTATACAAGCAATCTGCCCCAGCTTCGCCCGGAAACAGTTATAGATTATACTAGAAAACCGCTCCGGCTTCGCCCGGGAACAGTTATATATTATTCTAGAAACCGGCTCTGGCTTCTCCCGGGAACAGTTAAATTATAGAAGCAATCTGCTCCGGCTTCACCCGTGAACAGTTATATATTATACTAGAAACCCGCTCCGGCTTCGCCCGGGGGACTGTTAAATTATACAAGCAATCTGCTCCGGCTTCGCCTGGGAAACAGTTATATATTATACTAGAAACCTGCTCCGGCTTCGCCCGGGAACAGTTATACATTATACTAGAAACCCGCTCCGGCTTCGCCCGGGAACAGTTATATATTATTCTAGAAACCCGCTCCAGCTTTGCCCGGGAACAGTTAAATTATACAAGCAATCTGCTCCGGCTTCACCCGTGAACAGATATATATTATACTAGAAACCCGCTCCAGCTTCACCCGTGAGACAGTTAAATTATACAAGCAATCTGTCCTGGCTTTGTTCGGGAACAGTTATATATTATACTAGAAACCCGCTCTGGCTTCGCCCGGGGGACAGTTAAATGATATAAGTAATCTGCCCCGGCTTCGCCCGTAAACAGTTATATATTATACTAAAACCCACTCCGGCTTCGTCCGGGAACAGTTAAATTATACAAGCAATCTGCTCCGGCTTCACCCGTGAACAGATATATATTATACTAGAAACCCGCTCCAGCTTCACCCGTGAGACAGTTAAATTATACAAGCAATCTGCCCTGGCTTTGTCCGGGAACAGTTATATATTATACTAGAAACCCGCTCCGGCTTCGCCCGGGGGACAGTTAAATGATATAAGTAATCTGCCCCGGCTTCGCCCGTAAACAGTTATATATTATACTAAAAACCCGCTCCGGCTTCGTCCGGGAGACAGTTAAATTATACAAGCAATCTGCCCGGCTTCACCCGGGAACAGTTATATATTATACTAGAAACCCGCTCCGGCTTCACCCGGGGGACAGTTAAATTATACAAGCAATCCGCCCTGGCTTCGCCCGGGAACAGTTGAATTATACAGGCAATCTGCCATGGCTTCACCCGGGAACAGTCATATATTATACTAGAAACCCGCTCCGGCTTCACCCGGGAACAGTTAAATTATACAAGAAATTCACCCCGGCTTCACCTGGGAACAGTTATATATTATACTAGTAACCCGCTCCGGCTTCGCCCGGGGGACAGTTAAATTATACAAGCAGTTTGCCCCGGCTTTGCCCGGGAACAGTTAAATTATACAAGCAATCTGCCCCGGCTTCACCCAAGTACAGTCATATATTATACTAGAAAACCGCTCCGGCTTCGCCCGGGAGACAGTTAAATTATACAAGCAATCCACCCCGGCTTTGTCCGGGAACAGTTAAATTATACAAGCAATCCGCCCCGGCTTCGCCCGGGGACAGTTACATATTATACTAAAAACCCACCCCCCTCCCCGGCTTAGCCCGGGGAACAGTTAAATTATACAACCAATCTGCCCCTGGCTTCGTCCGTGAACAGTTATATTATTCAAGCAACTTTCTCCGGCTTCACCCGGGAACAGTTATATTATACAAGCACCCCACCTCGGCTTCACTCGTAAACATTTATATTGGCAACCCGCCCCTGCTTTGCCCGGGAACAGAGAGCAAACCCCATTCCAAACTTAAGACCAGAATTAATTTTTTTTTACAGAACAAACCAGACCTCCACAGTAACAGTTGAGAATGCTAACTGCTATGTATTGCTGAGTGAAAGGACATTTAGATCATCAGCTCCAGGTCATGCACCCTATTTAGTTAAGGACATTTAAATCATCAGCTTCTGACCATGTAGCCCCCATGCACCTGGGTGTATAACTTGTTTGATAACCTGTGTTCTTGTAATGGATTGAGGAGAAGTAGGAAAATGGTGAACGCAAGCTGCTGACAATTAAATTAGTGGCTAGCGATAATGGGTGTGTAGAAGGGATTTGATAACTTGTGTGTGTGTGTGTATATACATATTTGCTAATGGCTTAGGTATACTAAAACACTATTATAGATATAAAAATCGATTTCAGAATGTCGGCAATAAAAAATGCGAATTCCATAGGGAAAGATGCTGGACCAGAGACTAAACGACTACAGGATCTGCAGGTAAATGAGTCTTATTTGGTAACTGCTGTTCGTCGAGTCAAGACGAAATTTGGCGAACGTATTATTTGCGAACTGGAGGACTTTGCAGTATTTCTACCGTCGAGATTCAAGGAACTCAGCGAGGAAGATGTATCCGATCTCAACAAGGGGCCCATCTATTTAAAATATTTGGGACTGGAAAATAAAAGATGTCTTGTGGAATTCATACAAGAAAAAAATAAAATTTAAAATTAGTTTATGTAAAAACGGAATTTGCAGGGAAAATAAACTTTGGTTCACTCTCTCTGCAAACCGTTCAGTTTTTGTAATTGTTAAGTACTAAGGGACATCATGTCGCCACCGATACAAAGTTGGCAAGATGTGGATAGTTGTTTCAATAACAATATATGTAGCACTAAAGTCAATAATGATGCAAACATTTTAGATCTCAATGAATATTTAAACACTAGTTACAACATTTTTCAAAACAAAATACAAGACTGTTTAAGAGAACATGTAGCGTTAAAGGTTAACGCTGAATTATTATGTGAATTTGCTATTTTGAAACAAGGTGAGGAGATCATACAGCCAATCTATTTACACACACACATGACTAAATTATACCGCACTGATAATATACACAGTTGGTATAGTAAAAACATTGTTGATAAACTCACAACACGCTTTGCTGAGTTTCAAGAATTAGAAAGTGGCAAATCGCTGGAAGCTATCAATCATCTTAAAATTAATGTATGCACCTTTGATCCCATAAATAGTGGGTCATCTCATGTTAATTTGCCTAAACAGTTGGAAAACCGTCACGCAGTTATCAATGTGGATAATAATGATGTTTTCTGCTTTATTTGGTCCCTGGCTGCTGGGTTATGTTCTGCAAGTAAAAATGTTCACATAATGGGCAAATATCACCAGAAATGTATGGAATTAATGATCAGTCTAAATTTAGCAGACATAGAATTTCCAATGGACCTCAACGCCATTTCTCGTTTTGAATCTAAAAATCTGCTTTACTCCATTAATGTATACGGAGTTGAAGGGGACAAAGTTATTGGGCCACTCTATGTGACAAAGGAAAAAAAGAAAAGCATTTTAATTTATTGTACATTGAAGGGGAATTGTGCAACCATTATTGTTATATCAAAGATCTTTCCAGACTAGTTCGTTCACAAGTTACAAAGAGTAAAAATAGGGTATATATATGTGATTGCTGTTTGCAATATTTTACTAGCAATCAAAAGTTGACAGCCCATACTATTGATTGCATTACACAACCAGCTGTAAAAATTACATTCCCAGAAAAGGATAAAGCCAGTATGAAATTTCAAAATGTGTCTCGTCAAGAACCGCTTCCATTTACAGTATATGCAGATTTTGAATATTTAACCACACCCATTGACACATGTAACCCGGATCCAGCACGCCCGTACACTCAACAAGTACAGCAACATGTGCCATTCAGTTGTGCTCTAAACGTGATTTGCTCATATGACCCTTCGCTTTCTTACTTCAAATCTTATCGCGATGCAAATGCTGCTGCTTGGTTTTTAAATGAATTGGACGCCTTGGCAGATCGGGTGTACAATATCCTGGAAAACCCAATTCCGCTTCAAATGTTGGATGCAGACGAGGTGGCTTTTGCAACAGCAACCACTTGCCACATTTGTCAAAAACCAATAGCACCTTGTGACACGCCGGTGAGAGACCATAATCGGTACACTGGCAAATTTAGAGGAGCGGCTCATAGTGCATGTAATTTGGCCTATAAAAGAGCACGCTATATTTCTTGTTTCTTACACAACATGTCTCGGTATGACAGTCATCTAATTATTAAGGAATTTGTTAACCTTGAAAACCAAAAGTTTGCTTTAATTCCACAAAATCATGAAAATTTTATTTCGTTTACAAAATGGCGAAATGGAATTAGTATACGATTTTTAGATTCGTATAGATTCCTCACATCATCATTGGATGCGCTTGTTCAAGGGCTTCACCCAAACAATTTGCATTCTGTACGTCAAAACTTTACTGGTGACGAACAATTTGAATTATGCATTCGAAAAGGGGTGTTTCTCTATAATTATGTAAACAATTGGGCATGTTTAGAGGAAACTGCACTCCCTTCAAAGGATAAATTTTACAATGACTTAACAAAAAGTCATATTTCTGAAGAAGACTATTTACACGCCCAAAAAGTATGGGACGTCTTCAAGATATCAACTTTGGGCGAGTATGCTGATTTATACCTCAAAATTGATATACTACTTTTGACAGACGTGTTTGAACACTTTCGCAAACTGTGTCTTGAAATCTACAATCTAGATCCAGCCCATTACTACACCCTTGCCCGATACAGTTGGGACTGTATGTTGAAGCTGACTGAAATAGAACTGGAACTATTAACATACATCGACATGTTGCTCTTTTTTGAACGCGGGATACGTGGCGGGCTTGTATCGCTTGTGCAAAAGCATGCCAAAGCAAATAATCCATATATGGATACATACAAACCAAAGCAACCTACAACATACCTCACCTACCTGGATTGTAACAATTTATACGGATATGCTATGGAAAAACCGCTTCCGTATCAAAATTTTCGATGGCTGACTTCAGATGAAGTTTCACATTTTAATTTACAGGACGCGTTGAGCAATAACACAGGTGGCTATGTCCTAGAAGTTGACATATTATATCCCCGCGAGATACACAATGATCATTCTGATCTACCATTTTGTGTTGAAAAACTACAACCTCCCAGTTCACGTTCCAACAATAAAAAGTTGCTGGCAACGTTAAATCCGAAAAATCGCTACGTCATACACATCGAAAATTTAATGCAATGTTTGAAACACGGTTTGAAGCTACAAACCATTCACCGCATTATTTGTTTTGACCAGAAACCATGGTTACAACCGTACATGCAATTAAATACTCATTATCGGCAGCACGCCAAGACTACATTCGAGTCAAATTTTTATAAATTAATGAACAATGCATGCTACGGTAAATCTATGGAAAATATTAGAAAGCATAGAACTATTCATTTGGTAAACCACTGGGATGGTCGATATGGCGCACGAAAATATATTGCTATGCCCAATTTCCATTCAGTACGAGTTATTGAAACTGATTTAGTAACCATTGAATTGTCAAAGACAGAAATCATGTATAACAAACCAATTTACTTAGGAATGGTAATACTTGACTATTCAAAATTTGTAATGTATCAATTTCATTATTAGTTTGCCAAACAAAAGTTTGGAGATGTAAAATTACTCTATATGGATACAGACAGTCTTATTTATCAAACCAATAAGACGGATATTTACTCTGTGATGAGAGAACATCCAAGTTACTTTGATACCTCAAACTATGAGGTTAACAATATGTTTGGCATAATTCCCATGAATAAAAAACACATTGGTCTATTTAAGGATGAGTGTGCTGGTGATGTTATGACGGAATTTGTGGCTTTGGCGCCGAAAATGTACGCATTTTCAACACAAAAGAATAAAGGTCAATGCAAAGCGAAGGGTGTTCTTCGTAGCGTCACACAATTCCTCAATGTTGAGGAATATCGATGTGTACTCTACACAAACACCTCTCGCTTGTACCAGCAAACACGCATTCTTTCAAAGAACCATAATATATTTACAGTAAATCAAAATAAAACATCGCTGTCTACATATGACAATAAACGGCTGTGGGATGGTGTAAATAGCTTGCCTTTTGGACATTTCCACACCTAGTAAATAAGAACACACTTTCATTTTTCAATTCTTTTTTTATTACAATTGTATGTTTTTACAAGAAGAAACCAAAACATCTTTTGTGAATGCTGTAATCTGGTGGACTGACTCTCAAATAAATACTTAACAATATTTGATTCATGGTTATTTCTTTGTCCTTTTCCTCGCTAATCCACAACCACCACCAATCATTAGCTTTGACTTCATAGCTCCTGCCACGATCAAGGCTGCAATCTTTTCACCAATGGAAGCAGTAGATGATGTCACGCGCTGCACAGCCTTTCTTAGAAGAATGCGGTCTGCAACTCGACGTACTTCTGCATTCTTGTCGCTGTAAGCAATGTCATGATCTCTACACGCAGCATCCAATTTGTTGATTCCAGAATTACCTTGTGCTAGACGTTGGTTTAGTTTAGTCCCAGGTCCACAAAATTGATAGCCGGGAATATGCAGTTCAATGGGAAGTACATCAATGGCCTTGTTAACTAGACCATGACAAGCAAAGGTCTGATATATCTTTTTCAATCGTTGTCTTACTTTTTGGTGCTGGCGATACTGCCGTTGCTGTCTCTTCTTCCTCTTCTTCATCGCAACCATGGAATGATGAAGCAAAGTCTTTACAGGACGGTATATTTGTATGCCCGTGGTACAATTTGATGAGCTGACACGTTCCACACTGTCTAATGGATGGCATTTTAGTAATAGACACTTGCTGGTGATGACTAAATTCAGTGCATGGTTGTAGTTCACGCAGACCAGGATCTCTGCTCCATTCACTAGGTACACTGTGCCAAATATTTTTCACCGCGTTTGAAGCAACATAAAAAACGAACGCCTTGGGCAAAGCGTTCAATTCCTCATCTGTGAAACTGTCAAGCTTTTTTTTACAGGCAAAAAACTTGACAATAGCTCGCTCTGTGGGGTTGGAGTCCAAACCTTCAATTGCAGCCATATTACTACACGTCCACACTGATCACTGGTATGTCTCTCACTGAAGCTAACGTTACAACGCTTTGCACTCAACATGCAAGTTTTGACATGCTCTGCGAGCTAGCCAATCAAAAAGCTTCCAAACATTTTGAAGTGTTTTATTTTGTAGAGGTTCATCAGGCACGGACAGGTTGTACAGTGCAGGACATCCCAGATCATGAAGGTCAACAAGTTGACATGTTGAATTAACATACTGACGCAACCATTCCTTTTTTTCACTTTCCTTTACAAATACAAAGTCAGCACCAAACAAGTGAGCTTTCAGAACAAGTGATAGATGCTGGTAAGGAATGTCCCCTTCTTTCCAGACTAGTCCCAAATTGCGTTGCAACCACTCTGTTTGTCTTCTGTCCTCGTCTGACTGCAAATGCAATGGAAACGGTGGTTCAAAGACAAAACTGGTTACTCTTGGTGCCCACATGTTTGTGCAGTCAATAATTCCTACTTCTTTAAATACAAACTTGTTTCCGTTCACCTTGAAACCCTGCACGTCGACAATCAATGTTTTCGGCATGGCGACGGATATCACACCTTCCACTACCGCTGCTTCTTAACAACTAACTGATTGGATAGGAGCGGGAAAATAATATACACACAAAGAATCAATTACACAATTTTATTCATAAAGTTATCAGTACATCGCTTACAATTTTTTATCATAGGATTTGGACCATCCCAATCACAGTGAGAATCTCCTCGATGCATAGAGTGTCTACGACAAGGACGGCAGGCTGCAACATCCGCCGACATACGGAGGTGTAATGGTAGCTTATCCCAATTAAGATCAATGTCGTGTGCACCGTACGCGGTCAGAAATCCAGCTGGTAAATAGGCAATCAGATGCTGCGGCATTTCACGAAGAAATTGTGCTTTATGGTAGGCGCGTATTGCTAAACTCACCAGGGTGCGATAAATCTCAAATGCTGCATCAGCGTCTCGACTTGTTGAGCAACGATCGCATTTGCAGTCCATACAATCTACCCGCTCTCCAACATGACAAGATGAAGCTTTGGCAACGCCATCGTCCACATTATTTGTTTGATTAGTGATGGGCTTGTTGTTGTAGCCCCTGTCATGAATACCAAACGTAGACATGAATCCATCTGGTAAATAGTGAACCAGATGCGGCGGCATTCTAAGCACAGTATGATTCTTGTGATAGGCAGTTATAGCTTCATTCACTAGGGCGCGATAAATGGTAAACCTTGAATCTTCATCTGAACCTGGTGAATCACTTTCACATTTGCAGACCCACCTCGCAGAGTGGGTTGTGACTTCATCGTAGCTTTCCATGACTGTGAAGGGCAATGCAGGAAGACATGCTATTTATACTCTGGTCACCATATTGGACAGCGGTTGATAAAACACTTGCGCCTCGTGAACAATAAGGCAATAGGCTGTTGTTTTTTCTGGAATAACTGTCGATGTTTCAAATTCTAGTCTGATATCAATTGTTGTTTCCTTCATCGACTCCTCCAAATACGGACAGTCCATCACCACCAGAGGCGCCTTGGACTTGAAGTCTTGTGGTGATAATAGCGGACATGCCTCTTTCTGATAATAGGAAGACTGAAAGTTTACAAACATGTCATAGAGCTTACCATATTTGTTCTTGTTAAAGTTTAAATCCATTCCCTCATAGGGAAAGGTAACTCCGTTCAAAAAGAGTCGTATATTTCGTAATTGGATGTGGTCAAATTTTGATGCATCTTTATTCTGTTGATATTTGCGATCTGTTTGAAATCCAACCAGGACGTAGAGTGGCCACTCTGTAAACCGTGAGGTTTTTATAGACCAAGTATGTGTATCGGAGAGTGGTAATACCGGGTATTCATGCAGCTCCCAGCTTCTAAATTGAATGGGTAGAGCTGTATCCTTCTCCACAATCTTGAGCAGACTCAATTTTTTCTGATCTGATAGAGTAACGTGCGGTACTTTCCATAGAATTCGTTGCAGTAGAATTTTTGTATCTATTGGCGCTGTATCAGCTCCCTTTAGCGCATTATAATCACTCCTGTCTCGTACAAGAATCAGATCCTGTCTTGCGTTCACAACAATGCGCTTATGATCCTCTGCAAAGCCTAGTATTAATTTTAGAGGTAAATGTCCAGTAAATGTACCATCATCGTTAATCATCCAGTCGTTGGTTGAGTTGGGACACCAACCAGCCATACAAAAAGCTTTACTCTCTTCGCTTCCGTACGAAGGATAAAGTTTCATGACACTTGTTATGCCAACATTTCGAGTAGTATCCACTTCAATACCGTTGATCACGTAGCGAATCTCAGAAAACAAAAAGGCCAAAGCATTGTTGGCCAACTTTGATGTTGTTGGAATGGTACCATCCAATTTGGTGAGTTGCCCTTCAATCTGGATGTAACTTTCATGTGGAAGCGTGTAGATATCTTGTTGGTTAATAGTAGTTCGAATCTCATCATTATTATTTAGTCCCTGAGTATACGGTTGGTAGGAATGGTGTTCAATTCTTACAATACCCTCCTGTACTTCGACAGGGTTTGTCACGTCTAGAATCGAATTCATGACGTAAGATGTAACCAAGTTGTTGTAGGATCTGCTTGTTGACACGTGTTAACCTGTACACGTGTTGAGCACAACTAACACCTGCTCTTGACAGCGTTGCCGCTTTATACACTTGTTTCATGCTGGCTTCAGATACAGTTTGTAGGTCACAGGTGTATGAGGGTCTAACCGGATGAGACGTTGGTTTCTATTCACCAGTCTTAAGGTAATATTCCTGATGTTGGTCACACTCACAGGATGATAGAGCACCACCGACGGGTTTTCGCGGATGATATAACCACCAGGTGAAGTAACAATAAAATCATAAAGCGAATGCGAGGGATCTTGATTGGTGTAGACGTCTGTAATAATATTACACGTGACAGATATGTGATGATCTTCAATTATTTTCACCAGTTGGTCAGACTTGTGTATCACGTTTGGTACTAACACTTGTGGTGAATAGCCTAACAATGACCCAATCGAATCTGGTTGAGATTTAAAATCAATCCTAAAAGAAGAAAGAATACTGCAGCGATGTGTCACGTTGTTGGCTATGAGTTCAAACTTGCGTGTCCCGTCTAGAAATGCTTTTAGACTAAATTCTTTGGTGAGAGGTGTGTAGATGTGATCGTGAATATCATCTACGGTGTAGCTGCCAGACGGTAGAGTTAACACATAGTCATCGTAGTAGAACTTATCATTGACGTCTTCAATTATGTTGCAGATTCTAGTATAGCCTTCAAACGAAACAAGTCCCAGCACGTAGGGTCGTCGTCCCAATTCAATAGGAGGATAAAAGTCAACAGTTACTTCCGCACCTTGTCCGTGCACTGTAAACGTTCTACTTTCTGTTGTCATAATGACCACGTCACCCGCCGTGCTCGGTCTTATATAGAAAAGTCAAACATAGACGACCGCACTGTTGCGTGTTAAAATTTTGCACTCGTTTCACATTATAGTGTATTGTTGCACTGCTTCCAAAATAGCGAACAAGCTCTGTCGGAGGAGGAAGATTTCCAAAACTGTCAAAGTACCACACGGTTCGCCCATGCTTTATGTAGGCCACATAATGCGTTCCCGGTCCATGACTGTCATCCAAATTGAAAACTGCACTTTCATGGCTCCGTGGTCGAGACGGTAGTTGGTTGCGCATAAACACGCCTCGAAAGTGGGAGATCTTAAGCTGTTTTGCATATCTTATAACTTCCTCATGCGTCATGGCTCGTCGTGGCAGTGCATCGATTAACCGTTTTTTGGCGACATGTAAATGCCGAGTCCTTTCTTGTAGGGTGCTAGCTTCATGTTCACACCTTTGCCGCGCAGTGCTATGGCCTCCATAGTTTTATTATGCCTTTCACTTTCCTTCAACTGTTGCTTCGCCTCCTCAAGAGCTTTCACTGTTCGTGCTACCGCACTTGCTCCTCCAAGAAGTGAACCCAGGGCTGCTAGTCCAGCAAACAGTGCAGGTAAAAATCCACCACGTTTCGGCACAGGAATAACTCGGGCACGTTTTCTAAAACGTAGTTTACTTTTGGGATTCGCATGCAATCTTGCTGCTTGGAGTGCTTTCTTAATAGCCAACTCACTATTTGTTTCTCCGCGCGAAGCTTGACGTGCCGCATGAAGAATAGCTTAAAAACCTCCCTTTCTGGACAACTTCTTCCTCTTCTTCACCACATATCTCTGTTTCACCATCGCGACCAAAGAACAAGACAACCTCACACCACAAAGTATAGAACACAACTAACGCTCCTCAGGAAGGGAACCTGTAGTTATTTATTCAATGGTGGCTGTATATTCAAGTTCTATATACAGAGGAAAATCGTTCATCGTTTTCCCCGCCTCTTTTTCTTCAGACGAGAGTTTCAAGTGAAAGAATAATTTGTCTCCGGCTTTCACCGGTTGATCAATAAGTGGTTGAACACTACCGTTTAATCGTACCTCTAAATGTTTCAAATCTGGTGCATATTCAATCACACGAATGGCACCATCATACATTAAACGGTAATTGTCATACCCCGAACGTAGTATGTAGGCGAGGTTATTGGGATCTTTTACCGGTTGTTGGTTTACAATGTGAAGCAGAAATATAGAGGGTATTGATTTAATAAAAAGCGATAACCGTTGTTCCAAAAATCGTTTGGTCGTCACGTCGTGAGGTTGCACAGGATCAGCAACTTCGGCTATTCGTCTTCGCTTCATCTGTAGAGCGTTCTCCTTAATTTCCCACACCTTTTCCATTTCAGAGTTTAAAAACCGTTTTGTACAAACATCTTGATCATCTTCAGGATCGGCCACATGCACAAGGCGTGCATTATTTGCTGCATAGCCCTTTACAGTTAGGGTGGGCACAATACTGAGCACCTGTTTCACCTTTTTATATACATAGTCCTTTCTAGCAGCGTCCGTGTTGTTTGTTGGAAGAGCCAGCTGAGTGATTCGACGTTGGTGTACGTCATAGTCCTTTGCTTCTGTTAACACCACAGCATTGGTTAACACATAGGCTTTGGTGCACACATCTTGATCGTTCACAGGATCTGCAACGCCCGTAATACGTTTATTCTGAGCCTCATAATCTCCTTTGATACGTCGTAAGCGGTAATAATCTACATACTTTTTTGAACATGCGTCCGAGGGTAATACGGGTTCTGTTATATTGGTCAATCGCTTTCCATTAAAGTTGTAATTGCCATCTGTTGTGCGTGGCAATACATAAGCATCGACATATCGTTTTGTAGCCGGATCTGTATCATGTTTTGGATCGTTTGTCAAAGCAAATCGTTCATTTGTTTTAAGAGTTCTTCCAAAGGCGTCCATGGTTACACTGGAACTGAAACACCCGTTTGCCTCATGTATATAGAGACCAGCTCTTCCCCTTTCACATTTAGTTGATATGCAGATTATTAAGCAACAACATTCACTTCCGGTGGGAGACTTGGTTTCACACCTCTTCTCAACATCGTCCGAACAACGTCATGGATCACTCTTCCCATCCTCCATTCGCTGTCTCATCGCCGGTCCGTCGGGATGTGGAAAAACCAATCTTCTGCTTACCCTCATCACTTCCTTAAACGGAGTGCGCTTTCAAAATATCTATATTTTTGCCAAATCGCTGTATCAACCGCTGTATGTGTTCTTGGAACAGGTCATGTCAGGTCTGCGCAACATGGGCTACTTCACATTCGCAGCGCACGAAGATGTAATTTCTCCAGACAATGTTCGCCCACATTCGCTTATGATTTTTGACGATGTGGCCACAGAACGACAGGGCATTATTCAGGCTTACTTTAGCATGGGACGTCATAAATATATTGATTGGTTTTATCTCGCTCAAACCTATTCGCGAATACCAAAACAGTTGATTCGTGACAATGCCAACGTGATTGTTCTCTTCCGTCAGGATGAGCGCAACATGCATCACGTCTACGATGATCACGTGAACCCAGACATGACCTTTCAAGCCTTTACACAGTTGTGTGCCATGTGTTGGAACGCTCATTACCACAGTTGTCTTGTTATTGATAAGCAGAGCAACATCAACAATGGACGCTACCGCATGGGATTTGATCATTTCATTCGTATTTAAGTAGCTGCATTGCTTTTCTGAACATCATTTGTTCAGATGTCATGGCGACAACAGGGAGTCAATTAAAAAAGCACATAATCCGTGCGCGAAATAGCATTCGACAAAAGTTTCGCTATCTAAAACGTGCACATGCCGACAGTGAACTGTTTGTCGAAAGACATTTGAAATCACCTCTGGAAGCTGTGTTGAAAGGAACATCAAAGCCTAGTACACGCTCAAAAGAAACACAAACAATTGAAGAGGAGGAGGAGGAAGAAAATGATGAAGAACCTGAGGATGTTTTTTCTCCATTGCTTCCGTCTTCTGGCTCCAAAGAATCGCCGCTGCCCCAGTTTTTGAAAACATCAATAATTGCTGAAACACCCACTAGACCCAAAGAAAAGCAGCCTACTCTTAAAGAAATATTGAATACGCCCGAACAATATGTGCGGATAAAATCCATTTTACTACAAAATTATGGTGCGTTGGTTACCCCCTTCCTTGAAGATCTTTTTACGAAGAAAACTGATACTACCTATGGTGTTCGCTATGAAAACAATAGATTTCAAATTGGCGATTCACCAATCAAGATAAGTGACAATGTTTTGATTGTTAAAACAGTTCGTTACAAGTTGACGCCAGGTCTTTTAGAACTTTTATTTTCACGTACACCTTCTAACGAGAACTATGTTAAAGAAGATCTTGAAAAGTATAAAGACATCTTGATGGCTACAAATGGTTTTAGGCGTAATTATAAACGTTCTGAAGCAATAAATGCTAATAAGGGTTTCAAATATAGAACTATCATATCAAAATTGTTTCCCAACTATGCAAGTGTTCGCCGTGTAAATTCAGCGTCCGGTATCGCGTTTAATACTTTGAAACCATTCATTGATTTCACCTATTGGAACAATCCAAATAAGTTAGTTAAACGTCTGCAACTGTTGCGTGCATCGGAACAGGCAGGTCATACTGGACACGAGGCAGAAGTTTTAGAAATAGAAGAGGAGCTTCGCTATGCTGGCATTATTGTCTAATGAGTCAACGTGTTCATACACCCTCGCCTGTTAAGGCAGCCATTGCTCGCGAGTTGCATAAACCAGCTCGTCGTCTCTACCATCGTCGTCATGTCATCACACGGGGTGTTGATGATCTTTGGCAAGCTGATCTGGTTGAAATGATTCCCTATGCCAAAGCTAACAACGGGGTCAACTATCTGCTCACTGTCATCGACGTTTATTCCAAAATGGCCTTTGTTGAACCTGTTCGGAATAAATCTGCACAACTGGTCACCGCTGCATTCAAGACCATGATTCAGCGGTCAGGACGACAACCTCGTTTGCTTCAAAAGATCAAGGCAAATAATTTTTCAACAAGACTTTTTCCGCTTATCTCAAATCACTTGACATCCATCATTATTCCACTTTTAGCAATCTAAAGGCAAGTGTTGTAGAACGTTTCAACCGCACACTCAAGACGCGCATGTGGGAACAATTTACAGCAAGAGGATCCTATCGCTGGCTTGAACTTGTAGGCGACCTGGTGACACGTTACAACAACACTAAACATAGAACCATCAAAATGAAACCACGCCTTGTAACCAAGAACATTGCGCAATTGGATCGCATTCATCACAAAATCAAAACAGTAGATCCGCGACGTCATCGATTACGTATTGGTGATTATGTGCGCATCAGTAAACATAAAACAATCTTCACCAAAGGATACACACCAAACTGGAGCACAGAAATATTTCGTATTCGCAAGGTAAAACTTTCTAATCCAGTTGTTTATTTACTTGATGACCTCAACAAGCAGCCAATCCAAGGAGGATTCTACATGGAGGAACTGCAAAGGACGCAATATCCCAAGCATTATCTTGTTGAAAAAATTGTAAAAAAACGTGGCAATAAACGTTTTGTTAAGTGGCTAGGTTTTAATGTCACATATAATTCATGGATTAATAAATCAGATCTGGTGTACACCTTCTTGTTTTTATTTCATGTCGAGCTGGCCGACTCAACATGTCATGCGATTTGTATCCTACCCCCACCCTACCATTTACAGGAAATACTACTCCAGATTCATTGATGTTTGTTTACCATTGAGCACATTCAACAACCAGTTCATTCCCCCTCTCTCTCAATCCCATTCACTACTCCCGATACCATTGATGTTTGTTTACCATTGAGCGCTTTCAACCCCATCTTGTTTGTCTCTCAGACCCATTCACACCTAACCAACCTACCACGTCAGGGTTCAACAACCACCAACATCCACCGCCATTCATGTTTTCCATTCAAACCACTCCCGTTCATGACCTACCCCACATCCCGTAATCTGCTGTGACGTCACACACACACACACACACACACCAGTTACACTAATGTTTTCCATTCAAAACACTCCCGTTCATGACCTACCCCACAACCCGTAATCTGTTGTGACGTCACACACACCAGTTACACTAATGTTTTCCATTCAAAACACTCCTGTTCATGACCTACCCCACATCCCGTAATCTGCTGTGACGTCACACACACACACCAGTTACACTAATGTTTTCCATTCAAAACACTCCCGTTCATGACCTACCTCACATCCCGTAATCTGCTGTGACGTCACACACACACACACACCAGTTGACCGTTCAATTCTCTGACAATTCATTCACAACCAAGGATTCGGAAACCTTCGGCAACACTCGGATCTCATCGGGCATAAAGCAAAGCTATATAGCCCAGGATAATAACAGAGAAGGCGCTCAGTCCAACAGAGAGACTGGGTCGAGGAGGGTCTCGTGCAGAGCCTCTTCCATCCTTCCCCTCATCCCCCACCCTCGCCACCCCCCCTCCCCCTCCCCCTCCCCCCCTCCCCACCCCCACTCCTCCCCCTCCACCCACACCCCCCCCTCAAACCGGTTCCTGGACCCTCCAAGGTTTGTTTACCTTCCGGGGTCCCGGCGACCTTGGGGGTCAATGACCTACCTCAAGGTCATTGATCATGACCTACCTCAAGGTCATTGACCTTGCCACGCCCCCCTAATTTGCATAAATAACGGTATTTGAGTCAAACCCCCCCCCAGCTTCCCTACTCAACTCAAAAACATTATAATTAAATATTATGGATCGACACTGGAACCCTAGTTCACCGATCTGTTTATTGGAAACACAGATACCACGTATGGTGTTCGCTATGTGAATGATAGTTTTAAAATTGGTGACCCATCGATTACATTTTCTCGAACTAGAGCTGTCATTAAAAACATCAACTATAAATTAACGCCAGGACTGTTAAAGCTGCTATTCTCTCGTACACCATCTTCCCATGATTATACGCCACAGGACCTTGCCAAATATAAATCCATTTTATTAGACACCCATGCCCACAAAAGACAGTATGATCCCACTCCACAAGAGAATGCTAATATATCTCCAAAATATAAAACCATCATTGCAAAAATGTTTCCAACCAGTCAAAGTGGTCGTCGTAAAGTGTCCGCTTCGGGAGTGAACTTTAAACCATTTAAGCCCCTTGTGGATGTTACCTACTGGCACAATCCCAATAAGCTCGTCCAGCGACTACAGCTGTTGCATGCTTCACGTCAAGCCAGCCATACTGGTCACGATTGGGAAATTCAAGGAATTGAACAAGAACTTCGAAATGCCAAAATTATTGTTGATGCCCTCACCCATTAAAATCGGCATTGCTCATGAGTTGCATCGCCCGGCTAGGCGTCACTATCAGCGACTCAAGGTGATTTCACGAGGTGTGGATGAACTTTGGCAGGCTGACTTGGTTGAAATGATCCCCTATGCTAGCGTTAACAACAATGGCCTTTGTTGAACCTGTGCAACGCAAGTCTGGCCCACTAGTCACCAAGGCCTTTCAACATATTATTCAACAATCCAAACGTCAACCTCAGTTGCTACAAACCGACCAGGGGAAAGAATTTTTCAACCAGGATTTCTCGAGTTTTCTCATATCTTTGGATATTCACCATTACACCACGTACAGCAATCTCAAAGCCAAAGTGGTTGAGCGGTTTAATCGAACATTGACAACTCTTATGTGGAAAGCCTTTACCTCTCAAGGCTCATATCGCTCGTTGGACTCGTTACCTGAGCTAATGTTACGTTGCAATGACACCAAACTCGCAGAACCATTTTAACCAAGCCACGACTTGTGACCAAACGTATTACGCGATTGGATAAACTGTTTAACCCCAGAAAAATAGCAGACTCTAAACGTCACCTCCTCAACTTCAGAGACCATGTTCGTGTGAGCAAATTTAAGTCTGCCTTTGATAAGGGCTACACACGAAATTGGGGGACTGAACTATTTCTAATTCGTCAAGTACACCTGGACAGCCCAGTCACCTATTTACTCGGGGATCTCAACCATCAACCCATAAAGGGTAGGTTTTATCTCCATGAACTTCAAAGGACAGCGTTTCCAAAACATTATCTAGTTGAAAAAGTGCGGAAACAAAAAGCGAATAAACTGTATGTAAATTGGTTGGGATTTAACTCAACCTTTAATTCTTGGATAAATAAATTACATGTTGTGTGAACCTGTGCATCTTTTATTTATTTATTCATTCACCCATGTTGTACACCACCTATAGCCCTATGTGTACAGTGCCCAGCTCCATATGAATTATGAGCAACATATATTTTTCTCTCTCCACCTGTGTTCTCTCTTACACAACCCCTCCCCCTCTCCTCCCTTCCCTCTCCACCACTGCTATTCGCAGCTCTTGCCTAGCTATTGGCTGTGACATCATTCCCACAAGTTACATCATACTTTTTACTGACTCAGCTATTCCCACGCTTTGAACATTCTGTTATCAAACACATGTACAGCTAACGTCCAAAGTGAACATGAGTGCCGGATCATATTGCATGCCAACTTGCATTTTGTCACGTACGAAACAAAACAGGATGTGACTTGTTAGCAGTAATCGTGCACGTGGACAGCTAACGTCCAAGGTGAACACCTGTGTGTCAGATCATATTACACATCAATTTGCATTTTGTCACGTACCAAGCAAACAGGATGTGGCTTGTTTACCTTGCATGTTGTTTCACATATCATATCACACGTGTACGCATGCATTTCGCTCCTCCCTCCCACCACAGTTTTCAGACAATTTGACCTTCAAGCGTCCTCTGCGTCAATGTAGTTTCCCATTGCACCTGTTGTCAAGTCAAGTCAGGTCAGCACATTCCAATAAGCTCAACTAACATCCACATCCTGTCAGTCTGCTCTCCAGCAAGTTTGTTTTCTGTACGTGCTTCAAGCAACATATAACCAAGTTCTGTTTGTCCTTCATCTAATCATATAATTATCATTTGTCATGTAACCCATGATCGTTTTCACGTTAACACTTTGTAGGTCCTTGGGACACTATCTTCCCACCAAGTATTTATAGAACGGTGTTAGGGAGAGAATCTTCCCACCCATTTCATTTCAAGCAGTTCCACATGCATCCACGTGCTAGATGCAGAGAAATATTGAAAACCCATTAATTTGGTGTATACTGTCATCAGAAACCAAAGGTGGGAAGCATATATCCCAGTGGTCTCCACAGTGCACGTGCTCGCCAGTTCGGTTGTGTTGAGTGAAAGAAATGCATTGTTTTACAGAAGAAGGTGTTTTTATTGAAGACTAGCAGAAGTACCCGTTCTTCGAACGGTGTTCGGTGTTAACACCAGACATTATCAATTGAGCTACTGTTGCAATGGTTAGCGGTTTGTCATTCCTTCATAAGTTTATCAGAACGAAGTTAGTTTTCTGGGAATATCACACACACCGTTAATTTAAGGGCCTTAAAATGTATTTTTCGGAGACCCTTTATAGACTCGCGAATTTTGTGTCTCACATTGAGAAGTGCAACATATGCTTTGGTCGTCCTTCTGGGATAATTTTTATATTTCGCCTATTTTAGCATGTATTTTGAGAAATTTTTCCCTATATCCACCCTTCTACTGTATGAAAAGTACGGTGAGGAGTTTTATAAATGATTGGTGTATTGACTCATGTTTACCATACCTAATTTTACGATGCACCAAGCATCCGAACACGAGTTATAGGCGTACATAAAGATACACAGAAAGACAGACAGACAATTCTATTGTCTACAACATATCACCCAGATATCCAAATATGGGTATATCTACCATACAGTATCAAACAAAATCATCCTTACGATGAACCCGTATGTCGACAAAAAAAAAAAGATTAGTTAAAATGAGCTCTCAAACTAAATTCACCTAACGTGTACTTCCTGACGTGAAATAGAATTGAAAGCCTTGTAGACGAAACGCAACACACCTACCGGTAACAGAAAAAATGACCCTCTACGTTGTGTTAGGTCCCCATACACAAGAAGACTTCTATCATAAATTATAAAAACTTGTGGTGCATGAAAATTCAGGTTCTTTAGTCTCAGATGGCCCAAATTCCAAAAAGCCGCAAAGAATGCTGATTCAATTCAGGAATTTTTGAAAATAATGTTGCTGTTTGGAGATATAATAGAACTTCTGTACTATATGTCGCACGTGAAAATTGCATGAACAATTCTAGGTTACCCCTTGACCCCCTTAATTGCATTGATGAATTATACAGTCTATGTTGGTTCCGTGATAACCTTATATTTGCAAACTTTCACAGAAATGTAATTAATGTAATAAATGTAATAAATGTAATAAATGTAATAAATGTAATAAATGTAATAAATGTAATAAATGTAATGAATTGCTTCTTACTGAAATAGATGGAAAGTTGTATGCCACCCCTTGAGATAATGTTTCCATGGTTACCGTTTTGCATTCGTTCATTAGTTTGTTAAATTGAATGAAATTAGTTTTCTGGGAATATTTCAGAAACTGTTGGTTTTAGAGCCTTATAATGTAGTTTTCGAGGACCCTCGAGTTTTGTTTCTGGCACCGAGGGGCTTTGTCTCGTCGTTGTACGCCATAATATAATACTAATAATAATAATATAATATAGGGATATGAATATAATAGACCTGCCGTACCACACCTGCAAGTGCAAATCGCGTGAAAAATTCTAGACTACCCCTTGACCTCCTTAAGCGCATTTTATGTATTGATGAAATTTACAGCTTAATTTGGTTCCGTAATAACCATCTAGTCGCCTCCGTATTGTAGCGGTCAGCATGGTTAGCTGCCGCCCCGGAGGTCCTGGGTTCGATTCCCGGCTCTGCCACGAAATTTGAAAAGTGGTACGAGGACTGGCACGGGGTCTACTCAGCCTCGGGTGGCCCAATTGAGTAGAGGGGGTTCGATTCCCCCTCAGCCATCCTCGAAGTGGTTTTCCGTGGTTTCCCACTTCGTCTTCGGGCAAATGCCGGGATGGTACCTTCTTCAAGGCCACGGCCGCCTCCTTTCCTCTTCCTTGTCTATCCATCCTAACCATCCCTTACCTTCCCTCAAGAGGCCCCTGTTCGCTTTGCAGGTGAGGCCGCCTGGGCGAGGTACCAATCCCACCTCACCAGTTGTATCCCTTCCGATTCGATGTTCACAGCTCTAGGACACTGCCCGTAGAGGCGGTAGTGGTGAGTTCCCTCGCTGAGTCCGTGGGTTCCACCAACCTGGAGGGTAAACGACAAAAAAAAAAAAAAACAAAAAAAAAAAACATCTAGCCGCATGCAAACTTTCACACTAATTTAATTAATGGAATTGCATTGCGTCTTAGAGCAATAGATGGACCTCTGAGAATCTGTTGTCATGGTTATCGGCTTGCATTCGTTCATTAGTTTATTAAATGAAATTAGTTTTCTGGGAATATCTCAAAAACGGTTGGCCTTAGGACCTTACAATGTGGTTTTAGGGCCCCCGAGTTTTGTCTCTCACACTGAGGGGCTGAAAATGAGCTTTGTCTCGTCCTTCTACTCCTATTTCAGCATGTATTTTAAGGGGGTATGTCCCCTTTTATGAGAGGTACAGAGAAGAGTTCCATCAATGATTAGTGTCGTGCCTCTGTACCAAATTTTATGTTGATACACCCAGCCGTGCTCGAGTTATAAGGGAACAAAGTTGTCCACAGACAAACACACAGACAGACAGACAAAAAAATATTTTCGCGCGCATCCGTCATAAAACAGTATGAAACGCGTAAATAACTCAAATTTCCGTAGAAATTCAGAAAAAAAACCAGACAAACTTTCATTTTTATATACAGTGTGTCCACCCGCCCCTTATTATTTAGTTTGATGAAACCCAACTAACATCGCATTTCCCCCGATGGTCGATATTGCTCTGCGCTCTGTCTGTGCGACAGCAATGTAATTGGGTCATGGGTCTAGCAAAGAAAAACCGACCTTAAATTTTCCCCCGCCAAATACTATGGCCCATTCTACTAACATATGACTTACTGCTCCTTGAAATAACACACATACACGTAATACGATCGAATTAACTGCTTACGCCACGTGATCTGTAATAGTAGAAAGTTAAACCAACACCATAAACGGTGATTGAAGACTTGGAGATGGACTTAAACGTTTGAGGTGGGACGGCTATAGTAACTACAGCACGCTTAGCGAGCGGTATCTACCATGAGTTGGTGGCTGAGCAGGTTATAGCCTGACCGTACGTGGTGGGCGCGAGCGGCTAGAATGCTGCTTCGAATCCAGTAGTAGGCATCTTTTTTTGAACGAAAGCCCGCATTTCATTTTAGTGGGGATGTAACTACATTGCCACGTGTATTGCCTTACGATGTATTTTTGTGAAGAGTACGTGGAATTTTGCTGATTTATAAAGAGAATACGGTCGAATTGGTACGTTATGCCACGTGACTGTAATGGCAGAAAATTAAAAAACTGGCATGAATAATAACATGACATATCGAAGTGTCGCTCCGGAGGTCCGGGTTCGATTCCCAGCTCTGCCAAGAAATGTAATACTTGTCTGAGGGCTGAAATTGGGTACACGTAGCCTCGTGAAGCAAATATGAGAAGACGTGGGTTCGATTACCACCTCAGCCACCCTGGAAATGGTTTTCCGTGGTTTCCCACTTCTACTCCGGCCAAATTCCGGGACGGATTCTATCTTAAGGCCACGGCCGCCTCCTTCCCTATCCTTAATTGCAAATACACACATCATTACAAGCCCGCAATAACTCAAGTTATCAGACAAATTCTACACAAACACCCAAGTAAACGGGGCTAAATGACCGTGATGTTCTAGCCCTTCAAATGAAACAAAACAACAACATATCGAAGGATATTCTGATCGCCAGTGCTTGCATCGAAGTATACGTATTCCTTAGAAATTCCCATGGAATTATTAGCATACTTTCGATTTTTGCAAAAAATGAAAGTAGACTTATGAGATCTACACAGGGCCAAAAATTGTGTGTCTGTCTGTGTGTGTGTGAGACTGTGTGTCTGTGGTTGTGTGAGTGTGTGTACTCTGAATGTCTGCCCCCCCCCCCTATCAATTCGAACACGGTGAAACCGAATTGAACGAAATTTGGTACACAGGTAGAAATAGCAAAGGGCACATCAGTGTCATGTCTTATATCGCCGCCATCTTGACGGAAACGTAATGGCGGCCACCCAAATGATCAAAGCATAAATCACATTACGAATAACCTAATCATCCGATCTCTACCAAATTTTTCAACAACATACATTTATATGGCGAACGTCTTTTGACTAAACTACAAGGTAATCAGCCCAATAGTTTACAGATGGCGGTCATGTATGTGTGCAAATCGATTCCCCCTATCAATTCAAACACGGTGAAACCGAATTGAACGATATTTGGTACAGAGGTAGCACTAGCGTAGAACACCTCAGTGTCATGTTTATATCGCCACCATCTTGACGGAAACATCATGGTGGCCACCCAAATGTACAAAGCTTAAATCAAATTACGACTAACCTAATCATCCGATCTCTACCAAATTTTGCAACAACATATACCTATATGGCGAGTGTCATTTGACTGAACTACAAGGTCATCAGCCCATTAGTTTGCAGATGATGGCCATGTATGTGTGCAAATTGATTCCCCCTATCAATTCAAACACGGTAAAACCGAATTGAACGAAATTTGGTACAGAGGTAGCACTAGCAAAGGGCACTCCAGTGTCATGTCTTATATCGCCGCCATCTTGACGAAAACGTAATGGCGGCCATCCTAATGTCAAAAGCTTGAATCAAATTACGACCAACCTGATAATCTGATCTCTACCAAATTTTGCGACAACATACCTTTATATATAGAAAATCTTTTGACCACACTACAAGGTCATCAGGCCAATAATGTGCGGATGGCGGCCTTGTAAGTGTGCAAATCGATTCCACCTATCTTTTCAAACATGTTGTAACCGAATGGAACGAAGTTTGGTACAGAGGTATTATAGCACTAGCAAAGGCCACCTCAGTGTCATGTTTATATCGCCGCCATCCTGACGGAAACGGAATGGCGGCCACCCAAATGTTACAAGCTTAAATCAAATTACGACCAACCTTATCATTTGATCTCTACCAAATTTTTCATTACCCATGCATTTAGGAGAATGTAGGCTATACGTTCTTTACCGAACATCTTGTTATTCAATTTTAACAAAAAGTCTTAGCATATCTTTAGGCCCGTATCACACGACACTCGCTGGCCAGGAAGCTGCTGTGATCACTGGTACCAAATCCTGTATGATTCTGTACTCTTCGTCAGTACACCTGCTTGTATGACCGAAGTGTATCACACGCTAGCATTTTGTACGCTAAGTTGTATGAAATAAAACCGAAGGGCTGTCGTTTGAGGGCATTACTTGCAGTTCATTCGCCTTATTAACGCAAAGCGGTCGCGAAACTTGCTTTAAGTAGATTAGAAAACATGCCAGGTACTGAATGAATGCATTCCAATCAATATTTAAGATCTAACTGTAATAATTGAATATTTTTCCATACGCGTTAATTAGAAGCGCAACAAAAATTTCCCGAGTGTTTTGGAAATGTGTGCAAGTGTTATTGCACCCGCTCGCTCTTTCGAAGATCCCGGGTTCAAGACTATCCAACGGCAGATATTTTAAATTCTTTTAACCATTTTATTATACCTTCCCTACCTCGTACAGCAAGATTTCAACTTGGTTTTGTTCACATTATCTACGAGGACGATAGGGAAAGTTATTTTATTGTCCCAATTAAATTGTTATTTTCCTTAAATACTGTTCAAAACCATGGATGGATACTATTCGTTATAATTATTATTTTAAAGTCGATTTTACCCTCCAGTTTAGGCTTTCCCACGGACTCAGCGAGGGATCCTATCATTACCGCCTCAACGGGCAGTGCCCTGGAGCTTGAAACATCTCGTCAGGGGGATACAACTGGGGAGGTGGGATCAGCACCTCGCCCAGGCGGCCTCACCTGCAAAGCGAACAGGTTCCTCTTGAGGGATGGGAAGGGAGGGGAAGATCGGGAGGGATAGGCAAGGAGGAGGGAAGGAGGTGGCCGTGGCCGTACGGTAGGTAACATCCCGGCAATTGCCCGAAGGCGAAGGGGGAAACCACGGAAAACCACTTCAAGGATGGCTGAGGTGGGAATTGGACCCCCTCTACCCATTTGGACCACCCGAGGCTGAGTAGTCCCCGTCCCAGTCATACCACTTTTCAAATTTCGTGACAGAGCCGGGAATCGAACCCAGGATGTCCGGGGTGGCAGCTAATCACGCTGATCACTACTCAACGGAGGCGACTCTATTCGTGATAATTAGAATTTTAATAGTTCAAAATTTATCCCAGAATATTAATATGACACGTTCTGTAATTACTGCCTTGCTGCGAGGCTCAGCGGTATCGTTTTCGCTTGCTGTGCCCAAGGTTGCAGGTTCGTATCCTGGCGCAGACAGCTGTCATTTGAGGGTGCGCAAATACGAGGGAGCCGTGTCAGTAGATTTACTGGCACGTTGGAAATCCCCTTCGGAGCAAAATTCTGGCACCCCGGTGTATCTAAAAGCCAGAGCAGTTAAAAGGGACGTAAAACCAATAATGTTATAATTATCTGTATTGAACCCGCTGAGCTATGGTTCATGTGATATTTTTTTTATGACAGAGCATTTATGATGGGATGTTGTACTTTTGAACACACCCAGGAAGCCACGTGGAGCGGAGAGATCACGCGATACTTTTTGAAGTAGCGGTGAATCGCACTTTTGACTTTGGTGAAAACTGCTAATTATTTATCTGAGGTCTTATTAATTAATTTTATCTTTCCACAAGACTCAGAATATTCCATTTCGTCATGCTGCATTATTAAAACATTTTGGAGAATGTTTATTTTTACTTTAGGTAAGGTAATACCCTTGCAGATACGCAAAGAGGAACGTAACTAGTCGCTCAACGATTTCGTTTTGACGACCTACTTTCTAGAGACACCCCGTGCCTCCCACTGCGTCTGGAGAATCCGCCCTGTGTAGGCGTGGAATTACATTTGTCCTACGAGACGTAGAAGAATATCCGCTGTTGAGCGTTAAAAGTGATTATAAGGTGCCATTGAGCACGCTAATACTATTATTCACTGTTGTTGAAGCCCAGTGAACTAAATAAGAAGCTTGGGAAATAATTATTGGCAAGTATAGTGTATTGCACAACATTGCTGTAACACCACATTTTACCCACGCGTATGTGGAGGGCAGATGCCTAGTGGAAATATACATGTAATAGTGTTACAATTATCCTGAATAAGTGTGATTATAATTGTATGAGATATTTAAATTGCCGAAGTGGAAATTTCATTTTGAAAACGACGTATAATTCACGGATGCTGCGTGATACAAAAGTAGCGTCACTAGCACGTGCAGAATTGTAAAACAGTGTCAGCTCACATGCTAATCCTCATCTGCAAAATTAAGGCTGTGTCGTATTATATAATTGAAGCCTATAACATTCACGACAAACATTATAATTTTGAAAGTGAGAGGATGAATTATTACGCAACTTATTTCACTACCCACGTGATTGGACTTTTCTTCACCATGATTGAAGCAGTCACCATGGGCTAATACCATCCTGGTATGAGGGTGACGTTTCTACGGGAACCAGCATGATGGTGGAACTTCCAGGACGACGAACGAGAAGGAAGGAGCCAAAAATGCCATTTCCAGGCATATCCATGAAGTTGTCGACAGGGACAAATCGAACCCTGGTCTTTGGAGGAGTCCAGATGGGAATCCTGATGAGGACGATACCGATCCAGAGAGCCAGAGAGGATTTTGTACAACCCTTGTTGTGGAATAGAGAGCTGAGTGAGAGCTCCTCCATTTCGTGAGTTTTTGTCACAACCCTTCCTTGTTCTAGTTTCTGGTGGTATAGTAGATTTAATGTAGTTTGTGAACCAACCGCACTCAGTGTCAGCCATTTTTCTAGGTAGGGATGTAATTAGATTAGTTAGATGTCATTTATTTCAGTTTAGAGTGAGACGCCCTTGGGTCTGATCGTAGTCATTTTGAGTCTATTTGTTCAACTCTACTTGGGGTAATTTTCAAGTCTTTGCTGACTTTAGTTATGGCAATCAGATGCCATGGTTATTAATTAACTGCATCCTTTGCAGCCATCCTTCGTTACACCCCTGACTGTCGTTAGAACGGTCGTATCATTTAGGTAGTCGACTGTAACTACCAGTTTTGTAAATGCATTATATTTCATTTTGGATAAGCTCAGAAGCTATTCTTGGTCAAGTTTGAACCTAACAACTAGAAGGAATGTTTCGTTGCCTAGCATCGAACTCAGTTCCCAACGTATCATTAAGCGGATCCTTGTTGTGGATCTGCGCCACAATTATCATTTTTGCTTGTGTCATGTGAGACACGTTTTTATTTGATGGACTAGCAACTACTGCATTGTATTTTTAAAGCAAAGAGCTTCAGTTATTGTAAGATTACTTTCATTTAGACGTCTTTGGTAGAAAGACGGAATTGTATTGTTATATTCAGATTTATTGAGTGTGTTTTATACACGGACTCTTTAGAGGTCCGTAACCTATGGTAAAGTTGTTTGTGAACTGGCCAGGTACAGGTTTATATTGATTAAATCGCCGGCCTTGAATAAACTGGTTATGTAACCCAGTGACCTGAAAGCACGCCTGCTTCATTGTGAGACAAAACTACTATTGACAAGGACAGAGTACGATTTGTATTCGCATTTCCTTTCATTACTATTTTGCTTAAGGAAATCAGTTTCAACTCTTGTATTTGATCACATGTTTTATGGATCGCTTTTTGTTAGTTAAACGCTCTGTTGCGTGTACTGTCGTCTGACAGGTACAGTTATGTCAGGTTTTCTATAGTATGGTGAAGGCTACCCTGTTATAGCAGGATGTTATTGTATGAAGGTATTTTGAGTATGCCTTGTCCGGGACTGATCCCGTTGACTAGATGTTATTGGAAGGTAACTGTTGTGTACAGGCCTATCCCAGAGTTATTGAACGCGAGCTTAGCGCCGCTGGTAACCCGTGTTATTGTGTGTCCGAGTTGTTGTACTCGTTGATTATATTTCCGACTGTTGAGTCGAGGCTTTTTGGTGGAGAATGATCTCAGTGGAGACACTCCGTGCCCAGGCTATTGTCAATGTTATTCGCCATAAACCTACGATAAACCTATAAACCGACATCTTAATAATAAAACGCATAATTGTTGTAAAACAAGGCTAACTAACGATTCTTTCTATCTAACTTTGTTCTTTGCATTCTGGAACTGTTGACATAGCCGTGCAGTTGAAGATAATTTCCTTGTGGGGAAATGACTAGGACAGTTGACATTTTTGTAGCGACCTGAAGCATGCGCGAACCTAGACTTCATAGCTTGTGGAGCTCAGGCCATGCGATGTCAGACGTGGTCTCAACTACGCATTCGTCACCGTAATTATACACATTAGATGACTATGGCTTACAAAGAGTAAACCAAGGTGTAGGCAGGAATTTTTAATAAAACTACTGTGTCTATTTCATTACTTATTTATGATGTCATGTGTATAAATCCTATGTGTTACCTTATTGTGTGCTGTTAGCACATAGTTATTAAGCATAATTAAATTGTTTGTTTTTCATGGCTGTACACTTAGCTTTTGGATGTAATTGTTTTCTTTTACGGACGTCATCGCCGTAAATTTTGTTAATTGATAGGACTTAGCTAGATGAATTAACGTTAAATGTAAATGTCGAAATGGTACCATCCTAACTTAGATTTGTTTTGCTACCCTGTTAAATGTAAATTCAGATATTAGCTTAATCTTGTAACTTGAACTAGGGACTTGCGTTGTACCATATTCCTAGCGTTGCTGTTGTTGCTTTATTATTGTGAGTTAGATCTTTCGCGAGGGTTTTCCGTGACTTCTCAGGTAGGGACCTGCTCTTTATTTTCTTTTGTTTATTTATTAGTTTGCGGACTAGCCGATTGTAACCCTCCGAACTAGGCTAGGGGTTTGTGAATTTTATAAATAAATTTTCACGGTGTTTTACATAAGTCTGGATGTTTATTTTCTCTGTCTAGTTTTAAGGTGAACCTTTCCTTAGGCGGTCTATGACCATCGTCACCATGTACCACGATCCCTGTGGACTACGGACTCTCGTGCCGCTTTAGCCTTTATGGAAGGTCACCTGATCCTCTCGGTAATTTTTCTTTTTGTTTATGTGCTCGACGGGTGAGATGTTAGGGAAGTCATCGCGGTTGTTGGCTATTCCTAACAACCTCCAACCTTGACGGTCTCAGTATTTACTGTATGTTTGGGACAGATGACCTCGTAGTTCCGCCCCTTAAAACATCACTAACTAACTATTACTGTAAGTGTATAGGAAGCGCTTTTCGCACATACGCCGTTGAAAGAAATTATAGTTTCGGTCTGATGTATTTATTCGTGAGCCTACCCACATAACAAATCTATTTGTTATGTGGGTCGTCTGAATGAGTCGGAGTTTTCTTTAAACAAAGGGGATCAAAATTCCGAACATTTGCTACCTTGAATATACAGGATACCTTGCTTTCGTTCTACAGATCATAATGTCGTCGTCCAATCTGGCTGCGTACCATCGGATAAGGACCAAATAAAAAATCACTCGTTGGAACAGATAGATATGCGTCCATAATACATCCACAATAAACGACATTAAGCAAAAAAAATGTACTTGTTCAAGGTTCGAACCTACTACAACGAGACTTCGTAAACGCTCCTTTAGCAATTCCTGATTTAGCCACCATAGCTACCGAGAACCATGATGTAATGCTGGCACGTATTGAATCTATTCGTAGACACTTCCTGTCCAAACGTAAGAATCGTTTCAATCATGCATTACATTTAAGGTCATTGAAAGAACACTGCCACTATTGATTTCTACTCTATTCGCGAGGATGTACTCAACGGTAAAGTTGTACAATGGAAGTAAAGGAGCAGGTACTAATGTTTTAAGGATGACTGTGATATACGCGTTAGATGGGTTGCCTTCCTCCAAAAATAATAAGGGGCTGGTGGACTACACTGTATGTAGAGATATACTGCACCGCTCGGTGTTGACCGTGTTTTATTGCACAAATTTAGGTTTTACTCGCTAACCGTTGGAGATACACGAAAAATGATAAGGACCTTTTGGATAGAAAATTGAATGTTAAATCTCGTGTATGCTATCAAAAGGTTGCTATTTCTTAGCGTTCTCTTTTTATTTGAAATGGAAATATGAAATTTTGAAACCAAAGGTCGTAGTGACGTCACAAATGTGGGTTTTACTCGCTAACCGTTGGAGATACACGAAAAGTGAAGCTCGTATGTACCGTCAAAAGTTTGCTATTTCTTAGCGTTCTCTTTTTATTTGATAAGGAAATATGAAGTTTTGATTAAAGGGTGTAGTGACGTCACTAAAATGGTCGCCATTTTTTAATATTGCAAAATATCGAAATAAAATATATCCTATAAGTAAACCTGGTAAATCAGCTACATCCATGCAAAATTTCATTTAAATCGGACCAGTGGTTCTTGCGTTATTGAGTAGCACACAGACAGACAGAAAGACAGACACACACCATCTCATTTTTATATATTAGTATAGCAAAAGTACCCGTCCTTCGAACGGTGTTATATATTAACACCAGTCATTATCAATTGAGCTACTGTTGCAATGGTTAGCGGTTTGTCATTCCTTCATAAGTTTATCAGAACGAAGTTAGTTTTCTGGGAATATCACCCACATTGTTAATTTAAGGGCCTTGAAATGTGGTTTTCGGAGACCCCTTATAGACTCGCGAATTTTGTGTCTCACATTGAGAAGCGCAACATATGCTTTGATCGTCCTTCTAGGATAATTTTTATATTTCGCCTATTTTAGCATGTATTTTGAGAAGTTGCTCCCTATATCCACCCTTCTACTGTATGAAAAGTACGGTGAGGAGTTTTATAAATGATTGGTGTATTGACTCATGTTTACCATACCTAATTTTACGAGGCACCAAGCATCCGAACACGATTTATAGGCGTACATAAAGATACACAGAAAGACAGACAGACAATTCTATCACCCAGATATCCAAATATGGGTATATCTACCATACAGTATTAAACAAAATCATCCTTTCGATGAACCCGTGTGTCGAAAAAAAAAAAAAAAAAAAATTAGTTAAAATGTGCTCTCAAACTAAATTCACCTAACGTGTACTTCCTGACGTGAAATAGAATTGAAACCCTTGTAGACGAAACGCAATACACCTCACAGAAAAAATGACCCTCTACGTTGTGTTAGGTCCCCTTACACAGGAAGACCTCTTTCATAAATTATAAAGACTTGTGGTGCATGAAAATTGAGGTTCTTTAGCCTCAAATGGCCCAAATTCCTAAAAGCCGCAAAGAATGCTGATTCAATTCAGGAATTTTTGAAAATAATTATGCTGTTGGGAGATATAAAAGACCTTCTGTACTATATGTCGCACGTGAAATTGCATGAAAAATTTCTAGGTTACCCCTTGACCCCCTTAATTGCATTGACGAATTATACAGTCTACGTTGGTTCCGTGATAACCTTATAGCCATTTGCAAACTTTCACTGAAATGTAATAATTGGAGTAGCCTAATAATAATAATAATAATAATAATAATAATAATAATAATAATAATAATAATAATAATAATATCGTATGGCCTCAGGTGTCGGGTGCAAGCTTCGTAATTTGACACCCAGAGGATAGCTTGCATGTCGAAATTTCGTTGTTCCTTGAATCACTATGAAAGTCAAGGAGGGTAGATATATAAGCTCCTCGAACACTATAGCGCTTTCTAATAGAGGAATGAGGAACTTTGTGTTGGCGGAAACTCCTGAGATTAATTTTTCCATTATGAACACGGACTACTGAATTCAAATGGGTTCTTTGACATGCCAACATCGTATGACATGCGAGTCACATTTTTGCCGCCTTTCAAAAATCACTTACCACGGCCAGGAGTGAACCTGCAATCTTGGGATTAGTAGACCGACACGCTATCCTCTCACCCACCCTGGCAAGGTATAAATGGAGTGACATTGCTTCTTACAGAAATAGATGGAGAGTTGGATGCCACCCCTTGAGATAATGTTGTCATGGTTACCGATTTCCATTCCTTTATTAGTTTGTTAAATTAAATTAGTTTTCTGGGAATATTTCAGATACTGTTGGTTTTAGGGCCTTATAATGTAGTTTTCGAGGACCCTTTAGGGCACCAAAGTTTTGTTTCTGGCACCGAGGGGCTTTGTCTCCTCGTTGTACGCCATAATATAATACTAATAATATAATATAGGGATAGGTATTGTGCCCTTTTAGCAAGAAATATGCAAATCACAGTATGCCAGCATTGCTCAATTCGGGATTTTTCGGGGCTGCGGTAAGTTCTCCCACTCTGTGACTTACATATTTTGGATTAAATAGAGGATACACTTGCAAAAATAACAACAAAATCAACTCCTATTTTAACACATTTAATTAATCAAATTATGGCGCTACAAACAATAAAACAAAGAAACCACTGACCAATATCATTCTACTTGTCCAAAATGAACAAGGAATAGCATAAAAATAAAACAAATATTCTCTTTAAACACATGGTTTTCTTTAAAACCAACAATTCATGATTATTTTCACTTCCATAAAGTACCTATCTTAAAGTTACATATAACTACGAGCTTCTTTGGCTCGATACTATTTCATAATAATGGTGTCTTACTTTTGTACACCTCAAGAATTTATTTTTATCTTTTCTTATCATCAAAACAAATATATAATTACATTTAAAATTACATGTTAATTATTCACTTCAATATTTGGGCATTTCACATATTCTCAGTATTTACTATCTCTCTCAAGTTTGCAAATTCACTGCGGTGATCGGGAAACTACTTGTGTACTCCAGAGTTATAAAGATTACTTGACAAAGTCAAAAACTATGATTACTCCCGAAATCTAGTTATTTTCATAAAAACTCGTGGATTCCTATTTCCATACAACATTACAATAGGGATTTTATTTAATTCATTTGTCTTATAAGACCATTATCACATAAGAAAACTACGATCTGAACTGGCAAGCGATAATATCAATCTACAAGGACCTCGGTTCAACGCCCGGGTCATTAACAACTTTAAACACTCACGGTGTATTTAACACTTCTTACAAGACGGTTTTTACCCACCCTCGCTCTATGAGGGTCAGGCCATTATACTCGAGCGTGATTTATGACAGGGAGAGCGGCTCCCTGCCTAGCCTACTGTAGGAGCTCTCTTCAATGCTTTTAAAACAAACATTCATTTTATCCTCAGTTCTATGGGGAGACCTGGCATTATAACTTCTCTTTTCACTTTCAACAATATTCTTTGGCTCATAAACCACTCTCGTAATCTTGGCATTTATTAATTATGAAGGGTCCTCGTTGATTGGGGAAGAGTAATACACATTCTACGACGAATAATAAGGTGCTTTAACAACAAGAGGATTCTATGTTCGAATCTCTTAACATGCCTCGGGAACCATTTCCACATTGGAGGACTTATACAAGACGCGATTTAAAGTCGGCCGTGGCCTACATGACATACGCTCAATAATACCATACATTAGCTCCCTTTTAAATAATAACACACACATGGCCTCGTGATCAACGTCACAATTAGAAGACTTACAACATATCTCAATTCAATACAATCAACTACCCCTCATAAGTAATTTACCAAGTACATTTAAATTCTACGCATTCCTAGCGTGACTTTTATTTAATTGCGTTCCATTGCGCTACATATTACTTTACGGCCGAATGTCTTCCAAAGAACTGATAAATTTCATAGTAACAATTGATACATATCTCAATTCTTATATTAATCTTTTCCGTTGACAATAAATCGCTCCATTTTAAGAACATGCATTCACATCATGTCTTATACATTTGTTAAGGATCCAACGCTCTATATTTTTATATCATTCAATTTAATCTTTATTTAGATTTCTTTACCTTGTTATTCACATCATGTCTTCATTCCTTACAAAAGCTCAAAAGCTATTTCTTTCATATAATTCAAATTTACCTTTATGTAAATATCTTTGTTATAATTATTATTATTACGCTTGCTTTTATAACATTCATTAAATTCATTGACATCTTATTCCATGCATTTCCTCTACAGGATTTATTATTTCACATAATTATTTATTATTTCTTAAAATTTTATTTTTGTTCAGATCGCGTTCTTATTTAGTTATTATTTATTTAAAAACATCCCTTTTATTCAAAACTCCGGTGGAATTGTACACAAAAATTTTCCCGACACCCAAAACATAATGAAAATCTTTACTCACATGTCTAAGGTCATTTTCTGACCTTTATTCTCGTTTGATGTGACATTTTGGCCCACCTTCTTGACTTACTCCATATTGTACAAACTCATCTCATGTACAGACACTTCTTGACACATATTCAATACATTTAACACTGACAACATTTTTAATACACTGGTGTATCCGTTTAGAATACACAATAAAACACTAAAAAATATATTACTTTTAACACACACTCTTGATATATTTACACTTCACAACTTTTGATCACTAGGCCGTCTTTTTAGCCTATCACACGTGACCTCTTAATCTCCCGTCTCCAAGGGTGAAATTTATTCAATGTCGGCTTCCTATCCTGCAGAATACGAAAGTCTCGAAACATCTACTACTTCCCTGGAATAACAATTCTTCGAATCCTGTTCCTGATGATCGGCTATTTCTCTAGCTTGAACGGCTCCCCTTTTAGATCTGATTTATCGATCCTTGCGAAAGTCTGTTCTGATCGAGGTCCCCTCGATAACCTATCGATGACCTATGGATTTTTAGCCACTAATACTTCTCGAGTCTTAGTGCTTTAGAATAGTTCGTCTGCTTTCTTGAAAACAATGTCTATAGTTTCCGTTCTTCTTTGTTTATTTGGTTCTCGCACTTCTAATTTTCTGGAATGCGTTGCGAACCTTACTCTGTTTTTCCCTGTTCGGGTTCTTTAAAATTGATAAATTGTTTATCTCGCTGTTCCGGTACTTCCGTACGTTATGATACTTTTGGTCGTTTACAGAAAGACCTATCGCCTGAATCCTAAGTTCGCAGCCTGCTTTGACTGTATTTTTGGAACTTTTACGGTCAACTTTTCACTGTCGGACCTAAATCCTGTAACTAGGATTTTCCTAATTTTTCAACACGGCGATACTTTAATACTTCTTCTTTGCAACTCCTTATGGAGGCACGCAAGTTACTGATACTTCGACGCCCGTGGCTGTCGAATATTAGTTCTGCGGTGTAATACAGCGTTTCTCCCCTCAAGGAATACTGGTTAACTGCCTTCGATGTCTGATACAGCGTAACGTTCCCTCCCTGGGCTATCGTAGACTGCATATACTGATACAGCGTGACGTTCCCCTCACGGGCTCTCGAATACTGCATGTACGATGCGATGCAGCACTTCCGCTCACGGAATGCTTGTAGACTGCATGATTGGCTTGGTGAGGCCAGGAGTTTTATACCTTTTCGTCAAAAAAAAAGATAAAATCCTAGTCCTTTTCGTGACCAACTTTTGAACTAATTGTCGCACAATTATAAAAATTATATCTCCAGAAAGCTCGTCTTCCAAACGTAAAATAATCTTCCTGTGCATGGAAATCGATCGTGCATTTCCGAGATATTAATTAATTCTTCGTCCTCAACTGTGTGGGTGGTGCTGTTCATTTTTAATTCTCCCACTCCTTGGGTCCCGGTGAATTCCCAATGACGTATACTTGCGTTTGCAGTTTTTTCCTGGACTATTATTAAAGGGGTTTTCTTTAAATAAAAATCTTTAATCCGAAATGATTCACCGTACTGTATCTGTTTACTTATTTTTATAATCGTAAACGGGTTAAATTTAATTATTCTTGTTCTGACTCAGCAGCGAGGTTGCCGCTTTCCTGCAACGTAAGAGCAATTTCCGAGTCAAGCTTCTTCGTCTTACAGTCCAAACTTTCCACTCGTTCTAAATATATCCATGACTGGCTTTTATAAATGTCAAGAGGCATGAGCTCATCTTATGAACACCTGGCCCTAGCGTTTGCACAATGTTAGGCTAGAATCCTGGCTTGAAATCTCTCTCCGTTCCCTTAGAAACTGTATGATTCTTTCATTCCTTTCTCAAAATACATGGATTCGACTCCCTTTGAGGCCATGGTACATGGGTTCAGTATATAATAGACCTGCCGTACCACACCCATAGGTGTAAATCGCGTGAAAAAATTCTAGTGTACCCCTTTACCCCCTTAAGCGCATTATACGTATTGATGAATTTTACAGCTTAATTTGGCTCCGTGATAACCTTCTAGCCGTTTGCAAACTTTCACACCAATGTAATTAATGGAATTGCATTGCGTCTTACAGCAATAGATAGACCTCTGAGAATCTCTTGTCATAGTTACCGGCTTGTATTCGTTCATTGGTTTATTAAATGCAATTAGTTTTCTGGGAATATCTCAAAAACGGTTGGTTTTAGGGCCTTAAAATGTGGTTTAGGGCCCCCGAGTTTTGTCTCTCACATTGAGGGGCTGAAAATGATCTTTGTCTCGTCCTTCTACTCCTAATTCAGCATGTATTTTAAGGGGGTAGGCCCCCTTTTATGAGAGGTACGGAGAAGGGTTACATCAATGATTAGTGTCGTGCCTCTGATGGATATCTGTACCAAATTTTACAATGATACACCCAGCCGTTCTCCAGTTATAAGGGAACAAAGTTGTCCACAGACAAACAAACAGACAGACAGACAGACCAAAACATGTTTTCGCGCTCATCCATAATAAAACAGTCTGAAACGCGTAAATAACTCAAATTTCCGTAGAAATAGCGAAGATAACATACAAACTTTAATTTTCATGTATGTAGAGATATACTGCACCGCTCGGTGTTGACCGTGTTTTATTGCACAAATTTAGATTTTACTCGCTAATCGTTGTAGATACACGAAAAGTGATAAGGACCTTTTGGATAGAAAATTAAATGTTAGAGCTCGTGTATGCATCAAAAGTTTGCTATTGCTTAGCGTTCTCTTTTTTTATTTGAAATGGAAATATGAAATTTTGAAACCAAAAAGGGTGTAGTGACGTTACATATGTGGGTTTTACTCGCTAACCGTTGGAGATACAGGAAAGGTGATAAGGACCTTTCGGATAGGAGATTAAATCTTAAAGCTCGTATGTGCCATCAAAAGTTTGCTATTTCTTAGTGTTCTCTTTTTATTTGCTATTGAAATATGAAATTTTGAAACCAAAGGGTGTAGCAACGTCACTAAAATGGTCGCCATTTTTAGCCTACTTTTCACATTTTGCAAAAATGAGGAAAAAGTAGACTTATGAGATCGATCCGGGAAAATGTGTGTCTGTCTGTCTGGCTGGCTGTGTGTGTGCCCCCCCCCCCTATCAACTCCTAAACGGCTGCAGCAATCAAAACCAAATTTAGTATGAGTAAAGATGTGCACCGGAATATCTCACGTCCATATTTGAAAATGATGTCAGTGCTACCAACTGCTGAAAAAATGCACTAGAAATTTGAGCTCCATGTTGGATATCTTGCAAGGTATGCATGGGAGCTATTCCAAAATTGGCACACATGTAGATACATTTCAGTTTAATTTCCAGGAGGCCAACCATGACAGTGTTGCCAAAATAATGTTAAACCTTCTGATAGGTTCAATGTTTAAATGCATATAACTTCTACACTATCAATTGGATTTCAACCAAATTTTGTATGTAATATCTGTACATAAACAGATATGACTGAGCGTATTCTTAAGGCCACCAGGGCTGCCAACTGTTAATAATTGCTCTCTCTATTTTTTCATTCAAATACCTATATATCAGAAAGTATGCAAGCCAACAGCTTTAAACTATGCACACGTATATTCTGACATTTTAGATTAATTTGGAGTAACTTATATACGTCAGTTCTACCAACATGATTATAAACCTGCTGATAGTACCAATTTTTAATACATGTAACTTCTATACTAATAGTTGGATTTCAACCAAATTTCGTATGTTCTATGTGTACCATAAGAGATATTACTATTAGTATTGTTGAGAGCAATCAGGGCTGCCAACTGTTAATAAATGCTGTCTATATTTTTTTACCCTAATATCAATATATCAGAAAGTATGCAAGCCAACAGCTCTATACTTTGAACACGTATAGCACCTGACATTCTAGATTAATTTGGAGTAATTAATACAAGGCAGTGCTGCCAACATGATTCTATGCCTGCTGATATGACCAATTTTAAAATACATGTAACTTCTATACTAACAAATGTATTTCATCCAAAATTGGCACAACAAGATATCATAATATTTCAGATTATTTCTGACCAGCACACGCATGACATTGTTGGCAACATGCGTTTACGCGTGCTGATAGATCCAATGTCTAACTGCATGTAACGTCCATTGGACTTCAACAAAATTTTGTATTCTGTACCTTAAGAGATGGAACTAAGAACATATTCAGTCACCAGGGCTGCCAACTGTAGTGCTCTATTAGGATACATTATACCAGGTATATTTTGAACTAATTAGATATTTCGATATTACCAACTTAATTTCATTATTCTAGATAGGTTCATATTCTGTAGAATAATCATTGGCATGAAAAGTAGGCTGTATAGTTCTTCACGGAACTTCTTGTTTAATAGTGCAAAATATCGAAATTAAAAGTATCCTATATGTAAACATGGTAAATCAGCTACATCCATGCAAAATTTCATTTAAATCGGACCAGTGGTTCTTGCGTTATTGAGTAACACACAGACAGACAGACAGATAGAAAGACAGACACACACCATCTCAATTTTATATATTAGTATGATAAGAGATTTGTAAACGCTGGTATATAGCTGAAATACAATGTTAATAATGGTTTTGGTCACTTCAGTAAGTATATTTTAGCTAGAATGGACATTATTATCCTGCTCAGGGTGTTTGCCATAGAATGGAAGATTTTAAAAATTAATTTTCTGTGTTTTTAGTACATACTATTTTGAAATTATTGAATTATATTCGAATATACTAACTTTTAAAATTCCCAAATCACTTTTATATTTTTATGCAGTTTTCGGTAAAGATGATATAGGTCACTGACCTTGTGTTGCGTGGGAGTTACGGGTTTTTCTTAAATTATAGAGCGTGATGGGTGATTTTATACATTCTATCGTGTTAAATAAACCTCATTATTGAGTGATAAACAGAGTATCATCATAATTTGGAGGTGGGAGATTATTACCGCATTGCTCATTTAAGAAAACATACTTTCGGGTGTAGGCAGTGGGATAATGATTTCCCACCCCATATTTCATAAAATAGAATCCACACCCATAAAATTGTTGCATATTCCTACTCATCTATCACCCCCAATTACAAATGTGCAAAAAAAAACCAAATATTTTATACCCCCAGTCTTTTGCCCTATAAAGGGTTAAACATACTCTTCAGGGGGTAAAATATCAGAAAAAACGAACCCTCGCCCTGCCATAAACCGCCCCGCCGAAATAGCAATTACTATATTGGGTTACCACCACCTTGGCCGGCAATAGGCTCGTTTCAAACATATACCCAGCAGTGTCGTCTCTCGCAACAACCATTCTTCATGAACATTTAACACAGGTAAAAAAAAATCAGCAAATATGTCGTTAGGCCCTTTACCAAAATTTCAAAAATACATTCAAAACGAGAGTGTCACTTCGAGTCCTACGACCCCTCGTACACGTCTCTAGCGTTATTGGTTTGCGAGATATAACAAAAAGTCTAAAATCATGGTTTTACCCCAAAAATTCTATTTCCCTCATTCTAAAAACTTTCAACCTATTAACAACATCAAGAGGGCTTTGAGGCAAGCGATTTGACATGTCACACGTCCAAGTCCAACCATGCGTTCGAGAGATATCGGAAAAAGTCTAAAATCATGGTTTTATCCCCAAAAAGCCAGTTTTCCTATTCTCAAAACCTTAACTTATTAATAACACATAGAGGGCTTCGAGACAAGCGATTTGACACGTCACACGTCCAAATCCGAACAGTCGTTCGGGAGATATCGGCAAACTTCGTAGGGAAGTAGGCAGGTGTCTAGAAACCCCACAGCCCCCCTACTGCACAGTTTGTGTCCTACAGACTTGAAATTTATTTTGTGGGTAGAAGGGGGTAAGGAACATGAATTTATGTCAAACAAACTATTTTGAGGAATTCCTAGTTTCCAAACTATAATAATTTCAAAATTGAACTTCAAAAAAAAAAAAATATATAAACTTTTGTTCTAACGATAAAGGATATAGAGGCCATTTTGTTTAAACCATTGCACAACGTTCCATCATGTCTGGTTTTCAAAATATCGCCTACTTTCAAAAACAAACATTTTTATTTTTTGTTGTTGAAAAATATAATGAGTGGTCCATAGGAAAGGGGACGTTTTCCCAAGTCCCACAACACCTCATTCGTAAAAATCCGACCACAAGTGTGTGAGATATCCACTTAATTAACATGAACGCCGCCCGAGCAGCGCCGGGTGGCTTAGAACCCAACTACTCCCATACTGACAAGTTTCTATGTGGAAAACTGTGTGGCAAGTATCAGTGATGAACATGAACTACAGAGTTTCATTCTAGAAGCCCAAGGGCTAACGGCTGTCGGAAATACGATTCCTACGGAGATATTAGCAGCGAGCCCTGTTGAAACATCACATGTTTCAGGACTTACCTGGAATCGTTGTGCAGATACACTGCAGTTAGATCCTAATGTTTTAATGATATTCACATAGAAGTGATAACCAAAAGAGTTATTCTTTCTGTTGCTCAGTGTGTATATGATCCAATAGGATTTTCGTGACCAGTATCTCTATGTCCCAAGATCTTATTGCAATAAACTTGGGAATACAAAGTAGCTTGGGATGTGAGGTTGATGAACACATCAAACAGAAGTTTAAAGACTGGCTCAATGATTTAAAGTATGTAGCTTGTGTTCAAGTTCCTAGATGGATAACAGGTGGGATTGTACATATTGGTGAATGTAGCGTGCATATGTTTTGTGATGCTAGTCAGGCTGCTTATGTAGCAGCAGTACAGTATTTATTCGAGTTCAAACGAGTCTTGGAATATCCATACGGTTAGGGCAAGCCAAATCTCGGGTGGTACCTGTAAAGAAAATGACTATTCCCAGACTTGAACTGCTAGCTGCTACAATAGGTGCTAGGTTATGTGCTTTTGTGGTTAAGGACATCTCAATCCCAGACATGACTGTTTATTATTGGAGTGACTCCACCACTTGAAACGTCTTTTTATTGCCCCATGTTGGTAGCGACAAATGAAACGTATTGCTAGCTCCTAACTGTTGGGTGAGAAATGTAACTGTTTACCTTTGCCTAAGCTATGTTGTTTTAGTGGGCGCCAAGACCTCAACGCAATGTTGAAATCTAAATTTGTATTTAACAACGTCTAGCTCTGGCAGAACACCTTCAAGACTCTATTCACTCAGATCGTGGTATGATTTGATCATTAACCCAACAAACAATTGTATCAGGAGAAGGAATTGGTCTATATCTAATGCTACCTACTGAAAGCAAAGATTGCATTGTAAAAGAAATGAATTTATTATATAAAACAAGAATAGCAAAATTAATAATAATAAGTATAAAATTTAAATTGGAGCGTTGTGATTTGAATATTACCGATAGAAAATTACGTGAAAACGGAGTCTGATAAATTGATTTTACTCTTATTTCCAAGCTATGAAGTTACTGAAATATGAAATGTAAAACAAAGAAAATGAGAGATTGCGTATTTCTGCGTCATTGGCGCTTACCACTGGAAATTGCCGAAGCATTTCCCTCGTTCTTGATGATGTTGTGAGCTTCCCACAGTCTCCTGGACGTCGTCATCTCCGTCGGAATTTGATGATATTCTGGTAGATTAGATAATTCTATGGTCCGTACCTCGGACCCAAACACTCGTACAACCAAGTTTTACAAAAGTTCGTCGCTAACTCCACTGAACATCGGAGCGACACGCACTTGCGACCGTACACCTCAAGTATTTCACAGATAGTCACTAACTCCACTGAACATCGGAGCGACACGCACGCGCATCCATACTCCTCAAGTATTTCACAGATAGTCCTTGTTTCACGGCGCGTCGAACGATATAACCACACGCCGGCTCCCCACTCTTCAGTCCCAACTAGCTTACGTCGTCTCCCCTGATTGGCTGACCCACCACGCGATCTTCTCCTCCTCCGGGTCATTACACTCGGCGGGAGGGTTCCGTTCCAACAATTCGTCTTTTCTAGACCTTGCGACCCAAGATTGCGTCATGCTTCTCGACAAGATTAAGTGCGTACTTGAAATCCCAGTGAGTCACGTCTCTCGATATACCCTAACTGACGAAAACTCCGTAAAATTCCGTAATCAGATAATTTTCTATGATATCGTCGTTCGTAATAATTTGCTGGATAGCGTTTTCTAAGACATAGAAAACCTATCTGAATGCTAATAATTTTTATAAAATGCTCCGAAAATACCTTAATAATAATTATAATAAATTAATAATAATAATAAATTACCATGAAAAATTCTCTTGGCTGAACAATTTGCCGCGTAAATAAATATAGAATGGCTTCCTACTGACTTATGCCAGTTGCATAAAACCCCTCGAAAAACACGTTACATATTCGCCTCGGATCATCGGATGATTTACCGTGACGACGGTCCATTATCCGATTATCCCAGACACGTTAATAAACCCCATCCAAAATACATATTACATAAATGAAATCACCCTAAATTACAGATATATACACTCATATTTTTTCTTCACGCACTTTGCGTCAAAGTTTGTTGTCACAATGGATTGCACTTTGCAACCAGTCCAATGTTTTACATATGGAATAGTGTTCCACGGATATTTCCGCCTCTCAAATTTCTCTATGTTGGAGAAATAGACATAATTAATGTGTGAGCACTATGTATTTATGATGTCATATCACACGCATTGAAGGTGTTCTGATATATTTATATCACCCTAGAACTTCCTAATTTCACTGGAGGTCCCCTCCTTATGGTGACATTTAATTCCACTTATCACTGAGCACACGATCACACTATTGTGGCAGCGCCTCGTGACCATAATACTTAATCTCTCTTTGAAGTAGATTAAATTAATATTGACTTCTGAAAAAAAAACAGTAAATGTGCATTACATATAACACCAAATATTTCTGTGCCGTAATCGCCCTGTCTTGTTAAGTTCCCGTTAACCATATTCTACTTAATACTAGTTCTCAACACAGACCATTTCTCCTAACACAAATAATACCATTGTACATATTATCTTAAATTACACACTTACAAATCTTACATGGCGAGGCCGTAAACAGAAATCACGTGTGCTGATATGTATGAGTTTCATAAAGGACTGTCTCGCATTCTGATGGCCCATCTTTTATCTCGTGGACGCCTTAAGCTAACAAGCCCTATTCAAGCGCTCCCCCATCTCTTGGAGATAAATGGGAACCCATCAGCGCTGCCAAAATGGCCTTGCTGCATCGAGACAATTTAGTGCTCAACAGCATCCGACAATCCCGTCATATTTCCCTGTACCTTAAAAACTCTCATTTACTTACCTACTACCCCCCTGTGTGACTTCTGATACGCCTGCCTTAAGACCAGATCTTCCACGCACCAGACACCACACTTACTCATTTGATAGGCTGGCTCGCCAGCTAAACACACTCACTTTATGACACAGATTTTCGTAGACTATGTATATTATACGTTCCGTATAATCTGTTTCCCTCACTATTCTCCAGCACATATGCTGTTTTCCCAATACGTTTGGAAACTATAAATGGGCCCTCGTAGAGATAAAAGAACTTGGACATGACTTTCTCTAGCTTATTTGACTGTTTCGGCACTCTAAGTAAGACTCTGTCTCCCGGCTCGAATAGGTCAAATTTAGTTTCTTTTTGTTGGCGAATTCTCTTTTGTGCTGACTTAGATAAATTCTGTTTCGCCAACTGGACAGTGTAATCCATCCCCGGTTGCTTACCCTCATTTAATCCCAACACCCTCGCTAGTTCATTTTGTGGTCTTTTTCCGAAGTGAACTTCGTATGGCGTCAATTTCGTGCTCTCATGCTGGACAGAATTCAGCCAAGTCTCGACCTTGGGAAGATGTCCAACCCAGGCCGCATGCTTGTCATGCACTAGAGTCCGAAAAAGACGAGCCACTTCCCTTAATGGACGCTCTGCAGAATTACCCTGAGGGTACCTTACAGAGGAATGAACGTGTGTTATACCAGCTTCCTGCATACTGGTTCTCCATTTCTTTGCAGTAAACTGTGGTCCACTGTCAGATAGTATCCTGAGAGGAATGCCAAACTCAGGTACATACTTATTAATGATCAGACGGCTACACGCTAGTCCCGTGGCTTTCCTTAGCGGATATAGCTTGACATACTTACTAAAAGCGTCAATAACTATAAAAATGTACTCGTAGCTGTACTGTCCTTTAACGATCGGGCCAAATAAATCCACACACAGTAGTTCGCCGGGACTACTGGTGAGAACTGCAGATCTCTCCCCCACTAAATATTTAACTGGATATTTACTCCTTTGACAGGTGTCACACTTAGCTAAAATCCTCCTAACGTCCCTTCCCATTTTACTCCAAATGAAGTCACGACCAATTTCATAGAAGACCTTGGCAGCACCAAAGTGTCCTAATTCCCTATGAATGAACCAAATTAGCTCCTCCCGCAAAGTGGCAGGAACACATATTGCCCACCGATTATTCCTACATTTCCTTGCAAGAAGCCCATCCTGCATCTTGTACGTGAACCGTCCTACTTTCACATACTCTTCTTCACCTATTTCCAACCTAGCCAGTGGCTCCTTTAACTTAACGTCATCACGTTGCTCCACTAGCATATTTCTCAGTGTCTGTAACGATGCCCTGTTGCTACTGTCCACACATGCACATATTAAAATACCATCCTCTGCTTTAACCACAGGATAATCCCTACATAAATTAGTGTCCCTCGATAGCATGTCTGCAAGAATGTTATCTTTACCTTTAATATATTTTACTGTGAATTCGTATTCCTGCAGAGCAAGAATCCACCTACTAACTCTGTTAGAACTGAGTTTACAAGTCCTCATATACAGTAATGCATGGTGATCTGTGTGGATCTCAAATTTCCCCCCTACTAAATACATTCTAAATTTCCCTAAACTGAAAACAATACCTAAAAGCTCTAACTCAGTAATCGTGTATCTTTTCTCCGCTGCTGTCAGTCCTCGCGAGGCTAAAGATACAATGCACAGATTACCCTCATCATCTTTCTGACATAATACTCCAGCAATGCCTATATGTGAAGCATCTGTCATAACCACATATTCCTTATCTTTTAACGGATATTTCAGCACTACAGCTTTCTCAAAACCTTCCTTCAGCGCTCTAAAAGCCTGATCATGCTTAGACTCCCATCTCCACCGAGTCCCACTTTTAAGCAATTCCCTGAATGGTTCTACCAACCCTGAGTATTTAAGAACGAACCTCCTGAAAAAGTTGCAAATTCCCAGGTAAGTTTTTAACTGTTTAACATTCTGTGGCACCTCTGCGTTAAGTATCTTATTAACCCTACTTTCTTCTGGTGTTACACCTCTACTCGACACTCTATGACCTAAAAATGTCACTTCTGACTGACAGAATGACGACTTAGACAGCTTCAAAGTGAACCCTGCCTGATCTAACTTCTGAAAAACTATATTTAAATGACGTAGATGCTCCTCAAAACTGCGTGAACTAATTACCATATCATCTATGTAAATGGTTACAAACTCTCCTGTGTCATCCCCTAATGCGATGTTTATAGCCCTAATTAAAGCTGCTGAACTACTCTTTAACCCATAAGGTGTTCTACAAAATTGATAAAGGTTATATTTATGACAAAAAGCTGTAAATGGTCTATCTTCGTACATAAGTGGCACTTGCCAAAAACTGGAACTCAAATCTACACAAGTGAAATACTTCTTCCCCTCAAATGTTTGCATTAATTCCTCTATTGACATAGATTTCAGCTGATCTGAACTAATTCTACTGTTAACCAAACGAGCGTCTAAACAAATACGAACAGTGCCGTCGGTCTTGGGTACCGTTATCAAAGAATTAACATACGGACTGTTAGAGTGCTCAATAATCCCATCTTCAAGCATCTGATTAATTTGTGCCTCAACTGCACTCTGATAAGCGAAAGGTACAGGATATCTATGTCCTGTGAATACTGACCTATCAATAACGTTCAATGAATGTGTATAGCAATTGGCCATACCAATGCGATCCTCAAACACTCTCCTATTACACCATAACACATCATAGAGCCGAACACCTTGTTCCACCTCTATATTACCCTGAAATGCAGCCTCACGTAACGAGTCCTCAAGACTTCCGTTCGTAATCACACTGCCCACAAAACATGGAGAACCCCGCTCTACGGCTGGCGATATCTCATTTAAAGTTCAAATCACACCTACAATACTACTCCTCTGAATATGGTCATTGAACGCTACTTCTACTTCAGAATCTCCCCATTTAAATTTCAAACTCCCTACATCATAACATAAGTTACCAGACACTCTACTTAGCCACTCTGAACCCAAGATAACACTGAATACTAAATTTGGAATTACAAGGCAAATCTGCTTCTCTACATGATTATTAATTTTAATGTCTACTAAAACTTGCTTAGAAATTACTTTAGACCTCTTCCCAACAGCTGTGATAACAAAAGTGCTTTTAATTGGCATCTCCTCAAAATTTACTCCAGTTCCTTTCATTTTATCATAAAATGCACTACTTATGCAACTCTTCATACAACCACTATCAATTAAAACATCTGTGTACGCCTCGGACACGTTAAATTTAACTATGGGGCTCTTACTAACCACTTCCTGAATAATACCTTCATCATTTAGTTCATGTAATAATTCATTTCTTACATTTAGGTCATAGGGTTCCTGTATAATTGTATGGACAGGGCATGCTACAGACTGAGATTCTGACCTTACTTCGCAGCCTGGTTCGCGTTTAAAGAACCGCTACAGCTGGCCGTAGTACTAGTTACTACTGCACTGGTCTGGTTGTTCTGAGTTGTGTTGTCATTGTTTGGCTGTATATTACTACCACTAGGCTGTCCTCTTCCTTGACCCCTATTCTGGTTGTAATTATTGTCATTATAATTTCTCCCTTGATTTCCCCTGAAATCATTGTTTCTCCCTTGATTTCCCCTGTAATCATTGTTCCTCCCTTGATACTGATTACCATAGCCATTTCCTCTGTTCTGATTTAGCTGATTATTATTATTTCTATTTTGAGCATTGGCCCCTTCGCCACCGTTCCCTTGAACTTCCTGATGCCTGGCTTCATTAGGTCTATTATTATTATTACCCCGGTTCCTATTGAAATTGTCCTCATAACCCCCTCTCCCTAGTGCATCAAATGTGCTTAACAAATTTTCTACTTGTGATATAGTCTTTACATTCTGGATACAAGCAGCCTCCTTGATCCTATAGGGAAAGTGCCTAAGTAGCAACCTTACCACATCACTTTCCTCCTTCAAGCCATCCAGATATTTACACACTAATACCTGCCCTAAAAAGTATTCGGTCATGGTGGAGCTTCCTTTAGGGTTATATTTACCACACACTACTCCCTCACGATGCTGCGACTGAATAACCTCATTTCAGAACTTTTCACAGAATTTCATTTTAAAATCATTGATATTAGTAAACTTGTCTCTGTAGACAGCAAACCAATTCCTCGTTTCCCCCACAAACACTTGTTCTAAAATTTCAACTACCTGGCACCACTCAATACTACCATTTTCCAACCTCTCCCCGAATTTATTTTCTATAGTGTTCATGAACTCCATTGGGCACCCCTGTCGATTGCTGAACTTGCCCAGTTCTACCTCCCTGTGTGTGCTATTCACCAAAACTGGCCTATTCTGACTATTTTCTTGCCTGATCCTAGCTTTTAATTTTAATTCTAATTCTGCGATTTTCTCCTCAGCCATCCTCTCAATACTGTTTACTGTTAATTTAATGTTTCCTTCTGATTCTTCTACTTTATCATATAGCTTTGCTTGTTTCTCCTCAATCTTGCTAATGCTCTCTTTATTACTCTCTCTTAAATCATTTACTTCTGCAACTATTTGTGAGTGGACTTTCTCAATTCTACCCCCCAGCTGTTCCTTAACCTCTTTAGTAGCTACCTGAATTTTGTCAATTTCTCCCCCCAATTGCTTTTTGACCTGCTGTGTTTCCAGTTGCACTAGTTCTTTTAAATTTTCAGCCTGTGTACTGATTCTAATTTCCAACTCCTCCTGTACTTTTCCTAATTTTCTGTCTACTTCTGCAATAATCTCTTTAGCCTTTTCTTCCATCACCCCCCTGATCTCACCTCTAATCAGTTCGAATTTGTCACTCATTTCCCTACTGTTTTGTTCTAATTTAGCATTTAAAGTTTCAGTACTCTCTCTATTTTCCTTACTGTTTTGTTCTAATCTGGCGTTTAAACTATCGCTCAATTCCCTATTACTCTCTTTATTTTCCCTACTGTTTTGTTCTAGTTTAGCGTTATTCTGTTCTAACTTTGCATTTAAAGCTTCTGTACTTTCTTTATTTTCCCTACTGTTTTGTTCTAGTTTAGCGTTATTCTGTTCTAACTTTGCATTTAAAGCTTCTGTACTTTCTTTATTTTCCCTACTGTTTTGTTCTAATTTAGCGTTATTCTGTTCTAACTTTGCATTTAAAGCTTCTGTACTTTCTTTATTTTCCCTACTGTTTTGTTCTAATTTAGCGTTATTCTGTTCTAACTTTGCATTTAAGGCATCACTACTAACTTTGTTCTGATACATAAACTCGAGAAGTAAAGTTTTTAATTCTGGTTGGCCGCCTACACTCCCTGTTTCAGTATCGGGATTTACCTCCGCTACCCCGGTACTACCATCACTCGACATACTGCTCGTATCATCACTCTCCCGTTGATGACCACTACGTAACCTCATCTGTCTTTCTTTCTCATCCCCCATAATGATATACACTGATACAGACAAATAACCCCCAAAATACAGGCACAGAAATATATACCCTTCTCCTTCCACAAATGTTATTAGGTTTTCATCCCCAAGTTGTCGGCGACAAGTGAAACGTCTTTTTATTGCCCCATGTTGGTAGCGACAAATGAAACGTATTGCTAGCTCCTAACTGTTGGGTGAGAAATGTAACTGTTTACCTTTGCCTAAGCTATGTTGTTTTAGTGGGCGCCAAGACCTCAACGCAATGTTGAAATCTAAATTTGTATTTAACAACGTCTAGCTCTGGCAGAACACCTTCAAGACTCTATTCACTCAGATCGTGGTATGATTTGATCATTAACCCAACAAACAATTGTATCAGGAGAAGGAATTGGTCTATATCTAATGCTACCTACTGAAAGCAAAGATTGCATTGTAAAAGAAATGAATTTATTATATAAAACAAGAATAGCAAAATTAATAATAATAAGTATAAAATTTAAATTGGAGCGTTGTGATTTGAATATTACCGATAGAAAATTACGTGAAAACGGAGTCTGATAAATTGATTTTACTCTTATTTCCAAGCTATGAAGTTACTGAAATATGAAATGTAAAACAAAGAAAATGAGAGATTGCGTATTTCTGCGTCATTGGCGCTTACCACTGGAAATTGCCAAAGCATTTCCCTCGTTCTTGATGATGTTGTGAGCTTCCCACAGTCTCCTGGACGTCGTCATCTCCGTCGGAATTTGATGATATTCTGGTAGATTAGATAATTCTATGGTCCGTACCTCGGACCCAAACACTCGTACAACCAAGTTTTACAAAAGTTCGTCGCTAACTCCACTGAACATCGGAGCGACACGCACTTGCGACCGTACACCTCAAGTATTTCACAGATAGTCACTAACTCCACTGAACATCGGAGCGACACGCACGCGCATCCATACTCCTCAAGTATTTCACAGATAGTCCTTGTTTCACGGCGCGTCGAACGATATAACCACACGCCGGCTCCCCACTCTTCAGTCCCAACTAGCTTACGTCGTCTCCCCTGATTGGCTGACCCACCACGCGATCTTCTCCTCCTCCGGGTCATTACACTCGGCGGGAGGGTTCCGTTCCAACAATTCGTCTTTTCTAGACCTTGCGACCCAAGATTGCGTCATGCTTCTCGACAAGATTAAGCGTGTACTTGAAATCCCAGTGAGTCACGTCTCTCGATATACCCTAACTGACGAAAACTCCGTAAAATTCCGTAATCAGATAATTTTCTATGATATCGTCGTTCGTAATAATTTGCTGGATAGCGTTTTCTAAGACATAGAAAACCTATCTGAATGCTAATAATTTTTATAAAATGCTCCGAAAATACCTTAATAATAATTATAATAAATTAATAATAATAATAAATTACCATGAAAAATTCTCTTGGCTGAACAATTTGCCGCGTAAATAAATATAGAATGGCTTCCTACTGACTTATGCCAGTTGCATAAAACCCCTCGAAAAACACGTTACACACTGTCTATCTTGGATTCATAGAAATGAAGAGTGGGGAGTCTTTGTCTACAATTGAGTGACGCATATTAGGAGATTGACTGGACAAGGGCAATGGTGACATCTACCTGGTAGTATGAATCCAGCAGATCTCCCATCCAGAGGTTGTTCAGGACAACATATGCTCGAGTCCAGATGGTGGGAGGGCCCTGTTTGGCTTAAGCAACCATCTACAATGTGGCCTAGTGCCAGACCGATCTCTGATGAAGAAGAGGTAAGAAATGAAAAGAAAAAACGTGTGACTTCTTCGGTAACCTGTACCCACAAGGATTAGCCATTCAATGTAAGGTGGTGGTATGCGTATTTCTCACGATATCGGAAGGTGATACGCATGATAGCACGGATATGCCGTTTCGTGAACAATTGTAAGAAAGACAATCACATAAGATATTGCTGAAATACAGGGTGTATCTTAATTATACCGGCAAAAAATCAGGGACGCTCTGTGTGTTATGTAAAAGACGATGCCGCAATCGGATTGGCGGAGAAAATTTTTCCCTCCGAGAAAATGAGGTTACTTTGTTACTTCTGGGCGCGCGATTCAAATCTACGAACTCGCCGTATTTGCTGAGCCAGGCAGCAAGCCGCTGGCCACTGCTTTGCTTCAGACAAGGGAAGGGAGTGTGATAGAAGGAGACAGAGATATGCTGGCGGGCATGCGCAAGTTTCCTCGATCGCCTAATCATTGTTGAAATAAAGAGAGCAATATTAATGGCACAAATACCTTTTATCAAAATCACATTTCATAAAAATCGGTCCAAGGGGGAGTTGTTGGCGATTTGCAAAAGAAAACGCACGTGTTTTAAATATATAGATGCCAACGTAAATCGCGGACAATTCGTTACTTTACGGGAATTTTAAAATTCCAGTATGATTTGGCTACGTAATACCAATAGCAAGAATTAAGAATACGGAAATAAAAAACATGTCGAAGGAGGGAATCGAACCTCTTGCATTTCACTATGTATAAATTCGGAGTTCGTAACGCTTTCCACCTGAGCTAGCAAACCACTGGTAAAACAGGGCAATATTAAGTTAGGTAAACAACATACACACTCAACAGTCAGTATAAGCTCTTCTATATTTCCCGTCTTTTATAATTCTATTCCAGTATATATCGTGGAAACATCATAAACAATATTTCCCTCCTTTAAAAATCTTATAAATAACTATTACATTAAAACGTGGTGGACATACGCCATGTCTGTCATTAACCAAGCTGATTCTCCCATGGGATAGGACCAATAATTTTGCATTTTAGGTAGATTTCTTTAGAAAGCTAACTATTGCAATGGGTCCCATGTTTCGACTTCCGGAAAATTTCGACATATCTTCGCGTTTCACATCCCCCAGACCCCAAAACCACCGTCAATTCAAAAGTTTATATATAATTTATGTATATATGTATCTATCTATCTATATATATATATATATATATATATCAGTTTCTTGTGGACACGATAACTGCCGTACTTTTGCACCAATCACTTTGAATTTTTTACATAATATGTATCCCTATAAAATCTCGGTCGAGTTCGTTAATGGGCAAAATCGGTCAAAGGGGGTAGAAATGGGGGGCTTTTTTCGAAAAAGTGAAATATCGCTATAACTCTCTTAATACATGAAATATCGAATCCCTTCAAAGTTCATAATATGTGTCGGATAAGTACCAAAAATGTATGTCAAATAAGTTTTTTGATAGCACCAACCATTGACCAAAGGGGTGGGAAAAAGTGGGTTTTTCGGGAAACATTAATCATATCTCTGTTAATAGGCACAATATCAAAACCGCACAAAATTGACAATATTCCTCCAATAATTACCTAAAACTTTTGTCTGAAAGAATTTTTGATATGACCCACCCTTAAGCCACGGGGTGAACAAAATGATTTAAATTATAAGAAAATGCCAAGTGCCAAGAGAGGTTGCCATGACAACTTTACTTTTAATTGATAAGGGATGACCATCAGCAGTTGCTATGACAACGCCACTGCACGAGATCACATTCAGTTTTCATATGTCAGTGGGAAGCGACTTCGTATCGGAACTGGTAGCATGCTGAACTTCTATGCCCAAGGTCGCGGGTTCAAACCCGGCTGAAGTCGTCGGATTTACTAAGAGCGCTAAAAAACCTGAGTTTGCTTTCCTTCGGAGGGGAAGTTCCAACGTTCGTTGCGAGTTGCTGATTGAGGTGGCATCTAGTAGCCAAGTTCACAGCTAGGTGTCGTTGACGGCAGTATTTTAGGTAGATTTCATTAGAAAGCTAACTTTTGCAATGGGTACCATGTTTCGATTTCCGGAAAATTTCGACATATCTTCGCGTTTCACATCCCCCAGACCCCAAAACCACCGTCAGTTCAAAAGTTTATATATCATTTATGTAATATATGTATATATATGTATATCAGTTTCTTGTGGACACGATAACTGCCGTAATTTTGCACCAATCACTTTGAATTTTTTACCGAATATGTATACCCATAAAATCTCGGACGAGTTCGTTACTGGACTAAATCGGTCGAAGGGGATGAAAATGGGGGACTTTTTTTTTTCGAAAAAATGAAATATTGCTATAACTCTCTTAATATGTGAAATATCGAATCCGTTCCAAGTTCATACTATGTGTCATATAAAGCTCAGAAATTTATGTTTGAAACTTTTTTTGATAGCACCAACCATTGACCAAAGGGGTGGGAAAAAGTGGTTTTTTCGGGAAACATTAATCATATCTCTGTTAATAGGCACAATATCAAAACCGTACAAAATGGACAATATTCCCCTAATAATTACCTAAAACTTTTGACTGAAAGAATTTTTGATATGAGCCACCATTACGCCAAGGGATGAGAAAAATGATTTCGGAATTGTAAGAAAATGCCAAGAGCTATCAGTGGTTGACATGGCAACACTACTAAATTGATGAGGGATGAGCCATCAGACGTTGCCATGACAACGCACTTGCGTGAGATCAGATTCAGATTTCCATCTGACTAAGTGTGATGCGGCTTCGGTGACTTAACTGGTAGCATGCTGAACTCCTATGCCCAAGGTCGCGGGTTCAAAGCCGGCCAAAGTCGTCAGATTTTCTAAGAGCGCTAAAAATCCCTCAGTATGCTTTCCTTTGGAGAGGAAGTTCCAACGTTCGTTGCGAGTTGCTGATTGCGGTGGCATCTAGTAGCCAAGTTCACAGCTAGGTGTCGTTGACGGTAGTATCTGGTAGCAACATTAGGAACTACTGCTTGAAATTGAGCGTCTGCATTCCTTACCTGAATTACAGACTAATACAGCTATCACAATTCACACCGTTTATCAGACAGATTCTACACTCACCCAAAGTACACGGGGTTACATGACCACGTTGTAGCAGCCCCTAAACTGAGGAACCAACCAACATCTCTGCGGGAGATATAATTTTGCGTGAAGAAGTAACAGACCGTTACATAGTTACACATCAGTGTCGAAACTTTGCATAAGGACAGTGTGACCACAAGTATAAAAATGGACTCCAAATGACAAGAAGGTTACCGTCATCATAAGACAATAGAATGTTTAAAATATGCATAAAATGACGAAAAACAAAGTTAATTAAACTCCAATTATAAAATACTTTCACGCAATAAATGTGGTCTGTTCCTTCTACCAAAACCTGCATATTCTGCCTATTTTCGACTATCCCCAAGTTTGTCCGGTGAAATCTACCTCCGCCTTCCGGCGTGCCGAGAGGACTTTTTGATTATAAATTAAAAAATATATAGTAACATATTTGTTTATTTTAAAGACACTCTGCAAATATACAGGTCAAGGGCTTTCATCAGAGTTCATTACGAAGTCAATCGGTTCAGCCGTTCTGTCAATCTCACGGTATCAAAAATCAGCTTACTGTCTTAAATATATAGATAGATTGCATTTTGTAGGGATGATCATTTTGAAAGTATTTTGATTCTCAATTGTATTTTGTGGATATCTTGAATCTAATATACATTTTGTAAGTATTTTCAATCCATCCAAATGAGTAGTTTTAATCTACCGTGCATTTTGTAAGCATTTTCAATATTTCAATTGTATTTTGTAAGCATTTTGAATTTCAATTGCACTTTGTGAGTATTTTGGATCTGAAATGGGAGTTATTTCAATCTGAATTGCATTGTGTATTTTCAATTTCAATTACATTTCGTAAGTATTTTAACCATCAATTGCATTTTGTACGTATTTCCAATCTCATTTGCAATTTGTAAGTATTTTGAATATCAGTTATATTTTGTAAGTATTTTGACTCTGCATTGCATTTTGTACGTATTTTGAACCTACCCTACAATTTGTGCGTATCTTTCAATCTATTCAATTTGTGAGTATTTTCGTTCTAAATTCCCTGTTGTAAGTATTATTGCTATCCACTTTGTATTCTTCAATCTGTGTTAAGAGGGGCAGATTACCTCGTAGTTCCGCCCCATTAAACAACAATAACTAACAAACTAACTTCTATCACTACGTCGTTTTGTAGCCAGAAGAGGCAGACCAGTGGTTCTGTACAGTGACAATGGTACACACTTTGTTGGAGCAGAGAACTCGTTTAGGAATCTTGATTGGGAGAAAATGTCCCAATACAGTATAGCCCAACGAATTTCGTAGAGATTCAACCCTCCAACAGCGGCCTGGTGGGGCGGTTGGTGCGAATGGTCAAACAGTTACTCCGGAAAATGTTGGGACGAGCTTCATTGTCATTGGAAGACACAACTGCAGCGTTGTGTGATGGCGAAGCTATCATTAACGCCCGACCTATGTGCCAGAGGACTCGGAAGACTTGATACCATTGACACCGGCTATGTTCCTGCATGAAATAAGAGAGGTTGGACTTCCTGATTGTGATCAGGTGACATCTTCTAGTCTCAACAAGAGGTTACGATATCAGCAGAGACTACGGAATGATCTGCGCTAGAGATTCCGTGTAGAATACTTGGGACAGCTGATTCAGCGAGCGAGAAAACAAGCAATTAGAAAGATTGAAGTTGGTGAAGTAGTTCTCGTAGGATGTGACAATGTAAGAAGACTCAATTGGCCACTAGCAAGAGTTAAGGAACTCCTTCCTGGTGCAGATGGAGAAGTACGTCTGGTACACCTCAGGACCTCATATGGAGAGCGCTTAAGACCTATCCAAAGAATTTATCCCCTGGAAGTGTCAAGTAAGAGTGAGCTGATTCAATCTACTACAGTTACTGTGACACAGGACACTCCTAACGACGAGCCATCTCCAGTCATAACAAGAAGTGGGAGGAGAGTGAAACTTCCCAGTTTATGATTGTTTTCATTGTGAAGTATGATCTGCGTCGGAGATTTCATATTTGTACTCATTTTTCAGGACTGTGTTGAGTTGTCCCGCAGCTCATGGTGGGAGGATGTAAAGTTTTGTCTGTACTCTTCACATTTTTTGCTTTTCGAATGTCAATTGTTTCATAGTAGGAAAACTGGCATCCAGAAGTATTAATTGTTCCTTTGAATTGATATATTCTCCTTATAGAAAATAAGGCACCGGTGAGTGTAATACTAACAAAGAGAAAGCTGCTGGGCAGCACTTCAAAGAGACTACCTCAAGAAATGAAACGGGTCGCTTTACAGTGAAGCTACCTCGTCGCTCAAAGCATCCACCACTTGGAGATTCTTATGTCGGTACAGAACGAAGATTTCTTCAGTTGGAAAGGAAACTAACTACAAATGAAGAACTGGATGAAAACTACAAGAGTTTCATGTGGCAAAATGTAGAACTTGGTCACATGCAACTAGTATCTCAAGAACACCGAGGCGATTATATATCTAGTCAAGGAACAGCTGATGGAGATTTCGTTTTACCACATCATGTCGTGCTAAAGCCTGATATCATCGCAATTAAAACAAGTGCAGTCTTCGACGCATCGGCTAAGAGTAGTACCGGAGTTTCGTTGAATTACATTCTCATGGCAGGCCCGACAATTCAACAAGATCTTCTGTCCATTGTTACTAGATTTCGAACCCACACTTATTCATTCATTCATTCGTTTATTTGCAATTGGGGGTGTGCCCCCCGGTGGCAAATTAGATATACATAACAAATAAATAATTGTACATAACAATTCACTAACAATTAAACTGGAGTATTTACACAATTAGTCAGTCTTTTCTTAAACACACATATTTTATATGTTTGGGAAAAGGCTCTAAGACTGCGGCAGGTAGAGAGTTCCAGTTATCAATTGCACGGATTACGAAAGAATATTTACCATAATTTGTTCGCTGTGGTCGGCCCTTAACTTTGAAAGGATGATCGCTCCTACCCATGTACGTAGGCTTTTCCATACGTTTGCTAAGATCACCCCATGCTGGTTGATTTGTATACGTGTTGTTAATAGCGCAGAGTCTAGATTTCATCCTCCTAGCCTCAAGTGATTCCCACCCAAGTTTCCTTAACATACGGCTCACACTGCTCCTGGGATTAAAGTCACTGAGCACAAATCTAGCGGCCTTTCTTTGTACCATTTCCAACTCATTTATGAGCCCTACTTGATATGAATCCCAAACCGCCGAGGCGTATTCTAGAATAGGTGTTACAAGTGACAAATATCCTAATTCTTTAGCAGAGGTACTACTTCCTTTTAATACCCTCATTACAAAGTGCAGGGATTAGTAAGCTTTAGAAACTACACATCCTATATGACTACTCCATTTCATATAATTTCTTACGTGAACGCCCAAATATTTGCAAGAATCTTCTTCTACAAGTATTTCCGAGCCAATGTTATATTGAAAATCTTGCCTTCGCACTTTCCCTATTTTTATTAGACTACATTTTCTTGTGTTTATTTTCATTTTATTTTCAATCGCCCACTTATAGACCAGGTTCAGGTCATCTTGAAGTACAGCTTTGTCTTGTCAGTCATGTATCTTTCGATATATTACACAATCATCCGCAAACTATCGACAGTCACTGCGAATCCCATTTGGTAAGTCATTTGTAAACGCCAAAAATAACAAAGTTCCGATTACGCTGCCCTGAGGGATACCCGACGTTACGGTAATTTCATCCGAGAATCGGCCTTCAACTTTCACTTTCTGGGAACGACCCGTCAAAAATTCTTGGATCCATAAAATTACTCTTCTATCAATCTTCGGCGAAGCTAATTTATTGAGTAGCATGTCATGCGGCACGACATCAAATGCCTTCGCAAAATCTATAACTACGGCGTCGACTGAAACTCCATCGTCTAACGATTCGCTAATATCTTGAAAAATTGATAGCATCTGACTCTCGCATGAGTAACCTTTCCGAAATCCAAGATGTATATACAGATGCGAATATATCCAGATGACTGAAACCTTCAGCGCTTTCTATGGAGATTCTCACTTGACGAAGATTTGAAGCAATACCAGCTACTCACTGCCACTTGTGGGACAAGCCCAGCGAGTTTTCTAGCCACCAAATGTCTACTGCAGTTGGCCATTGAAGACAACAGTTATCCGCAAGCAGCAGAAATCGTGAAGTGAGATTTTTACATGGATGATCTTCTAACAGGTTGTAAAACCATTCAAGAAGCAATAAAACTAAGAGAAGAACGGCAAGAGCTGCTTAGTAAAGGCGATTTCCTGTTGCGCAAATGGTGCTCCAATAGCTCAGAAGTACTGGCGACTATTCCTCAAGAATATCGAGCAGTTCAATATTGTTTAAGCAGAAAATTAAAACCTTAGGACTTGTTTGGTATCCTTCAACCAATAAGTTTCAATTTGAAGTTAATGCAAAACCACCTTCAGGAAACATTACAAAGCGCAGTGTTATGTCTGGCATTGCATCCATATTTGATCCATTGGGTCTACTTGGTCCATCAGTCGTAATATACAAGATATTTATACAGCAGCTCTGGAAGTTGAACATTTCGTGTGATGAAAAACGTCCACAAGAACACTGACGGACGTGGGACTTCATTGCATCAAGTGACTTCAAGTGTACAAGTACATGGATTTTCTGATGCATCCGAGAAAGCATATGTAGCATGTGTATATGTACGCACTATGAATGATACTGGCGATATTAGTGTGAATCTTCTCTCAGCGAAATCAAGAGTTGCACCTCTCAAGCAAGTGTCTTTACCAAGATTAGAATTGTGCGCTGCACTCTGGCTAGCTAAACTTATTGATAAAGTAATTTCTATCCTTAACTTGGATGTGGAAGAAATTTACCGGTGGACTGATTCGACGATTGTCCTAGGGTGGGTGTCAACTGAACCCACAAGATGGCAAACATATGTCGCAAATCGCGTATCCGAGATTCAGCAATTGACCCCAAAGGCACAATGGCATCACGTACCTTCAGAAGAGATTGCTGCTGATATTCTTTCCAGAGGTTTGGAACCAACATTATTGCGGGGCCATGACTTATGGCGGCACGGATCGAGTTGGTTGGGTTCGCCTGAAGAACCATGGCCATATTTACCAACCATCTGCAAGAGCTACCTGAACAACGCAAGACAACCACATGCGCAGCTATGTCAGAACGTGACGGCTGGACACTCTTCTCAAGATTTTCTTCGTTGCATAAACTGTTAAGAGTTTTAGCCTACTGCATTAGACTTGTCGAGAGGGCAAAGAGAAGGCGCCAAGCACCCTCACAAACACCATCAAGCGAGGAGATGCAACTGGCACTTTAGATATGTATCAGACGAGCACGGCGGGAATATTATATTCAAGAAATCGAAGATCTTCTAGCAAGAAGCGAAGTAACCAAGTCTAATAAAGTGCGAAATCTACTCATTTCTAGACAAGGATCACGTTCTTTGAGTAGGAGGTCGAATTAAAAAGGCCAATTCACAATCTGTGTGAGTTACCCATTGACGAGGGATATCAGACTTTGAATCTTTCAAGCTTATTATTGTGTTTAAATTTGAATTTGATCTGATGACACATGTTTGAGATAATAATTCTTAAATGTGACACATGGTAGAAACACACTTAAAAACGGACACCTTTGTGTTCCAACTGCGATAACAAAAAATAAAAAATTCCATACCTACATGAACTAACGTAAAATAGAACGACGAAAATGATGATGTTATTGGATTTTATGCAGGTCTATTAGTTACTTCACAAACAACCTTCAAACTCGAATGCACATAATATTTTGGTCGACAGTAGTAAGATAGCGTGAGCTGACGCAAAGTCAGGTGTAGTGGTCGCGATTGTCAATTGTCTTGAGAAACGGGGCAAGCAGATGTTCGTAACACGTCAGTCCGAGCGAACTCCAACTTTACGTAGATCGGCTGTTGTCGGCAAGCCATTTGAAATATTGAAGTGCGGTTTTTACGAATGATTTATTAGCACCACAGACTACAAAACTGTACAGATTGAACAGACTGATTATTACTGATTATTATTTACTTTACACGATGAACGCTTAAGTATCGCGATGAGTTGCTAGAGACAGAAGTTATGGGGAGTTATGGGAACACCTGACGTTATGGAGTAGAGGACGGAGGCCTACAACGAGAATGTATTATACCACGGACCTGGAGATGGGTAGAAACAAAAATGAAATGGAGCAGGAGAGCGGGACGACCCAGTTTCACAAGGAAGACACCTCAGATATCCTCACGATGAAGACTAAGGTACAGACAACATAATCTCATGTAGTGCTTAGAGTTCTTGAGTAGAATAGATTTAGTAGTTGGAAACTTACATCAAATTCTATTGCAAGAACGTCGGAAACCCATATGAAATTGCAAAGAAGTTAGATTATCTTTTAAGTGGTTTATTACGACGAATTAATTGATTGACTTAATCGTGGATGTTAAAACTTGAATTATGAACTGGAGGAGATAATTAAGATTAATGCAGGAACGTTATGGAAACTTGGTGGTGACATTATAAGCATATATTTTTGAACATCACTCACAACACTTCACAAGCTGATAGGAACATTTTGTCAGGAATGAATTTCACTAGAAGTAAAAGGTACATAAAACACAATAGCATACAATTGAATGTTATTTAAGTATGTAAACTTATTCAGCAGAATGTTGAAAGGGGATGAATAATCCAATGGTGATAATATTAACGCAATATGTAATTAGTGATATTGAGTCATGAATTATGCAGAAATGAGGTTCGATTAAGGTGCTCGTTCAGTAAAGGGTATGGGATGCAAAATGGAATATCATGGTAATATTGAAAGATAATTGTAATTAAGGGTAATTACTGCACGCTGCTGTAACGTGGAAGACATCGAACTAGATAAGTAGCCTGTACTAGACACTACAATCAAAATTGACCATTCACAGCAACCATAGAGTCACTACAAACAGACAAATTCCGGAGTTCTATCACCACTTTTAGCATTTCACCAGACATCATTTAGATTACAACTAACATATACCGACAAGTTGAATAACCAATACTGTAACTAAACAAGTGTACATATTGTAAATATTTTCACCCGTATCTTCAAACATAGATTTTATAGCCTAAGTGTAATGAATCTGATGATGATCACTTGACGATCGAAACTGGTCATCCTGGTGTATTTATAAATCACATGTATTATTTTTCAGGATTAGGGAATAACCCAACTCTTTTGGATACATTCATGTTTACCGACTGAAAAGCATTAAAACTTTTGTTTTAATTAAGGGTAATGAGAAATAGTAAATCCACGTAGGGTGAAGTGTTGAGAACATTCTGTGTTGTAAAGAATTATGAAAATTAATATTATAGACTTAAGGCGAGGATGGCTAACGAACACCAGACATTCTATGTATTTGGTGATTGGGATGTATGGAACGCAATATACAAATTAAGCATAACTTTAGTGAAATCCATCATGTGAATTTATAATTAACGGTTATATCAGACGAAACATGTAACTTATTGTGAGGTGAGATAGTGTAATTGTGTCTTGCTCTAGTGGATGCTATAATGAAACAATTTGATCTCATGAATGGAAACTTGGACCAAAGTGATATCAACGGATTGTAACATAATCTTAAAGGGTGATTGATAATTAAAATCTCATTGTGAGTAAATCGGAAAGACGTTCAAAATGAATAAATTGTAAATAGCGTGTAATGTACCCTAGGATGCAGACTCTATCTCGGGTGGTAGTCTGTTCGGTGGCTCTAATTTTACTTATATCCTATGGTTTTCATGAAGGATCAAGGGAAGCTTAGACTAAAATCAATATGCCAGAGGATTACTTAAAATAACAATATTTATTCATAAAACAACAAACATCTCCCAATTTAATCGTTCGCTTAATCAACAACACAACACAAATCCCCTTACATTTACTGACAAATTTCAAAATATGAGCTCCAATGCTAACTTAAACATCCCCAACACAGGGTAACACAAAATAAACAAGTAAATGCTAGCAGTCACGCTGTTCAAGAAATACAAATAAAATCAAAATCAAGATCAAAGAAAAATTTGGCTTAAAAGTGTCCAGCCATTATAACAAATAAACGCACTCTCATTAACATGGTTATGGCATTATGGGTGGTTTGGATACGTCCCTTCTTTCAATCATTTCCTTCCTCGCATGAGTTGGGTCATGATTGGCGCAGGTGATTCTCGGGCATAGGCAGGAATGTGCATTGTATACAGTACAGTTACCGAAAATCAAATAACTAACTTCAGAGCCCAAGCTCTGTCATATTAAATGACAAGAAAAACACACACGAATCATCACCTATCCAAAATATAGCGGTGGCGTGCACCCCGTGACTACAATATTCTCAATTATATAACACTGAATGCATATGACAACAATAATTAATCTAACTCGCTTCCTGAAGCGACATAAACCCAGGGAAATTCGAAACACTACCACGCAAATGTGGCTGACCCAATAATATAACAAGCCATTCAGCCTTCAAAACAAACCCTGATCCAGTGGTCAATGACCTTCGCTACACAAATAAACCTGCAGTCGGTCAGGAGGATCGAGCATACCTGCTCCCTCCCTCCTTGCTTGACATGGGCCCGAGTTGCACATAATACTTTCTCTTCCCGTGGAGAGTTACATTCACAGTTTCCCCCAGGATTAGCGCGTATAACACTTACCCTTATTTCTTTCATCGCAGTACGCGGGCATAGGCTATTACCTCCGCACCTTATGACTTACCACTTTTATTTCATCGCAGACCGCGGACATATTACTTCCGCACACAGCACATACCACATTATGTACTCAGCTCGGCCTAAAATTACGTTTAAATCTCACCTGATTCCTCAAATGGCTGCCATCTCAACTAAACTTGCGTTGCCTTACCTTAGCAACGGTCATCAGCTCCACTCACTTGAGCATGAGCTCAACTAGCAACATTAGACTTGGTCCGTTATATTATTATTAAATTGTTTTCCCTCCAATATCATCGCTTTAATTTTAAGGTTTGTGCTGGTGCACTGAATCCCATTAATCCCTTTACTATACATTCATGAAGAAACATTACTGAATAAACACTCAAGAAACAAACACAAATGATGATCCTGTAATCTAACTCACTAAACACAACAAAATCTAACACTAAAATATATACAAATCTGCACACACACATCTGCCTGAACTACCGGTAATCCCTACTTAATTATAAAAGCTTATAATTTTAAGGAACCTATCCAACTCCCGTGATTAGAAACATCACGCATGCACGCCCAATGCTGATTTACTCATCTAATCATGATGTCCAGGTTGTTCCTCAAGTTCTGTAGTCCACGACGATGCATCTTGCGGTCCATGGTTCTTGACGTAGGAGGGCACTTTATATCACTGTTCCAATTCATGTAAGCAAAGGACCACTATGAACATTACCTTTACTCTGCACGTTTCGTTTCAACGGAGCACATTTTTATTACCTAAGCTATGCGTCGACTTACTTATTTCAACCAACAGTCTTATAGCTGCCTGCGCATACTGACATTATCTAATAGCTCGGGTGGCTATGTCATAATTCGCGGACTTTGAAACTCGCACACGTTCGGTCCCGTTTTTTAACATCAGCGGTACACTCACTTACGTATTTGGCTGTGTTCAACTTCGCACCCGCGAATAGATATGATACTGTGGTGCAAATTGACTGTCCTACAATTTATAAATGTTAGGTTATTATGGCCACATGCGGGCATGTATGATCACTCTCGGGTGATAAGCCTTGCTGTTATTCTTAGAAAATTTGCGCTCTATTCGTGCCGCAGACTGGCATGAGCTATCGCCTCCCAGGTGATGCAAAATCGACTGACATTGCCATCTCTCATCCTGCTATATAAATTGTTGGCCATGGAATGCTCCGGGGTGGGGCATTTTCAAAATTAATTTCATAAATAACAATTGCATGACGATATAATGTAGTCCACTCGAGGTCTCCTGTTCTCAATGTCTCGAAACTGCTCCTGAACTTTAAATTCGATCGTAGGGATGCCTAGTAATTAGCTCCGTAATCACTGTCTTTGTCCATCAGATTCGCGGGCTTTGGTAGCGTCTATCCACCTCCAAGTCGTGATAGGTTAGTTCGAACTTTCTCCCCTTTCTAGTTTTCTTGCAAAATAAATTCAAATAATAGAGTTTTCAAAATTTCAAAATAACTTCTGAGAGACTGAAATTGTCCTGGTGTGACTTGCAGTCGGGTACCTCGATTAATTCTCTAAATTTTCTCAAATGGGTGGGGTTTATTCTACAGATCGTCGCTGAATTATTATCTTCTCTCCCCTCGAGTTGAGTGACCGATGCTCCTTGTTCTCAAACATCTGGCTACCAGACTTCGCACTCTGGGCTCGGCGTCATTGTCCTCTCTCGGAGAGAGTAGCGAAAACACCACGAACTATCTTCTCTTTGAACGCCTCACGCTTGGAACTGCGCCCTTCTTTCTAGATATTGATGAGAGCATTTCAGTTGAAATACTAGTGAAATTTATGCCATGACTTATGCATAATAATCACAGTATAGAATTTAGAGGGTCATCCACGATATTAAATAAAAAATGATTAGCTAGAAGGGGATCTGATAGTACAGGGTTCTGTGAGGTTTTAAATTGTTTTTTGAATATTTCCTCTTATGGAACCATCTCAAACATGAACTTTCTTATGTGAGATGAGTTAAAATACCAGTGTGCATTAAATGTAACTTAACGAAGTATCATTAGGATGGATCTCCGTAAGTTTTATTATCTCAAAGGATAGGGCACGAGGAGATTTTGTCCCCATTAAAGGATTTTCCGGAATTAACGATTTATTTTCTTTTGCACTGCAAGTCTTAACTTAGACAATCTCCGAGTGTAGGGATGGGAGTTGTATGAATTATTTCATTATTTTGTAACCATTGCATCCACCAATAAATGCAGAATATTTTACCTTAATTTGTGCTATCTTTTGTGGGCTTCGCAACGTTACATGAATGATCGAAAAAATAATTTTAGGATTTCCCCATGAAAACCAGTCCCAATTCACGCCCTGGGATCACTTAGATCTCGCCCTCCCGGATCATTATTTCGTCGAGCCTGAATTTGTTTTGATCATTCATCATTTTTAATACGTGTTGTAGCGAACTCTCGCTGCGGATTGCTGCGATGAGCTGGGCCATTCAATACTAGGTTGGAGTATCGGGCACATTAGTTACATTCTATATGATCATTTGTTAAAATACTGGAGGTGGTGATTGACTTCCAAACTTTCTTGTTTAGAGAGAAAATGTGATTTTAGTTAAATGGCCAATTCAGGTTGTATTGCACAAGCTAATTATCTGGTTGTGTATTTCGTGTCCTGGTGAGAGCAGTTATCTTCATCACTGTCCACACTCAACTGGGAGAGCTTCCTGTGTGCCATACCTGGGTTCGTCGTACAAATGTGACTGTATGTGGCCAAGTATAGTCACACTAATGTGGTGTATGTTACTGTATTCAGGATAATCTTCAACTATTCAAGACCTGGTTTGAATTCTCGCCACGCTTAAGCTAATAGCCTTATAAGCGCTGTCCGGACTGATGAGAATGTTCCGGCACCTTTAATGCCACCGTTAATACCGGCCTCGGTTTATTGAAGAAAAAGATACATCGTACATCCTGATCCAATAACATGTTTCCCCCCTTATTAATCCCTTATCTAGCTTGGCTACATTGTTATGTTGTGTCTTGTTTCCAACGGGGTGTGTTTTCTAGTAGAGTGAATAGGAGTAAACTCTCCATGAATGTGAGTTCGTTTAAATTATTGGACTTGTTCATTTTAGCTAAGTGTATTTCGATTGCTTCCTTTATGTCAAGAGCTCTACCTTTCCGTTTGTGATGAAAAAAATATCGTTAACTGTTTTTGCACACATGCGAAAACATTTCAGATTACGTCTGTGAATAAAAATAACTATAGTGAAGAATAAGAGTGAATGTGTTGTACTTACCATGATGGCTCCAATGAGCAAAGCGATCGCAGCAATGAAGCAAAGTGCGCCGAAAATAAAGCCAACTAATCCGATGGTATAAGTTCCTGAAACAACAAAGCAGACAATTACCGTATCACAAGTGCAAGGAAAACAATCATCCAAATAATCCTATAAGTCTGCACAAACTTAACACGTACTTCCTTATAAGTCAGAGCAATGTTAACTCTTGCATTACCGTACCTGTAAGTCCGTAGATACTTAGAGCGTACTTCCTTATGAGTCGGAGCAATGTTAACTCATGCTTTACCTGTAAGTCAGTAAAGATATAACACGTACTTCCTTATGTGTCAGAGCAATGTTAACTCTTACTTTACCTGTATGTCAGTACAGATATAACACGTACTTCCTTATGTGTCAGAGCAATGTTAACTCTTGCTTTACCTGTAAGTCAGTACAGATGCAACACGTACTTCCTTATGAGTCATGGCAATGTTAACTCTTGCTTTACCTGTAAGTCAGTACAGACGCAAGACGCACTTCCTTATGAGTCAGAGCAATGTTAAGTCTTGCTTTACCTTAAGTCAGTACAGATATAACACGTACTTCCATTAAAGTCGGAGCAATATTAACTCTTACTTTACCTGTAAGTCAGTACAGGCACAACACGTACTTCCTTATGTGACAGAGTAAAGTTAACTCTTACTTTACCTGTAAGTCAGTACAGATATAACACGTACTTCCTTATGAGTCAGAGCAATGTTAACTCTTACTTTACCTGTAAGTCAGTACAGACATAACACGTACTTCCTTATGAGTCGGAGCAATATTAACTCTTACTTTACCTTAAGACAGTACAGACACAACACGCGCTTCCTTATGAGTCGGAGCAATATTAACTCTTACTTTACCTTAAGTCAGTACAGACACAACACGCGCTTCCTTATGAGTCGGAGCAATATTAACTCTTACTTTACCTGTAAGTCAGTACAGATATAACACGTACTTCCTTATGTGTGAGAGCAATGTTAAATCTTACTTTACCTGTAAGTCAGTATGGATATAACACGTACTTCCTTATGAGTCAGAGCAATGTTAACTCCTGCTTTACCTGTAAGTCAGTACAGATATAACACGTACTTCCTTATGAGTCAGAGAAATGGCAACTCTTACTTTACCTGTAAGTCAGTACAGATATAACACGTACTTCCTTATGAGTCAGAGCAATGTTAACTCTTACTTTACCTGTAAGTCAGTACATATATAACACGTACTTCCTTATGAGTCAGAGCAATGCTAACTCTTACTTTACCTGTAAGTCAGTATTGTACCCAATCGTCATCATATGGAACATGTGCTCGTATCCCAGCTAACTCACGGTCTTTCGAGGTATGGGACGTTCATGCCCACCCTACGACCACATGCTCAGGATTTGAGTCTGTCAGGTAACTACCCTACATGAAAGAACAACATATTCCTAAATACAACATTTAATGATATAAATCATGGCTATACAACAAAAATACAAACAATGGATAATTTACATTTACTTCCCACAATGAAAAGCAAGGTTATTTGTGAGTCTCTTCTTAAAATTAGTGCTTCACTGCACTCAAATCTATTTCTAGCATCCTATCATTGATACTCTCAGACATCTACGAGTGTCCATAGTGTTCTTCACGTCGCACAATTTAACATAAACTGGAGTATCACAACACAATAGTCATAATTTACCTTAAATTACTTTAATTCTGCAATAATTAAACATTAATCCCTTTTACACGGGCATTTACTTTCATTAACATAAATTCATTATCTTATGCCTTAATTAACAAGTGTTGTGTCACGTGAATCGTATTCCTTTTTCCCCATCAATATGAAACGCTAAAGTGGTACGTTTTCCCTTCCAAAAACACATGGATAGAAATGTTTATAGTTTCACCATACAACGATTTTCTGGGTCTGGTCGAAATTATTATCGTTACAAACGTGTCATGTCATTGCAATCTCCTACCCGTCTGCATAACTTAGTGTGAACTGGGCAAAATACACTTTAAAAAGATGCCTATATTTATTTGGTTCAGCGTTCCTCATCAGAGAATAACTGGGCCAAATATTATCCGATCACAATGATCCAACAAGGTATGTGTGTTGAAACACATCATTTAAATCAATTGGCATCATCACATCAATCATATCTTAATTACATTTCGAAATATCGAGATTCTTCAGTGTCCCACTATGCTTCTAAAATAAAGGGACCAGGTCAACAGACCTCCCTTCCAAGCAGGCAATAAAATTAGTTCCAGCTGGCCGAGCAAGATGGCCGCCGTCCTCGTGATCTACCTACCACCCCCCTCTGGCTGCTAGCAAGGTCAACTTTGTTTACAATGTGCAGTACAATGGAGTCACACTGAGTGTTGTCTCTAGCAATTGAGTCATTCTAATTATTTAACACCTACATTTATAGTGTAATGGGCTCAACTCGGCTCCTAATTAATATTCATGGCAGGGGATGGATCCTGTAATAGCCTTGCCGTTCTGTGGCGATACTAGTGGCTTCGGGCGCGCATCACGATTGAGAATCCAAGATTTCTCATCAGCAGCTGCCTAAATAATAATAAGGAAATCTGCGTTTCCTATACGACGAACTTGATTCTTACCTCTCAGGGCAGATCAATTAATACAAGGGCTCACGCAGGGTCTCGAAGAGTATCCCTCGTGGCACAATTCCTGCAAGCGGTGGATACCGACAGACTCCGTTCCACTCCGCCGCGAATAATACAAGTATGCTCCACGGCAATACTATCTCGTAGATTAGCCAACTTTTCACCTAACGTGCAAGCTTTGTTATAATGGTCCCCGCAACTTATTGACGTAAATCTCTTGATTCTACGTTACTTTGCTCGCTGTATGCGGCTCAAACAATACTTCTCCTAGATAACTCAATTATTAAAGCACTCACGTCCTCTCTGCAATTGCTCTTAAGCCAAAGCTTTAAGTAGCTCCTATAACAAGTATAAATTTACTGGCTTACATTACTTTAATGGTTCTCAAATACAATCCTAAGAATTGACCATATTAAATATTCATTCAACAATTCACTGACACTGAAAAACTCTCATATCTCGATATATTTTACGTTACTTACTTACTGTTTACAAAAATACAGTATATTTTTGTACGTTCTTTAGGCCTGAAATGCCTATTACTTTACTTATTACAGTTACCGACCCCAGATTATTATTATTATTAATATTTAACGTTACCGTTACTTTCATCACTATCTTAGGCCTGAATGGCCCTAAACAAATCACCCTCCAAGCCACATTCTACCAAAATTCGAGTGGTGAAAGCTCGTACATAAGTGACTGTTACATCTTAGTCTTAAAGTGATGCTTCGTTGTATGGTGAACTATCTAATTACATTAACATTTTAAATTTGTACTCACTTTTCATTTTCGCTGGATTATTCCAGCACACCAGCCACGAGCCTACCATGATGCTTGGTCTAAGCCATTATGCTATATCTCACACGACACATGCTATCACACACTTCACACATGATAATCATATTTCTATCAGTGGCTTTCCTCACTTTAACACAATACATATTATTTCACAATACACATAAACACTTTTAAATAACTGTAATAAAACATATATACACTTCTCGCACTATTTCACATGTGGATCCTTAATTGGACTCCTACTAACGCCTGACCTCAGAGATGCGATGCAGCTAACTTCTGACAACCGCTGGTCTCCGTGAAAGTCTATCTTGCGTGTGGGTGCGTTCGATTCTCATCACCTTAAATTATGTTCAGTTCACTGTCACGTTTTTTTGTGATGCCTTCCAGGCTCCCATAATTGTAGTGATCCTGACGATAATATGTCATTTATAACTATGACAATACCTCCTGGTATATTCACTGTCCAAAAACATCCTAAATTATTCCTACGCTGTAGCGACTTTATACTTGCGTAAGTTAATGGATAAATATCTGCTGTAGATTAGATCTTACGCGATACATAATTACTATTAAGAAGCTGTATGATGCGCTTCCATTGTTCTCCCAATACACTTGAGCGTTGATACTTTAACATTTCGCGAACTTTCTGGCAGCGTATTAGTTTACGTGTTGAGTCAAGACGAACTAGAGATGAACTGCAGAGGAACTCGCTGCTCCCCCTATATAAAGGTTTCTCGTGAAACGTAGTCCACTGGACATTCGGGACCGACTCCTTTCTTGAAATAATGCATTTCCCCGCCAAAATGACGTATACACCTAGTTTGTCTAGGTGTGGAGGTCCCATAATCACTCGCGTGCAAGCGATCGCTTCGGCCAATTAATTACAATTAATTGCCTTCTTCCATAGCGTCATGACGCTACCCTGGTAAATCCCCTCGTGCGGGTCTCCAAATCATTCCTCTTGCGCGTAGGCCTAGTGTTCACAGGCTTATTTAGAGATGTAGGCTTTAATTTAGGCGTGAGACCACTCCTAAATTATCTCTCCTAGAATATATTCACCTGGGTGTAAGTTTTACTTCATTTCAATGCTCCAATTGCCTGTAATCAATTAATTTCCGTGGACGATTATCCCCTCACCGGTCTCAAACCTTGCCCACCGGTGAATCGCAGAGTCATTAATTTCGAGCTGCCCTGACGGTCCAGACGAAATGAGTTCCTTCGGCGTCAGCCATACACGCCCCTCTGCTGGCTGCGATTAGTCAAATGTCAAGCTGGCTTGCCTTCATGCGTTTATCCTTCCAAAACGTACATATGCTTGCATTTTCTTACAATATTTCACCTTAAACAGCTATGATATTCACATTCAAGCCGTGAATTCATGCTACATTATTATATGTCATTATATAACTCATTGCTCTTCGGGTTCCCTGTAGCTGTTCCCCCTCAGAGATCAATGGTTCGGTTCTAGGCAGAATCATGGGCCTGGTCTTCTCTGATAACACCCGAGTTCGATGCCAGTCTGCCGTGTCCCATTGGGTACATCTTTCCCTCGCTAAGCTCGAAAAATTCATTTTACAAGTGAATTCTTTCGGACCTCCAGATGGCATTGACTCCATGCTATGTTTACTTTGAGCGGTCAGTGCTCTCGGCAATGGGATGTCTCGTTTCCCCACTCCACTATGTCTGCCGTCTCGTATTCTCTTGTTCCGTTCCCTTAGTTGTTCATTCATTCCTTGAAGTTCTGCAGCGGCCTCACACAACTGGTCGTAAAATTCATTCAACCGGCAGCTGCATTCACCCCTCGTTTCCCCTGGGTCTGCGAGCTGGTCGTCTTGCTTTCTCTCTTCCTGGGTGTGCGAGCTTTTCTCAGGACTCTCTGCGTGCATATATAATGACTCCCTGTCCATTTGGGTGTGAGTGGCTTGCTCTTCTCTTGTTTCATAATCCTCTGGCGGACTATATAACTTTAAATTAGCTGCATTTACTACGACTTCTCTACCTGTTTCTTCATCTTTGATTCGGTAGGCATTATTTTGCAAGTCCCTTATAATCAGGTAGGGTCCGTGATAGTTATGTTGAAACTTTTTGTATTTCCTGCTCTCTGGATCTGAACTAGCTGGTTTTTTCAATAAGACGTACTCCCCTACGAGTAGTGGTCTGTGGCAGCGTTTCCTCCTATTTCTTCGCTGCCGTCTGTCCGCTTGTTTCTTGAGATACTCGAATGTACTCTGGATCCTCAACTCGCGTCCAGGCTGTGCATCTACAGGTGTCCGAATGACGTTATTCCATGGCCTCTCCAGTCTTCTATCAAGATGTAGGCTCACGGGCACTTCTCCTGTCGCTTCATGCACTGTATTGTTAATACAATACTCAATAATCTCTAGTACATCTATCCATTTCCAGTTTTCTGTAGAGAAGTATATCTTCATGTACTTTTGCAGTTCCCTCATCACTCTCTCAGAGGAATTCGACTCCGGGTGTCGAACTGTGGACAAAATCTGTTTTATTCCCAGATTTTCCAACTCCCTGCGAAATTTACGCTGGTAAAACAGCTCCCATGATCAGATAACATGTTCTCCGGCTACCCTAGTATAGGAATGATTCTTTCCTTCAGCCTCTTAAGTACCTGTTTCGTACTGGTTTTCTGAATTGGACATAGGACTACCATTTTAGAAAACACGTCTAGTGCAACTAGGATGTGTCTATTTCCTCGTCTAGCTCTCGGAAGCGGCCCGAAATTATCCAGTGCCAGAAGCTGACATGGCTTCTCTGGTAAGAGTGGTATCGGTTTTTGCCTCATTAAATACGAGTTAGGCTTTACTCGTTGGCAAATATCACATGTCCTGATTGTATTCCTGACTGTATCTCTAAGTTTTGGCCAAATAAATGCTTCTTTCAGCAGGGCAACAGATTTGTCTATGCCGGGGTGGCCAAAAGCTCGGTGTGCCAAACATACTAGCCTTCTCTGCAATGCTGGTGGTATAACAATCCTGGGTCGAGTGTGGTCTGTATCGCTCCATTTGTGTAGCATCTGGTTAAACCATAAATACTCCGTTGATAGCGCTTCGGCTTCAACATACATCGGGGTTCCTCTGACAAGCTTTCCCTCGAAGTAATTAATCATCAACCGTATCCAGGGATCTTCACGTTGACAAACGGTGATGTTCCTTAAATTATCTAAGGTCTTCTGGTCTCTATCTTCTATGTCGATAGCTAGAGCTTCCTCTTCATCAGCTGTCGGGTATCTGCTTAGCAAGTCAGGTATAATATTGTCCTTCCCCGGGCAATACTCGATTTCCACTTGAAATTGCTGTATATACAAAGACCACCTCGTCAGTCTTTGACTTGACAAGTCAGTTTTCAACAGGAATGTTAGGGCTTTATGGTCCGTTCTCAATATAATTCTGAACCCATAAATCAGTTTTTGCCAATACTGTAAGGCATACAGTATTGCGAGTAATTCGATCTCCGTGACCGTATAATTCTTTTCGTTAGGTTTCAACCTTCTACTTATGAATGCAATATAAGTTTTATCCTCTGGCCTGCCCACATTTTCTTGGTAGAGCATCGCCCCAATGCCTATACGTGATGCGTCAGTCTGGATAATAAATTTCTGGGTGTAGTCTGGATATCCCAATTTAACATAATCTAAAAGCATCTGTTTAGATTTCACGAAGGCTTCCTCGCATTTTTCCGTCCATCGCCACCTTCCCCCTTTCTTCAGTAAATCTTGGAGTGGTGCTACGGTCTCGGTATACTTCGGGAAATGGCTTGAAAAGAATCCAATAACGCCTAGATATTGCCTGACGTTCTTCACCTTCGTTGGTCTCGGGAAATGTTTAATAACCTCCAATTTTCCCGGATTAGGCCTAACTCCTTGCGCATCTATTACATGGCCTAGGAATTTAACTTCTCTCTGACCAATGTTAGATTTCTTTATATTGACCTTAAAGTTAGCCTGACTTAGGTCATCCAACAGCTTGCGTAGGTCTCTGATGTGTTCTTCGATTGTTTCAGATGTCAGTAGTATATCATCTACATAGCATATGGTTGTTGCTTTTACTTCTTCAGACAGGTTTCGATCAAGCGCTCGTATCAACGCTGAACCCGCTGTTTTCAGGCCAAATGGGAGACGCACGAATGAATATGTATGCTGGTCGAATAAAAACCCAGTTAATAAGCTTGTTTTCTCCTCCAGAGCAAGATGGTGAAAACTTGCTGTCAGGTCAAGATTTGAGAAAACAGTCTTTCCTTTGAACCTCCTGAGGACCTCCTTGATGGGCGGCACTTTGTCAAATTCTGGTATAACCTTGGAATTCAAATTCCGCAGGTCCAGGCATATCCTTACACTTCCGTCCTGTTTAGGTACAACTACCAGTGGGCTGACATAAGGTGAGGCCGTCTTTACAATGACGCCCGCCTCTAGCATCTCCTGTATTGCTTCCTTGATATTTAAATAATGTTTTTCGGCTACCGGATAAGGCTTTTGTCTGAATGGTGTCCAGTCACTAACTTGGAACGCATATTGGAAATTCTTGATCCAGCCAGGTCTCGAATCGAAGACTCCTTTGTACTCAAATAGCAGTTCCCTTAGCATTTGCTTATGTTCTGGACCAATTTTAGCTTCTTCTATCTTTTCTTCCAGGCATTCTTCAAATTTTGGTTCGAGGTCCTTTTCAATGTCTGCGGCCAGTGTTGCTAACTCTCCCTCGATGTCTTCTGTTGTCAATACTGCATCCCCAGTCATACCTCCGTATGTATGCCATACGTACTCTTCTGGTCTCGTTTCATTGTGTTTTAATGAGAGCTCTAAATCTTCCTTTCCCTCACTTGCGCGAAACATAACAATGTCTTGCGAGAGATCTATTATGACCTTATATTCTCTTATGAAATCCATGCCAACAATAACGTTAAAAGGCAGCTTATTCACAAGTAGGAAGCTCTGTGAGAATGTAGAGTTCCCTATCTGTAAATCTAAAAATACTTGGTATCTGCATATCATAACTTTATCTGGTATCACGCCTTTTATCTTCACGCTTGAAATAGGTATTTTCAATACGTGGATTTTACTTTGGATTTCATTATATAACGCCTGGGTAATCAGATATACCGTTGAGCCTGTATCTAGAAGACTTCTTATCTTCATGCCTGCGATGTTTACAATTATAATGGGTAGTTCCCTTCTCACATTGACCGTCCCTTCATCTAGGTCTTCAATAAGTTCCTCAGGTTTGGCAATCCAGTTAACCACATTCACTGTATTCCATCCTGCATTTATCTCTCTTACTTGGTCCTTTAATTTTGGTGTTTTTTTTTCTATTGCTCCATTCTTTGTGGAGTTCTTCTCTCTGTCTTCGTACTGCTGAAGTTCCAGGCTCTTGGCTCCGTCATCATTCTTATAGATGTCGGGTGACCTTCTATTCTTAATCGCTGCATCCCAATGCACTTGCGATTTTCTATTGTCGTCTCCACGCTCTTCCATGTATCTTAGTGATGCGTGATAACGTTCTTCCGCTTCTTCATCGAACCCGCGACTCTGTTCTTGGGATCTCCATTCACGGTTATTCCCTTTTCGGCCGTTATTTCTTCTGTTATCCGGCTGATGGTCTCTCGTATCGCGCTGATTCCAGGCTTTCCTTCCTCGGTATCCGCGGTTCGATCTTCCTCTGTATGCTGGCCTCCAATTCTGGTTTTCCCGTTCTTCGCGTTGCCAGTCTGATTTCTCCGTTTCGGTGCTAGTAGACTTACTTTTTGTCTGCACCTTAGTCGATTCAGTAGGTGTAGTACTCATGTTGACTTGTTCCACGTTCCGACTTTGCCTTGTGTACTGCGCTGTAGTGAGATCGAGTTGTCTCAGTACTTCCTCCATGTCAGTCGCTTTCTTGGCGTTTGCTGAGATTAATAGACGTTGTACTTCATACGGTAACTGCTTGGCTATCGCTATACACAGATCTGACTCTCTAGGCCCTTCATCAAGTTCTCTGAAACGGCACAATTGCGCTATGAAAAACTCCGCGTACTTCGTAGGATTATTTGTACTATAGCGTCTGGAGTACAAGTCCAATCTGAGGTTCTGTTGTATATTTGCGTTCCAGTACCTGCTTAAAAATGCCTGGCGAAATTCGTCAACGGTGTCAAACGTGTACCGAAAACTCCTAAACCATAAGGCGCACTCGCCTCCAGTCAGTTTTTCGATAGCTCTTAACCTTCGCTCTGGCGGTACCTTCGCGTCATTCAAGTACTCGGAAACCTCTTTAAGCCAGTATTTGGGTGTCATGTTAGAATTACTCCCAGAATATTTCTTCGGTTTCTCGTCACTAGCCCTCACAACAGTGACTATTTGATTTTGTACAGCATTTTCATGCGGTGTGGACATAGCAATAGGTATACCAGGCGTGGTATACGGGCTGTCACTTGGCATGGCTTCATTCTTTGGAGTGGGCTGTATCTCTATATCTGCCCATTTATTTATCCTATTTTCATCTATGCTTCCTTCGCTAGATCTAGGATTTCGCAATATGGATTCCTCCTGTGCGATCATTCTAGTTTCTATTTGGCTGTGCCTATTTTCTGCCCTTTCTAAACGAGCTAATACCTCTCGTTCTATTTTTTCCAAGCGATCCCGGTTTTTCTCTGCCATAGAAAATACTTTCTCCTTGTCATCCTTAAGGCTTTCTTTCATATGGGTAATTTCCCCCGCTAGACTCTGTCATACCTCGGCAAGCGTTTTATCGCTGGCTTCAGTCTTCAAGCCCTCTCGAAGTTCTAATTCTTCTCGTAAGCCTGTAACTTCTTTCTGTATGTGATCATGCATATGGGAGATTTCGGTCCTTATTTTTGTGATTTCTCCCTGGTCCTCATCCTGCCTTTTATGAATGACTGCTAAATCGTTTTGAGTTTGTTCTAACTCTTTTTGGACCTTTCCAACCTGCCTTTTCATGTTTGATATTATTTCATTATTCCCTTGAGCAGAAGATTTGATTTCATTGATCTCCTTGCATTGGTCAAGGATATTCTGATCCTGCTTCCTTAAGGCTTCGTCTACCGCCTTTGCGTAGCTTGCCATCCGACTATTCCATTTTCCGTCGCTGTTTTCGAGCCTTTGATCCACGGTCTGAGTGAACGTATTAAATTGCTCTTGCTGACGCTTAGTATTCGCTTCATTCTGATTTTGAATATCTTTAAGCTCTATGGACATACTGTTTAAGCTATCATTAATCTCACGCTGTGATTCTCTGCACGCTTGCAGATTATTCTCTAGTTTTAGCTCTATTGACTCAAAGCGTTTGTCGTTATTAGCTTGCATCTCTGAAACCACGCTAACAATATTCTTAGTTACCTCTTGCTTAATAGACTCTTTAACGTCATCAATTTTTTTATTGACCTCTAATAGGTTTAAATCTAACTGCGTGTTTACTGTAGCCAACATCTGGCTTACCTCGGTTTGATTGGTTTCTAACTGAGTATTTACTGTAGCCAACATCTGGCTCATTTTAGTTTGGTTAGCCTCTAATTTAGTATTCATTTCAGTTTGATTGGTCTCTAATTTAGTGTTCATTTCAGTTTTATTGGTCTCTAACTGAGTATTTACTGTCTCCAATCTACCCGCTATTTCATCTTGAAATGCTTTAGCCTCTTCCCTACTCTTAGCATGAGTAGTATCAAAATGTTCTTTTAACTCCGCGATACACTTGAGTACCTCCTCAGTTCCAGCCATCCTGTATTTCTTATTTTGAGATTCAGGCAGGCCGCAGCTGAGCATGCTGGCGCGTTCTATTGGGAAAAAGAATTCCGATATCGCGACAACAACAACATCATATTACACAGTGCTGTAACCACCTATGGAATGGGTTTAGACCCTCGTACCCGTCTGACAACAGTGTCTAATGTCTGAGTATCACCTAACAAGACTCACAATCGCTCAAACACAGTTTGAGGAAAAAATACTATTATGGTTTTCCCCATGAAAACCATGCTATTATTATGGGGTTTTCTGAATCCCATAAGCCTTCCACGTCTCTGGGCGCCATGATAATGTAAATACCATGGTGTACCACATTGTAAGACATCGGCCATATTCTGATTTTGTAGTAAAACTGTCCAGGGAGTGGTTTTTATTGCCGAATGCCCCACACTGGGCCATGCCATGATAATGTAAGTAGATCATGCGCCTATGGTGACCTGTATTTTTAACTGTCCCCACGTATCAGCGACATGATAATGGAAAGGGTTTATGCATGCTTTATGGTGTTTATAAATAGGTGGGTGTTCAACGCTAACAAGTTACATTTAAGCATGTCTTATGGAGCATTATCAATATTTATTTTGACGTGAAGGCTTATTAACAAATGGGACGCGGCCTTTTCCCAATATATCCTAATTTTTCTGCTGTACTTGCTTCTACCATTAATATCTTGGCCGACTTTTAGTAGTACATGCGACTCAATCCTAGTACAATAACATCTCCTCCATGTACCCAATCGTCATCATATGGAACACGTGCTCGTATCCCAGCTAACTCACGGTCTTTCGAGGTATGGGACGGTCATGCCCACCCTACGACCATATGCTCAGGATTTGAGTCTGTCAGGTAACTACTCTACATGAAAGAACAACATATTCCTAAATACAACATTTAATGATATAAATCATGGCTATACAACAAAAATACAAACAATGGATAATTTACATTTACTTCCCACAATGAAAATCAAGGTTATTTGTGAGTCTCTTCTTAAAATTAGTGCTTCACTGCACTCAAATCTATTTCTAGCATCCTATCATTGATACTCTCAGACATCTACGAGTGTCCATAGTGTTCTTCACGTCGCACAATTTAACATAAACTGGAGTATCACAACACAATAGTCATAATTTACCTTAAATTACTTTAATTCTGCAATAATTAAACATTAATCCCTTTTACACGGGCATTTACTTTCATTAACATAAATTCATTATCTTATGCCTTAATTAACAAGTGTTGTGTCACGTGAATCGTATTCCTTTTTCCCCATCAATATGAAACGCTAAAGTGGTACGTTTTCCCTTCCAAAAACACATGGATAGAAATGTTTATAGTTTCACCATACAACGATTTTCTGGGTCTGGTCGAAATTATTATCGTTACAAACGTGTCATGTCATTGCAATCTCCTACCCGTCTGCATAACTTAGTGTGAACTGGGCAAAATACACTTTAAAAAGATGCCTATATTTATTTGGTTCAGCGTTCCTCATCAGAGAATAACTGGGCCAAATATTATCCGATCACAATGATCCAACAAGGTATGTGTGTTGAAACACATCATTTAAATCAATTGGCATCATCACATCAATCATATCTTAATTACATTTCGAAATATCGAGATTCTTCAGTGTCCCACTATGCTTCTAAAATAAAGGGACCAGGTCAACAGACCTCCCTTCCAAGCAGGCAATAAAATTAGTTCCAGCTGGCCGAGCAAGATGGCCGCCGTCCTCGTGATCTACCTACCACCCCCCTCTGGCTGCTAGCAAGGTCAACTTTGTTTACAATGTGCAGTACAATGGAGTCACACTGAGTGTTGTCTCTAGCAATTGAGTCATTCTAATTATTTAACACCTACATTTATAGTGTAATGGGCTCAACTCGGCTCCTAATTAATATTCATGGCAGGGGATGGATCCTGTAATAGCCTTGCCGTTCTGTGGCGATACTAGTGGCTTCGGGCGCGCATCACGATTGAGAATCCAAGATTTCTCATCAGCAGCTGCCTAAATAATAATAAGGAAATCTGCGTTTCCTATACGACGAACTTGATTCTTACCTCTCAGGGCAGATCAATTAATACAAGGGCTCACGCAGGGTCTCGAAGAGTATCCCTCGTGGCACAATTCCTGCAAGCGGTGGATACCGACAGACTCCGTTCCACTCCGCCGCGAATAATACAAGTATGCTCCACGGCAATACTATCTCGTAGATTAGCCAACTTTTCACCTAACGTGCAAGCTATGTTATAATGGTCCCCGCAACTTATTGACGTAAATCTCTTGATTCTACGTTACTTTGCTCGCTGTATGCGGCTCAAACAATACTTCTCCTAGATAACTCAATTATTAAAGCACTCACGTCCTCTCTGCAATTGCTCTTAAGCCAAAGCTTTAAGTAGCTCCTATAACAAGTATAAATTTACTGGCTTACATTACTTTAATGGTTCTCAAATACAATCCTAAGAATTGACCATATTAAATATTCATTCAACAATTCACTGACACTGAAAAGCTCTCATATCTCGATATCTTTTACGTTACTTACTTACTGTTTACATTGCCCCAGAGGAGTGCGTCAGGCCTCGGCAGCCGGCACAGTTCATATCCTCGCCGCTAGATGGGGGCTTCATTCATTCCATTCCTGACCCGGTCGGAGACTGGAAGCAGGCTGTGGATTTTCATTTTTCACTTACTGTTTACAAAAATACAGTATATTTTTGTACGTTCTTTAGGCCTGAAATGCCTATTACTTTACTTATTACAGTTACCGACCCCAGATTATTATTATTATTAATATTTAACGTTACCGTTACTTTCATCACTATCTTAGGCCTGAATGGCCCTAAACAAATCACCCTCCAAGCCGCATTCTACCAAAATTCGAGTGGTGAAAGCTCGTACATAAGTGACTGTTACATCTTAGTCTTAAAGTGATGCTTCGTTGTATGGTAAACTATCCAATTACATTAACATTTTAAATTTGTACTCACTTTTCATTTTCGCTGGATTATTCCAGCACACCAGCCACGAGCCTACCATGATGGTTGGTCTAAGCCATCATGCTGTATCTCACACGACACATGCTATCACACACTTCACACATGATAATCATATTTCTATCAGTGGCTTTCCTCACTTTAACACAATACATATTATTTCACAATACACATAAACACTTTTAAATAACTGTAATAAAACTTATATACACTTCTCGCACTATTTCACATGTGGATCCTTAATTGGACTCCTACTAACGCCTGACCTCAGAGATGCGATGCAGCTAACTTCTGACAACCGCTGGTCTCCGTGAAAGTCTATCTTGCGTGTGGGTGCGTTCGATTCTCATCACCTTAAATTCTGTTCAGTTCACTGTCACGTTTTTTTGTGATGCCTTCCAGGCTCCCATAATTGTAGTGATCCTGACGATAATATGTCATTTATAACTATGACAATACCTCCTGGTATATTCACTGTCCAAAAACATCCTAAATTATTCCTACGCTGTAGCGACTTTATACTTGCGTAAGTTAATGGATAAATATCTGCTGTAGATTAGATCTTACGCGATACATAATTACTATTAAGAAGCTGTATGATGCGCTTCCATTGTTCTCCCAATACACTTGAGCGTTGATACTTTAACATTTCGCGAACTTTCTGGCAGCGTATTAGTTTACGTGTTGAGTCAAGACGAACTAGAGATGAACTGCAGAGGAACTCGCTGCTCCCCCTATATAAAGGTTTCTCGTGAAACGTAGTCCACTGGACATTCGGGACCGACTCCTTTCTTGAAATAATGCATTTCCCCGCCAAAATGACGTATACACCTAGTTTGTCTAGGTGTGGAGGTCCCATAATCACTCGCGTGCAAGCGATCGCTTCGGCCAATTAATTACAATTAATTGCCTTCTTCCATAGCGTCATGACGCTACCCTGGTAAATCCCCTCGTGCGGGTCTCCAAATTATTCCTCTTGCGCGTAGGCCTAGTGTTCACAGGTTTATTTAGAGATGTAGGCTTTAATTTAGGCGTGAGACCACTCCTAAATTATCTCTCCTAGAATATATTCACCTGGGTGTAAGTTTTACTTCATTTCAATGCTCCAATTGCCTGTAATCAATTAATTTCCGTGGACGATTATCCCCTCTCCGGTCTCAAGCCTTGTCCACCGGTGAACCCCAGAGTCATTAATTTCGAGCTGTCCTGGCGGTCCAGACGAAATGAGTTCCTTCGGCGTCAGCCATACACGCCCCTCTGCTGGCTGCGATTAGTAAAATGTCAAGCTGGCTTGCCTTCATGCGTTTATCCTTCCAAAACGTACATATGCTTGCATTTTCTTACAATATTTCACCTTAAACAGCTATGATATTCACATTCAAGCCGTGAAATCATGCTACATTATTATATGTCATTATATAACTCATTGCTCTTCGGGTTCCCTGTAGCTGTTCCCCCTCAGAGATCAATAGTTCGGTTCTAGGCAGAATCATGGGCCTGGTCTTCTCTGATAAGACCAGAGTTCGATGCCAGACTGCTGTGTCCCATTGGGTACAGTATAGACAACACGTACTTCCTTATGAGTCAGAGCAATGTTATCTCTTGCTTTGCCTGTAAGTCAGTACAGACAATAACACGTACTCCCTTATGAGTCAGAACAATGTTAACTCTTACTTTACCAGTAAGTCAGCACAGACAACACGTACTTCCTTAAGAGTCAGAGCAATGTTATCTCTTACTTTACCTGTAAGTCAGTACAGACATAACACGTACTTCCTTATGAGTCAGAGCAATGTTAAATCTTACTTTACCTGTATGTCAGTAAAGACTCAACAATTTCTTATGAGTCAGAGCAATGTTAACTCTTACTTTACCTCTAAGTCAGTACTGGGCCCGTTTAGATCGAAGTCCAACGACAACATTTGTAAATTCTCGAAATCAATTTAGCACGAGATAAAAATATCTCAGGCTATATCTGTGCGAAAACTAAGAATCAAAAGCTGGCTTCACTGATCTCGGTAATGTGCAAGCAAGGGAGAGAGACGGAGAAATGAAAATATCACAATTTACTTAAAATATCCCATTTTATTACAAAGTTAAAATTTTTAAATTTATTGCAAATCATCATAATCAAAAAATAATCACTCCAACATAAAGAATCAACATCAGAAAAAATGATAACTATCCTAAAACACTCGAAGTTTGATGACCAGAACATTATCAGTCCATCTGGCATCAAATTTATCGATTCATGATTCTCTCTATTTACAGTAGGTGGTCTAGAGTAAATTAATAGTTCGTCTGACCCCTTTCGCTATATACTTGTTACTTTCATTTATGTTTTGAAAAACAAAAAATATTAATTTACGATTTGCAAAGATCATTGTCTGTTCATAACGTTCAAGTTTGACAAATAGTTGTTGTTCCTTTGGGAAAAATATAGTCTCATTTGATTTTCAAGTGTTTTCAAGTAAGATCGTAATTCTTATACACAGTTTTTTCTTGTAGAATTATCAAGTTGTTTAAATACCAATATTTGACCAACATGGATGTCAAATATTAATAGTTTGGCATTTCATGACGCTCCACCGAACAATAATCAATTTATATGTGCATCATTGTCATTTCATTCAGTTGTTTTAAAAAATTATTATATTACAATTCACATAATTCATTACCCTAAGTTGGTTCAACATTACCAAATAACTATTTATTTTTCCATTCCTAGTGATAATATTTTAATAACCACATTATATTACACAAACAGATATGGTTGTAAACATTACCTTTCACAATTAATTAATAAATTTAATTCGTCATCAAATTAATTATTATTATTATCCCTTTTACTTCTCAACAATAATTAAGTTCAAAAGAAAATCTTTAACAGCATTATTATTATTATTATTATTATTATTATTAATTATTATAATGGGTATCACTCCTATCCAAATACGGTGTTAAGATGATTGGCATCTATGTGATTCAATTTATTCTGAAATTTATTTATGCACTCTCAATAATATTTTATTTACTGTTCAGGATCCGGTGAGGTTTGATCAAAACTAACAATAATTTATTTCGTAGGCGTAACATATAGAAAACTGGGTAATTGGCTCAGGTATCGTTGAACAGAATTCCACCGACAGTACTTGAATGTGACAAAAATATGGGGCTGTAACACGATCAACCCATCTTTTCAGAATAAGCAAACCTGTGCTAAATAACTAATTCATCCTTCGACTTGAAAATACATTTTCCTAGTGGACGACTCCTAATCTCCACACAACTCATACACTCATGCCGCATAATATTCATCATTACAATAATTATATCAAATAATTCCTTTTCTTATCACAATTGTGTAATATTTCTGTCATACAGAAAACCTCTTGCATTCTATCCAAGCATCACTTAGTTCTTGTGCAAATCAATGTCTTCTAACATTAGTTCTAATAACTCCTGGTCAAAATCCTTCCCAAGCCTCTATTTAACAATAATCCACCCTAGTTTATACACATTTGTTATTTAATAACCTACCGTTCCCCTATTCCATTCCTATTTTCCTAAAGTGCATTTCAGTAATGTGTCATCATTAAATACATCAATGTCTAACTTTTATTATATTGCCCATAAATATAAATATTTATTTAACCAATCATAGTTTATTATTATTATTACTCTTTTTGGAAAAATATTTAAACACTGCAATCTTACAAATTATAAAACCCTCAACTTAAATAATTATTTATAATATTTAACAAAATTATTATTATTATTATTATTATTATTATTATTATTATTATTATTATTATTATTATTATTATTATTGACATTATTATTATTTCGTGGATGATATTTAAATGGTGTCATTCGACAATTAAATTATTATTTACTTTATCTTAATTATTTGAATATTTTAAATTATTTAAATTATGGACTTATTTTGAATTATTTTGAATAATTTGAATTATCCAAGATTTCTCCGATACTACGTAAGCATTTATATTCTAAAGTAAATGACTTCAGCGTGTCACTCGGACAATCTATCGCTGATATAAACATCTCTAAAGCAAAATTCAAACTAGAAAACACTAGTCGTTACACATCCAACTAATCGTAACGTAAGAACATAATTGTCGATTTGAAGCATAGATAGTGTTAATATTTTATATTATGAATGAATGAATGAATGAAAGAAAGCATTTTCAATTACACCAAACTAGTAATAATACATGTTCAGAGTTCAGCTCAGGTTATTCCTCTGCTGTTCATGGCGATGTTTGTCCTCGGCTGACGTCATAGTCCAATGGGTCCCCAATATTCCATCGGTATGGCAACCTTCCCCCTTGGTCATCTGCGTCACCATCTGTTTCATCTTCGGCGTCCACCATCATCCTATGCACTCGTGATTTAACGATGCATATTCGCGTTCAAACTCACACACTTATAAAAATCACGATTACATTCACGATCGTTAGACATTATGACTTGTGACATAGAAAATAGTCCCGTGGTTTTACACGGCTTCTCCACTTTCTCAAAGTTCATTATGCAGTTGAAAATGCAGTGTTCCGTCTTTAACCAAATATGACAAGTTTTGACAACAGTAACTCGTCTTCAACGGACATACTCTTATAATCGTGGAGTGTTGGAATTTTCGTAGATGCCTGTTCTAAGATAATCCCTATGCGAGTAACAGGATATGCTCCAAACACGATTCACTGGGCAAAGCCTGTGTGCGGGTAATGAGGAATGCCTCAAGTCATATCCACTATTGCGGATAGGTCTCTCTAATCTCCTATAACTGGATAAGGATATTCTCCCACGCAATCTGTACCAGACAGATGGTCCCAGGCTTCGCAGACTAAGTTTCCAGACAACTCCTGACTGGTATTCCGTGAATATTACAAGTGCCTGTCCACTGCATTTCGTAGAATGGTTAAGTCCAACATAGTCTCCACAGACTAAGTCCTAACATCGAAGAAAATACTGACAGCATAACAGACTGACAATCGTAGCATGACGTAGACGGACAGTATAGCAGTAGCTTCGCTGGCTGAAGTAAGAATAACTTATTGAGTGCTTGGAAGTGCCTCTTTATACTGTATATGGTTCCAGACCCGAAGTGAAGTGTCGCTGGCTTTTCAAACAAGCGTGTACGTCCCGCTCTTCCTATGGTCGGGCTTACTCCCTCGCTGTCAGCTCATAAAATACGCTTTTATCTTCCATAATACTGGTCCGATTTGCTTGAAACTTCTTTTGGCGTTAATAGAAATCCATAGCCAATAATCCTTGATCGGTTTCAGTCCTCAAATATACAAAATCCATATTACCATCAATACGTTTCGTATATCCTTCCGTCGGCGCCACAGGTAATCTTCCTAGCGCGGCGAACGAGCTCAGTCAGCGCGCTCTTCAAAACTTCAAAATATGCGTTCCCCTGTCCTTAATACAAAAATGGTATCACGGAGACATCCGTAATTCGTGCACAGTACGACAACACGTACTTCCTTATGAGTCAGATCAATTTTAACTCTTACTTTACCTGTAAGTCGGTACTGTGCCCTACATAGCCATCTGAGGTGGAGTTCAGTCAAGTAACCTTGCGTGATTCCGAGCATAATGACGATATGTCAGCGCTGTTCTAGGCAGATGACAGTGCGTCGCGTGCTTTGTTAGCGCTACTCTAGCGACTGAGTCCCAGCATTAGTTAGTTATTGTTTTAAGGGGCGTAACTACGAGGTCATCTGCCCCTAGTGCCAACATTCAAGCGCATATGGCTTTATGAATGTTTTTCTGGATTATTGGAATCATGGACAGGCAATAAGTGAATTAAACTACATGTGATATGTGAAACGATCATCTACCACCGTGGGCCAAGTGTAACCATGTGGGGAGCTCAATGTCTTGGTTAGCCACCAGAGCTCGGTGCGGGCGACCACGTGACTCGAGTGCGCTGTCACATTTTGGGTGTTTGTGCGTGGCTCGCGACGAGTGCTGTTGAGAGTGTCCGAACTTCGGAAGCGTGCATAGCCATGTAAGCCGCAGGCAACATAGGCATAATGGTTATCGTACACCGTTTCAAAGACCCGAGTGACGTGTAGTTCAATTTGCTGGCATAATACGTGACGGAAGTTTTCAAACGGCCGTGTGTAATATGATTAACGCTATATTGGTGCGGACATCTCGGCTTGTTAAAGAAAGGAGTTGCTACAAATCCATAACCGTAAATTTAAGGTCCAATACGACCTCACGTATCAGGCGAGGCACTTGGCCTTGGACGAATGTCAGCTGGTGCGCTCACCCACTCGATAGTATTCAGGTTACAAACGTGAAATAACGAACAATTTGATTATACTGCACATGTAAAGCTTGCGATAGTTTAGTGAAAGACATATTAGTGTTTCTAATAGAACAGTTTGTAACCCAAAGACTTATGGCAATAATTATGGAACGAGGACACTTTACAACCTGTGTTATTGAAGTGTCAGAAAAAGTCGAAATGAACTTATTCGAAGGAAATATGAGGCACTAGTATAATGCATGAGGGGGACTTGATGGAGTGTCATATAAATCGAGATGATGCCATTACATACCACCGAGAGAGACGGAGGACGATGCTGCCAAAGAAGATGAAAGGGAAGATCGCTGGGGAAGCAAGAAGGAAGATTTTCGGATGTAGACTTAGCAGCCCTGGAGTGAGAAAGGGAAGGAATTGGAGGGAGATGGAGGCGACTTCATCGGATCCCGAGGTCCAGCATTCAATGCGCAGAGTGGGATTGAAACAATTTTTTTGTTTTTCTGCCAGTTGGTGGGATAGAAATTTCTCCCTCAGTTAAATGAGTGGTTAGACTAGTCATTAATTCTTTGTACAGGGTCATGGCGTTGAACAAATTAATGATTATTTATTAGTAGTTATTATTATTTAAATTATTCTGATCTATGAATTATATTGAACTAAATTGTGATCGGGGATTATTACGTTGCATAATCCACCATGCATTTATTCCGACGAAGCTCATCATTATTTTTGGATTGTATTAATTATCACCATTACGAATCAATCATGGATATTTAATCAATGTTACAGTGGTGAAAAAGTGCAAGATTCTACACAATTTTTGGAGGAAAAGTTATATGATAACTTCATGTTGATTGTGGTCGATAGGACTCGACTGGAATGATACTTCACAAATGGAAGCAAATTGTTGAGGGCTTGGGTATACTTGATTAAATATTTTACGATCTAGACTTCAATCATGTTGGATATAATATACATTTTTCACACTAATAATTGACAGGAGATATTATCCCATGTTTTCGAACATTTTTGAATTTTGATTGTTTCCCTTTGCACATATTCACACTTAGGAATATTCTACCCATTTGACGATGTTATAAAGAAATCTTTGGTGCTAATTTGTGTGCACGATTTATTTGTAGAAAGACTGTTAGTAGCTCTTGAGTCGGTTGTGCCCAATGAATGGGCGGGGTACAAGATGTCAATATATATAAACACTCCTGGAAAATTACATCTATTAGTTAATATTCACAATTAAATTGGGCAATACGTATAATTTCCTTCAGGAGTACAATAGGTTGTGACTGAACACTGAAAAGAATGGCTTCAAATCCCTACAAGAGATGAAAGATGATATAATTATGAAATCATACGGTGGAATAATCTCCTATCGTTCTGATAGCTATTTAGTATTGGACCTGGTCTATTCTCATTTCTAGGTTGGGGACGCCGAGGGCCGCACGCAACATAGGTTTGTGCCGTGGGAACATAGGTGTTTATTAGCAGTCTCCAGCAATGTTCGGGAGAGTAACCTTGAAAAGTAGCTGAAACTCGGTAGTCGAAAGCATAGCGTGACCCGTTTTTACCTATATGACAAGGTTAGGTTAGGTAAAGTTAGGTTATGTTAGGTGACCTGAGGTTAAGTCTTAAAATATTCCCTCTCTTACGTGTTCAAAGCCGATACCCCTTGAACAGTCAGCCAAAACTTTAAATATGTATTTATCATTACATAAAGAATGAAAGCAAACTTAATTAAATATGAATGGTTACTGTTCAATGTATGCAGAATAAATGCATTAAATAATAGACTCAACACAAAATGTTTTGATTGTTGACTTGTGTTATTGATACATTGGTTTAATGTTAGGGACAGTGCACACTTTCCATGTCGATATTTTATATAGGCTAGAAGGATGGTGTTGCAAACTTCTGATGTGTATTTCCAAATTTCTTGCATAGCCTATTTCATATTATTTTCCTGTAACATAAAAGTTCATGCTGATTTTGTCTTTGTGTTTGACATTGTAACTACAATGGTTGATTGGATATCCTTTGTCAACTTTCAAATTATGTAATTCATGTCAGATATGTTGGATTTTTTGTTCATGTGTGAAACTATCAAGTACCCATACCTAATTGGTTACACAACTGTTTCATAATGAAAATCTTGAGCTCTGATTCATTGGAGAACTGTTTACGCTTGTCTGAACCAAGACTAACTGACTACTCACTGCTAAGGTTTATAAATTACATTTACTCAAATCACATTCTGGTTAAAAATCATGACTACTATAAATTGCTACCACTCTTCCACCACTTTGCTAACACTTTTCTACAGTTTGACTCTCACTCTTGCTCTTACTTTAAAATGCACATACTACAAACTATCATTTTTTATTATCGAGTTAACTTTACTAGAGATTAGTTTATGCTTAACAGTTGACATGGAAGTATCAACGACTAGCTATGGTAAGCCATGTGCTTACTATAAAGGATAAGCATATATTGTAAAAATAACTAATAAAAATGGAACTGTTATTTGGTGCTGTTCGAAACATCGATCTAAAAAGTGTCGAGGAATGATTAAAACAAAAGGCTCCAACATACTTATTTCAATCGATCATCTCAAAATAATACTCATTTAAATGGACAAAATACTCTAACCAAGGTAAAAAAGCAAGACCAAGAAAAAATTAGTGTGGCTCAAGATAGCGCATTGTTTGTTGAAGAGCATTTATTATCTCCTGAAGAAGACACATTAGGACAGTCGTTAACGTCTAAGAAATCCCTTTCAAAGGCATCACAAACTAAGCAAAAGGTTGTTGCATTGCAAGATGAACAAAAAGGATTAGGTAGTATTAGTGATGATGATAAAGATGATGATTATATTGATGATGATAATCATGATGGTGATGATGATTATGATGATGATGATGATGATGATGATGATGATAAAGGTAAATTCTCTGTTTACACCCAAAAAAATCACTTGTTAAATTTGTTTACTGGAACAATCCCAGTAAGCTAATCCAGCGGCTTCAATACTTGCATGCCTGTAAACAGGCTGGTCATACTGAATATAAGGAAGAACTATTGGATATAGAAAATGAGCTTCGTCATGCCAAAATTATTGTGTAATGAATCCATGTAACCACTTAAACTATTTCTTAACAATACATGTAATATTTTCTACCACTTTGCTACCACTTTTCTACCACTTTTCTACTTTGCTACCATTTTTCTACCACTTTGCTCCACTTTCTACCACTTCTCTACCACCTTTCTACTTTGCTACCACTTTTCTACCACTTTTCTACCACTTGAGTTGGATGATGTAACAGCAAACGGAATTTACAAAAGCTCGATGTCTGCTATAGGAACACTAGGGTTCACAGAAGATTTTCTAAAGGAAAATTTAGTTTAACTGACGTGTGATGGTACCGCAGTAATGTTCGGAGTACCTGGAGGAGTTTGAAAACTTTTCAAAGACAGATTTCCTTCCATTGTTTTGTGGCATTGTGCTATCCATAAACTGGAATTATCAGTACACGATGTTGTGAAAGAGGTTTCTGGCATCAATAGATTTAAGAGTTGTATGGACAAATTATATGTTATGCATCATGCCTCTCCAAAGAATGCAAGGCAGCTCCAGTCATGTAAAGCTACACTGGAGATGCAGATTTGAAAAATTGGAAGAATTCTGTCCACAAGGTGGGTTGCATCCAGCTATAGAACTGTTTTGGCTGTTTGGCAGGATTTTGAAGCACTGTACTTCATTTTAAAAGAGGTAAATCAGAATATGGTTGTGACAGAAAGGAAAAATGCACTTATGAAGGTCTCCACAGGAAAATAACATCTGTGGAATTTATTTTTTATCTGGGATTAATTTGCGATGCTTTGCAAACATGTCTGAAGTAGGCTTAGATCTGCAGGAGAGAAATGCTGATCTTTACAAAGCCCACGGCAAGATTTGTCTTGTTGATATTTGTGAGAAGATGAGGTCTGTCCCAGGGCCTTACTATCAGAAAGCTCTTGAGGCAGCTGCAAATCTACAGTTTAAGGGTGTTCCATTGCATAAGAAAAACATAATTTATGATCCACCAATCTCCCCGAATGCTTTCTATGAGCAACTTAAAACTTCTCTACAGAAAAGATTACTTTCTGAAGAAGACACTGAACTGTCAAGATGTGCAAGAGTTCTGGATTCTGAGAATTGGCCAGCAAACTCAAGAAAAAATATTCTGTAAGGAGAAGCAGAAATAGGCACACTGTCAAGAAGATTCCAACTGAATGAAAGAGAAGCTATTCGAGCCTTCAGAGATCATCTGAAATTCAGAGAAGAAATGCAACGGGGAAATTTCTCGGGTTCGGAGGACTCTCAACACAATAGCTATATCTTCAAGTGAGTGTGAAAGGGGATTTTCTCAAATGGACTTGATTGTGACTCCAGAAATATCATCTTTGTCAGTGAAAACCATTACCTCATTACTATACATTGTGCATTATACGAATTGTTGGACCTCCTTTGACGGTATTTGATCCAACGAAGTATGTCAAAACTTGGTTGTTGCAAGGTCGTCATTCAGTCATGGATACAAAAGGCAAGATCAGAAAACGAACTGAGAAGGATGATGACATGTCAAAAATTAGAAAATTGTTTTGTATTCAGTGTAAGTAGGTTTCGATGAAAATTACATGCTTTCTTGAATGTTCGGTAAATCCCATGTCTTCTTCCTTAATTTCCCTCCTGTGAGTACCGTCACCTCTTTTTCCAGAAAAAAGAAAGCCCTGTCTACAATAGCTCCAATATTCAAGGAAAGGAACAGATTGGTAATGGGAAACTATAGCCCTGTTTGCCTCACATCCATCATATGTAATCTGATGGAGCACCTGATTATTTAAGGGAACAGCGGGGAAAGTTATCGTGGCTGAACAGATTGGTAATGGGTAACTATGGCCTCTTAGCCTCACATACATCGTATAATGTGCGTTCAAAAAGTAACGAGCTGGAGGCATAATTACAGAAACCAGTACCTGTATGTTAGAAGTATTGGCCCTGGCTGTTGAGGCACTTGTCCCACTGTGACACGAGGCGGTGTATGGCTGTCTCATAAAACTCCCTGGGCTGCGATCTGAACCAGTTCCGCACGTACAGCTGGTCGTCGGGGTCCGAGGTGAATCTTTGGCCTCTCAGAGCCCTTTTCAGGGGACCAAACATGGCGTAATCACAGGGAGAGAGAGGTCTGGACTGCATGGAGGTGGCCCAGAACCTCCCATTTTAATTTCTGCAGGAGTGTCGCGACTGTGTTGGCCGTATGAGGTCGTGCATTGTCGTGGAGTGACCACGGCGCCAATGGCGTTCAATGTCACTTTGCGGTCCTGGGTAATGAGTGCATCAACCAGCAGGATGTTGTCATCGGTAATGCAGGGGGGTGCCCCAGACCGGGCATCATCGGCTAACGACACCCGTCCTTCCCTGAAGCGGTTGTGCCACGCCTTGACCCTTGCAAGAACATGCAGTGTTTGCCGTACACTTGTGACATTCGGCGATGAATGTCCGTTACCCATACTCCTTCCGCTGTCAGAAACCGAACAACACTTATTTGCTCTTCGGTTGACGCCTCCATATCACTGTTTGCAATGCGACTGGCAGCGTTGAACGTTAATGCATGCTGCTGCTCGCTTTGTATCGTCACGTGACGTGAACGTGTGCCCTCTAGCGACGGGCTGTGACCTTTCACGCTCTGGTCGGAACCACACCTCGTTACACATGCCACGATTAGCCGATGTAGTCACTGGTTTGCGCATTCCAGCCTCAGGCTCGTTACTTTTTGAACGCACCTTATCAACTGATGGAGCATCTGATTATTTAAGGGAACAGTGGGGAAAGTTATCGTGGCTTAATGGGAGACAATACGGATTTATACATACAAGGGTACTCATGCCAAATGTTATCACTCTTTCAGGATATTAATGACTCGCTAGACAAGGGTGGTGCAAGTTGACACTGTAATTAAAGATTTTGCGAAGGCATTTGATGGCGTCCCAAATGACTTCCTACTCCGTAAATTAGCAGCAACTAAGATCGATAAAAGAGTAATTTTATGGATTCAAGAGTTCTTGACTGGTCGTTTGTAAAAGGTTAAAATAGGTAGGCCTAATGCATTCTCGGAGGACATTTTGATAACGACAGGTGTTCCTCAGGGTGTTGTGGTTGGGCCCCTGTTATTTCTGGCACTTGTTAACGATCTATCGAATTGGATTCGAAGTGACTGCTGATTATTTGCGGATGATTGTGTAATATACCAAAAATTCATAGCTCACAAGATAACGCTCAGTTACAAACTGACCTCATCCTGGTTCATAAATGGGCGGTTGACACCAAAATGAAGATAAGTACGAGTAAATGTAGTACTATGAGAATAGGGAGAGGTCGAAGGCTCGGCTCGGAAATACTTGTAGAAGAAGACTCGTGCAAATACTTGGGCATCCATGTAAGGAATGATATGAAATGGAGTACTCGTGTGGGTTGTGTCGTCTCCAAACATACAAATCACTTCATTTTGTAATGCAGGTGTTACAATTCAGCAGTTCCACCGCAAAAGAATTAGGATATTTGATCCTGGTGAGGCCATACGACTCAGCGGTTTGGGACCCCTATCAGGTAGGGCTCATCAGTGAGCTGGAGTTGGTAAAAAGGAAGGTTGCCAGGTTTGCGCTCAACGATTTTAAACCTAGAAGTAGTGTAACTCGAATGACAGAAAAACTAGGGTGGGGATCCCTGGAAGATGGGCGAAATCCAGACTATACGCTATGTTTAACTCTTACAATAATCGGCCATCATGGGGAGAACCAAGCAAACGTCTGGGAAATCCCACCTACCTGAGCAGGGCAGATCAAGGGCCGACCGCAGCGTACACATTAAGGGAATATTCCTTCATTAACCGTGGTATTGATAATTGGAACTCATTACCTTAGAGCATAGGTGGGCAATGAGAGGGCGCAGCTCCTGGAGCGAACTGCAAGAGCGCGAGCGGAGCCAAGGAGCTGACTGCTCGCTAATAGTTTGTGATGGATCGACTAGATGGCAGTATGCGCAGTCAAGGCGCAAGCATAGGTACAGCATTGTACCGGGCTGAGTAGGCCTATATTATGTGTAAGGATGTACGCTAAATATGAATCACGAACAAGTTTAGCACATTTTTATGAACAGTTTTCGCAAACAGATTTCCCAAACATGTACAAAATGACTGCCAAACGTCTATCAATGTTTGGTTCAACATATCTGTGTGAGAAACTGTTATCTTTAATGAAGATAAATACATCTCCACGAAGAGCCATCTAACTGACGCTCATCTCACTGCCGTTCTTCGAATTGCAAGTGCAAGATCGATCGCTCCAAATGTAATCCGTCTGCTTCAGCGAAAGTATACACACACCTCCTTATCATCTGCAGAATGATAGTTCATATATATAAGAACACATAGGCCTACGTTTTGTTTATGGTGGATGATATTTATTCATGTATTTATTTCTGTACTCCGAGAGCAAATTTTCGTTCCTTGTGTTCTAAAAAAGTTGTTAGATTGGCTTATTGTAGTTTCAGGACTATCAGAAGTGGGCAAAGGAGAGTGTACTTATCAGCTGTTAAAGTAATAATTAATGTTTCCTACACAGAACCTAATAAAAGGAATATAATTAAACGTAAGTATGTACGTAGCACCATAATCTAATCGTCTAATGCACAACAAACAGGGCACAAGTATAAAGCTGTTGTGATACGCCGCTTGTAAAGGCAAGCTGTACAACCAGCTACAAGGTTAACTTCGGTGAGAGCGCATACTCTGCTCTTTCTCCTACCGGAGCTGGAGCGCTGCTCAATGAGCCGAATTGTGCCCATCCCTGCCTTAGAGCCTTTCTCCAAACATATCGACATGTTTAAGAGAAGATTGAAATTTTGTGTAAATACTACGATGAAATTACTATAGTGTATAATGTGGTGTATTGGCTTTCACAGCCAGTGAATTAAAACTCAGCAATTTTTCTAGGTTTATGCCGTGTCTTGTGTGGGGTTTCGCCTAGGAAACCAAGATGGCTCATTAGCCCTGACCCCGCCAGGAGTAGCGAATTGCGCGGTAGCTCCATTTTTATGAAGCGCACTTGCGCCTCTTTACTGCGACAGATAAAAGCTCATGTAGCCTTACCCTCCCTATGGTGTGACAATATATACTTACTTTACTTTCCGTGTCCGGGAGACACACTAAATTCTTCCTTTCCTAAACTCTGCAGCTCTTATCCCTCGGTCTGTGGCCAACATAAGGTCTTCCTGGTTGCAGGTTTCGTTAAGATCTTTGCACGTGAGCAGGTGTTGTGGAGTCTGGATTTCTCCACAGGCACATCGTGGATCTTCTGCATAACCCCACTTCACAAGGTTGCTACGACAAAGGCACTCCTGTTCTCATCCGGTTTAAGGACCTCCAGGTGGTATAAGGCAAATGACTACCACTGCTCAGTTCTTCTTTAGGGGTAAACCCCTCTGGTACTATTTGTTTCCAGAGTGACACACGCCGGACGTCTGGCTTGGTATGGAGGGGTACTGTTCTCTTAATAAAACTCTTCCTGGATCTTAGGCGAGGAGTGGTCACCTTATGGTTGAACATAAAATGTCTGGGATCTGTTTCAAGCTTTTGTCTCTCTTTCTCTGCTGCCACCCTGCGTCGAATAACTGGAAGTGCAATGCCAGCGAGAGGGTAGATCTTCTGCACTGGAGTAGGTCTCAGACATCCAGTGACAAGACGTGTGGACTCGTTAAGAGCTATGTCCACTTGCTTGGTATGAGCAGATGCTCCCCACACTGATGATCCGTTCTCTCCTGCTGCGAAGCAAAGTCCCAATGATGTTGAACGTAGAACAATATATGATTGAGTTCCTTATGCAAATGGGTCAATGTTTGTTTTCGGAAAAGTTACGACCTGGTTGAGAACGGAGGGAGAAAGAAGGTAGCGTAAATGTGAAACACTCAGGAAGGGCGAGGTAATTAGAAGTCTAGGAGCAGTTTCAAGTAGGTAGTGTTCAGGCGTTCTACGAAGAATTATTTAATGTATAAGGGCATAGTCCTTGGAGAGGGAGGATTACGGACTGCCGAGGTTTGAATTCCGGTGAAAGCAGGCAGAATATTTACACATGGAAGATCACGTGGCTTTAGGAGGGGAATACGACCTTATATCCCCGGCCAAAATAATTGGCTAGGCTGGCTCTAGTGGCCTCAATTTATTGCGATAACCTCTCGAAAGTTAGAGGGATAAGGTGTTTCTTTGAAGTTGCGTAAATGTTCTCCAATACGTAATATGAAAAATGAAAATCCACAGCCTGCTTCCAGTCTCCGACCGGGTCAGGAATGGAATGAATGAAGCCCCCATCTAGCGGCGAGGATATGAACTGTGCCGGCTGCCGAGGCCTGACGCACTCCTCTGGGGCAATGATTAAATGAATGACAGATGAAATGAAATGATAGTGGAGAGTGTTGCTGGAATGAAATTTTGACAGGGAAAACCGGAGTACCCGGAGAAAAACCTGTCTGCCTCCGTTTTGTCCAGCACAGATCTCACGTGGAGTGACCGGGATTTGAACCACGGACCCAGCGGTGAGAGGCCGGCGTGCTGCCGCCTAAGCCACGGAGGCTCCCAATACGTAATATAATAATAATAATTCAACTTTGACCAAAGTCGCCCGTCACCTAAAACATATTTACGTTGGTTAATGCATAGAAAAGGAGGGGGAGAGATACCAAGATCGGCGACCACTGAGTGAGACCTGCCAAATTTGACATACATCGCCGTCAGACAAAAGTTAACTCAAACCTTGCCCTATACTTTACATGAAATTCAGGGAAGAGTCAGTCCTCACTTTACCTATTGGTCGGACAGGACTTTACCTTTGAGAGTTGACTCATATTCATTCCGCATACTGGACTTGACTCTTACCTAACAGTGCGTATAAATCCTGACTATACTTATTAGTCAAAGAACAGCTAACTCTTTCTTTACCTATAAGTACCTATCAGTAAGGCCAGAGTTAAGTATTAGTACTTACCAGCACTGTATACGCCGAAGAATGGCAGTTCATGTATAAGAGCACCAACCTGCAAATTGAAGAACATTTATTTTGAATTAGATATAACATCAGTGTCATACATTAAGTGCTTCTTACAGCTAACTGCACTGTGAATAATAGTAGTAATAACTTATTTACTATTTTACACGGCGTTGAAGTGTAGTGTCTAAAGTCGTAGAAAAGGGGCAGATGACCTCGTAGTTTCGCCTCTTAAAACAACAATAACTAACTAACTAAAGTCGTAGTAATATATTAATTGTAATGTTTATGCTACGTTGCATGGGCAAAGAAGGTCTGATCAGGTTATTTCACTTAGTATGTCGGATATCTCACAATTTTAAGAAGAATGTTCTCAACTTTATGCCGGAAAAGCAGAAGGTGGCAGATGTGAAGATTACCGTACAATCAATCAGCTTGATCACTCATTCCTCAAAGTTTCTGACTAGAATAATTTACAAGAGGATGAAATGACAAATAACGTTCCTTATCTTTTGTATGAAATGCGGTTCACATTGAAGTATACGAAATAAAAACGGGATTTTTTGACCAATCGATCAATTAATCTAATAATTACAACGCTAAGAGAAGACGCCCAATAGTACAAGGAATTTCACAACAGGACCATATCTTAAATCCAGGATTATAAGGACGATAATAAACAAGATGTTCAGTATGGCCTACTTTCTCCTAAGTGCATGGTTATAGTTATAACTCTTTGTCCTTTTCAAGAAGTATAATTGAATGTTGGTTACAGTAGCTTGTCAAATAACAGCGTGCTATTATTATACATTGATTGATTGTATCCTCACCTGAATTATAAATAAACACACAAATACAGCCATCACACAATGACACAGGTTAGCAACACTCACCACAGTACACGGGGTTAAATGACCATGATGTTCAAACCTCTCAAATGAAACAAAAAGTACACACACAGACATCACAATAACACAGGCTATCAGACAACTTCTACACACACCCAGGTACACGGGGCTACAAGACCATGATGTCGCAAAGCCCTTAAAGCAACAACAACAACAGACTACCGTGGACTAAGGACAACGAATTTTAATCACTGTAGTCCATTGTTGAAATAAGTGGTGTTATCTTCTATCCATCTATATAAAGCACAAAGTTTGTCTATCTGTCTGTCTGTTTTGTATCTACACCATTCCACCGATTTGAACATGAATTTGTATACTTACCCTTTGGAACCCTGCGAGTAACACTGTCCACTTATAATTTTGGACAGACCACTCCATCCCCTGCATTAAGGCCCTTTGGCACAAATCTACACCATTTCACCGATCTGAACCAAAATTTGTATACTTACCCTATGGAACCCTGCGGGTAACCCTGTCAACTTTAAATTTCGGACAGACCACTCCATTCGCTGCATTTAGGCCCTTTGTCACAAATCTACACTGTTTCTCCGATCTGAACCAAAATGTGTATAGTTACCCTTTGGAGCCCTGCGGGTAACACTGTCCACTTTAAATTTCAGACAGACCACTCCATTCCCTGTATTTAGGCCCTTTGGCACAAATCTACACCGTTTCACTGATCTGAACCAAAATTTGTAAACTAACCCTTGGAACCGTGCGAGTAACACTGTTCACATTATATTTCGGACAGACCACTTCATTCCCCACATTTAGGCCCTTTGGCACAAATCTACATAGTTTCACCAATCTGAACCAAAATGTGTATACTTTCCCTTTGGAATCCTGCGGGTAACACTGTCCACTTTAAATTCCCCTGCATTTCGGTCCTTTGGCACAAATATACACCGTTTCACCGATCTGAACCAAACTTTATGTACTTACCCTTTGGAACTCTGCGAGTAACTCTGTCTACTTGAAATTTCGGACAGACCACTCCATTCCCTGCCTTTAGGCCCTTTGGAACAAATCTACACCGTCTGGAACCCGACGAGTAACACTGTCCACTTTAATTTTCGGACAGACCACTCCATTCCCTGTATTTAGGCCCTTTGGAACAAATCTACACCGTTTCACCGATCTGAACCAAATTTTACATACTTAACCTTTGGAACCCGACGAGTAACACTGTCTACATGAAATTTTGGACAGACTACTCCATTCCCTGTATTTAGGCCCTTTGGCACAAATCATTATCGTTTCACCGATCTGAACCAAACTTACCCAATGGAACTCTACGAGTAACTTTGTCTACTTGAAATTTTAGACAGACCACTCCATTCCCTACATTTAGGCCCTTTGGCACAAATCTACACCGTTTCACTGATCTGAACCAAATTTTACATACTTAGGCCTTCCCTTTAGTTCGAATCTGCACCGTTTCTCCTAATTGCACCCAATTTTACATACCCTTTGAAACCCTGCTGATATTTTGGATAACCTTCTCCATTCCCTACATTTAGAATACCGGTAACAGACAAGAGGAACTTGAAAACCACGTTTCAAGGCCATAGAACCTTTCATGTCCGTTGTAGTGTAAGAATATTCTAATAAGTCTATTGTTGGCTGGCAATGCGGGCTACATCACGCCGCCCCTACCAGTGTTCTGGTGCAGAATTGCAAAAATAGTTACAATTTGCGCTGCTTATAAATTTCAGTCACGGGGAGAAATTAGTGCAAAAAGATTTCTTAGGCCCCTTAAAACAGTTATCATAATATTATGCCTCTGAATAAGTGCGATGGTGTTGGTGCAGCACATTGTGGTTATCAAATGCAATAAGTGTTGGTACTTTCAAATTTACTTTCATTTATTCCGATCATCCTTGAGCGCTAAGTGGCGATAAATAACACTATTCCTAACTCAGGAGCTCGGGACAGCCGAAGTTTTCCAAAGTGCTCTGATTATTTTCCTACAGCGCTATGCGACAAATGACGACACAGTCGGTCTCTACATTTCTAACAGCCAATGAGATATAGGCCCTAAACAGTGTCTTTTATTTCACTTACTCCTCTTTCTAATAATATTTGGAATAAATACATCATAGGCTAATATCACAAACACTGTCAGATGAGAAAGTAAATAAATAGACCAGCGGTTCATGGTTTCCACCGGCCTCCACCACAAACCGCGCTCGAGACCCGGATCCCACCAACCCACCAACCAGCGCGCGCCCCATATTACATGATCCTTGTTCTGTGATCGATATCTTAATAATAAAGGAACTGCGGAAAAATGTGCATTACATTTCCGAGTACACCAATAAGGACAGTGTTCTCTTAGAGCATTTACTAAAATGATATCGACCACACTGTTTAGCACATAATATGCACTCACACTGCTCAGAAGGTTCAAGAAAGCCACGCCGCACGCACAGCTTATGATGGAAGCCGTGCACAGCAAGTCTATTCAGAGCACTCCTCATTTCATTGTTCGGTTCAGTCCAATTTCTCTGAGACATGGCATCAGTCCCATAGAATTCTATGTCGATTTCCGCTCGCTTTCTTTGTCTCATCCTTAGGAATTCCTGTTCCTGTCCAGTAGAAGGCAACTGCAATCGAGATCTTAAGTCTTCAACAAGAAAAGTTTCCCTGGCAAGTTCATAAACAAGTCGGGAGTGCGTGTATTTTGATACTCCCAGGGCGGCCTTTAAGTACCGTGCTTTGACTTTTTCAATTGATCTGAGATCGTTCAAGCTTAATTTATCCCAGACTATGTCCAACCCATATTTTTAAATTCGTTTTTAAAGGACACGTGTCAGTCTGTAGTTAGTAAATAGCCGTTTCCCTGTTCATTATTATCATTACGGGAAAAAGACCTGGATGTTACGTCCATTATACTGTACTACATATCACTCGCTCTACCACCACCACTAAAAGTTATATTATATATATTTTTTCTGTTAGTTTAAGTATCATGTGCCAGTTCTGTGGTAGTATTCATTACCATCCATAAAACAAATAAATCCGCCGGGCGAAGCCGGGCACTACTGGTAGTCTCTTGTATAAAACATAGTGTCCTGACTGACTGACAGACTCATCATCCCCCAGCCAAAGCTATTATAGTTAGAACCATGCAATTTTGGGGATATGTTCGCTGTAAGTTGAAAGCGCCCACTAAGGAAGGATTTTCGGATAATCAGGTTCTAAAGGGGTGTTAAGGGGGTTAAACCTGCATTTCACTGAATAACAATATCCCACGAGTGGTTTCATTTGGGGATGTAATACTCGGCATATAAACTAATCATTAACAAGAAGTTCCGTGAAGAACTATACAGCCTATTTTCATATATCCTACTTATGTTAATTGCCACTATCAACATACACAATTTCAGTTTGATTGCTGTAATAGATTCGTAGATATTGAGAACCGACTAAATATTTCGGATGGTTGCCATGTTGGATTTTATATATGTAGGTCCTAGAGTTATGTACTGTTACATGCAAATTATTGTGAACGTGTAGTATTCAAACTTCAATCGCATAATTAGGACACAAGAAAAAACAAGGAGATTTAATAATTTTTCACAGTTGCCATCTTGAGGTTATGGAAACAATTGAAATAAATTAGATGCCAGTGGATTAACATTCGTATAAGGATTTACTGTACCAAGTTTCACTGCACGCGGATGGTTAAATTGCGAGAAACGTCCATGTGAATATTTATAATTCGCGTCACCGCCATGTTGGATTTGTGATCACCAGGTTATTTAAAGTCCTATAGGTGAACTTAAGTTCATAGCCCCTATGAACATTAAAAAATTCAGTTTGATTGCTAAAATAGATTCGTAGATATTCAGTATCGTCTAAATATTTCGGATGGTCGCCATGTTGGATTGTTAAATGTATAGGCCATAGGGTCATATACCATTAAAGGAAAATTATTGCGTAGGTTCATTATTCAAACTTTCACATCGATCGCATGACTACATCACAATAAATAAAATCTTAATTTTAAAATTCGCACTGCCGCCATCTTGAGGTTATGTAAACAATTGAACTAAATTAGATACCAGTGGATTACAATGTGTATAAATATTTCCTGTGCCAGGTTTCAGTGCGCTTGGAACATTAAATCGCGAGAAAGGTCTATTTAAAATTTTCAAATTCGCCTGGCCGCCATGTTCGTTTTGTAGTTAACCGGTTTTTGAAAGTCTTATAGATGGAATTCCAGTAGTGCCCTTTATCTCCGTACAAAATTTCAGGGTTTTACCGCTAATAGTTTCAGAGATATAGAATGCCGGTGAAATATTTCGCACATCCGCCATATTGTGATTATGTAAACAATTAAACGAAGTTAGATATTGGTGCATTACAATGCATATAAACATATACTGTACCAAGTTTCATTGCGTTTGGTTGGTCAAATCGCGAGAAACGTCTATTTAAAAGTCGCAAATGTGCTTGGCCGCTATGTTGGTTTTGTTGTTACCAGATTTTCAAATGTCACATAAGTGAACTTATAGTAGTTCCCTTTATCACCATAGAAAATGTCAGGGTAATATCGGTAATAGTTTCGGAGATATTGAATGTTGGTGAAATATTTCGCACAGCCGCCATGTTGGATTGGTGAGTCGTAACAAAATTTGAAGGGCACGGTCGAGGTCGCCGGGAATAGTGCTATGAACTTTCCGAGTTTCATTGAAATCGCTCTAGCCGTTTAGATTTTATTAGGGGGGGACACACACACGAATCACACACACACACACACGGACAAAAGGTGATCTCATAAGCCTATTTTTTCAAAATTGAAAATAGGCTAAAAATAAACGGACACGTGTGTAAGGGTTTTTCGATGTGGTGTATATTATGAGGTGAAAGGGGTGAAAAGTGGGGGTTGAGGGATTCTTAACGGAGCGTGTATCTCTTCAAAACGACATAGGCTAGAAGTTTGAAAGTCAGCGGAAAAAATCAGCTTAGAAATAAGTGAATAGGTGATCGACCGTTTTTTTTCTTTCATAAATCCAATTTAATGGGCCCATGGGGAGGGGTGAAATTCTGAAAAAAAAAAAACAAAAAACAAGATGTTCAGTTAAGAACATGTAGCCTACTTTCTCCTAAATGCATGGGTATTGTTGTAACTCTTTGTCCTTTTCAAGGCGTATAATTGAATGTTGGTTGTAGTAACTTGTTGAAATGCAACGTGCTATAGGGATATTAAACATGAATATGAGGTGCCCTTTGCTAGTGCTACCTCTGTAAATAATTTCATTCAATTCGGTTTCACCGTGTTTGAATTGATATGGGGAATGGATTTGCACACATACATGGCAGCTATTTGCAAACTATTGGGCTGATGACCTTGTAGAGAGTCATAAAATGCTTTCCACAAAAAGGCATGTTGTTTCGAAATCTGGTAGAGATCAAATTATTAGGATGGTCGTAATTTGATTTAAGTTTTTAACATTTGGGTGGCCGTCATTCCGTTTCCGTCAAGATGGCGGCGATATAAAAGATGACACTGAGGTGCCCTTTGCTAGTGCTACCTCAGTACCAAATTTCGTTCAATTCGGTTTCACCGTGTTTGAATTGATAGGGGGAATCGATTTGCACACTTACTTGGCCACCATCTGAAAACTATTGGGCTGATGATCTTGCAGTTTGGTCAGAATATGCTTCTCACATAAAGATATGTTTTTGCAAAATTTGGTAGAGACTTGATTATTAGGTTGGTCGTAATTACATTTTAGCTTTTAACATTTGGGTGGCCGCGATTACGTTTCCGTCAAGATGGCGGTGATATAAAACATGACACTGAGGTGCCTTTTGCTAGTGCTACCTCTGTACCAAATGTCGTTCCATTCGGTTTCACCGTGTTCGAATTGATAGGGGGAATCGATTTTCACACAAAGATGGCCACCATTCGCAAAATATTAGGCTAATGACCTATAAGTTTGGTTAAAGGATGCTCCCTCCATAAAGGTATGTTGTTGCAAAATTTGGTAGAGATCGGATGATTAGGTTAATCGTAATTTGATTTAAGCTTTGAACATTTGTGTGGCCGCCATTACGTTTCCGTCAAGATGGCGGCGATATAAAACATGACACTGAGGTGCCCTTTGCAAGTGCTACCTCTGTACCAAATTTCGTTCCATTCGGTTTCACCGTATTCGAATTAATAGGGGGAATCGATTTTGACACAAAGATGGCCGCCATCCGGAAACTATTAGGCTAATGACCTATTAGATTGGTCAAAGGATGCTCCCTCCATAATGGTATGTTGTTGCAAAATTTGATAGAGATCGGATGATTATGTTAGTCGTAATTTGATTTAAGCTTTGAACATTTGTGTGGCAGCCATTACGTTTCTGTCAAGATGGCGGTGATATAAAACATGACATTGAGGTTCTCTTTGCGAGTACTACCTCTGTACCAAATTTCGTTCCATTCGCTTTCACCGTGTTCGAATTAATAGGGGGAATCGATTTTCACACAAAGATGGCCGCCATCCGCAAACTTTTAGGGCGATGACCGATTAGTTTGGTCAAAGGATGCTCCCCCCATAAAGGTATGTTGTTGCAAAATTTGGTAGAGATCGGATGATTAGGTTAGTCGTAATGTGATTTAAGCTTTGAACATTTGTGTGGCCGCCATTACGTTTCCGTCAAGATGGCGGCGATATAAAACCTGACACTGAGGTGTCCTTTGCTAGTGCTACCTTTGTACCAAATTTCGTTCAATTCGCGTTCACCGTGTTCGAATTGATAGGGGGGGGGGGACAGACATTCGGAGTACACACACTCACACTCACACACACACACACACAGTCAGACACACTTTTTTTCGCCCTGTGTTGATCTCATAAGTCTAATTTCATTTTTTGCAAAAATCGAAAGTAGGCTAAAAATGAAAGGAAATATCCTGACAGTCACACCCACTCATCATCGCCCAGCCAAACTATTGAAGTTAGAAACATGACATTTTGGGGATATGTTCGTTGTATGCAGAAAACGTCCACCAATGTAGGATTTTTGGACATTCAGGTTCTAGAGGGGTGTTAAGGGGGTTAAACCTGCATTTCATTGTATAACAATATCTCACGAGTGGTTTCATTTGGAGATGTAATACTCGGCAAACAAACTAATGATTAAAAACAAGATGTTCAGTAAAGAACATATAGCCTACTTCTCCTAAATGTATGAGTATAGTTATAACTCGTTATTATCAAAGAGTATAATAGAATCATTTCTTGGTTGAAGACCGTAGAAACTACTTACCTCTACCAAACGCCACAACCTAGAAAAAATCTACTACCATCATTGAAGAAAGATAGATAAGAAGTATCTCAAGAATGTCATGGATCTGGAGACATAATCGACCGGACTGGCTGCGTGGCTCAGCGGTAACGTTCTCGCATGCTGGGCCCTAGGTTGCAGGTTCGTATCCTGGCGCAGTCAGCTGGCATTTGAGGGTGCACAAATGCGAGGGAGCCGTGTCAGTAGATTTACTGGCACGTTAAAGATCCCCTTCGGGCCAAAATTCCGGCACCCCGGCGTATCTAAAAGCAGCAGTAGTTAAACGGGACGTAAAACAAATAACATTATTATTATTGTTATTGTTACATAATCGACCTGCCGTGGGCAACATCCAACTTTAGAGTTGAGGCATGTCTTTACACGTCTGGTTGTGCATGGCTTTCACAACCCTAATTGAATTAACAAATCTTTCCATGACCCTACAGAGACGTGTGTTTACAAACTATGTGGATATTTTCGATTGCTATTTGCCTGAAATAAAAGTATTAATTAATAACCTGAACTAGCACCAACGGCTAGAATTCAGTTACTATGTGAAATCGTTTTGTTCTGTACTTCAAATAACATTTTCAAATAACGCACAATAGGCTGTTACAAACCCTTTAAAATAAAAAGGAAAAATTTATCGTAGTATCATCTTGCCATTCTTCAAGTTCGATGCGCATAGAATGCCAATGGTATACGGTACTAACCAATGGAGTCCCACGTAGACCAGTCGTGACATCTAGTGGAGAAGTATCGAACAATATAACAATATAACCCTAACAGGGCGAGTTAATTCTAGTGGCCATAAGAAGAAACTTTTCAAATTAATAAGTAGGCCGGCGTGCATTTACCTTTTTGGCTGCTAGATGTCTCGAGCAAATCTGCTGGTGAATCATGTTTTAATTATATATATATTTTCCACCGTAATATCCACAATATGTCGCCTCCGTAGCGTAGCGGTCAGCATGGTTAGCTGCCGCCCCGGAGGTCCTGGGTTCGATTCCCGGCTCTGCCACGAAATTTGAAAAAGTGGTATGAGGACTGGAACGGGGTCTACTCAGCCTCGGGTGTTCCAAATGAGTAGAGGGGGTTCGATTCCCACCTCAGCCATCCTCGAAGTGGTTTTCCGTGGTTTCCCACTTCGTCTCCGGGCAAATGCTGGGATGGTACTGTCCCCGATAATCCGGATAGTAGGCTGTCAGAAATCCGCCCCCTCAATCGGATTGCCAATAATCGATTGCACCGGCACAGCTACATCAATGAAAATGACACTGACAGATACTACCGAGATTAGAGCACAGTAGTTGACAAGAAATTATTGTGGAACACACCAAAATATACGGGGGTTCATACTTACCTTTTACTTAGACTACCTATTCAATTTAATCTCGGGTCTGGGTTTTCAACTGGATCACTTAATAGTATGCCCTCACAATAACCTCCACCACGATATTTAAAATGAACCAAGTCGGAAACAAGAAAATTTAAACTGCACAATAATTTATTTCACATAAAGAAAAAAATAATTTAACAAAATTTAACAACAAAATATACGTGGCTATCAGAAGCCATTGTCAATGCAACCATGTCCTCCTGTAGGACTTGTAGACTTCACATACAAAAATTCAGCTTTCTCTAGCTCAAAAGAACGTAATAATAACAACAATGAACATTGGAATGGATAAGGAAGCTGGGACGAGACATATAGCATTTGTTTCCTTGTTCATGAACTTCACATTTTATTTATAACCGCAAGGCTGCTATGTAGATGACCTTGGCCTCTACCATTCAGTTATCTGGCCACCTGTAATACACCCTGCACCGTGTCGCATGCTTGCTTCGTCAAATGGACGCACCTGTCCAACCAATGTTAGCATATGCTAGTTACCTCAGAGCCTAGCTCCTTTTCAAAACACTTTAAATGTTCACATCTCAACTCAAATATTATCACGCAAATCTTTTAAATGCTCCGTTCAAATATCAATGGATTACTCTAATAATCCAGCGGCTTCGGTGGCGTAGTCGGTAGCATGCTGAGCTTCTATGCCCAAGATAGCGGGTTCAAACCCGGCCGAAGCCGTCGGATTTTTTAAGAGCGTTAAAAATCCCTCAGTATGCCTTCCTTCGGAGGGGAAGTAAAGCCGGCGGTCCCATGTCATAGATTTATGGCATGTTAAAGATCCTTCCACTAATTGCACCTGTGTGAAGCTAAATTGGATAGGTTAAGAATGTAAACAACGCTCTTAGGTTTCTATGTTCGTTGCCAAGAGCCGACTGCGGCGGCGTCTAGTAGCTCAGTTCTGAACTTGGCCTAGTAGTCGTTGACGGTGGCGCTTGGCGGCAAAAGTAGGAACTATTTGAAAAATTCTTAGTTGCAGTACTTAAATTAACAAACAGATAACACACACTAATACAGTCATCACAATTAACACCGGTTATCAGACAGATTCTACTCACACCCAAAGTACACGGGGCTACATGACCGCGTTGTCGCAGCCCCTAAACTTAAGAACCAACCAACCAACTCTAATAATCCCAAATCTTGTTTAATTGTATATTCCAATTGTTGAACTAGCGTTGTTTAGAGTATAATAACGAAAACGCTTAATGTTTATAACAAAATGTTCATTAATTATATATATAACATTTTAAATTGTTTATAACATTGTCAAACGACAATTGAAAAATTTATACACGCCTCTATTAACCCCGTTCGTTTCAAATTATTATTAAAGATATTTACATAGTTATTTACATTATTTATATTATTTATATTAGAAATACATTAACCACACGTTTATCCGGTTGATAATTACTTAAATCGTGGTGATATAATCGACCAATGAAGGTTACTTATATTTCAATTTTAGATTCAGGTTTAATAAGATTTAATAATTATTATTTGTGACGGTAACCTCCATTCAAAATCTTTATCTCAAATTATTTAAACACTCTTGTTAATTTTAACAGTAACTTCACATGAATAATTTTCAATGGACCTGAACAATACACTCAGCGGAAAAATACATCGCTCAAAACGCACAAAATTGCACCAAATTTGGCCCATAATTCATCATATATCTCATTATATATGGCATCAAAATCTTCCACAATACACACAAAAAACCTCCACTTATAAATTCATCATCATCATCAATATTACTGTGGGAACCTCCTTCACTTATTAAAGGGAATTATTCATCAGCGACTTTTACACGTCCACTGAACTAACGATTATACATCCATAGTTCCTCTTTAAAAATTCTTATATTCATCAATTGTATCGAAAACTGTTATTATATTTAACCTTCGTGGGTTTCATTCATGAAGCGATATGAAGTAAAAATTTGCCAGTCACAAATAAATTTAATAGCAAATACAATTAGACACGCCTCCCTGGTCTATCAAAATTGAGATTAATATCATCAAAGTATTGCAGTATAAAAATACTATCTTCAATCAAAGTTCATCTAATCTGCATAAATAGTCGAATAGAATACAATTAGACTGTGGACTGCAAACATTATTGTTTCAATCTACAATTGAGAAAAACTTCTATCAAATGTTCATTACTATAGTGTACTCAATAAATCGTACTCAAAGTTCATATTTCATAAAATTGTCTATAATGCAATGGTATTTCAGAATTGACGATAAATGTCTATGTTGCAATCATGTTCATAAAACGACTAGTATTTCTAAGATCGTCGATAAAGTAGTAGATTTTAACGCTCTAAAATCTTTTAATCATTCTTCTTTCTTGAGGATGACAGAAAATTGGTCAAAGTAATTTACTGAATAGAATTACTTTAATAAAATGACACGCTGTCTGAATTCAAACTTGCCATAGAAAATCGTTAACTTTACAGTCAAATCGTGACTACAAAAATATGCAAATTACTGAAAGAATATATAATATCAGTCTCAACTGATCCAAAATTATATAAATATGCCAATGATATAATAATGTCTCAATAAATCGTAGAAAAAGGCATAAATCAGCAAAGTGTACGGAGTACAGAAATATCAAGCAAGAATATGGGGCAAAATATATGGGACAGAATATATGGGAAAAATGGTTGCTCAGATATCGCTAAATGGCTCAAATAAATCAAGAAACTTTCACGACTATCTTATCTGTTGATTGAAGTTCTAGAGGAAAATTTCCAAAGAAGACTGCTGTTGGTTCCATTTCACCACCGTAAAGATGTGCTGCGACCTCGAACCTGGAACCTGCGCCCTCGGAGAATAGAACAGCTTCCTCCTCCGGAAATCGCACTGCTCCGTGTAGACGATAGACATCCTCCTGGCAAAACTCTTCTGTGTGAGCCGGGTCCACTCTGGCCTCTCTTGAAAGTTCCCTGAAGTTCTGGTAGAAATTCGCCATGAAGTTCATTGCAATTATTTCCGCAGAAATGTTCATAATTGTGGAGTATGAAGATATTTCCACTGCCATTTGATGTAATTCAGCGATGGATTACGATGCATGAGTGTAGTTGGATGTTCACTACATTCTCGCTTTTGTAGAATGACGATTAACGAAGCTCCATGTTGCTATTTCACTCCATTGATGTATTGATGTATGTCCCAATTGCATTAAAGTTTTAGTCTTCCATCTCCACTTCCGTTATAATAATAGTCGAAAGAACTGCCAGATTATATAGTTCCATTGTAGAATGTAGCGTTGTATCACCAAATGTAATCTTCAGTATCACGGTTGCAATACAAGTGTCAGCCGTAGCGTAGAATGTGGTATTATAAAAGTGCTTCTCAGGTGTCGAGAAAATCACTTTTGTCTGCAGTCTTAAAATGCGAATATCTTCCAAAGTATAATAGTGAAAATGTTCAACTTTCGCACACGCCTCAATATTGTAATGCACAATTGAATTAGCATAAATGCAGTAGCTAACTTTTGATAGATAATCTTGTAGACTCGTTTATGTGTGCGCTCCAACTTCGCCTAGTTTTAGTAACCGTAAAATTGCACTGCTGCACGCTCAGTGCTTGTTCGATGCTGTGGGCTCTGCCACACTTGCTAATGACGACTTGCTTCACTGAATAATATATACTTGTTCTATCGGAATTAAGAACTCGAAGTCTGACAATATGAGAATGAGAAAATGAGCCATGAGAACTTCCTCTCTGCTGTGCAAGGCCTTTTATTAACTTCTTAAAGGGCGTATCCATCCCTACCATAGCTTGTTCCTCCGTCATTGCTAGAAGTTCTAACTTTGGCTATACTTGACGGATTTTCAAATTTCAAAAACTCATAATTAATTTCTTCAAAATTCCAAATCAATGCCATAACTGAAAATAGTTTTCCACAATTCTGCATGCCAAAAGTAATTAAATATGGTAGTTCCAGTAATCTCCGTCTCCCTCCAAGCTATCATTCATTGGTTCGAGCCTCTCCTCCAATAGCGTAACTTCTTCCTCAGCACAATTCCTTGCTTCCCTGCGACTGCGTCGTAAATCTCAGATCCTTCTCGAACAAAATCATGACGTCACCAAGAATCTCAGCTCATCCAGCCTACTTGCATGAAGTCTGCGTCATCCGTGCCTACGTCATGAATATACACGTCACAACTATGACGGCCATAACTTTATTCACATATGCCAATACAGCCACCGTGGTCTCAGTATAATTCAATTTACGGGGGCATTCTCCCTTCACCACGTTTTAAAAACAATTGCAAATTGTTTTTAAGCTCTCTGTTATAAATATCTGAATTCACTTGAACACGAAATTGAATTATTATTCTACTCTTGTATGATATTTCCTCTATGTTCCTTAATCATAAGTCTCTTCTTCTCTGGGTTGTGTGTGGCTAATGCATTCTCTCCTCTCTGCTTTCTCTTCTGTCCTGTATTCCTGTTTTCCAAATTCTGCTGGCTTGTAGAAGGACCAGGATCGATCACTACATCCTGTCTTTTCTTCTGGTTTTCAGCTTCCTTCTCTCGCAATTCCTTCAAATACTGCTGACTTTCTTTCTCTCTCTCTTGATACTTGTCCGGTGTCATTACCTGACCTTGAGAATTCTGATTCCGATTCTGGTACTGGTTATTTCTGTTGTAGTTCCTATTGTACCCATTGTTATTATAATATCTACCTCTTCCGTTATTATAGTTCCCTCTATTGTTATTCCAGCCTCGTCTTTGCTGATATGGACGGTAACCTTGTGATCCGTTGTTGCGAAAATAATTGTTCCTGTGAGGACCTACATTTTCAGTTATCTCTTCAGCAGGCGTATCAGTTTGCTGAACTTGATCCATGTAGACTGTATTAATGTCTTTGAATTCGTGCCTCTGACCTTTTTGAACCAAATTTGGCATTGGACTCGTGTAGTCAAGCCTTCTCAATAGTTCGTCCATACTGGTCAAATCCCTTATATTTGACGATATAATAAGCCTTCTTACCTCCACAGGTAGCATACGTGAAATAGCATCTATCAACTGCTCTGTCGACAATGGGGGTTGTAAAAATCTCAAGCGCGATAACTGGCTCGTGAAGAAATCAGCGTACCGTGTTGGAAGAGTACCCGAATACTTCCTCGAGTATACCTCAGCTCTTAATGAATTTTGTGCTTCCATTGACCAGAATCGTTTTATCAGTGCCTCTGCAAATTCATCGAAATTACTAAAAGTGTGCCGAAATGCTCTGAACCACTCAAGAGGTCCTCCAGCTAGAAATCTTTCTACGATTCTCACTTCTCCTTCTCTAGGAATATGGGCTTCAATAAAATAGTCTTTCAGGTTTCTGATATACTCGATCGGTGTTAGATATCTGTATTACTAAATTTCTGAGACTTGTCCTCAAAGTTTCGGATGACTGTCACATTTCTTGGATATGAATCCATGTAATTCTTCCCACTATCACGATATTTCCATTCAGGTTCAATATTCCTATCCTCTTCTTCTTCCCGGAATCTGAATATACGTTCCTCAGGACTAATATCTCTCTCTTCAGTAGCGAGGTTACATCTTCTCACGTAATTCCTATTATCTTCACAAGTCAACCCTTCTGGATCCTTATCTGTGATTTCCGTGATGACTTTCCTAATCAACTCTTCTTTATACGTTTCCAACATGCTAGCTTCTCCTAGGTTTAACTTCTGAAGTTTGCTCGTAGTTTCATTGACATCAGAGACAACCTTATGAATTTGTTCCTCTAATGCGGTTTTTAATGCTTGCACGTCCTGGCCCATTTGAGTTCTATCCTCTACCTGCTTTTCGGATAGCGAATCCATCCTTATATTCAAGTCCTTTCTAATTTGAACTACCTCATTATTTATATCTACCTGTGTACTGGCTAGTTTTCGTTCAATTCGCTCCTGAATCTGATTGACATGTTCCCCACTTGACTTGTTCCATTCATCTTTCCAAACCGTTACATTTGCAGTTAACATTTCAGCAATATCTACTTCAATGTCTTCCTTAAGTAAACGATTATGATCTAAGACTTGGGTCTTCATGACCTCTACATCATGTTTTAATCCAGCTAGTGAAGCTGTTGTCCTAATAGACTCGTCAACCAATCTAGTTGTTAAAGCACTAATGTTACGAGTACAAAGCGTTTTTGAAGTTTCAATTTCTTCTCTAACCTTATTAACATCAGTTTGAACTTTGGCAATGTCTACAAAAACTGTATTAACTTCTATTTGCACCTTATTGATATCACTTTGCATATCATTAACGTCAGAATGAATATTATTTATGTCTACTTGAACGTTTGACACATCGGTTCGAACATTTCTAATCTCTCTTTGAACTTCTTCTACCTTGTCTTGTACAGTAGCAACATCATTCCTAACAACGATTACTTCTGCTCTAGCACATGAAATATCACCCCGGACATTAGCAACATCAAGATTCAACATATTAAGGTCCTTATGTACATTGGAAACATCAATCTTAACATCTGAGACATCTTTATGGACATTGGATAAATCTACTTTAACATCTGAGACATCCTTGTGAATGTCAGTCACGGCATTCTGGATTCCCTGGGTACTGGTCTGTAAACGCGACACATTATTTTCCAAGTTTGCAGAACTGGTCTGAAGAACTTTCAAACTTTCATCCAGCCTAATAGACAAATTACTAGCATTCTCCTCCATCATCTGCTTCATACTGTTGGACATCTCCTCCAACATCTTTCTCATACTCTCATCTGCCATCTCAATAATATTTCAATAATAGACTGCGTTAGGGACATACATCAAATAGAGCAAGATAACAACATCTGAGCAACGCCTTTCATCATATATAAAGTTTGAGCAATTTTCTGTCTTAAATCTAACTTATAATTAGCTTATCACTAACTTCATAAACACCCTATGTTGAAATAAACTCAAGCACATGTTCAAATTTCTTTGGTTCATTTTAAATATCCTAACACAAATAATTTACATTTACAATCCAAATAGTTTAATTTTATCTTTAATATGACTAAACATGTCATAAGCCGGTCAAATAAAATAAGACTCCAGATCATAGGCGATTTTTTCTAAGTTTCCAGCCTATTTAACCTCTCTCAGGTTGTATAAGATCTGATCTTTTCTGAGTGTAATTTTCCTAATACAACACAACATTTAATCCCTATATAATCACACTCTCAAATTCTACAATTGACCAAGACATCTAACAAAGAATCAACCTCTTTATTTGAGTCTTCACAATCCCATTGACATCGATAACTTGGTAATCCAATGTTATTCGAACGTTCCACACGTTGATTGCGCCAATCCTACTGGCGTTCAACCTGGTAATCCAGTTTTGCAGAGCCCCACGTTGGGCGCCAATCCTACGGGCGCCAATCCTACTGTCCCCGATAATCCGGATAGTAGGCTGTCAGAAATCCGCCCCCTCAATCGGATTGCCAATAATCGATTGCACCGGCATAGCTACATCAATGAAAATGACACTGACAGATACTACCGAGATTAGAGCACAGTAGTTGACAAGAAATTATTGTGGAACACACCAAAATATACGGGGGTTCATACTTACCTTTTACTTACCTATTCAATTTAATCTCGGGTCTGGGTTTTCAACTGGATCACTTAATAGTATGCCCTCACAATAATCTCCACCACGATATTTAAAATGAACCAAGTCGGAAACAAGAATATTTAAACTGCACAATAATTTATTTCACATAAAGAAAAAAATAATTTAACAAAATTTAACAACAAAATATACGTGGCAATCAGAAGCCATTGTCAATGCAACCATGTCCTCCTGTAGGACTTGTAGACTTCACATACAAAAATTCAGCTTTCTCTAGCTCAAAAGAACGTAATAATAACAACAATGAACATTGGAATGGATAAGGAAGCTGGGACGAGACATATAGCATTTGTTTCCTTGTTCATGAACTTCACATTTTATTTATAACCGCAAGGCTGCTATGTAGATGACCTTGGCCTCTACCATTCAGTTATCTGGCCACCTGTAATACACCCTGCACCGTGTCGCATGCTTGCTTCGTCAAATGGACGCACCTGTCCAACCAATGTTAGCATATGCTAGTTACCTCAGAGCCTAGCTCCTTTTCAAAACACTTTAAATGTTCACATCTCAACTCAAATATTATCACGCAAATCTTTTAAATGCTCCGTTCAAATATCAATGGATTACTCTAATAATCCCAAATCTTGTTTAATTGTATATTCCAATTGTTGAACTAGCGTTGTTTAGAGTATAATAACGAAAACGCTTAATGTTTATAACAAAATGTTCATTAATTATATATAACATTTTAAATTGTTTATAACATTGTCAAACGACAATTGAAAAATTTATACACGCCTCTATTAACCCCGTTCGTTTCAAATTATTATTAAAGATATTTACATAGTTATTTACATTATTTATATTATTTATATTAGAAATACATTAACCACACGTTTATCCGGTTGATAATTACTTAAATCGTGGTGATATAATCGACCAATGAAGGTTACTTATATTTCAATTTTAGATTCAGGTTTAATAAGATTTAATAATTATTATTTGTGACGGTAACCTCCATTCAAAATCTTTATCTCAAATTATTTAAACACTCTTGTTAATTTTAACAGTAACTTCACATGAATAATTTTCAATGGACCTGAACAATACACTCAGCGGAAAAATACATCGCTCAAAACGCACAAAATTGCACCAAATTTGGCCCATAATTCATCATATATCTCATTATATATGGCATCAAAATCTTCCACAATACACACAAAAAACCTCCACTTATAAATTCATCATCATCATCAATATTACTGTGGGAACCTCCTTCACTTATTAAAGGGAATTATTCATCAGCGACTTTTACACGTCCACTGAACTAACGATTATACATCCATAGTTCCTCTTTAAAAATTCTTATATTCATCAATTGTATCGAAAACTGTTATTATATTTAACCTTCGTGGGTTTCATTCATGAAGCGATATGAAGTAAAAATTTGCCAGTCACAAATAAATTTAATAGCAAATACAATTAGACACGCCTCCCTGGTCTATCAAAATTGAGATTAATATCATCAAAGTATTGCAGTATAAAAATACTATCTTCAATCAAAGTTCATCTAATCTGCATAAATAGTCGAATAGAATACAATTAGACTGTGGACTGCAAACATTATTGTTTCAATCTACAATTGAGAAAAACTTCTATCAAATGTTCATTACTATAGTGTACTCAATAAATCGTACTCAAAGTTCATATTTCATAAAATTGTCTATAATGCAATGGTATTTCAGAATTGACGATAAATGTCTATGTTGCAATCATGTTCATAAAACGACTAGTATTTCTAAGATCGTCGATAAAGTAGTAGATTTTAACGCTCTAAAATCTTTTAATCATTCTTCTTTCTTGAGGATGACAGAAAATTGGTCAAAGTAATTTACTGAATAGAATTACTTTAATAAAATGACACGCTGTCTGAATTCAAACTTGCCATAGAAAATCGTTAACTTTACAGTCAAATCGTGACTACAAAAATATGCAAATTACTGAAAGAATATATAATATCAGTCTCAACTGATCCAAAATTATATAAATATGCCAATGATATAATAATGTCTCAATAAATCGTAGAAAAAGGCATAAATCAGCAAAGTGTACAGAGTACAGAAATATCAAGCAAGAATATGGGGCAAAATATATGGGACAGAAAATATGGGAAAAATGGTTGCTCAGATATCGCTAAATGGCTCAAATAAATCAAGAAACGTTCACGACTACCTTATCTGTTGATTGAAGTTCTAGAGGAAAATTTCCAAAGAAGACTGCTGTTGGTTCCATTTCACCACCGTAAAGATGTGATCCGACCTCGAACCTGGAACCTGCGCCCTCGGAGAATAGAACAGCTTCCTCCTCCGGAAATCGCACTGCTCCGTGTAGACGATAGACATCCTCCTGGCAAAACTCTTCTGTGTGAGCCGGGTCCACCCTGGCCTCTCTTGAAAGTTCCCTGAAGTTCTGGTAGAAATTCCCCATGAAGTTCATTGCAATTATTTCCGCAGAAATGTTCATAATTGTGGAGTATGAAGATATTTCCACTGCCATTTGATGTAATTCAGCGATGGATTACGATGCATGAGTGTAGTTGGATGTTCACTACATTCTCGCTTTTGTAGAATGACGATTAACGAAGCTCCATGTTGCTATTTCACTCCATTGATGTATTGATGTATGTCCCAATTGCATTAAAGTTTTAGTCTTCCATCTCCACTTCCGTTATAATAATAGTCGAAAGAACTGCCAGATTATATAGTTCCATTGTAGAATGTAGCGTTGTATCACCAAATGTAATCTTCAGTATCACGGTTGCAATACAAGTGTCAGCCGTAGCGTAGAATGTGGTATTATAAAAGTGCTTCTCAGGTGTCGAGAAAATCACTTTTGTCTGCAGTCTTAAAATGCGAATATCTTCCAAAGTATAATAGTGAAAATGTTCAACTTTCGCACACGCCTCAATATTGTAATGCACAATTGAATTAGCATAAATGCAGTAGCTAACTTTTGATAGATAATCTTGTAGACTCGTTTATGTGTGCGCTCCAACTTCGCCTAGTTTTAGTAACCGTAAAATTGCACTGCTGCACGCTCAGTGCTTGTTCGATGCTGTGGGCTCTGCCACACTTGCTAATGACGACTTGCTTCACTGAATAATATATACTTGTTCTATCGGAATTAAGAACTCGAAGTCTGACAATATGAGAATGAGAAAATGAGCCATGAGAACTTCCTCTCTGCTGTGCAAGGCCTTTTATTAACTTCTTAAAGGGCGTATCCATCCCTACCATAGCTTGTTCCTCCGTCATTGCTAGAAGTTCTAACTTTGGCTATACTTGACGGATTTTCAAATTTCAAAAACTCATAATTAATTTCTTCAAAATTCCAAATCAATGCCATAACTGAAAATAGTTTTCCACAATTCTGCATGCCAAAAGTAATTAAATATGGTAGTTCCAGTAATCTCCGTCTCCCTCCAAGCTATCATTCATTGGTTCGAGCCTCTCCTCCAATAGCGTAACTTCTTCCTCAGCACAATTCCTTGCTTCCCTGCGACTGCGTCGTAAATCTCAGATCCTTCTCGAACAAAATCATGACGTCACCAAGAATCTCAGCTCATCCAGCCTACTTGCATGAAGTCTGCGTCATCCGTGCCTACGTCATGAATATACACGTCACAACTATGACGGCCATAACTTTATTCACATATGCCAATACAGCCACCGTGGTCTCAGTATAATTCAATTTACGGGGGCATTCTCCCTTCACCACGTTTTAAAAACAATTGCAAATTGTTTTTAAGCTCTCTGTTATAAATATCTGAATTCACTTGAACACGAAATTGAATTATTATTCTACTCTTGTATGATATTTCCTCTATGTTCCTTAATCATAAGTCTCTTCTTCTCTGGGTTGTGTGTGGCTAATGCATTCTCTCCTCTCTGCTTTCTCTTCTGTCCTGTATTCCTGTTTTCCAAATTCTGCTGGCTTGTAGAAGGACCAGGATCGATCACTACATCCTGTCTTTTCTTCTGGTTTTCAGCTTCCTTCTCTCGCAATTCCTTCAAATACTGCTGACTTTCTTTCTCTCTCTCTTGATACTTGTCCGGTGTCATTACCTGACCTTGAGAATTCTGATTCCGATTCTGGTACTGGTTATTTCTGTTGTAGTTCCTATTGTACCCATTGTTATTATAATATCTACCTCTTCCGTTATTATAGTTCCCTCTATTGTTATTCCAGCCTCGTCTTTGCTGATATGGACGGTAACCTTGTGATCCGTTGTTGCGAAAATAATTGTTCCTGTGAGGACCTACATTTTCAGTTATCTCTTCAGCAGGCGTATTAGTTTGCTGAACTTGATCCATGTAGACTGTATTAATGTCTTTGAATTCGTGCCTCTGACCTTTTTGAACCAAATTTGGCATTGGACTCGTGTAGTCAAGCCTTCTCAATAGTTCGTCCATACTGGTCAAATCCCTTATATTTGACGATATAATAAGCCTTCTTACCTCCACAGGTAGCATACGTGAAATAGCATCTATCAACTGCTCTGTCGACAATGGGGGTTGTAAAAATCTCAAGCGCGATAACTGGCTCGTGAAGAAATCAGCGTACCGTGTTGGAAGAGTACCCGAATACTTCCTCGAGTATACCTCAGCTCTTAATGAATTTTGTGCTTCCATTGACCAGAATCGTTTTATCAGTGCCTCTGCAAATTCATCGAAATTACTAAAAGTGTGCCGAAATGCTCTGAACCACTCAAGAGGTCCTCCAGCTAGAAATCTTTCTACGATTCTCACTTCTCCTTCTCTAGGAATATGGGCTTCAATAAAATAGTCTTTCAGGTTTCTGATATACTCGATCGGTGTTAGATATCTGTATTACTAAATTTCTGAGACTTGTCCTCAAAGTTTCGGATGACTGTCACATTTCTTGGATATGAATCCATGTAATTCTTCCCACTATCACGATATTTCCATTCAGGTTCAATATTCCTATCCTCTTCTTCTTCCCGGAATCTGAATATACGTTCCTCAGGACTAATATCTCTCTCTTCAGTAGCGAGGTTACATCTTCTCACGTAATTCCTATTATCTTCACAAGTCAACCCTTCTGGATCCTTATCTGTGATTTCCGTGATGACTTTCCTAATCAACTCTTCTTTATACGTTTCCAACATGCTAGCTTCTCCTAGGTTTAACTTCTGAAGTTTGCTCGTAGTTTCATTGACATCAGAGACAACCTTATGAATTTGTTCCTCTAATGCGGTTTTTAATGCTTGCACGTCCTGGCCCATTTGAGTTCTATCCTCTACCTGCTTTTCGGATAGCGAATCCATCCTTATATTCAAGTCCTTTCTAATTTGAACTACCTCATTATTTATATCTACCTGTGTACTGGCTAGTTTTCGTTCAATTCGCTCCTGAATCTGATTGACATGTTCCCCACTTGACTTGTTCCATTCATCTTTCCAAACCGTTACATTTGCAGTTAACATTTCAGCAATATCTACTTCAATGTCTTCCTTAAGTAAACGATTATGATCTAAGACTTGGGTCTTCATGACCTCTACATCATGTTTTAATCCAGCTAGTGAAGCTGTTGTCCTAATAGACTCGTCAACCAATCTAGTTGTTAAAGCACTAATGTTACGAGTACAAAGCGTTTTTGAAGTTTCAATTTCTTCTCTAACCTTATTAACATCAGTTTGAACTTTGGCAATGTCTACAAAAACTGTATTAACTTCTATTTGCACCTTATTGATATCACTTTGCATATCATTAACGTCAGAATGAATATTATTTATGTCTACTTGAACGTTTGACACATCGGTTCGAACATTTCTAATCTCTCTTTGAACTTCTTCTACCTTGTCTTGTACAGTAGCAACATCATTCCTAACAACGATTACTTCTGCTCTAGCACATGAAATATCACCCCGGACATTAGCAACATCAAGATTCAACATATTAAGGTCCTTATGTACATTGGAAACATCAATCTTAACATCTGAGACATCTTTATGGACATTGGATAAATCTACTTTAACATCTGAGACATCCTTGTGAATGTCAGTCACGGCATTCTGGATTCCCTGGGTACTGGTCTGTAAACGCGACACATTATTTTCCAAGTTTGCAGAACTGGTCTGAAGAACTTTCAAACTTTCATCCAGCCTAATAGACAAATTACTAGCATTCTCCTCCATCATCTGCTTCATACTGTTGGACATCTCCTCCAACATCTTTCTCATACTCTCATCTGCCATCTCAATAATATTTCAATAATAGACTGCGTTAGGGACATACATCAAATAGAGCAAGATAACAACATCTGAGCAACGCCTTTCATCATATATAAAGTTTGAGCAATTTTCTGTCTTAAATCTAACTTATAATTAGCTTATCACTAACTTCATAAACACCCTATGTTGAAATAAACTCAAGCACATGTTCAAATTTCTTTGGTTCATTTTAAATATCCTAACACAAATAATTTACATTTACAATCCAAATAGTTTAATTTTATCTTTAATATGACTAAACATGTCATAAGCCGGTCAAATAAAATAAGACTCCAGATCATAGGCGATTTTTTCTAAGTTTCCAGCCTATTTAACCTCTCTCAGGTTGTATAAGATCTGATCTTTTCTGAGTGTAATTTTCCTAATACAACACAACATTTAATCCCTATATAATCACACTCTCAAATTCTACAATTGACCAAGACATCTAACAAAGAATCAACCTCTTTATTTGAGTCTTCACAATCCCATTGACATCGATAACTTGGTAATCCAATGTTATTCGAACGTTCCACACGTTGATTGCGCCAATCCTACTGGCGTTCAACCTGGTAATCCAGTTTTGCAGAGCCCCACGTTGGGCGCCAATCCTACGGGCGCCAATCCTACTGTCCCCGATAATCCGGATAGTAGGCTGTCAGAAATCCGCCCCCTCAATCGGATTGCCAATAATCGATTGCACCGGCATAGCTACATCAATGAAAATGACACTGACAGATACTACCGAGATTAGAGCACAGTAGTTGACAAGAAATTATTGTGGAACACACCAAAATATACGGGGGTTCATACTTACCTTTTACTTACCTATTCAATTTAATCTCGGGTCTGGGTTTTCAACTGGATCACTTAATAGTATGCCCTCACAATAATCTCCACCACGATATTTAAAATGAACCAAGTCGGAAACAAGAATATTTAAACTGCACAATAATTTATTTCACATAAAGAAAAAAATAATTTAACAAAATTTAACAACAAAATATACGTGGCAATCAGAAGCCATTGTCAATGCAACCATGTCCTCCTGTAGGACTTGTAGACTTCACATACAAAAATTCAGCTTTCTCTAGCTCAAAAGAACGTAATAATAACAACAATGAACATTGGAATGGATAAGGAAGCTGGGACGAGACATATAGCATTTGTTTCCTTGTTCATGAACTTCACATTTTATTTATAACCGCAAGGCTGCTATGTAGATGACCTTGGCCTCTACCATTCAGTTATCTGGCCACCTGTAATACACCCTGCACCGTGTCGCATGCTTGCTTCGTCAAATGGACGCACCTGTCCAACCAATGTTAGCATATGCTAGTTACCTCAGAGCCTAGCTCCTTTTCAAAACACTTTAAATGTTCACATCTCAACTCAAATATTATCACGCAAATCTTTTAAATGCTCCGTTCAAATATCAATGGATTACTCTAATAATCCCAAATCTTGTTTAATTGTATATTCCAATTGTTGAACTAGCGTTGTTTAGAGTATAATAACGAAAACGCTTAATGTTTATAACAAAATGTTCATTAATTATATATAACATTTTAAATTGTTTATAACATTGTCAAACGACAATTGAAAAATTTATACACGCCTCTATTAACCCCGTTCGTTTCAAATTATTATTAAAGATATTTACATAGTTATTTACATTATTTATATTATTTATATTAGAAATACATTAACCACACGTTTATCCGGTTGATAATTACTTAAATCGTGGTGATATAATCGACCAATGAAGGTTACTTATATTTCAATTTTAGATTCAGGTTTAATAAGATTTAATAATTATTATTTGTGACGGTAACCTCCATTCAAAATCTTTATCTCAAATTATTTAAACACTCTTGTTAATTTTAACAGTAACTTCACATGAATAATTTTCAATGGACCTGAACAATACACTCAGCGGAAAAATACATCGCTCAAAACGCACAAAATTGCACCAAATTTGGCCCATAATTCATCATATATCTCATTATATATGGCATCAAAATCTTCCACAATACACACAAAAAACCTCCACTTATAAATTCATCATCATCATCAATATTACTGTGGGAACCTCCTTCACTTATTAAAGGGAATTATTCATCAGCGACTTTTACACGTCCACTGAACTAACGATTATACATCCATAGTTCCTCTTTAAAAATTCTTATATTCATCAATTGTATCGAAAACTGTTATTATATTTAACCTTCGTGGGTTTCATTCATGAAGCGATATGAAGTAAAAATTTGCCAGTCACAAATAAATTTAATAGCAAATACAATTAGACACGCCTCCCTGGTCTATCAAAATTGAGATTAATATCATCAAAGTATTGCAGTATAAAAATACTATCTTCAATCAAAGTTCATCTAATCTGCATAAATAGTCGAATAGAATACAATTAGACTGTGGACTGCAAACATTATTGTTTCAATCTACAATTGAGAAAAACTTCTATCAAATGTTCATTACTATAGTGTACTCAATAAATCGTACTCAAAGTTCATATTTCATAAAATTGTCTATAATGCAATGGTATTTCAGAATTGACGATAAATGTCTATGTTGCAATCATGTTCATAAAACGACTAGTATTTCTAAGATCGTCGATAAAGTAGTAGATTTTAACGCTCTAAAATCTTTTAATCATTCTTCTTTCTTGAGGATGACAGAAAATTGGTCAAAGTAATTTACTGAATAGAATTACTTTAATAAAATGACACGCTGTCTGAATTCAAACTTGCCATAGAAAATCGTTAACTTTACAGTCAAATCGTGACTACAAAAATATGCAAATTACTGAAAGAATATATAATATCAGTCTCAACTGATCCAAAATTATATAAATATGCCAATGATATAATAATGTCTCAATAAATCGTAGAAAAAGGCATAAATCAGCAAAGTGTACAGAGTACAGAAATATCAAGCAAGAATATGGGGCAAAATATATGGGACAGAAAATATGGGAAAAATGGTTGCTCAGATATCGCTAAATGGCTCAAATAAATCAAGAAACGTTCACGACTACCTTATCTGTTGATTGAAGTTCTAGAGGAAAATTTCCAAAGAAGACTGCTGTTGGTTCCATTTCACCACCGTAAAGATGTGATCCGACCTCGAACCTGGAACCTGCGCCCTCGGAGAATAGAACAGCTTCCTCCTCCGGAAATCGCACTGCTCCGTGTAGACGATAGACATCCTCCTGGCAAAACTCTTCTGTGTGAGCCGGGTCCACCCTGGCCTCTCTTGAAAGTTCCCTGAAGTTCTGGTAGAAATTCCCCATGAAGTTCATTGCAATTATTTCCGCAGAAATGTTCATAATTGTGGAGTATGAAGATATTTCCACTGCCATTTGATGTAATTCAGCGATGGATTACGATGCATGAGTGTAGTTGGATGTTCACTACATTCTCGCTTTTGTAGAATGACGATTAACGAAGCTCCATGTTGCTATTTCACTCCATTGATGTATTGATGTATGTCCCAATTGCATTAAAGTTTTAGTCTTCCATCTCCACTTCCGTTATAATAATAGTCGAAAGAACTGCCAGATTATATAGTTCCATTGTAGAATGTAGCGTTGTATCACCAAATGTAATCTTCAGTATCACGGTTGCAATACAAGTGTCAGCCGTAGCGTAGAATGTGGTATTATAAAAGTGCTTCTCAGGTGTCGAGAAAATCACTTTTGTCTTCAGTCTTAAAATGCGAATATCTTCCAAAGTATAATAGTGAAAATGTTCAACTTTCGCACACGCCTCAATATTGTAATGCACAATTGAATTAGCATAAATGCAGTAGCTAACTTTTGATAGATAATCTTGTAGACTCGTTTATGTGTGCGCTCCAACTTCGCCTAGTTTTAGCAACCGTAAAATTGCACTGCTGCACGCTCAGTGCTTGTTCGATGCTGTGGGCTCTGCCACACTTGCTAATGACGACTTGCTTCACTGAATAATATATACTTGTTCTATCGGAATTAAGAACTCGAAGTCTGACAATATGAGAATGAGAAAATGAGCCATGAGAACTTCCTCTCTGCTGTGCAAGGCCTTTTATCAACTTCTTAAAGGGCGTATCCATCCCTACCATAGCTTGTTCCTCCGTCATTGCTAGAAGTTCTAACTTTGGCTATACTTGACGGATTTTCAAATTTCAAAAACTCATAATTAATTTCTTCAAAATTCCAAATCAATGCCATAACTGAAAATAGTTTTCCACAATTCTGCATGCCAAAAGTAATTAAATATGGTAGTTTCAGTAATCTCCGTCTCCCTCCAAGCTATCATTCATTGGTTCGAGCCTCTCCTCCAATAGCGTAACTTCTTCCTCAGCACAATTCCTTGCTTCCCTGCGACTGCGTAGTAAATCTCAGATCCTTCTCGAACAAAATCATGACGTCACCAAGAATCTCAGCTCATCCAGCCTACTTGCATGAAGTCAGCGTCATCCGTGCCTACGTCATGAATATGCACGTCACAACTATGACGGCCATAACTTTATTCACATATGCCAATACAGCCACCGTGGTCTCAGTATAATTCAATTTACGGGGGCAGTACCTTCTTCAAGGCCACGGCCGCCTCCTTCCTTCTTCCTTGCCTATCCATCCTGACCTTCCATTACCTTCCCTCATGAGGCCCCTGTTCGCTTTGCAGGTGAGGCCGCCTGGGCGAGGTGCCAATCACACCTCATCAGTTGTATCCCCTCCGATTAGATGTTCCCAGCTCTAGGACACTGCCCGTCGAGGCGGTTGTGGTGAGTTCCCTCGCTGAGTCCGTGGGTTCCACCAACCTGGAGGATAAACGACTAAGAAAAAGAAAAAATATCCACAATATAACGCTTAATTTTAAAACGTCTGAATCATTACAAAACAATAGATATATAAAATTTCAAGCAAAAAATATAACTCTAATGGGGTTTGAACCATAGACATATGAGTGATAGGCCAACGCTTTACCACGGAGCCATTTGTTCCATCGAATATCATTCTATATAAAATGACTTACATATAACTTGTTAGCAAATAATGATTTAGACTATGCAATTTCATCAGTGGTGTATATTATTTATTTATAAAGCATTTCATACAAAGTTTATTTATTTTGTATCAGTACGCTATATTGCATGCAATACTCAAATTAGTGAAATATAAGTCAGGCACAAGATATCCGCTGCCATCTTGTCTTCTTACCGAGACGGCTCAGCTTTTTAAAATCACTTCTGCACTATAGTATTTCAAAATAAACTTTTAATTTCGAACGTGCCTCTCCCTTTAGAACAGTTAAATCGATTCTCGGCTCGATAATCGGAACTGGTGGGTCCCATGATATGGATTATAAAGTTTGCATAATTCGCACGGCCGCCATCCTGAAATGGTACGGCGGATGACCTTGTAGTTTGGTCACAAGACGCGTCCTATATGATGGTATGTTGTTACCACATTTGGTAGAGATCGGATAATTTGGTTAGTCGCTAATTGATTTTACGGTTTAAACGTTTGAGTGGCCGCCATTCAGTTTTGGTAAAGACGGCGGCGATATAAAACATGACACTGAGGTGCCCTTTGCTTGTTCTACCTCTGTACCAAATTTCGTTCAATTCGGTTTCACCGTGTTCGAATTGATAGGGGGGGGGTGGACAGACGTTCAGAGTACAAACACACACCCTCACACATACACACACACACACACACACACAGACAGAAACACAATTTTTGGCCCTGTAGTGATCTCATAAGTCTACTTTCATTTTTTGCAAAAATCGAAAGTAGGCTAATAAGCAGACACGTGTCTAAGGGTTTTTCGTTGTGGTGTATATTATGAGGTTAAAGGGGTGAAAAGTTGGTGTTGAAGGATTCTTAACGGCGCGTGTATCTCTTAAACGACATAGGCGAGAAGTGTGAAAGTCCGCGATAAAGAAATCCGCTTAAAAATAAGTGAATAATTGTTCGACCGTTTTTCTATAAATCCAATTTAAGGGGCCAATGGGGAGGGTTGAAATTCTGGGGAAAAAGGAAAGAAAGTGTCCTAACTGACTGACTCACTCACTCACTCACTCACTCATCAAACTCAGGAATAAAAGCAGCTTAAGAATAAGGGAATAGGTGTTCGACCGTTCTTATAAATCCAATTTAAGGGGCCCATTGGGAGGGGTGAAATTCTGTAAAAGAGAAAAATTTAAAGAAAATGTTTTGACTGTCTCACTCATCGCCCAGCCAAAACTATTGAAGTTAGAAACATGACATTTTGTGGATATGTTCGTTGTGTGTCGTAAACGTCCACTAAGGAAGGATTTTTGGATATTCAGGTTCTAAAGGGGTGTTAAGGGTTTTAAACCTGCATTTCATTGAATAACAATATCTCACGAGTGGTTTCATTTGGGGATGTAATACTCGGCATGTAAATGAATCATTAAAAATAAACATACACGTCTGTAAAGGTGTTTCGATGTGGTGTATATTATGAGGTGAAAGGGGGTGAAAAGTGGGGGTTGAAAGATTTTTAATGGAGCGTGTATCTCTTAAACGACATAGGCAAGAAGTTTGAAAGTCAGCGGGAGAACATCAGCTTAGAAATAAATGAACAGGTGTTGGACCGTTTTTTCATTAATCCAATTAAAGGGGCCCATGAGAAGGGGTGACATTCAGAAAGAAAAAATGAAAGAAAATGTGCTGACTGTCTCACCCACTCATAATCGCCCAGCCAAAACTATTGGAGTTAGACACATGACAGTTTGGGGATATGTTCGTTGTATGTCTAAAACGTCCACTAAGGTAGGATTTTTGGATATTCAGGTTCTGCATTTCATTGAATAACAATATATCACGAGTGGTTTCATTTGGGGATGTAATACTCGGCATATAAACTAATCATTATAAACAAGCAGTCACCAGTCTAAGGATTTTTCGATGTGGTGTATATTATGAGGTGAAATGGATAAAAAGTGGGGATTGAAGGATTCCTAACGGAGCGTGTATCTCTTAAACGACATAGGCGAGGAGTTTGAAACTCAGAGGAAAACAATTAGCATAAAAATAAGTAAATAGGTGTTTGACCGTTCTTTCATAAATCCAATTTAAGGGGCCAATGGGGAGGGGTGAAATTCGGAAAGAAAAAAAAATGAAAGAAAATGTCCTGACTGTCTTACTTACTCATCATCGCCCACCTAAAACTATTGAAGTTAAACACATGACATTTTGGGTATATGTTCGTTGTATGTCAAAAACATCCACTAAAGTAGGATTTTTGGATATTCAGGTTCTAAAGGGGTGTTAAGGCGGTTAAACCTGCATTTAATTGAATAACAATATATCACGAGTGGTTTCATTTGGGGATGTGATACTCGGCAAATAAACTAATCATTAAAAACAAGCATACACGTGTCTAAGGATTTTTCGATGAGGTGTAATTTATGAGGTAAAAGGGGTGAAACGTGGGAGTTGAGGAATTCTTAACGGAGCGTGTATTTCTTAAACGACATAGGCGAGAAATTTGAAACTCAGCGAAAAAAAAAATCAGATAAAAAGTAAGTAAATAGGTGTTCGACTGTTCTTTCACAAATCCTATTTAAGGGGCCATGGGGTGGGGTGAAATTCTGAAAAAAGAAAAAAAGAAAGATAGTGTCATAACAGACTGACCATCAAACTCAGGGAAAAACAGCTTTAAAAATAAGTAAATAGATATTAGACCGTTTTTTTCATTAATCCAATTTAAGGGGCCCATGGGGAGGGGTGTAATCCGGGAAAACAAAGGAAAGAAAGTGTCCTAACTGACTCACTCACTCATCAAACTCAGGGAAAAAACAGCTTAAAATAAGTAAATAGGTGTTCGACAGTTTTTTCATAAATCCAATTTGAGGGGCCCATGGGGAAGGGTAACATTCTGGAAAGAAAACGTCTACTAAGAGAGGATTTTTGGATATTATCTCATCTTAGATAGCCAAAACTATTAAAGTTAGAAACATGTTTTTGAGATGTGTTTGCTGTATGTCGGTACGTCGAAAACGGCTACTTAGGAAGGGTTATTGGATATTCAAGTTCTAAAGGGATGTTAAGGGGGTTAAACCTGCGTTTCATTGAACAACAATATCCCACGAGTGGTTTCATTTGGGGATGTGATACTCGGCATATTAACTACTAATGATTTAAAAAAATAAGCAGACACGTGTCTAAGGGTTTATCGATGAGGTGTATATTATGAAGTGAAAGGGGGAAAATGTGGGCGTAGAGGTTTTTTACTTGTGTAATTTTACGATGTGTACTGTTTTCATAGGATTTTAGGTAAATGGATTTTGTGTTGAGTCAGTGTGTTTAATATACTGTATCTCATATATTTCCTATTTACGTCTGTGGTCGGAAACCGTGTTGTGATTTAGAGTCGAATTCTATACATGCGACGCGACATGACGTTAGGAAGATTTTGATATTTAGGAGCCTTTGTTGTGCTATAGTGTCTTTATAGTGTGATTGTTTACGGTCTTGACCAAATTATTATCATTATTATTCAAAATTATACGATACATCAATCATAACATTCATGACTGAGACGTTGCTAAGTGTAATCTTTAAAACTACAATATTCGCGGGTGAAGCCGCGACGGGTAATGCTATTCTCTTATAAAAAACAAAGTGTCCTGACTGACTGACTGACTGATGGATTCATCATCGCCCAGCCAAAGCTATTAAAGTTAGAAACATGAATTTTTGGGAATATGTTCGCTGTAAGTCGAAAGCACCCACTAAGGATGGATTTTCGGATATTCAGGTTCTATAGGGGTGTTAAGGGGGTTAAACCTGAATTTCCTTGAATAACAATATCTCACGAGTGGTTTCATTTGGGAATGTAATAATCGGCAGATAAACTAATAATTAAATATACGCAGACATGTGTCTAAGGGTTTTTCGATGTGGATTATATTATGAGGTGAAAGGGGTGAAAAGTGGGGGTTGAAGGATTCTTAACGGAGCGTGTATCTCTTATGCAAGAAGTTTGAAAGTAGCAAAAAAAATCAGCCTAAAAAATAAGTGAATATGTGTTCGACCGTTTTTCCATAAATTAAATTTAAGGGGCCAATGGGGAGGGGTGAATTTCTGGTAAAAGGTAAAGGAAATAAAGTGTACTAACTGACTGACTGACTCACTCACTCATTCATCAAACTCAGGAAAAAACAGCTTAAAATAAGTAAATAGGTGTTCGACCGTTCTTTCATAAATCCAATTTAAGGGGCCCATGGAGAGGGGTGAAATTCTGGGGAAAAAAATTAAAGAAAATGTCCTGACTGTCTCACTCATCGCCCAGATAAAACTATTGAAGTTAGAAACATGACATTTTGGGGATATGTTCGTTTTATGTCGAAAAAGTCCACTAAGGAAGGTTTTTTGAATATTCAGGTTCTAAAGGGGTGTTAAGGGGTTTAAACATGCATTTCATTGAATAACAATATCTCACGAGTGGTTTCATTTGGGGATGTAATACTCGGCATATGAACTAATCATTAAAAATAATCAGAAACGTGTGTAAGGGTTTTACGATGTGGTGTATATTATGAGGTGAAAGGGGTGAAAAGTGGGGGTTGAAGGATTCATAACGGAGAGAGTGTCTCTGAAACGACATAGGCAAGAAGTTTGAAAGTCAGGGGGATAAAATCAAAATATCTGAAGAAAACCCAGCCAAAACTACTGAAGTTAGACACATGACATTTTGAGGGTATGTTCGTTGTATGTCGAAAACGACCACTAAGGTAGGATTTTTGGATATTCAGGTTCTAAACGGGTGTTAAGGGTGTTTAAACTGCATTTCATTGAATAACAATATCTCACGAGTGGTTTCATTTGGGGATGTAATACATGGCATTTAAACTAATCATTAAAAATAAGCAGACATGTGTCTAAGGGTTTTTCTATGAGGTGTATATTATGAGGTGAAAGGGGTGAAAAGTGGAGGTTGAAGGATTCTTAACGGAGCATGTATCGCTTAAACGACATAGGCGAGAAGTTTGAAAGTCAGCGGAAAAAATCAGTTTACAAAATAAGTGAATAGTTCTTCGACCGTTTTTCCATAAATCCAATTTATAGGGCCCATCAGGGGCGGTCGCAGCCAGAACTTTTGGGTGGGGGCCTAAGCCTATAAGAATGGGGAGGGGGTATCCATCCTATTTATATATATATATATATATATATATATATATATATATATAATTTTTACTGGTAGCAATGTCGCATAATATCATGAAAAAATCCACAGCCTGCTTCCAGTCTCCGACCGGGTCAGGAATGGAATGAATGAAGCCCCCATCTAGCGGCGAGGATATGGACTGTGCCGGCTGTCGAGGCCTGACGCACTCCTCTGGAGCAATGATTAAATGAATGACAGATGAAATGAAATGATTGTGGAGAGTGTTGCTGGAATGAAATTGTGACAGGGAAAACCGGAGTACCCGGAGAAAAACCTGTCTGCCTCTGTTTTGTCCAGCACAGATCTCACATGGAGTGACCGGGATTTGAACCACGGACCCAGCGGTGAGAGGCCGGCGTGCTGCCGCCTAAGCCACGGAGGCTTCTCGCATAATATCATAAGGACTGAATTCGTATAATAGCCTATTAGTTTTATATAAATCGAGGAGAGGGTCGAATAGACTCTAGAAAGAGAACACAAATAATAAAATGTAAATCTATTCATTGTAGGTATCTGATCAAAGAACAAAATCCAATCGCCTTATCTTCATTTTGGCAGACCGATCAATTACTTTCTCCACACTGACTTTCGTTGACCGATGGCAATGTAACAGAGCCAGACCGGTTAGCCTTTCTTCCGACATTCGGGACCGTAGCCAGTCCTTCAGCCGTCGCAATGTCGGGAGTGGCGTTACTCACAGGCAACGTCGCCAAAACCTGCAGGAGAGTGTTGACTGTAGAAGCAGCTACCATTGACTCAATTGCAGCTGATGGCAATTTCTTCCCTGCCGACTTCAATCTCAACCATCGCTGTCTCCATACAGCATACTCTCCCTGTAAGTGGCGCCCGTCGGAAATTAGCAAAGGCTGATACTTAGGAGCCGTATGTTTTGGTAATAGCGATACGCGCGAACTTTTTTCATATCATCTTTCTTGCATGTATATGGCCTTTTAGGTACTTAAAGTAGCGTTTTATAGCAAAATGAACTCGTGAAATAACACGAAATCTGATTTATTGCGCGAATTACACAAATAATCACGAAATATACTTCACTTGCTACGAAAATGCTAAATATTATCGAAAAAGCTCTCCAAAACACGTTTAAATGCTTCCAGGGAATTGACCGTCGTGGTTTCCTTCTCATTTGATTGATAGTGCTGGGCCGAAGTATGTGTATTCAGATCCGCGATCTCTCAGGCTATCGATAAAAATCTGCTTATTGATTACATCAAATGGCGTTGTGGTCGTAGATACAGCAGTGCGAGTTCGCGACTGATAAAACTTTATTGACAAACATCCAGCATTTAAGTATAGAAATGCCGAAAACTAAAGTCGCAACAGTTTTCTCGAGGGCCGAGGAATACAACAGTGAGGGGTTCTATGTATTTGACGCTGCAAGAAAGATTATAATGTGTGAATACTCCAATGTTCTTATTCCATAGGAACGAAAAGACACGTGCGATAAACACTGCAGGAATTCAGAAAGGCATAAAAAGCGGAAGAAAGAAGGAAATGAACATAATTCTAAGCGGCAAATAACATTCGGCGATATGATACTCGATACGTTGCAAAGAAGTTGAAGAACCCCCTTATCACATAATTTGTTACATTTACCCCATACTATAAGGAGATTTCAGATGAAACCGATCATTATGACAATTTATTACGCGAAATACCCACCAAAATAGTGTCTTTTGAACACCGAAATCAACAGTTTTATTTCACCAAAAAATTAGGCTCTTACTGATACTTGATGCGAAGAGCCTGCAAACTTTGCACTACTGTTGGGTCCTCAGCCAGTTTGTCAACGCAGATTGCAGGCATCAACAAATTTAAGTCGAATGCGGCCAAAGATTCATTTGGAAATTGTTCCTTGAGATCCTGCCCCACATGCTCGATCAGCGGAATGAAGACAGTTCAGCGGTAGAACCCTTTGGGTGCGTCAATGTCAGCTGGAATGTTGGACCGCTTCCTCCTGCCTGTTCTTCGGGGCAACGCCACCTCAAACTCCAGTTCTTCGGTAAAATATTATCTCGAAGTGCGGTTCAGCATTCTCACGTTCAATCGAAAGCGCCTCGATGGTGTCCATGACACCCGCGGAAGCCACCACCAAGTCCAATGAGTCGTCCTAAAGAAGAAGGCTCAAAGGCCGGGTTTTACCAAGGACGTCGTACAGACACAACATTGAAACCACAAATTGCGTATCACACAATGATTAAATGAGGGATTCGGCTGCACTCAATGTGTCGCTGTCCTCCCATTCTGCTATGATTTCTAAAGCTTCAATTATCTTAACTAAGAGTCTCTCGAACTGTAAATGGCATCATGTTTTTCACTCCACCTCGTTTCACACATTTTGCCAAAGTCATCGCCCATAACTGACAAAAAAAAACGTATCTTTTAGGAGATGATCTAGCAAAGTTAATTGTATTTTTCATCAATGCCGTACCATTACGAGTGGGCACTACTTTTGAAGTTTTCGCTAAGCTACTGTTAAGGGCGTGATTGTAGCATGGGCACCTAGAACCGCAAGGTGCCGCTTTCAAAAGTTCCTGTACTGCTCCTTTCGTTTCCGATGACATCACCGAACAGTTATCCGTGCCTACCGAAACACAAAGCTTGAGATCGAGTGAGAGCTTTGTAGTGAGATCTTGTACAACGTGACCAAGAGCAAACCCTGACAATTTTGGTTCCCCGCCTTGAATATCGTCCTCTCTAATAGAATCGTAGGCGTCCTCAAATGTCAAAAAATCTTCGTGCACCTTCTCTTCGTGGACGTAGCGAAGTGACAATGCAAGCTGTTCTTTTAGGGAAATGTCTGATGTCTCATCGAATATGACGGAAAACATGCCTGCTTCTTTCACCTTCCGAGCAATGTTTTCTTGGATTTCCTCCCGACAGCACTTAATCAGTTCATTTTGTGTTCTATTACTAATATACGTAGCCCCTGCTGATGCATTTTCAAGGTGGCTACGAAGAGGTTCTTCGCCGATTTCGACTCGAAACCGAAGGAGTTCACGGAAGTTTCCTTCATTTTCTAAGGGGTCTGGAGGGCTGGTCTCACTCTCACAGGCAGGTCCTGTGATGTCAAAATTGGAACTGTAAGTCAAACCTTTGCTCTCTTCCCTCTCTCTCCTCGAGCTTTTCTCTTTCTCATTTTTCTTTCTCATTTTTCATTTTTTCCCTATTTTTGAAGACCGTTTGGGGGGGGCCATGGCCCCCCTGGCCCCCCCCCTTGGGACCGCCCCTGGGGCCCATGGGGAGGGGTAAAATTCTGGAAGAAAAACGTCTACTAAGGAAGAATTTTTGGATATTCACTCATCATCGACAGCCAAAACTATTCAAGTTAGAAACATGACAATTTGGAGATATGTTTCTTGTATGTCGAAAACGTCTACTAAGGAAGGATTTTTGGCTATTCAAGTTCTAAAGGGGTGTTAAGGCGGTTAAACCTGCATTTCACTGAATAAAAATATCCCACGAGTTGTTTCATTTGGGGATGTGATACTCGGCATATTAACTAATGATTTAAAAAAATAAGCAGTCACGTGTCTAAGGGTTTTTCGATGAGGTGTATATTATGAAGTGAAAGGGGGAAAATGTGGGCGTAGAGGTTTTTTACTTGTGTAATTTTACGATGTGTACTGTTTTCATAGGAATTTAGGTAAATGGATTTTGTGTTGAGTCAGTGTGTTTAATATACTGTATACTGTATTTCCTATTTACGTTTGTGGTCGGAAACCGTGTTGTGATTTAGAGTCGAATTTTATAAATGCGATGCGACATGACGTTGGGGAGATTTTGATATTTAGGAGCCATTGTTGTGCTATAGTGTCTTTATAGTGTGATTGTTTACGGTCTTGACCAAATTATCATTATTATTCAAAATTATACGATACATCAATCATAGCATTCATGATTGAGACGTTGCTAAGTTTAATGTTTAGAAGTACAATATTCGCGGGCGAAGCCGCGACGGGTAATGCTAGTAAGATATATAAAGGAAGATGTCCTGACTGACTGATAATCAACGCACATCAATAACTACTTGAGATAATTGCATAAAACTTTGAAGGTATGTTCCTACTGTAGTGTAGATGCGTACTAGGAAAGGATTTTTAAAAATTCCGATTTTAATGGGGTGAAAAGTAGTGAAATGTGATTTTACATTTTTGTTATACTTAACTGGGACATAATATCGAAGTTGTCGCATAAGGACCGGACATAGCTCATTTTACGCCACTCGATGCGGGAAACAATACTCGGTGGGTCCCTATTTTAAGGTCCTTAAACCAAAGGTTTCAAAGATATTCCAAGAAAACTGATTTCGCTCTTTCAAAATCCGTATCCGTGGCAACAGTAGCTCAAGACATGACATCCAATTGTCCATCTATCCCTGTAGGAGGCCATGCCAATCCACTTATTATCTGGGCGGCTTCGTTGGCGTAGTCGGTAGCATGCTGAGCTTCTATGCCCAAGATAACCGGTTCAAACCCGGCCGAAGCCGTCTGATTTTTTAAGAGCGTTAAAAATCCCTCAGTATGTCTTCCTTCGGAGGGGAAGTAAAGCCGGCGGTCCCATGTCATAGATGTATGGCATGTTAAGAAACCTTCCACTAATTGCACCTATGTGAAGCTAAATTGGATAGGTTAAGAATGTAAACAACGCTCTTAGGTTTCTACTTTCGTTGCCATGAGCCGGCTGCGGTGGCGTCTAGTAGCTAAGTCCTGAACTTGGCCTGTTAGTCGTTGACGGTGGCGCTTGGTGACAAGAGTAGAAACTATTTGAAAAATTCTAAGTTGCAGTACTTAAATTAAAAAACAGATAACACACACTAATACAGTCATCACAATTAACACCGGTTATCAGGCAGATATTACACACACCCAAAATATACGGGACTACATGACCGCGTTGTCGCAGCCCCTAAACTGAGGAACCAACCAACCTCACTTATTATCTACAACACGATAGACTTGCAGCGAGGCTCAGCGGTAACGTTCTAGCATGCTGGGCCCAAGGTTGCAGGCTCGTATCCTGGCGCAATCAGCTGGCATTTGAGGGTGCGCAAATGCAAGGGAACCATATCAGTAGATTTACTGGCACGTTAAAAATCCCCCTTCGGAGCAAACTTCTAGCACCCCGGCGTTTCTAAAAGCCAGTGTAGTTAAATGGAACGCAAATCCAATAACATTATTATTAAAACACGATAAAAAATTAGAAATCTAAACGGTCATCCCCTTTTCAAGATATATCTAAACACGATATCATAATTTGGAAATAACTTTCTATATTTTAGAACTACAATAACGAACATTAGTGTGAGATAACGCCATCTAATACTACCTTTAATTTTGTAACACTACAGTAGCGACTACTAAATAATAGTAGCGATCAAGCTACGCTCAATTTCATAATCACAGGGCTCACAAATCTCATATAGTTGAGTACAAGCATAGCAGTCTGGTCGTTATGTCAGTAGCAACGAAGCTATGTGGCGGCTATTGCCGTTTCCGTAACACTTAAGGCATCCCACCGGCACATACCGCAATTAGCACTTACAGAATTGTGAACCAGTCTATTTTACTGAAAATAATTTCTACGAGCGAGTATCCATTCCTCCTAAAACCACATTCACGACCTTTTCGAACATTTACACAAGACGAGATTTTGAAAGCTCTTTTCTGTATGTTAAGGTACAGAGATATTACACATGGAAAGTTACAATAAAATGTTGGCAAATCTGAATTCAAGGAACTGCTGTTCAGAATAGGCCTGGCGTTAAATCTGCAGAAGCTTTCGGTACAGGTTACACGGACCATGTTCGTAACATGGAATGTTTCCTTTGACAATGCATCTATTGATATCGCGCCAGGAGATGGCAGTTGGGTTTGAACTGCGGATGTCTTCCCGCTCTCTGCGTATCGTGCTTTCCAAAAACCTAAAGTTGGTCAGTAGTTGCTTCACTCTCTCAGCACATTCTTTCCTTCACTGCCCGCGTGTCGTCTGCTGCGATAACAACCATTGGCATGCGGGAAGCTGATATATTTAGGTTAGGAATAGGCGGGCCACACATGCGTACTGCAAGACCCCCCCCCGCACCATGTCTCAGCGTGTTGAACTGCCATCTCCTGGCGCGATGATAATACACCATGTGCGAGGGCAACGTATTTCAAAAATCTCTAAAAACGCAATAATCAGGAACTATTTAGAGAGGCATGCGAGGCAAAAGGGTTGTTGGAGAATTACAATCCCTGGGATGTAACACTGGAAGAAGCTGCACAATATACATCAGCGACCAAGGTGAGAGATATTTTAGCTGTTGGTCTATTAATAGCGGCATGTTGACGTTCCAATCATCAATAATTGAGGGAAAAGTACACCCTGAATAGCTTAAGGAAAAATACTTTTAATTCCCCATAGGCTATTCCGAATCTTCCGATTTGCCATTCCAGTGTGCATGAGTGCATTTCCCTCTTCATACAGTATTCGCAATTATTATTAATGACCCGTTTCTATTCTTCGAAAAGTACTTCAGGTCAACAAATTACTACACCCTGGACTTGTGTTACAAACCTAGCCGGTGCTATTAGTACCTAAGTTATGTGAGCCGACGCGAGATAGCGTGGCATGTATCCTCTGTGACTTTGTATCGTTTCGTCATATATCGACCTACGTTCGATTGCTTCGACCCGTTGCTTCGGTAACAGTTGTTGACTGCAATAATGAGTTGAGATTTTCCATCAGCAGAGTAAAGATGTGAATTGACAAAACTATAAAAGGAGAAGTCTAGGACGGCTAAGGCCGGGCCTACAGCTTTTAAGTCTTAATGTGGACTCAACATCATACTTATACATATTATCTGCCACCGTTGGAACCCTGTTTCATTCTGAAAACTTTAAATATCGTATGATACGTATGACATTTTATGCATGTGGCGAAGTTGTCCTTAAGAAGAATTAAATATCATTATTTAATATTTACCAAAAAGATAACTGTTTTGGCAGCAGATAAGGTACGTTCATATGTTTAAATGTGGAGATGAAAAGAAAATTGTGTTCGTGAACCTTTGTAATGTAAAGATGTTGGAATGATTGCTGTGTTACGTTTGCAGTATATGTGATTGTATGGATGATATGCGTTTAGTCTAACATGTTTTAACCTTTGGGTTGGTAGTTCGCTATTCATGATTCTGACTTCGGCAAATGCGTTGTTTTGTCAAGGGTTGGTATGACTTTAATTATGTTTTGAAGGGGTTATGTATTGGTCTCTCATCTTAACCTAAGCTTCAGGTTTGTAATTTATTTACTGGTGAGATAGACCTTATTTATGATGGATGTTTGGTTGGTAAAGGTGTACGATGTAGTTTGGTATGTTTGTCAGTGTGGTTGTTATGTAGTGGCCTTGCATGTGACCTTCGTGGTCTGCAATTTATTGCCGTGACTTTGGTCACACATATTATTGGTGTCTGATCGCGTGTATGTTTGTAGGTTATGTATGACTTGGTATACATTTTGTTCATGAAAACAATTACCTTCATCTCTCTGGTTTTCTCATGTAAAATATGTTCTCCTCTCAAAGGTATTTAATTTAATAAGCTGGTCCAGACACTCTGTTCTGCGATACCAGTGATCATGTTGTTGGTCCATGGGATTTTCTCTACTTAATGTTTTTTTATCCACCTTGGATTCTGGGACGTGTGTCTACTGACACTTAAATTATTATTATTATTTATTTTACTCTCGTTTCGACTCTGCCAACAGTCTGTAATTTTATTTTTTATTCCGTTTTTCACGATTCCAGCTTCTCTGATTCTCAACTTAGTTTTATTTTTCCTTAACAATGAAATGTTTTTATATCTTGTTGCATGCATGTATTATATATATATATATATATATATATATATATATATATATATATAGATTATATTGTTTTCCCTGAAAATTACTACTCAGTGTTCTTTCTTGACAGTAGATATTAGTGTATTTAGTCTCTCATTTAATCTGGGTTATGGAAGGTAGTAGTTCAGCACGCATTCCTCCCCTAGTATCTTGTCTTCTTCTTTTTTTTTTACTTATGTAAGGATTTTGTGTTTTACTTATGTTGGAAAAGGTGTCAATTAACAAAGCGAAATGACACTAACTTACAGCAGCAGGTGTACATTTAGACAAAACCAGTTTTTCCCATGGGAAACTGTATGTGGCATGCTCACGAGTATCCGGACAACAATACCGTTATGTCTCAGCAGAAGATGGCTGGGAATACCGTCCAGCGATGCGTCTGCTCACATCGAGCTGTCACAAACAAAAGACCGCAATTCCTGGGCCACAACTCCCTCCAAAGTTCCTCTTAGCGCCATTTTGCTAATCCGCGGGGACTAAACACGGGTACTTGTATAAAGCATTATGCAATATACTACGTATTTCTACTGGGTTTCAAAGTGCTGATAAATTTATTCCTCCCAATTATGAATCTTTCCATGTTCTAAAGTGTCATTTATGAGTCCTCGGTGTAATTATATGTTGATACTAGCTGTAATGCCCGGCGTTGCTCGGGATCGCAATTGGATATTAAGAGATCGTACCTTCGCTCGCATTGTCGTATTGTGTGCAACCCAGAGGAAGGTCGTTGTTATAATGAGCAATATTAATGCCACTCAAAGTCCTTGAGAGTGCTTTTTATGTGATCACAAATTGTGTTGAAGTTATTAAATAGGTGGGTACGACGGCCCTATACCGCTCGTAGCTTATAGATTAAGCCTGACATTTCGCTAATAGAACTGAATATTTAAGGAGCCTACTTTAATCATTGTATGCATTATTAATCTAACTATTAGACTAGATTTTAGGGGCCAATGAATTTCTTTTTCTTAATTGTATTAGGCTTGCGGGTTTTGTCGAACAGCAACATTTTAAGAGGATAATGCTAGTCCGAGGATAAACGCTTAGAATCCCAGCTTCATAATAATATATGCATTTGATAAGGGAAAAAGGAATACCAAAAAATAAAAAACATACTAAATATCATCTAAGAATCTATATGTCCGCCATTAACTAAGAACGTGAAATCACTTTTTTCAGTTTCTTTTTTCTTTTTGTTCTTTATGTGGTTGGCAAATAACATTTGACTTACAATTTTGATTTTTATTGAAAATAATATTCACATTATTATTATTATTATTATTATTACACTACTATGCTGTAGTCACGCTGCTTGCTACTCACCAAGGCAAACGGAGTTTAATTCCCAGCCAAATCATGGGAGATTTTCGGACTGAAATATCATGTACTATGGTTGAGAATCCACTTGAAAGGAGGTCCCGTGCCTCATTTTCGCGTGAATAAGGGTCATGTCAACTATAAGCTTCTTTCCATTTTCACTACTATGTTGTGTAGACTAAATGCATCTTCACTCACCCAATTATTAATCAGAGGCAGGAAAGTGCGTCTATATATTGCAAATAAACATCAGCTTCTATGTAGTGAACTTGAAAATCCACAGCCTGTTTCCAGTCCACCGACCAGGTCAGGGAATGGAAGGAATGAAGCCCCGATCTAGCGGCGAGGATATGAACTGTGCCTGCTGCCGAAGGTTTACGCTGTTTCTTGTGCGGGGTTTCCTTGGCCGTGAAAGAAGAAACACCAGTTTAATTCAAATATGTAAGCGCAATTGACCGGTGAAATGTATAAGGCAAACTTAATAAATTAATGGGAGAGTCGGTAGAATACGTCACAGTAGCCTGTGAATTTAGGTTGCACATAATAGTAGAACACGACAAAAAGCAGTTTAATATTTGCAAACAGAAGTATTCAACTAACAAAAAATAAATCTATAAACAGTAAGAAAGCATACCGTACAAAATAAAAACAATCATACCTTGGTAAACCGTCGTAAAGATCCAAATAATCACATACAATATGCGACGCAGAGACTATACAATTAGACTGAAAATCACGCCTTGATTCAGACCATACAATCCACCTCTATAAATAATGCAGTTCTTGTTGACGTGTAGCAACCCAAGGAGCAATGTTCGGTGGGAACCACGAACCCTGAGTTTTAATGCCCTAAAACGAACGGTTTTCGAGATATTGCAAGAAAACTATACCCGTTCTGCGAAATTGATAAACGTTGTCATGGCAAAGCCATTTCACGAGGTCTCATTATGCTTCCATTCTGTCTCTGTAAAGGTGCCTGTATATTGGAGAGTGATTTTCATAGAGCAAGTCTAGCTAGACCGCTCCAGCTAAACTGAATGTGTGTACACTGTATAGTAATTTTCCCTAGGTAGAGCATTCGTAGAGCGGTGATAGACAAATCTACCTAGAGCACTCTCTGAGCCTGTGTAGACTGTCAATCGTAAATGCACTAGGTAGAGCAGCGCTAAAACATTCTGAGAGCAGTGTGAGTCTAGTTTTTTTCCGCTTTGTTGTGAGTTAAAATGCCTTCAAGAGAGCTTTTAGCATCTGTAGTGGTTGTGTGTGCCTTGTTAAAAAAGAAAACTATGAAGAGGAAAATAAGATTGTGGGTGAGGAATTCGATATCAAAAAGAGAATACTAGGGAATGCACGCTAAATTATTGCAAGAGTTATGTTCAGAAGATTCTGAAGCGTACAAGAACAAAAATGGCTATGATTATATTTTGGCCAAAATTATCCCCCAGGAACAGCAAAAGGGATCACCCGAAACGACTGTGCCTTCAAATTTCTGTCTGTATTCTTTCCGAGTACAACTCAAAGTTTCTGGATGGACTTCAATATTTTCAATTAATGTTGTTTTTTCGCGAATCCACACAAATTCAGCTATATTCAAACACTAGTCTATAATTAACAAACAAATAACCCTAAAAATCCACCACTGACTCTACATAGAGCACTTTCCAATATTCAACCGAACGAATAGAGCTAGACTGGTCTAGCTAGGGCACCCAAATACTGTTTACACCGTAGAGTCAGCCGGCCCTAGCTAGAGCTTAGAGCGGTCTCCGCTAGGGTTCTCTACCACCTGTGTACACTGAAGTTGAGCTTAGAGTGCCCTAGCCAGAGGTACTCTACGCTCTAGCTAGGGCAAAATCTCTCCAGTGTATAGGCACCTTAAGAGATAATATTTGCATGAAGGAATAACAGACTGTTAAATAGATAGACGTCAGTGTCGAGAATTTCGTACGAACAGTGCCACCATTTGTATAAAAGAAAAGACCTTAAAATATGGTAATGATTCTGTCCGCAAAACAGAAAAATCAAACCAAGTATGGATAAAACAAAGAAAAATACTATTTTTTCATCTCATCATGTAAAATAATGCTGCCTCACCGATAATGCAAGTCCCCATTCCTGTGATAACGCTCTTAAATTTAATTATAAACCTTGTGGGCCATGCAAATTCAGTGTCTTAACCTCCATTTACAACTTTTTTAATTAATTGGAAAATAAACACTTTTTCGTTACAGAAAGTAATCAGAATAATCTTGCTGTATAGAGCTATAAAAGACCTTTCGTACGACATATCACACGAGTAAATCGAAGGTAAATATAATAGGGCACCCCCGGGTCCCCTTAAGCGCATCGCATGTTTTGTTGAAATTTACATCCTAAAGTGATTCCGGGATGTTCTTATAGCCATTTGCAAATTTTGAACGAAATCTGTTGATCCAATCAGATTTATTTATTTATTTATTTATTTATTTATTTATTTATTTATTTATTTATTTATTTATTTATCGTATGGCTTTTAGTGCCGGGAGTGTCCGAGGACATGTTCGGCTCGCCTGAGTCTGTAGCTGCTTCCAGCGGACACCCTAAAGGGCGAGCTACAAGTTCCGTTCAATTTCAAGTAGTTCCAACTTTCGCCACCAGATATCAATGATACCTAGTGGTGAACGTTGGAACTTTGATAGAGCGTTCTGACGAAATCTAACCTAACAAATTTTGCTCTACACAAGTTTAGTCTGTGAAAGGATCTTTTACATGCCATAAATCTATGACATGGGACCGCCGGCTTTACTTCCCCTCCGAAGGAAGGCATACTGAAGGATTTTTAACGCTCTTAAAAAATCCGACGACTTCGGCCGGGTTTGAACCCGCTATCTTGGGCACAGCAGTTCAGCATGCTACCGACTACGCCACCGAAGCCGGTATCCAATCAGATAATTTATATCAATTCAGCGCTATCATTTCGTGGGAATGTCTTGTATCCATGCACGCGCGTCCCATAATGCACTATAATCACTGACAATACTCGGCTTCACAGTAGAAACTGGCTCTGTGCCTTTGCCAGCGTCTAACTTTCAATGTAATTTAGCATTTGGAACTAAAATATGCCAAAAATCACCGATCAAAATCGGGTTCAGTACCTACTGTAAGGCCACGGCCGCCTCCTTCCCTCTTATTTGCCTATCCGTCCCAATCTTCCCCTCCCGTCCCATCCCTCATGAGGGCCCTGTTCGCTTTGCAGATGAGGCCATCAGGGCGAGGTGCTGATCCCACCTCCCCAATTGTATCCACTCCGACCAGAGGTTCCCAGCTCTAGGAAACTGCCCGTAGAGGCGGTAGTGGTGAGTTCCCTCGCTGAGTCCGTGGTAGCCACCAATCTGGAAGGTAAAATCGATAAAAAGAAAAGGAAAGAAAAACCACTTAGCTGGTATTTGAAACCTGAGTCTAAAGCGGCGTCCTCTCTCGTTCAGTGCTCCCCTCGTATATCGTACGTTAACTAAGGCTAAATGATGATCACTTGACGATCGGAACGTGCCATCCAATTGAGTACCACCATTTTTGTACACAAGAGCTTGTTACTTTGTAATAATATCTTATTTCTTTCAGGTTAGGACATGCAAATACTTGATTCCCGCCTAATTGGTGTTGACCACTGAAAAGCTATGTAGGCCTATGTAATAATTAGGGCTCGGATTATTAGGTAAATACATACTTTTTATGTAAATACATATTTTAAGCATTTTTCCATAAATACATAAATTCCTGGTGTTCACTTATTAACACATAAAAATACATAATATTTACACTTTTTAAAATCAGTATGCACCACCAATTGTCGCCCCGTGCCACTCACTGTGGAAACTGGGGATTTCCTTTTCCAATGCCATATTGCACCACGTACTAGACCTCCCCTTCCCCCAGCTACTTCGAACCAGTGTCACTTACATGTAGTTAATTTCTGGCACTGTGAAGTCAAAGGCAGTTCTACGGTGCCTAAAGTAAAAACTGCTACAAATTATCGTCTGTTGCAAAATTTTAAGATAATTTTACTTCTGATGGGTGCGTTCTGTTCTGTCAACTGTGTGGGAAATCAATCAAGGCTGAACAGCGATCTCAAGTTACACAACATCTCAAGGGCAAGAAACATATTGTCGCAGTTTCGCGCCTTCAGAATAAGTGTTTCGCGATAATCGTCGGTCATTTGTGATGGACAACCTGAAGATGTATCTCGTTGTGTATTGTAATGCTTCAGCAGTCAGTGAGACATAGAATAAATTATTCCATTCGTGTGTACTGCTTATTGTTTATATTCACATTAATAAACTAAATTATAATTAAATATTTTTACTTTTTTGTCACATATTTCAGGTATTTTTAATACATAAAGAATAAATATTTTCCCGATTTTTAGCACCTAAAAATTTGAGCCCTAGTAATAATAGTTTCTATGATCAGATGAGCTCGACATTCTGTTCCTAAAATGAACAAATTTAAAGGAAGACGAACTCAAGTCCATAAATTCTCCGCACAATTAAAAGTAACAAAATGTCTCAGCATCCTCTCAGATGAACCTACAAGGTATTTGTAAGGTTTCTTAGTGTAGAAAGAGTACTCACAATATACAAAATGGCTATGATTATGGTGCCTATCCGTAGCTCAATGCAGAAACAGCAATAGTCTAGAATACACATGGTGACGGTGCTCTGGAACAGAACAAGCAAACACATCACATTAGGAAAACAAAATTATCTGAGCCATCAATAAAGGTTGGTTGGTTCCTCAGTTTAGGGGCTGCGACAACGCTGTCATGTAGCCCCGTGTACTTTGGGTGTGTGTAGAATCTGACTGATCTTTCTTCTTTATTCGTGTCAGAAGTATCAATAAAGAATAAAAATACAGGATATCTATATTTCTACCATACATATATACAGGTCTATTATACAAACAAATCACATATTGAGCACCAAATTTGAAAGCTAGATGATTTTTGCCCAGTATTCGGCGACGTCAATAGCGCCGGAGGAGGCTGCATAGTGCACTTTGGAGGACATAAGTCACACTGACATACATGTTGGATTGTCTGCCGTTCTCCACAGTCACAGAGTGATGAGTCGCTTGAGAAACCCCACTTTCGCAGATTTACTTTTGTTCTGCCGACTCCTGTACGGTGTCAGTTAAGGGCTTTCCACGTTGTCCACTTCTCCTGGTGTCCACATGAAAGACGTTCCTTCGGCTCCATCTAGTTGGAAAGAAGGTTAGTTCTTTCTTTCCACATCTTCATCCTAGCATTCTCTGCTTTCCCTTGAAGGTTAACTGATGTGCGAAGGAAACACTTTCTAGATTTCGGCCTCCGTGTGGCAGGATGATATCCATAGAGGGGATGTGCTTCTGAAGTAGATGATTGGAGCCTCTCTTTGTAAGTTGCTACGTCCCTACGAATCTCACCAGGAGCAATACCAGCTAGAAGTTGGTCTTCTCAATTAATTGTGATGGCTGTATTAATGTGTAATTCAGGTAAGGACTGCAGACGATCAATTTCAAGTAGTTCCTACTTTTGCTACCGTGCAACGACACCTATGCCGTGAACTTGGCTCCTAGAGGCCACCGCGACCGGCACCTGGTGGCGTACGTTCGAACTACTACAGCATTAATGAAATCTAACCTACAAATATAGCTTCACACGATTGTAGTTAGTGGAAGATTCATTTACATGCCATAAATCTATGACATGGGACCGTCGGCTTTACTTCCCCTCCGAAGGATTCTTCGCACAAATATTGGAAATATATCGAACGTATCAAGAAAAACCTTTGTCTACAATGTGACCGTTTGACTGAAGTCCCACGTGCACACGAGTATGAATTCCAACATCCGCCGAGCATAAGACTAAAAAAAAAAAAAAAAAAAAAAAAAAACAATCTCGGGGTCAAACTGAGTATAGCAAAGCAAAAACTTCTAATCAAAAATCAGCCGGACGGATATCGAAATTCACACTCCATAAAGGATGGAAGGTAGTGCAAATAATTTGTGAATAACACCAATTTCTTAAAATACCTCAGTTTAATTTAACTGTCTGCTGGTCCTATTAGATTACAAAGATCCCCAAGGGAGAAATCTAAAATTCCAGACCTGAAACTAAAGACATCCTACGCACCCCCTTGGTCCCTTATCTACATACAAAATTTATAACGCATAAATTAAAGTAATTTCAGCCTCTATCCAAAACTAAATTCACTATTCTCAAAAATAATTACTGATGTCTGAGAATCATTAGTCCATCTCAGCATCTGATTCACTGAATTATTTAAATTGTACAATTATCACTGATGTGAGGAAAATATCAGTCCATCCTGTCACCATGATTATAATATTTACAAGAGTATCACTTGAATCAAATTTTCCCTGAAATGTTTCAACCTCTGCGGGGAAATTCACACATCTTCAACTTAATTCAGGGAAATCACATTCCCAAAACGGCGTGAAATAAAAAAAACCCATGACAGCATTTATCAAAATTTAAACATTGACTGAACTTCTGCCATTTCCACTATGTCACCAAAAATAAATTTAATTCACCAATTCACAAAATATTGAAATCCTCTGATTTAATCGCTTCGATTTAACTTCTTTGATGATCTGCATGTAATTCAATTTTTTAAGTTATTCATTTCAATTTAATTCCTTGCAAAAAAAATATTATTTAGAATAATCCACATTGGCACTTTACGAAAATTAATGGATCCATAAATTCAATCAGCTATCAGATTAAAATTTTCAATACACCAACCAATCTCGAGACAAAATGCCTCTCATGCTATCAATTCGTTAAATAGGGCATGGTAAGGCCTTCAGCAAAAAACTAGGACGAGACATCAACTTATTCAAATATAAACGACTACACCATGCGGGCGACTATACAACAGTCTAGGAATGTAGAAATTCACCAACGATCGGCCACTAGTTTCCCATATGACGACTACATTGTCCTCATTTTAATCATATTTGAGCATGGAGCAATTATTTGACCCTCAACTCAACTTAATAAACATCGATTATTAATTCATATCTTATTTTCACATTTGACCATTATAATCTTATTTTTATAACGACCCCTCAGCTACGCAGGCTGGGTTCCATGGCTTCTAATCAACCAACACATGGGATCATGCGCTCCCTCACAAAATTCAAATATCTCGACCTTTCGCATAGGTGTAATAAACTTTTAAAGTCTGCCCCAACACACCTCGGTTAAACTGTCGCATAATTCCAATACATAGTTCCTCATTTTATACAAAAATTCGTATATGAATGACCTTCCGTTCCCAATATCAAAGATCACGCTTTCGGCATGTCCATCCATTCAAAATCAATTTCCATAATATCAACTACGATCCATTATTCCTCGAATGATTAACCGTTATTATTACCAAGAATTATTATTATTATTATTATTATTATTATTATTATTATTATTATTCATTCTTATTGGAAAATGTTCCAAACAATATAATCATTTACATATAATTATTATCATTATGGCTTGACTATCAGTCATACAGCCTTCCAATGTCATATCTCAACTTCATTTACAACGAGAAAATATTTTACAATTATTTTAAATTCAAATATAAAAATTTATAAATTCACAGAGAATTTCGAACTATTATTCCCAAGGAATAATATTTAAACGTAATGTGGCTATCCACATTCCTCATCTATCAACATATTCAAAAGAAGAAATTACTAACAAAATCGAGAAAATATTATAAACAAAATAATTAATTATAAACCATTTAATTATGAACAAATCCAAAAATTATTTCAAAGTCCCTTAACATAAGGTTTAGGCGTGGAATGGTGTAAAATATCTTCCACACAATAGCCTACTGCTATATCGAAGCTTATCAGGTTGACATCCCAACCGCACTATATTTCCATCAAAGAGATCCATTCGAAATAAATCGGCTGTTAAATCTTCAAATGTGCAATAACGTCTTGAAATAAAAATCCATAAGCGTAAATTTACTTAGCAGACAGTATAGTCGAAATTGAGAATGCAATACACTTGCTACTTAATAATAAAGTTGGCTTACATCATGAAGATCTTGTAGGAATAGTCCTTCTGCTGTAGAATCCATGAAGGCCGGCTGGCACTCGTTCTTTCCAGTGGACAGATGTTCCGAGTCCCTACTCGCCTATACTCCATTATTCCGGAAGATGTTCCCAACAATCCCATGACATCTTACCTCCAGCTCTTTTAACACTTCATGGAGACGGTCCGATCTACCATTTTCGAACTACTATGATGCATATCTGGCAACATATTGTTAAAAGTATTCGAGTCCCAAGCTAACACTTGCAGCTTTGTGCCACAGAAAACTTCCTAACTCGACTGGTTCACTTCCCGTTCTAAAATATCAACTCCGGGTATGAAATCATGTTTCAACCAATACTGTTTTCCTTTCGATCCTCGCGTACGGTATCTGCTTGTGGCCTTGCTATTTGAACGATACACTGACAATCTTAAGAGGGGTTTACGTAGCATGCTAGCACCATTTCTAGTTTATAGGCTATATTCCTTAGATGAGTAAGGAATTCCCCAATACTTTGCACACACCAAAGCAATGGCTTGCCCCTCTAGCTTATTTATGATATCAGGGTTTTAAGGCCCACATCATAACGCTGATTGCCTTCCAACTCTTTTAAGACTGGTATCTTTCAACACAAAATATCTGCCAAGCACGTAGACCTTGAGCACGCGGTGTTAGTCGCTATACAGTCTCGCCTCTCTGCTTCACCTGTGGCGTGCGGCCTACTGGCTACAGCCACTCCGATGCGAAAAATAATCCTTGCGCCTGGCTTCTTCAACTCCAATATCTTCTGATCCAAACGACGGATTCTCTTGATCTCTTCGGTAATTTTCCCAGTAATGAGTACTGCATGTACCCCCGATGTTTTGGTGGTTCAACCTCTTCACATAGAAATTCGTCAAAATACCATATGAGTTCTCTCATATCGACGTTCTCTCCATCTAGGGTTAACTTGATGAAACAAAATCCTCAGCTCCGCGCGTTCTTCAAACAGGTGGTTCCTCTAAGAAAAACAATCTGTGGCCCTCATCTAAATGGTCACATCTACCCCTCACGCAGATAAAAATAAAAATGAACACATTTTTATTTTTCCTTCCAATCATTGTTTTTCTGACTTCATAATCTAGCTCTTGAATGATAACTCTTGATACTAGCAGCATTAAATGTTCCCACAGCGTTTCCAGTTCCAATGTCAGTGATTCTATAACTTCCGTTATCTAGGCTCTGTGATATCCTAAAAGGTCCATGGTACAGGCTTGCGAACATTGAGTATACTCTATTTCCCACATCTGATGGTGTCGGCTTACGAATTAGGACTAGTGTTCCTTCTCTCAAAGTTTCCCTAAATTTCTTCCCACGCACTCTTCTATTCCTTTTCTCAGCCTGTCTTCTCAAGTTCTCTAGGGCTCTATCTTCTCTTCCTCTTCGGTTCGGCTCTATTTCCGGTGGTATAGAAACTAATATATCCCATGGACGCTCTGGTTTTCTTCCATGATGTAAGGTAATGGGTACCTGCCCTTTACTCTCGTGTATCGTGGAATTTATGGTTTGTGCTGCGATGGGAATCACGTCCATCTTTCTCCAATGTTCGGTTGAACAATATAATCGACAAAACTTAGATATCTCTGCCATAATTCTCTCAGCAGGATTACTTTCTGGATGCCTCACGGAACATAACACTTGACGAATACCCAATGCTCTCATGGCATTTCTAAACTCTGCCGAAGTGAACTGTGAACCATGATCCGAAAGAATAAACTCAGGTTTTCCAGCCTCTGGTATGACGCCTTCACGAATCCTCTTCAAAATATATTTAGAGTTGGCCTTTTGAATGGGATGTAGCATAGTGTATTTGCTAAATATATCCATCGTAACCAGGATGTATCTGTTTCCACGTTTCGACTTGGTTAAAGGCCCAAAAATGTCCATAGCAAATATCTCACAGGGTTTAGACGGAATTATGGGTCTTGGTGCCTCTCTTAACAGATGAGAATTATGTTTGTTTCTTTGGCACAAGTCACACGTCCTCAAATTATCCCCAATCGTCCTTCTTAAATGCTCCCATGTAAACTTCTCTTGGATTACATGGAGGGTTTTGTCGACACCAGCGTGACCTGCAATACGATGAGCCAACCAAATTATAGCTGTCTGTAATCTTGGTGGTACGGCAATCCGCCACTTGGTATGTTCAGGATCTAAGAATTTGTATATGATGCCGTTTGTTAAAACATAGTCCTTCGTCACTTTTTCCATGAGTGGATAATTTACATCAGCAGGATCCATATCCCTGTGAAGAAATCGATAAACGTTTCTTAATGGTTCATAACGTTTCTGGGATTGTGAAAAATTTACTAATTTTCATAAAGTCTCTTCGTCTTCTTGTATCAATCTTACAATCATAACCCGAAATGTTGGTTCAACTACTCGACTCAATAGGTCAGCTCCGACATTTGACTTCCCAGATCGATGTTCTATCGTCAGATTGAATTGTTGAACGAATAACGCCCATCCCGTTATCCTCTCACTAGCGAAATTAGTTCTGAGTATGAACTCCAAAGCATGGTGATCAGTTCTAACTATCACTGAGTGTCCTATTAGCAACTTCTTCCAGGATTCCAGAGCATGAATTATCGCTAACGCCTCCAGCTCTGTGGTATAATAATTCCTTTCTGATGGTTTTAGTTTTCTGCTAATAAAAGCGATATAATGGCGAGTATTATCCTCATCTTCTTGCAGCAATATGGCACCTACTCCAACCATCGACGCATCCGATTCTATAATGAAGTTCTTTTGAAAAATCGGGATATTCAAGTTTAATACGGTTCATCAACAATGCCTTCGCTTCACCAAAAGATTTATCACAAGTGTCATCCCACTTCCACTTATTAGCTTTCTTTAGTAAATCCTGTAGCGGTGCTACAATGTCGGTGTATCGGTGACAATGCCCCGCAAAAAATTGACATGTCCCTAGAAATTGACGAACTTGCTTCACTCTGGTAGGCTTGGGAATATTAGCAATGGCTTCTATCTTCTGCTAATTTGGCTTATAGCCTTGACCATCCAATTCATGTCCCAAAAACTTAATCTTTGACTTGAAGAACTGACATTTCATAAGGTTGACCTTGAAGTTAGACTTCCTCAAATCCAGGAACAGTTTTCTCAAATGCACCATGTGTTGCTCCTCCGTCTCCGATGCTACTTAAATGTCGTCAATGTAACAGATAACTATATCTTTTACTTCCTGTCTCAGATTTTTGTCTAAGGCTCGAATGAGTACGGATCCAGATGTTTTCATGCCGAAAGGAAGTCTCTTGAAGACATAAGTCTGCCTCTCAAACATAAATCCAGTATATTTCTGCGAATTCTTACTTAGTCTGATGTGGTGATACGAAGAGTACAGATCAATTGTGGAAAACCACTTCTTCCCCTTAAATTTTCTTAATAGTTTTCTTATAACAGGTGGTCTATCATATTCGGGCAACAATTTCGCATTTAAAGACCTGGCATCAAGGCATATCCTCAAGTTTCCATCAGGCTTTGGTACACAGCCAACGGATTTACATATGATGCTACATATTTTTCAATGATATTATCTTGCTCAAGACCCTGAATCATTTCTTTGCCTTTGCTCCGATATTTTTCAGCAATAGGGTATAACTTTGCTTGGTAAGGAGTATCGTCACACACCTGAATATCATATTCGAAATCTCGAATCTCCCCTGGCTTAGTATCGAAAATGTCATCAAACTCCAATAAAAGGCTACTCATCTCGGTAGGATGAACGGTTTCTTCTACAATCTCACAAGATGTCTCAAAATTCTCGAAAACATTCGTCCACCTAATCTCTTCCACCTCAAAAGGAACGTCTTCCGCATGATGAAACTTGATGGTATCTGACTCCATATCAATGACAGCTCGATATTTCTTTATGAAATCGGTCCCCAATATCATCTCATGAGCTATATCTCGCATGACGACAAATACGTGCTCGAATATACTTTCACCAATTTTTACCTCAAGGTACAACTGTGTTCTACATGTCGTGATTTTATTTGGAATTATTCCCTGGATTTTGAGTCCAGAAACCGGGATCTCCTCTAACTCCTTTGTTAATTTCCAAGTGGCATACATTCTCTCACTCACCAGGCATAGCATGGCTCCCGTATCGATCAATGTGTGAACTGGTTTACCAAAAACCTCGCAAATTATAATCGGCAATCTTGTTCTTGGCCCATTCTCTATTCTTTTATTTTCCTCTCTGATTAAATCTTTATCTTCCGCCTGCCATTTCACAATTCTGGAAATATGACCAGTGATACTCATTCTTGGTGATTGTTTTGATTTACAATCGGCATTTTTTCCCTTTTGGATCTGTCGATACGCTTATCCCTGATGTACCAGGTTGAGCGTTGGTATCTCTAAGATCCTGCAAATACCTCTCTCTCTCTTCGTGCCTTTGCTCTATATTTTGTCTTTGCTGCTTCGCAAATTCTTCGTTTCCCTGCCATTCCTCTCTCCTATCTTGAAATGGTCTATTCCAATTCCTACTTCTTCCCCAATTGTTCCACCGGTTATTATATATTCCTCTTCCTCCGTACTGTTGTCTGTTCCAACTTCTTCTCTCCCCCGATGCCTGTTCTTTCCTGCTTGGTTCTGGTGTTGTCTGACACTGCCTATCTGTTACCACAGCGTACACGGCTTTATTATCTTGCTTCGTATTCCTCTGGTGGAAAAAATGCGCGTTTGAGTGATCAATACGCTGAAGAACCTCGTCGAACTCCTCCATATTTCCTACTCCTGCAGTTGTAAGTGTCCTCTGTGCCTCTACTGGGAACTGACGAATCAATGCCATAATCAGTTCATAATCTGGCATGGGCGGATCTAAACATTGCAGTTTTGCCTACTGTCCCGTGAAATAATTAGAATATTTTGTCGGTAGTGAAGTAGAATACCTCTTGACATACAATTCCGATCTAATGTGTTGTTGCGTCTCCGGTGATCAACATTTCTTTAATAGAGCCTGAGCAAATTCCTCGTACGTTCTCATACAACATCGAAAAGCTCTAAACCAGCCAAGGGCAGGACCATCTAAAAACTTGCTGATTACCCTTATCTCACGTTCCTTTGATATCTTAGCATCTTTCAAATAGTCTTTGACTTCGCGGAGAAATTCTACAGGTGACACCACTCCCGTTCCTGAAAATTTATTGGGCTTGTCCTCAGTGCTCTTTATAACAGTGATAGGTGTAGAAGTATAAACAATCGAAACGTCCCCCGTGTTTCCTATCTCCGGCGATTTTTACTGAATTCTCATGGTATCGTCTATCACTTCAACTGACCTTTTCTCTGTTATTGACTTATATTTCTCAAATTCTTGTCCTAAATCTTCAACGACCTTCTTCATGTTCTCCATTTCACTCTTACTAGCACTGTCAGTCCCTTCTTTACCATTCTCCCTAAATTCTTCCATCAGCGTTTCATGATGTTTATTGGAATTAGTTAATTGGCTCTGTAATTTATTGATATTATCTTGAACTGATTTGATATCCCCAGTAATTACTTTGATTTCTGATGAAAAGGCAGTCCTCACATCCTGAACTTCCTGATGAGTCTCCTGTATTAATTGTTCCTTAATTTCCTTAACTACAGTTTCCTTCGCGCTATCCTGCAAATCCTTAACCACCCCTTCTTTTAACTCACCCACGAGGATGTCATGAAAATCCTTCTTAACTCTTTCAATGACTCGCGCAGCATTTGTATTGCATTCCTTCAAAACATTTATTTCAAGTGTTGCAAGATCATCTGCGGTCTTCCTAGCATTAGTCTCTAATTTATCCTCAAGTGATCGCACAGCCTTCTGCATCTCGTTTTTATGTGTTTCTAAATCATCCTTCATTAACTTCCGATTATCCTGAAGACTTTCTCTCATATGCCATAGTTCGTAAACAAATTGTCTTTTATATTCTTTCCGTTTTCAACTATCCGTGCTTCCAAACTCAGAAAATTTTCTTGCGTTTTCCTTGCATTATCCTTAATCTTCGTTTCAAGACCAACGACTCAATCTTCTATCTTAGCATCTATCGATAGTGACATTCTAGAATCTAATGCTTCGATATTCTGCACCATTCTTTCCTCTAACGACCCTATTTTCTTAGACATATCGGACTTAAGCAAACTCAAATTTTCTGTGATTTTATTTGACATTTCAGTTTTAAGTGAAACAGAATTCTCTTTCATTTTGTTTTCAAGAGAAACAGAATTCTCTTCCATTTTGTTTTCAAGAGAAACAGAATTCTCCTCCATTTGTTTAGAAATTTCAGTTTTAAGAGAAACAGAATTCTCTGCCAATTTGTTTTCAAGAGAAACAGAATTCTCTGCCATTTTCCTTCCCAGGTCCTCCAACATCTTCTTCAAGTCCTCCATCACACACAAATAATTCGAATGGAGTAAGATGCCATTCGACATCCAGGAACATACCTCTAAATCACTAGTGTACTGATTCTACAATTTCAACCTTAAACTGAGATTTACCCTAATCAAAATATTAAGTTTTAAATTTACACTTACATTTACTCAAAAGAACAACTGCAAAAATCAACAACTTCAAAGACAAAACTATGAAATTGTGTATTCACCCATTATTGCATCCTATCATCAACTCCCACTTCCAATCCTGATCCAAATTCAAAATCCAAATCAAGAATGAAAATCGAAATCGAACCACCACCAAACTACAAAACTCGAAAGCCCCATGTTGCTTGCGCCATTCTACCTCTCCTCTATGTGACCGTTTGACAGAAGTCCCACGTGCACACGAGTATGAATTTCAACATCCGCCGAGCATAAGACTAAAAAAAAACAATCTCGGGGTCAAACTGAGTATAGCAAAGCAAAAACTTATAATCAAAAATCATCCGGACGGATATCGAAATTCACACTCCATAAAGGATGGAAGGTAGTGCAAATAATTTGTGAATAACACCAATTTCTTAAAATACCTCAGTTTAATTTAACTGTCTGCTGGTCCTATTAGATTACAAAGATCCCCAAGGGAGAAATCTAAAATTCCAGACCTGAAACTAAAGACATCCTACGCACCCCCTTGGTCCCTTATCTACATACAAAATTTATAACGCATAAATTAAAGTAATTTCAGCCTCTATCCAAAATTAAATTCACTATTCTCAAAAATAATTACTGATATCTGATAAAATCATTAGTCCATCTCAGCATCTGATTCACTGAATTATTTAAATTGTACAATTATCACTGATGTGCAGGAAAATATCAGTCCATCCTGACACCATGATTTTATATTTACAAGAGTATCACTTGAATCAAATTTTCCCTGAAATGTTTTAACCTCTGCGGGGAAATTCACACATCTTCAACTTAATTCAGGGAAATCACATTCCCAAAACGGCGTGAAATCAAAAAACAAAAACCCCATGACAGCATTTAGAAAATTTAAACATTGACTGAACTTCTGACATTTCCACTACGTCACCAAAAATAAATTTTATGCACCAATTCACATAATATTGAAATCCTCTGATTTAATCGCTTCGATTTAAATTCTTTGATAATCTGCATGTAATTCAATTTATTTATGTTATTCATTTCAATTTAATTCCTTGCAAAAAATATTATTTAGAATAATCCACATTGGCACTTTACGAAAATTAATGAATCCATAAATTCAATCATCTATCAGCTTAAAATTTTCAATACACCAACCAATCTCTAGACAAAATGCCTCTCATGCTATCAATTCGTTAAATAGGACACGGTAAGGCCTTCAGCAAAAAACTAGGACGAGACATCAACTTATTCAAATATAAACGACTACATCATGCGGGCGACTATACAACAGTCTAGGAATGTAGAAATTCACCAACGACCGGCCACTAGTTTCCCATATGAGCGACTACATTGTCCTCATTTTAATCATATTTGAGCATGGAACAATTATTTGACCCTCAACTCAACTTTATAAACATCGATTATTAATTCATATTTTATTTTCACATTTGACCATTATAATCTTATTTTTATAACGACCCCGCAGCTATGCAGGCTGGGTTCCATGGCTTCTAATCAACCAACACATGGGATCATGCGCTCCCTCACAAAATTCAAATATCTCGGCCTTTTGCATAGGTGTAATAAACTTTTAAAGTCTGCCCCAACACACCTCGGTTAAACTGTCGCATAATTCCAATACATAGTTCCTCATTTTATACAAAAATTCGTATATGAATGACCTTCCGTTCCCAATATCAAAGATCACGCTTTCGGCATGTCCATCCATTCAAAATCAACTCCCATAATATCAACTACGATCCATTATTCCTCGAATGAGTAACCGTTATTATTACCAAGAATTATTATTATTATTATTATTATTATTATTATTATTCATTCTTATTGGAAAATGTTCCAAACAATATAATCATTTACATATAATTATTATCATTATGGCTTGACTATCAGTCATACAGCCTTCCGATGTCATATCTCAACTTCATTTACAACGAGAAAATCGAGAAAATATTTTACAATTATTTTAAATTCAAATATAAAAATTTATAAATTCACAGAGAATTTCGAACTATTATTCCCAAGGAATAATATTTAAACGTAATGTGGCTATCCACATTCCTCATCTATCAACATATTCAAAAGAAGAAATTACTAACAAAATCGAGAAAATATTATAAACAAAGTAATTAATTATAAACCATTTAATTATGAACAAATCCAAAAATTATTTCAAAGTCCCTTAACATAAGGTTTAGGCGTGGAATGGTGTAAAATATCTTCCACACAATAGCCTACTGCTATATCGAAGCTTATCAGGTTGACATCCCAACCGCACTATATTTCCATCAAAGAGATCCATTCGAAATAAATCGGCTGTTAAATCTTCAAATGTGCAATAACGTCTTGAAATAAAAATCCATAAGCGTAAATTTACTTAGCAGACAGTATAGTCGAAATTGAGAATGCAATACACTAGCTACTTAATAATAAAGTTGGCTTACATCGCGAAGATCTTGTAGGAATTGTCCTTCTGCTGTAGAATCCATGTAGGCCGGCTGGCACACGTTCTTTCTAGTGGACAGATGTTCCGAGTCCCTACTCGCCTATACTCCATTATTCCGGAAGATGTTCCCAACAATCCCATGACATCTTACCTCCAGCTCTTTTAACACTTCATGGAGATGGTCCGATCTACCATTTTCGAACTACTATGATGCATATCTAGCAACATATTGTTAAAAGTATTCGAGTCCCAAGCTAACACTTGCAGCTTTGTGCCACAGAAAACTTCCTAACTCGACTGGTTCACTTCCCGTTCTAAAATATCAACTCCGGGTATGAAATCATGTTTCAACCAATACTGTTTTCCTTTCGATCCTCGCGTACGGTATCTGCTTGTGACCTTGCTATTTGAACGATACACTGACAATCTTAAGAGGGGTTTACGTAGCATGCTAGCACCATTTCTAGTTTATAGGCTATATTCCTTAGATGAGTAAGGAATTCCCCAATACTTTGCACACACCAAAGCAATGGCTTGCCCCTCTAGCTTATTTATGATATCAGGGTTTTAAGGCCCACATCATAACGCTGATTGCCTTCCAACTCTTTTAAGACTGGTATCTTTCAACAAAAAATATCTGCCAAGCACGTAGACCTTGAGCACGCGGTGTTAGTCGCTATACAGTCTCGCCTCTCTGCTTCACCTGTGGCGTGCGGCTCCTTCCTTCAGCCACTCCGATGCGAAAAATAATCGTTGCGCCTGGCTTCTTCAACTCCAATATCTTCTGATCCAAACGACGGATTCTCTTGATCTCTTCGGTAATTTTCCCAGTAATGAGTACTGCATGTTCCCCCGATGTTTTGGCGGTTCAACCTCTTCACATAGAAATTCGTAAAATTACCATATGAGTCCTCTCATATCGACGCTCTCTCCATCTAGCGTTAACTTGATGAAACAAAATACCTCAGTTCCGCGCGTTCTTCAAACAGGTGGTTCCTCTAAGAAAAACAATCTGTGGCCCTCATCTAAATGGTCAAAACAAGAAGATGGGAAACATCAGATGGGTTCGCAAAGATATCCACAAAGTCATGATGATGAAGATAATTGTTGTTTAAAGGGGCCTAACATCGAGGTTATCGGCCCTATCCACAAAGTCAGCGTAGCCGAGCGGCTGTGGCGCAGAATATATTGTACACTACCACACTACTGCACAGTTTTAGTCCAAGAGATCTAAAACTTGGTTTGGGGGTAGAGGGGTTAAGACCATTCATTTGTCAAATAAACTTTTTTGTAAAATTCTTAGTTTTCAAAATATAGGAATTTGAAAATTGGACTTAAAAAAGAGTTTTATTATAACAATAGAGGACACAACAAAAATTTGTTTTAAGCATATATAACACTTTTTAGGAAGTTTGGTTCTGAAAATATCACCTACTTTCAAAATTGAAGAATTTTTGGTTTTTGGCCTAGAGACCTAAAACTTGGTTTGAAGATAGAGGGGTAAAGGACCATTAATTTACGTCAAACACACTTTTTTGTCAAACTTTTAGTTTTCAAAATATAGCCACATTCATAATTTGACTTTTTTCTTGAAAAAAATGAGAAAAATATAACATTTTATTATAACAATAAAAGATACAAAATTAATTATTTTTAGCCTAATAACACTTTTTTAGGAAGTTTGGTTCTAAAAATATCACTTACTTTCGAAATTGATCATTTTTGGTTTTTGTCCTAGTGACCTAAAACTTGGTTTGGGGGCAGAGGGGTTAAAGACCATTAATTTATGTCAAACACCCTTTTTTTTGTCAAACTTGTAGTTTCCAATTTCAAAATTCGACTTATTTTGAAAAAAATATTAAAAAAATACAAAGTTTTATTATTAAAAATAAAGGTCATTTAGACCATTCGTTTGAACCATAGCACAACGTTCTATCATGTTTGGTTTTCTAAATGTAGCCTACTTTCCCAATATTTTTGGAAACATTTGAAAAATACACTATTTTTGGACTGAGAGTGGGATACAGGTAGGGTAAGAGTTGCGATATGACTTTTTAGGATTTTTAGCCTACTTTTCACATTTTGCAAAAATGAGGAAAAAGTAGTCTTATGAGATCGATCCGGGAAAATGTGTGTCTGTCTGTCTGTCCTTCTGTCTGTCTGTCTGGCTGTGTGTGTGTCTCCCGTATCAACTCCTAAACGGCTGCAGCAATCAAAACCAAATTTAGTATGAGTAAAGATGTGCACCGGAATAGCTCACGTCCATATTTGAAAATGATGTCAGTGCTACCAACTGCTGAAAAAACGCACTAGAAATTTGAGCTCCATGTTGGATATCTTGCAAGGTTTGCATGGGAGCTATTCCAAAATTGGCACACATGTAGATAATACTATTTCAGTTTAATTTCCAGGAGGCCAACCATGACAGTGTTGCCAAAATAATTTTAAGCCTTCTGATAGGTGCAATGTTTAAATGCATATAACTTCTACACTATCAATTGGATTTCAACCAAATTTTGTATGTAATATCTGTACATAAACAGATATGACTGAGCGTATTCTTAATAGCCACCAGGGCTGCCAACTGTTAATAATTGCTCTCTCTATTTTTAAAATCCAAATACCAATATATCAGAAAGTATGCAAGCCAACAGCTTTAAACTATGCACACGTATATTCTGACATTTTAGATTAATTTGGAGTAACTTATATACGTCAGTTCCACCAACATGATTATAAGCCTGCCGATAGTACCAATTTTTAAATACATGTAACTTCTATACTATCAGTTGGATTTCAACCAAATTTCGTATGTGCTATGTGTACCATAGCAGATATGACTATAAGTATTGTTAAGAGCAATCAGGGCTGCCAACTGTTAATAAATGCTGTCTATATTCGTTTTACCCTAATATCAATATATCAGAAAGTATGCATGCCAACAGCTCTATACTTTGCACACGTATAGCACCTGACATTCTAGATTAATTTGGAGTAATTAATACAAGGCAGTGCTGCCAACATGATTCTATGCCTGCTGATATGACCAATTTTAAAATACATGTAACTTCTATACTAACAAATGGATTTCATCCAAAATTGGCACAACAATATATCATAATAATTCAGATTATTTCTGACCAGCACACGCATGTTATTGTTGGCAACATGCTTTTACGCGTGCTGATATATTGTGCCCTTTTAGCAAGAAATATGCCAATCACAGTATACCAGCGTAGCTCAATTCGGAAATTTCGGGGCAGCGGTAAGTTCCCCCACTCTGTGACTCACATATTTTGGATTAATTAGAGGATACACTTGCAAAAATAACAACAAAATCAACTCCTATTTTTAACACATTTAATTAATAAAATTAATGGCGCTACAAACACTTTAACAATTTAATTACTGACCCATAATCATCTACTTGTTCCAAATGAACAAGGAATCACAAATATAATAAAACAAATATTGTATTTAAACATATGGTTTCCACATAAACCAACAATTCCTACTTAGTCTTACTTCCATAAAGCATCAACTGTAAGTTTTATATAACTCCGAGCTCTTTTGGCTCCATGCTTTACATAATAATGGTGTCACTCTTGTACACCTCAAATACTACTTTCACATTTTCTTAATTCTCAAAAACAAATGTATAATTACATTTAAAATTTTATGTTAATTATCTAACTCAATATTTTGGGCATGTTCACACATTCAACTGTTATCATCTCTCTTTATTTTCACAAATATATTAAGGTAATCAGGAAATCACTTGTGTACTCCAGGGCGTGAAGATACTTGACACAGTCAAAAAACTATAGTTACTCCCGAAACTTAGTTGCCTTCAATTAACTCGTGGAATCCTACTTCCATACAACATTACAATAGGGATTGTTATTTATCTCTTATGTCTTATAAGACCATTATCACATAAGAAACTACGATCTGAACAGGCAAACGAAAATATCAATCTACAAGGACCTCGGTTCGACGCCCGGGTCGTTAACAACTTTAAACACTCACGGTGTCTTTACTACATCTTACGAGACGGTTTCGGCACACCCTTACTCTAAGAGAGCCAGGCCATTACACTCGGGCGCGATTTATGACACGGAGGGTGACGGGCGACTCTCTGTCTAACCCACGTTAGCAGCTCCTTTCCAAGGCTTTCAAAACAAACCTTCACATTATAATCAGTCCTGGGGAGAGACCGGGCTTTTACTGTACTGTATCCATTCAAACAAATATTCTTTGGTTCATAGACCACTTTCGTAACCTTGGCATTTATTAATTATGAGAGGGTCCTCATTGATTGGGGAAGATTAATACACATTCGACGACGAAGAATTAAGGGGCTTTTATCAGAGGATTCTGAGTTCGAATCTCTTCACATGCCTCGGGAACCATTCCCTTATAGAGGACTTATACAAGACGCGATTTAAAGTCGGCCGTGGCCTACATGACATACGCTCAATAATACCATACATTAGCTCCCTTTTAAAACATACACAATGCCTCGTGATACTACGTCACAAATAGAGGACTTATAAAATTATCAATTCACTACAATCAACTACCCTCCATAAGTAATTTACCAAGTATTTTAACTTCTACGCTTTCCTAGCGTGACATTTTAATATTATTTACGCTCCTTTGCGCTATGCATTATTTTAAGCCGAAATGTCTTCCCAAGAACTGATAAATCTCATTAGTAACAATTCATATTATTTTTTAATTCTTATATTAATCTTTTCCGTTGCCGATAAATCGCTCCCTTTTAAAACATTCCCTTGATCATCATATCTTAAACATATATTAAGGCTTTAACGCTCTTATGTTCACATCAATTTATTTGATCTTTATTTAATATTTTCATACTTAGTTATTAGTATTATCTTTATTCTTTACAAAAGCTCAAAAGCTATTTCTTTCATATCTCAACTTTACTTTATTTAAATACCTTTCATGATAATTACTGATATTTCGCTTGCTCTTATGACATTCGTTAAATACATTAACATTTTATTCACATATTTCCTCTACGGGATTTATTCTTTACATAATTATTTATAATTTCTCAAATTTCTATTATTGTTCAGACCGCGTTCTTGTTTATTCAGTATTTATTTCTTAAAACACATCCCTTTTACTCAAAACTCCGGTGGATTTGTACACAGCCATTTCCTGACACCAAAATAGAATGAAATTCAGTACTCACATGTTTTTAAGATCGTCCCATGATCTTTATTCTTGTGCGGTGTTTCATTTTGGGCCCACTTTGAACTTTTACTCCATATTAAAGGAATTCATCTTATGTACAAACACTTCTTGACACATATTTAAGACACTTAACATTGACGACATTTTTATACACTGATGTGTCCCTTTAGAACACATAATAAACACCCAAAATAAATATTAATTTAACACACAATCTTGATAAATTTACACTTCACAATTCTTGATCACTAGGCCGTATTTCTGAGCCTATCACACGTGACCTCTTAATTTCCCGTTTCCAAGGGTGAAATTTATTCAATGTCGGCTTCCTATCCTGCAGAATACGAAAGTCTCGAAACATCTACTGTTCCCTGGAATCCAAATTCTTCTACTCCTATCCTGGATGACCGGCTATTTATCTAGCTTGAACGGCTTCTTTGTAGATCTGGTTTATCGATCCTAGCGAAAGTCTGTTCGGATCGAGGTCTCCTCAATAACCTCTCGATGACCTATGGATTTAGTTTATAGCAGCTAGTACTTCTCGAGTCTAGTACTTTTAGAATAGTTCGCCTGCTTTCTGGAGATAATGTTTATAGTCTCCGTGCTTCTTTATTTGATCGGTTGTAGCACTCCTACGTTTCTGAAATACGTTCCGAACCTTATTCTGTTCTTCCCTTTTTGGGTTCTTTAATTTAGATAACAGTTTATCTTTCTGATACGGTACTTCCGTACGTTATGATATATTCGTTCGTCTATTTAACGACCTATCGCCTTAAGTCCGACGTTCGCAGCCTGCTCTGACTATATCTTACGAACTTTCACTATAACTTGTATACAGTCGGGCCTAAATCCTGTAACTAGGATTTTCCTAATCTTTCAATACGGCGATACTTTAAATTTCTTCTTTACCACTCCTTATGGAGGCAAGCAAGTTGTTAACACTGCGACGCCTATGGCTATCGGATATTACTTCTGCGGTGTAACACAGCGTCTCTCCCCTCAAGGAGTACTAGTAACTGTCTTCGATGTGACGCAGTGTTACGCCCCACACGGCTGTCTGGATACTGATATGCTGTGATGTAGTCTTACGCCCCTCACGGACTGTCGGAATGACTGCATGCGTAGTAACACCCTCACGGGTTGTCAGAATAACTGCATGATTGGCTTGGTGAGGCCAGGAGTTTTATACCTTTTCGCTACAAAAAGATAAGACTCTAGTCCTTTCTGTGGCCAATTTCTAAAATAATGGTGGCACAAATATAAAAATTATACCTTCCGAAAGCTCGTCTTCTCAATGTCAAATAATCTCATTGCACCTAAGAATCGATCGTGCAATTCGGAGATATTAATTAATTTCTCGTCCTCAATTGTGTGGGTGTTGCATTTCTTTTGCTTTCTCCCCTCCACACAGGCCTTGGTAATTCCCCGATGACGTCGTCTGGCGTTTGCAGTTTTCTCCTGCGCAATTATTAAATGGTTTCTCTTTACTAAAAAATCTCTCATTCGAAATGATTCACTGTACTGTACTTGTTTACTCATTATTATACTTGTAAACGGGTTAAATTTAATTATTCCTCTTCTGGCGCATAAGCAGTGTTGTCAATTTCCAGCAACGTAAGGTCGATTTCCGAGTCAGGCTTCCTTGTTTAATCTTGGGAAATTTCCACTCGGTTATTAATACTCATGACTCGCTCCCTTCTGAATGTCAAGAGGAGTGATCTCATCTCACGAACACCTGGCCCTCGCCTCTTGCACCATATTAGGCTAGCATCTTAGCTGGATCTTTCTTTAAGTTACATTAGAAACTATACGTTTCTTTCATTTTTTCCCCAAATACATGGATTCGCCCTCATTGGACCCTATGGCACATGGGTTCAATATCCAGTGTCTAACTGCATGTAACGTCCATTGGACTTCAACCAAATTTTGTATTCTGTACCTTAAGAGGTGGAACTAAGAATATATTCAGTCACCAGGGCTGCCAAATGTAGTGCTCTATTAGGCTACATTATACCAGGTATATTTTGAACTAATTAGATATTTCGATATTGCCAACTTAATTTCGTCATTATTCTAGATAGGTTCTTATACTGTAGAATAATCATTGGCATGAAAAGTAGGCTGGATAGTTCTTCACGGAACTTCTTGTTAGTTAACCATATAGCCTACTTTCCAAATATTTGTTTTGGAAAAATTTGAGAAATACACTATTTTTGAACTGAGAGTGGGATAGAGGTAGCTGTGAGAGTTAACATATGATTTTTAGGATTATTACTTTAAACATATAGCCTACTTTCCCAATTCAACTTTTTAGGAAAAATTGAAAATTATTCTTGACTAGGCGTGGGATAGAGGAAAGAGTAAGTGTTGAGAGTCAATCATAAACCTTACTTTGGATTTTTTTGAATTTTAGTGTGTTGTTGTAGTCGCTTACACACATGGCGGTAAGCATTATGCTGCCATAAAATGGGTTAGGTACTCTCCAAGACCAACAAGTGAGTGCAAATATGTGATTGATAAGTGAGAGAAAATGTGGGGGCAAAAAGTGGGATCAAATGCGGGAGCAAAAAGTGAGAGCAAAAGTGGGAGCAAATGTGGGAGCAAAAGGTGAGAGCATAATGTGTAATCAATAATATTTGAAAGAAAAAGTGAGAGCAAAAGTGGTAAAACGTAGTAGAAATGCTTGAAAAATGGTAAAAAGTGGTAAAAGTAGTAAAAATGGTTGAAAAGTGGTAAAAAGTGGTATAAAAGTGGAAAAAAGTAGTAAAAAGCCAAGTGGTAAAAGTGAATGCAATTGGGTTGGTTTGGGTTTTGGTTCTGTTTAGTTTGGTTAAGTTAGGTTCAGTTCGGTTGAGTTCAGTTTGTTTCGGTTTGGGCCTGTAATTATTATACAATTTTACAAGTTACAACCTGTTTGCTAATTCAATCGTAGAATGTTAAACACTTGTATAGTATTACATTTTAGGTAATACAATTTCCCCGTACAATCGCGCCATTTAACGTTTTGTTAGTTTTTGTCCTTGAGACCTGAAACACGGTTTGTATGTAGAGGGAGTGAAGACCATTGATTTATGCCAAACGAACCTTTTTTTAATTCCTAATTTTTGAAATATAACCCATTTTGGAAATGTTTTGGAAAACATTCAAATATGCACTGTTTTCGGACCGACAGTGGAATAGAGGTAGGTGTAAGAGTTAACATATGCCTCTTTAGGATTTTTAGTTTAAACATATAGCCTACTTCCCAATTTTTTGGAGAAATTTGAAAAATACACTATTTTTTTTACCTGAGAGTGGTATAGACGTAGGTGTATGAGTCAATCATTAACATAAAGTACTTTTTTTTGGAATTTTAGTGTGTTGTTGTTGTTGTTGTTGTTGCTCACAAAACATGGCGGTAAGCGTTATGCTGCTATTGAAAAGGCCTAAATAATTTCCAAGACCATATAAGCAAACAAGCGAGAGCAAATATAAGAGAGCTAATACAAAAGCCAACAAAAGGCCAATAAAGCCAACAAAAAAGCCAACAAAAGCCAACAAAAAGCCAACAAAAGCCAATACAATTGTGTCATTTAACTTTTTGTTAGTTTATTTAAACAAGATATATTAGTAATATACTATAAAGCAAACCTGCTATGTGTATTGTTAGTGGTATGATCAAATGTGTTCATTATTGGAATGCATGCAGGCAGTTGAGTGAGTTGTTATATTGACCGATAGGTAACATGCTGGTAGTTGAGTGAGTTGTTATATTGACCGATAGGTAGCATGCTGGTAGTTGAGTGAGTGTTGATATCGACCGCTAGATAGCAAGCTGGGCGTTCAAGGAGTGTTGATATAGATCGCTAGGTACCATGCTGGTCGTTCAGGTAGTTCTCATAGTCACCGCTAGATAGCGGCAACATAATTTGCGTGTCGCATTTCACTATCTGACAAAGTGTGACGCGTGAAGAACGGACTTGTACAAGCTTTGTATATAAATTGAATATACAATTAACCACTAAATGTTTAGAACTAACATGTATAGCCTTGTGTAGGGAATATAGGGGTCCTTAGCAAGAAAAATTGTCTAACCCCACGAGTGTACAGCCTTTTGATATGCAGTAAGTACCTGATACCCTTGAGTAGGGTATAAAAATATTTTCAGTTGACTACTACCTTTTACAGTGTTCACATTGTGAAAGACTGCCTCACCGACAAGTGTACAGCCTTGTCATAGTCAGTAAGCAGCTGTTACCCTTAACTAGGGGTATATTAGAAGACCCTTAGCAAGAATATCGTCCGTTGACTACTACCTCTCACAGTGACCACATCGTGAAAGACTGTCAAAACAACCATTGTACAGCCTTGTACTACACAGTAACTAGCTGTTGGTCTTGGCTATGGTATATTAGAGAATCCTTAGCATGAATATAATCTGTTTACTACTACTTTTTACAGTGTTCACATCGTGAAAGACCGTCGAAACAACCAGTCTCCAGCCTTGTCATACGCTGTAAAGAGCTGTTGGTCTTGACTAGGGTATATTAGAGGACCCGTAGCAAGAATATCACCAGTTGACTACTACCTTTTACAGTGTTCACATCGTGAAAGACCGTCGAAACAACCATTGTACAGCCTTGTACTACGCAGTAAACAGCTGTTTGTAGAAATCAACATCCATAATGGAAGAACTATACCTAGCTATATGTGCAAAGAGTGTGGAAAAACTTTTCTTCGAGACTATCATAGGAAGCGCCATGAAGTATCGTGTGGTGAATTCCATGAGTTCAAGACCTGTGGTAATAAATTCAACAATGTGTACAACGGACGTCAGCATGCAGAATGTTGTAATGTTTTGTCATCATCTTCCATTTCTGTCGTTAACTTTGTAAATTGTGTTTCCAAGAATCTACTTAAGTCAGAGCCAACAAAACTTTATCTACTTTGTATGGTTCCAGACAAAAATGAAATTACTGAATATGAAACATTTTTGATGGTCGACTTAAATCCTATTTCATACGTTGTTATACGTGTAAGGATTTAAATTCATACCTTAATGAGTCCAAACAGCAAATAATACAAGCTATGCAGAAAGAACTAGCATAAGTCGATAAAAGTTAATCTTGGGGCTGAATGTTGATTCATTCATACGTCCACCAAATAAATTACAGATCGTGCTTTTGAAACACGAAATCAAGCCCTATTTTTGGAAACGGACTTAAGTAGTTTCTTGGAAACACAATTTAAAAAGCTAACTACGGAAATGGAGGAATCTGAGCTAAAAGGCAGTAATTGGGCTTTGTTAGCAGTAGAAGGAGTACGATGGTAAATAAGTAATGTGCCCTTTCGTAAAAGAAATATGCAAATCACTGTCCAGCTGCTCAGTCTTATCTCTTTGGGGCATAGAACGTCCTCCCACTGAGTGATTCACACATTATAGGATCAAGCTTAGGATAACACTTCACTGAAATGAAATTCAAAATCCTACTAATAAAAACTATTCAATTATCAAAATTTGGCGCTACAATACACAAACAACTGAATCAACATCACACTTGTTCTAATGAACAAGGAACAATACACATTAATCAGAAAACAATCGATAACTTAGGTTCCAATGAACCCTAAACAAAATTATCAAAACTAGTTTCACTTCCATTTAGCAACATTATAACTTTCCTCAAAATGAGCTCTGAAGGTCTCGGATAAACTGTTACATATAATTTTATGTTTAAAAACATATTAAATAATCAAAATTTGAATATATTAAAAAGACATTTGAGTTAAATACAATTCAATGGTATCAACAATTACCATTCATTTGGGTACCACATGACATTCGCAATATATCATCCCTCTCTCCAACACTACCAAAACTGTATTTGTTTTCGGGAATGTCATGTACCACAAGCGTTAAAGACTACTGATTTCCTCAATTCGAAATAGACTCCCAGCTACTCGATATCTCCAACAATCACTTGGGAACAATAAAATTTATCATGCAACAATGCAAAGGGACTTTTATTATTGTCTCTATTGACAATTTAATTATTCATGTAGTGCGGATCTATAATACAACGGCAAGGATAAAGAATCAATATAAAACTCGGTACAGATTACCGGTCCGTTAAAAGGTTTAATACATTAGAGTGCAGACATGGTCTGTCTCTGTCCTGGGCCTACCCCAACCGTGACCTCCATTAAGAGAACGTCGAGGCACTACCGGCTTAAATTTATGACAGGGGGAGGAGAGTCAATGCTCCCTCCTTTCTTAGACGGGACTTTAAACACCGCTTCCAAACAAGCGTGAAACTGAACTTGGGAAGGCTACACACCACATTAATATAACAACAATATTCTGAGGTTCCACTGACCTATTACTGTAGCTCAGGTATGATTATAATTTCGGAGTTTTAACACTGGGAAGTAAGAATTCAAAACCAATCATAATTAAGGGGCTTCCGACGTGAGAGAAATCTGGTTCGATTCTCTGGCCAGCCTCTAGGACACTTCCATTCTCGAGGGCTTAGGGCTAATTCCATAGAGCGAGGGTATCTAACCACTCCTCCTAACAATAATAAAAGCGACTTTGGGGAAAGGTATTCGCACACAATTCCACGCTTGGCAATAATAGGGCACCCTTTTTAAAAGTTTGTCACAGCAAACACAGACAAAATCAATTACTTCACCCAGCTGATCCCCGCAATTATAACTCCTGGCATTATCTTCACCGAAATTTTTAGCGTGACCATTTATTATTTAGCGCTCAAAGGCGACAATCAATACATTAGTGATGCCTTCCAAAATTTAATATTTATTTCAACGTAATTCATTTATATCTTCGTCCATAATTAACAGATTTGCCTTTTACTAAGTCTTGACTTTTCATTACCAAGAACACAACTGGTTCCGTAATTATTATTATCATTACTTTAGCACACAACGGCTCATACTTGAATTATTATTTCAATAATTAATTTATTCATTACATTATTCTCATTATTTTTAGCACACAACGGCTCATATTTGAATATTATTTCCATATCTTTTATAATACATTTTCCTTTTTATATTATCCTGTTTGCCTTTTAAATAACATTTTCTTTTTATATTCACAAGTATTCCACTGAATACGATTTCATTTGATTACACAATACATTTTAGCAATTTTTACGTTAGATTCCGCACTTATCATTTTCACACAGTTTTACATCCCTGATTTTCAATACTGGAGAATACATTCTCCGTGGTTACCATTGTTACATGAGACTCCCGAATCCAAAACAAATAATAAATTTGGGTGTTACATGGCTTATCCGGCCCCATCGTCCGAATTCCAGTGGTACGACATTCGGCCCACATTAAATGTCTTACTTCATGATGATACACACACTTACACTTATTAAATTGCCCTCTGGATTACACATTTTTAGATTAATATGAGGGTTTACACACATTTTCACTTCGCTAATAAGAATTATAATTTTCACTTAATATTATATTTACACACACAGAATTTCACTTTTGTGGCAACAACACACGTGAGTTCTTTCTTCACAAAATCCCAGGGGTGCAATTTTCAACGCTGCCTTCTACCTCCTATTCTGATATTGACAGTCTTGTACGAAATGAAACCTCCTAGGATAATGAGTTCCCTCCTAATTCTGGTGTTTAATTTATTGGCATTTACAATACTGCACGATAATATAGTCTTTTCCGGTTCGCAATTGTCTATCTGGGAAAACGGTATGTTTTACGTTTACCCCTGAAGTCGCTATACTGCGCTTTTACAATTGTTTATTTGATACTATGCGTCGGAACTAAATTCAGACGGCTATTGTCTTTTCTCTGTGGAGTACTTCTTTGAAACTCCACGTGGCTACGGATATCTCTTTGTAGATTCCTACTTCTATCGCCACTGTGTTACCCTAATCTCCTCAACCAGGAAAATTAGGTGTTAGCTATGTTTTGACACCACCGTGGTTATACTTACGCACTGGGAAAACTTTTTTAGAGTATCTACTCTTTGCTGATGTCTCGTATACTTTCGAGATATTATGTTCTCACTTCGAATACTAGTGTCTGGGCTTCAACTACTCTCGCCGGCTAACGTATGTTTTCACTCAATATTTATAGCTTGGCCTACCACCGTATACTATTATACTTTCGAAGTTCTAACTATACATTTCTTTTGAAAAGAACCTCAACGATTTAGAGCGCGGCGACACTGAAGAAAGCTGGACAGTACTTCGATTTAGAGTACTTCCGCGTCGTGATAGAGGTTCGAGTCCTACTGACTGAACAAGACTGCCGGTACTTTGACACAGTACCACGCCCTTGGGCGTCTCTGGTAGACTGCTTGTGATGCAGCACTCCTGCACTGGGAGTTCACTGTAGACTGCATGTTGATGCTTGGGTTCCTGGCCCTTATATCTGATTCTGGCAAAAATAAACAAATTTCTCTTCTTCTCCACCACCAATTTCCAAAATAATCGTCGTACGATGTTAAAAAATATCTCTGAAAAGCTGAGGTCTTAAACGTCTCAACAGTATCTAAGTTTCCAGGAATCGATCGTAAAAATCTTTAATATTAATTTAAATGTTCTCTTCAGATGCGTGGGTAGTGATTATTGCTGTCTCCCACCATCAGCTTCTGGTTCGGAGACTCACCGACTACGTAATGATGAATTTGCATTTCTTCCTGGTACAATTTCTATGAACTTGATCCACTCTAAAATATCTCATTCCCTGGATAATTATCACTGATGGAGTCCTTTCTTTACTTTAATGCCTGCAAAGGGCTTAATTTCAATTATTTCTCTTATTTCCAGGCCCCTCCCTTCATGCGACGCTGCTATTTTATTGTCGACTCAGGGCTATTTCCGAAACTCCGTCTCTCTCATCAATGGAAGTTTCCAGATCTAATTTTACCGGGTGCGTAACCAGCTCTCTGGTGACTGTTCAGATGACCTCACCGGGCAGCTGTGGTCTGGTAATCTCTGGTTGCACAACTTGGCATTGCCTCACGCAATCTTATGAAGTATCAGCTTCTCAACTAACATCAGAACTCCCTTCTAAAGCCTGCATTTATTCTTTCTTTTCTTCGAAATACAAGGATATGAGTTCGATACTGCACCTCTCCCATGGGTTCAGTAAGTACAATCCCTTGCGTGGTAGCAAGGGATATTCCATTACCAGCAGCTATAAAAGCAAGAAAAGCCTGCATTAATCCTGAAAACTTGAAAGATGAAAAGTGTTTTATGTATGCCATTTTAGCAAAACTGGTTAAAAAGGATTCTCAACGCATTAGTAAATACAAGGACCTGGAAGACAAGTAAGATTTTTCTGTAATACCGTTTCCTACATCGCAAGCTGTCATTCCCAAATTTGAAAAAGCCAAAGACATGTCCATTAATGTATTTGGACTGGAACAAGACAGCAAACTCTTCCCTCTAAAGGTTGTGGATCAAGAGCTACAAGACCATAGCGACCTCCTTCTGCCAAGTTCTTCATCTGTTCAAAACCATTACGTCTTTTTCAAAGATTTTGATAAACTAGTAGGACATCAGATTACCCACCATGAACATAAGATATATACGTGTAAACGGTGTTTTACTCACTTCGATAATCAATGAGGGCAACAAGGAATGGAAAAAATGAAAAAACATAGAGCTTTGTGTGTCCTGAATGACATTGCTAAGGTTGAAATGCCTATAAAAAACATTGTCAAATTCTGAAATGTTGAAAAAATTTTGAGAATACCTTACCTTATCTATGCAGATTTCGAAAGTATACTCATACCCTATAAAACATGTCTACCTAATCCTGAGGCTAGTTATACAGCCCCATACCAAAGTCATGTTCCTATGAGCTTTGGTATATATGTTAAACCCGCGTCAGCTGTGGAACACATAAAGACAAACCTTCCAAGCCAACCTATTATTTATCGTGGAGCTGACGCAGCAGAAAAGTTTATGGACTGTTTGATCTCAATAGCTAATGAAATTGATCGCCTTTACAGCTTAAATATTTCAAAGGCCTTAACTGAGCGTCAAGAAGCAGAGTTCCAATCTTCTTAAACCTGTTATTTGTGTCAAAATCAATTCCTAGAACACCTGGACACATCTGATTGTTACTCTACATCAAACAAGAAAACGTTGGGTAAATTTAAAGACGAGGCCTGTAGACAAATTATTAAAGCATTTGTTGGACTTAGAGCTAAAATGTATGCTTTAGACATAAATAGTAAAGAAATCAAAAAGATTAAAGATATTAGCAGTGGTGTTGTCAAAAATTGTATAAGCTTTCAAGATTATAAGGATTGTATTATGAAAAACGAGGTAAAAATAATACCAATGAACATTATTGCTTCTAAGCAGCATGACATATCATCTATAAGACTAAACAAAATTGCTTTGTGTCCTAGTGATGATAAAAGTGTAATTGATTCAAATGGTATAGGCACGCATGCCTATGGTCATTACTCAATCAGTGACTATGCTTAAAGAGTTAAGTTATGAATATCAAAATCCTCTGCCTGCATGTAGCAAAAATATAAACAAAACAATTTAGGAAATAAAACAATAGCACTACAAAAATAGGAAAAATGGTATTCTATCCAAAAATAAATAAAAATAGAAAACAAATAAAACCAACTCTACAATTTATTACAAAAATGTATTATGTGTAAATATTGTATATGTATTTAAAAATGAATAAAAATATTGTATGGACACTGCTTGTACATTTTAATTACTACCCACCTCTCCCCACTCCTAATGCAAAATGAACTTCGTACATGGACTAAATCAAAAACATGTAAACAACAAAATTGGAAAAACCATGTTTCCATATTGACAAAAATTGAAAAACGTTAAACTGAAATTTTAAAAACTGTAAATGGGAAATTGGGAAATTTGCAAATGTGTAAACAACAAATTGGAAAATCCATGTTTCTATATCATTAAATTGAAGAACTTTAAACTGGCATTTTAAAAACTGTAAATGGGAAATTTTGAAATTGACAAATGTGTAAACAACAAATTGGAAAATCCATGTTTCTATATCATTAAATTGAAGAACATTAAACTGACATTTTAAAAACTGTAAATGGGAAATTGTGAAATTGACAAATGTGTAAACAACAAAATGCAAAATCCATGTTTCCATATTGACAAAAATTCAAAAACTTTAAACTGAAATATAAAAATATAAAATAATGGTAAGTGGGAATTGAGGAATTGACAAATGTGTGAACAACAAAACTCTATGTATGTGCATTAGTCTAGCTTAAGTTAGGATAGGTCAAGTTAGGTGAGGACATGTTTGGTTAGGTGAACTAAGGTTATGTAAGTTGAGGTTAGGTGAACTGAGATTAGATAAAAACTAAAATCCAAAATGTTAAAATGTAAAATAAAAATAAAAAAATTAAAATGTTATAATGTAAAATCTGAAATCTTTAAATGAGGTTTCTGTGGGTTAGGTTAGGTTAGGTAAAGTTAGGTAAAGTTATGTTAGGTTAGGTTAGTTTAGGTTAAGTTAGGTTAGGTTACGTTAGGTGAAGTTAGGTTAGTTTATAACTAAGTTTATTATTCGTGCTCTCATATTTACTCTCACTTTTTGCTCCCACTTTTACTTACATTTTTGCTCCCACTTTATTATTGCTATCGCTTTTTGGCCCCGCTATTTATTGCTCTCACTTTTTGCCTCCATTTTTTGCTCCCTCCTTTTGTTCCCACTTTTTTATTGCTCTCAATTTTTGCTACCACTTTTTGCTCACATGTTTGCTCTCACTTTCAAGTTAGGTTAGGTTAGGTTAGGCTAGGTTTGGTTAGGTGATTTTAGGTTAGGTTAAGTTAAGTTAGGTTAGGTAAAGTTAGGTTAGGTAATGTTAGGTTAGGTTAGGAATGTGACCTTGTAGTTTACTGTTTTTGGAAAATGTAAAATGTAAAAATATAAAATTAAAAAATGTAGCATGCAGTAATTTAAATTTTAAAATTAGGTTTTTGTGGGTTAGAGAATTGTTGGGTTAATGACCTTGCAGTTGAGTGCTTTGACACCACAAATACAAATAATAAATAATAAATTAAATATTAAAATAAAGAAATTAAAAAATTGATTAAAAATTATATAAATAATAAATTAAGTAAAAAAAATAATAAATAAATAATAAATAAATAATTAATAAATAACAAATTATTTATAATTAATAACAAATAAATAATGATTTGAAAAGCCCGCCATTACAGAGTGTGGTTGCGCCTGGCGGCCATTTTGCCCATTAGCCCTGCGCTAGCTATGACTGCCCCTCCATAAGAATAACACTGGGTTGGACTCACGCGGCGGCCATCTTGCACATTAGCCCCTGCGCCAGAACCGGCTAACATTACCTACTGATCTCATAAGCCTCTTTTTTTTTCATAAATGAAAATAGGCTAAAAAGCAGTCTTTTGCTGGGAACGTTATGGGGAGTTAAGATACGTTTTGAAAATCCTGATTTGAGCAAAATGTCCGGCCTAAAATCGTAATTGAATGAACATTCTACATTTGCCAGTCCGATCTTGGCAATTCGATATTTGCCTATCTGGAAGTGCCCCATTGACAGGTAGCAGTCAGTGGCAGTGCTTTCTTCCCCATATTCTAGAGTTTGTCTACTTCAAAATTATGCGATTTAGTGAGACCGAAGAATTAAGACATGTGAGTGGTCTCAAGCTAGGGATGGACTCGACCATCCTGAGACTGATTTCTCCCTCGGGTTTTTCACATTAAGACCTGGGAAATGTCTCCCTTGGGGCAGATGACCTCGCTGTTCCGTCCCTTAAAACAACAGTACAGTAACTAACTAAAGTGACTTGTTCCTAAATACAACCCTCGTAAGCACAGGAAGTATCCATCCCTCAAAAGAAGCAACGGCAAAATTTTATTCTTCCGCACTTCACAAGTTGGCATTTGTAAAATCATGTCCCAGTTACTGAGTTCATACTTACCACTACAGATCTGCGAAGGCATTCATGGAGATATTCTTATAAAATTTAGTACCACCACATTTTTTTTCAAGTAGGCTGTGTTGTCACGGTAACTTTCGGTTTGAGTCACTACAATGATCTCACTGTTACGCTGTTTAAACCAACAATACCTAACCAACAATGTTTCTAACATATTGTTCTAAGGGACGGAATATTTATAAAGGTCAATGAACGAATATCCACACGGTGTGAATCCAGCGGACGGTTTTGTGTTGCCTCCCTCTAGAGAACTATGGAAATATGCCCCGGATGAAGCAATAGACGTCTTGCATAAGACCATCATTGACATATGGGGGAAAGAACAACTACCGGAGGACTGAAATGTAGCTTTAATCCATCCTTTACATAGGAAAGGAAATATTAAAGATGTAAACGACTATCGTGGTATCTCATTACTCCCAGTAGCATACAAGATTGTATTGTTACGCATCCTAGAACGACTAGAACAACAAGTTGACGGTTCGCTTGGACAATACCAAGGAGGATTTCGGAAAGGCCGATCAGCAGCAGAGGAGATCTACAATCTTAAAACTAATTTAAGATATCATATGCAGAGAGACCTAACATACGTGTGTACTTTTGTAGACTTCAGAAAGGCATACGACTCCATTGATCGCGATGTGTCGCTTCAAATAATTGCAGAAATGGAAGTTGACAAAAAACTGCTAGCGGTAATACGAGGAACACTGACAAATACCATCTCCAAAATAAAATTCCAAGGTTGCTAACATCAATGACAACACAGCCCAACTGAACACCGAATATGGAACAATAAACCGTGTGCATAATTTTAAATACCTTGGGGAGTGGATCCAATCAAACGAACTCGATACAGAGGCCATAGCGGCCAGAGCAAAAAAACAAAAAACAAAAAAAAACTGGAGGTAGCTTTTCAAACCACCCGGAACATATATAACAAAATGTGCTTTTCTATGAATACCAACATTCATCACTACATCACTGTCGTTAAGCCGGTATCCCTCTATGCGTCAGAATGCCTTATCCTCTCTCAGAAATGTGTGCTTGCTATGTTAGAGCAAAAAGAGAGAAAGATTCTCCACAACATACTTGGTCCAAACTACAAAAAAGGGATGTACGTAAGAAAATCTAGGCAAGAAATCTATTCTAAGATAGAGAAGATCACAGACACAATGTGCAAACGCAAGGCACGCTTCTACGGTCACTTGCGACGGATGGACGACTCTAGATGGACAAAACGTATTTTAACAATTTCGACTCAAAACCAAAAAGGACAGTTCCATGGTACGTTATCGTGAAGAAAGACATCCAAGAAATGGGCCTACGACCAGATGACGCGCACAAACGAGACCTTTTCCGAAGAAGCATCGTGACTTTTGGGACTTTCCGAGATGAGAAATGGACAACCGGTGCAAAGTGGTCGGATGTACGCCGTGCTCGACACAGCAAGTTAATGAAAACCTACTGGATCAATCGTAAATTGAATAAACGCCGGAATGTAAAGTGGAACGTATCGTAGTACCCAGTTGGCCGATTAGCGAATAATAAATACAGTGAATAATAATAATAAGCCAAACAAGGCTTAGAATCTCAAGGATGGACCACAAGTCCCGGATATAGAGATAGGATGGATCGAAAAGGTTAAATAATTCAAGTACCTTGCTGAGACCATACAGGACATTGGACTAGAAAAGTCGCAGTGAGAGATAGGATCTCAAAAATGGAGAGAGCATATGACTTAAAAAAACATCTACAATAAGAAAACCTTATCCTGGAATGCCAAAACAAAACACTACTACACCGCGGAGAAAACAGGAAGTCTGTATGCCAGTGAATGCCTGCTCGAGAAGTTCGAGAATGCTCAGCAAAACTATGGAACCTGTAATACTGAAATCGGATAGAAACTTCGGAGAAATAAACAAGTTCACCAGAAGGTGGAGAGAATCTCGGAGATTGGCGTTCGTGGGACATCTTCCAGAATGAACACAAGTAGAGCTTGCCACGGTGGGTGAGTTGTTATCGTACCTGACTGCCAACCCCAAGCTTGCGCGTTCACTCCTGGCCGTGGTAAGTGATTTCTTAAAGGCGACAAAATTCACGATACGCATGTCATACGATGTTGGCATGTTAAAGAACCCATTTGAATTCAGTAGGCCGTGTTTATAATGGCAAAATTAATCTCGGGATTTTCCGCTAAAACAAAGTTCCTCATTTCTCTACTAGAAAGCGCTATAGTGTCAAGGAGCTTAGATATATAACCCCCTCGACTTGCATAGTGCTCCGAGGAGCAATAAAATTCGACATGCAAGTTGCCCTTTGGGTGTCAATTAACAAAGCTTGCACCCAGCACCCGAGGCCACACGAAATTAATATTATTATTATTACTATTATTATTATTATAACACAAGTAGACTTACCAAATAAGTATTTGATTACTTCTGGAGAAAAAAGATCACTGCATCATGGATTAATGATACGAGCAAGGAGACGGAACGATAAATATCTCAAAAGTTCAATTGCTAAACAGAAATACATTTAGGATCAAAGTGAAACATTTGGAAGGGGATCGAGACGCAGGAAGAACTAGAGCCTGAACCAGAGAACAACGGAGGCAGGACAGCGAACACATGAAGAAGTATTGGATGAGGAGGGAAGTCCTCTCGAAGAAAGATACATTTTTCAGCGTGTCAATTCACTTGTAAGTAATAGTAATAATAATAATGATGATGATGATGATCGTTTGACCTCCGGAGAGGCCGAGTGCAGGTCTTTCTTGTTGACGCCCGTGGGCGACCTGCGCGTCGTAATGAGGATGAAGTGATGAAGACGTCACATACACCCAGTCCCCGAGCCACGGAAATTGAACCCAGGAGATTAAAATCCCTGATTGCTCGGCCGAGAATCGAACCCGGGGCACGTCGGGCCAAAGCCTAGCCACGGAGCCGGGCATTAATAATAATAAGAAATATGAACTTGAAGACATCAAGAAAGAAGAAAGAAAAATCATTCGGAAATTGCTAGGAGCAAGACTCACTCCTGACGGGTACCGACAACAGTCAATCAAGACAACTGAAAAATACTCAAACTTCGAATTCGACATCAGAAAAAGACGATTGAAATTCTTCGGGCACAAAAATAGACTGCCGAATACCCGACTCACCAAAAGCATACTGGATTACATATCATCACTCAAAAGTACAACACCATGGATGAAAGAAGTACAAAAAGACATGCCAACTGCTAACATAACCGACACATCAGACATAGACTCCTTCCGTAACAAAGTGAACAACTGGAAAGTCCAGAGCAGGCAAAACCTACACCTTACAGACCTCAATGGTCTGACGAAAGAATGAAACAATACTGGCCAAATAAGAACGTCAAGAATTGAGTCAAAGTGCTTAACGTTTTCCAATATTGAGAAAATACGCTGTAAATAAATAAATAAATAAATAAATAATGTTGATGGCCGCATAACACTTTTGCAAGTTCTAAAAGAACCTGAAATTCATATCTGAGATCTCTGAATCCTTTGAAATCCAAATAGGATTTTGGCAAGGAAATGGATTGTCACCACTGTGCTCTCGAAAGCGTCATCCATGAATGGAGACATGTTCACCAATCCAAAGGAATTCCTAATGGAGTTCAAATAGGCTGAGCTCGTGATGATATGGATTGCCTCGCTTTTGCAGATGACCTTGTTCTTCTTGCTTCTTCAACTGAAATAGCCACTCAGAAAGTTAATTACCTGTATACTTGCGTAGTTAATATTGACCTCAAAACTCACTTCATCTCTCAGCAGCACACATTCTCTGCGACATCTTCTGACAACCCACGGTTGTATCTTCAAAGTGGAAAGGCTGAACCCAACAATTCTGAAAAATTTGCCATCTTAACACGTGTCAACAAATTTGAAACAGCATTCTGACTTACTCAAAATGCATACCTTATAAAAAAGAGTCTATCTCTAGAAATGCACAAATTAGATATTATCAAACTATGATTATACATGAAAAATTAATGCAGCGGAATGTTGAACCCTTCGAACACACGACCTGGTTATAAAACTGGCAATTAAGGAAAGCTAGATTATCAGGAACGTTCTTGGTGTTTACAGACTTTGGAGAAACAGCGAAAAGATGTCAAGCTCACTTCTTCAGATTGTCAGCTGAAATAATTTCTAAATTTTTGTTATCCTACTTCAGTCCCTAAACGATTCCTCCTTGGCTGGTTGAGATAAGAACCTTGTTGTTATTGTCTTCAGTCTTTTGAATAATTTGATGCAGCAGTCCAAGCCTCCCTGTCCAGAGGTAATCGTTTCATCTCTACATAGCTACCACATCCTAACTCCGAGGCAATCTGTTTATCATATTCTAACCTTGGTCTACCCCTACAGTTCTTGTCCTCGACCCTTCCTTCCATAACTAAGCTTGCTATTCCTGGGTGTCTTAGTATGTGTCCTACCAACCTATCTATTCTCTTTATTAGCAGTCACCAGAAACATCTCTCCTCTCCCACTCGTCTTAATACCTCTTCGTTTGAAACCCTATCTACCCATCCGATCTTCATCATTCTCCTGTAACACCACATTTCAAACGCTTCAATTCTCCTCTTTTCTGCTGCACAAATAGTCCAAGTTTTACTTCCATAAGCGTCACGCTCCTGACAAAGGCTTTTAAAAATGACTTCCTAATACCTAAATCTCTACTTGATGTCAACAGATTCCTTTTTTGTAGAAATGCCTACCTTGCCTGAGCCAACTTACTTTTTATATCCTCTTTGCTTCGTCCATCACTGGTTATTTTGCTTCGTAAGTAACAGAAGTCTCCTACTTCCTTTAGCTTTTCAACTGCCAATTTGATGTCAATAGGGGTTTCTGATTTATTTCGGCTGCATTCCAATATTATTGTTTTTACATTTATTAATTATCATCATGAATTCTTTCCTCAAGACGGAGTCCCTACCATTCAAAAACTCGATCAAATCCTCTGGCATGTCGGCCAAGATGACGATGCCTTTTAAGGTATGAAATTTCAGAAACAGACATTCTACTCCAAACACCATTGAAACAAACACTAAACAGGCGCATGAGGACGAAGTAACAACTCGATCAAGCTTGCTCATGCTGACGCATGGAAGAAAGAACACTCCGAAAGGATGAAAACCTGGAGGGCCCACAAGATGTCAAACAGTTGAGATCTCGCGATCCTTAGTGGTCCTTTTGATGCAGCAGCAGCAGCAACAGCAAAAGAAGAAGAAGAAGAAGAACTTGCATAGCGAGGTGGGAAGGATGATGGATCCCATCAAAAAAGAAGACTGATTATATTCGGCTATATTATTCACATAAATGACGACAGGCTGAAGCAAGTATGAGAGCTCACAGCTAAACCTAGAAGTGGTCGAGGGAATAACAGAAAGTAATAGAAACGTCTTTCAACAGAAAGTCAAAGACTTCAGAGTACCGACGACAACCAAGCTCATAGAAAAGAAGAAACGCTCATATCCAGAGTGAAGAACATGTCAGCCTAAAGAGGCCATAACGATGTTGATAATAACAAATCGATAAATTACGTGGCAAACATTACATAGCTACCAGGGGCGTATTATACAATACAGCCAAAATCAACGAGACCAAGCCCCTGGCCGACGAATTGATGTAGGCGTAGGCCGGTTCTTCGATAGTCGCTGCACCACCAACACGACGCAGCCGAAAGACACACGGAGAGGCGGCCCGGAAGAGGACTACCGACCTGCTGGACCTTCAGTAAGAAAGGCCACCTGAGCAAGGACTGCGCTGATCGCCGCCGCCGAGGGTATCCGTCGGGAAATCAGCCGTCTGAAAACCGCGCGGCCTAGGGAAACGAGTATTAGCCAGCCTTGGGGGGCAAAGGTTGGCTTGTGACAGTCGTCAAGCCCCGCAGTCCAAGTCCGTGTGACGAAGTTACGGAGGGACAATAGCAGCCTGATGGTCGACGTACTCGTCAACCGAGTGAGCTGGCCCATGCTGATCGACACGGGAGCAACGAGGACCATCGTCAGTCCCACCGTGATCCCGAAGTGGAGAGTGCAACTCACACAAAGGAACCTCCAGCTAATAACCGCGACAGGAGAGACCGCACCGGTACATGGCGAAGCATCACTGGAGTTCGTCATTGGTCGACGGGCGGTGAAGCATCCAGTGCTTGTGGCTTATGTATCAAACGAAGTGATCATCGGACTGGACTTCCTGGACCAGAACAACATCTTGGACCTGAGTACTAACACTCTCCACTACGGAGGTGAAGAACTTGCTGGTCCTGCTTGCACTTTTTATGAGACATTGGTACACGAATGTCTTGGCAGTACCACCAGGACCATCTATGAAGTATGCATTAATTTTATTGTTCTGTAGCATAGCGTTAATAATTTCATTTGTGATGAGTCTTTGATCATCATTCGCTCTCTGAATAATTGAGTCATGATCAGTATCAGGGAGCTTGGAAGATTCATTCCTTTCAGTACGTGGTAAGTTACTGATAACTGGCAACCCAAAAGTTGAAAGAGAAAAAACATATAATTTTGACATCTTACTGATATCGCAGAGAGTCATTCGATAAGCGGTTTTGCTGGTTGTAAAGACGTAAGTAATCCTCACTAAGATAATCCTTAAAAGTATCCTACAATTCAACTGAATACGATCGTTGTTGAAATATACAAATGAAGGAAAATAATTGTCTCAATTGAAATGGCATTTGAAGAACTAACGCGTCTCGTAGACAACAGCTTCGTCCTGAATTAACCTTCGTTCCATTGCTGCTTCTTTGAATGAAGAACAGCACACATTGTTTACTGTCTTTACATCCTGATAACAGGTGGTATCTACCACGTGATGTAACAGTAATCGTTTTTATATTACACTGGGGAAACGTTAAATATTCTACCTATTATTTTTCCAGATTTTACTCTTTTTTTCCAGACGCGTTTGCTACTTTCCCAACTGGGTATTGAACCCATGCAAAGAAGCATATGAGACTCAGTTTCGGGGGGTGTAACGGTTCATATCGTAAGTTGTTGTCAGGGCGCTTCATTAACTTGCAGGGTAACATATAACAAAATAACATGCAGGAAAGAGTGAAGCCAGGGTTAAAACAAATGAATTTAATAACAAATCACCATATTTACACTTAACAAATAACAACAAAAACTCCCATCTGACTCCCACTTAATAAAAAAAATGCCAAAAACTAGGCCAAAATCTCTGGAGAGATTAATTACCTGGACCAAGTGTCCCTAAGATAAAAAATAACAAAAGTGACCATATATGTGCGTATGTCGTTCTACATGCATCACGATGTGTACAATGAATGCGTGATTCGTCATCATCCAGAATAATCCTTCAGACAACGAATCCACATTTCTTAGAGCTAGACCGACACGGGGGAACACAACTACAATACTTAAAATTAAACCGACACTTCCTAAATCTAATATAATGATATTTATTGCAACCAATGGTCAAATACAATAATAATTAAAATTGCACACAATGAAGTCATGTACAGAATTCTGTTAATGTCACTGTTCTCTTACTACAAACTTTTGCGTGATATCTTTCACACGACTTTCCACACAACTCACACCTACAGTTCTCGTCTGGGTTGTGGTATACCTTCTTGCAGCACAGCTTGAAATGAAAACCATGAACAGCGAAACGTGTCATGAAATGGCGAAGTTCATACATAGAATTCCTCCACTCGGAGGTCATCATGGCATCTGTTTGGTAGAAATCCCTCCAGATGTTGGCTTTCTTCTCTTGAAGTTCTTGCAGTATTAACTGATATTGCTTTGTAGAAGGCAGTAACATTCTTATACGTAACTCTTCTATGTAAAATGGTTGTCTAATATAAACAAACACAAAATTTCCGTGTGAAATTGGAATCAAATTGCCGTAGCAACGTTTACTGCCTAAAAACTTAGGACTTCTCACACAAATCAACACAAGTACATTAACACGTGACCAATAAAAATACACAAATGACCGCCGTCAAAATTTACAAGTACTCTACCACTACACCGCACAGGTGTGACACACAAATATTACATGAATCGAGTCATAAACAAAGCAATAGGCACACAGCCAACATTTACGTTAATAATACAATATTTTTACCCATACAACGTACAACAAGCCGTTACACACATGGCGAACTCCCCAATTAATTATGGCTTAAAATAACCATCACAATGAACAGGTTTGCTACATGAAAGCTTACAGGGGTCAGTCGGACAATCAGGACTGCCTATCAAAATAAGTCACAAGGCAAAACGGGCGGTTTGTGGAACTCTGCATGTCTGTCAACCCACGTGTCAAAATATCTCGACCTCCCAGGACATGGGGTCGAATCTCGAAGAACTGTGCCCCCAAAGCACAAAATACGTGTGTGTGTGTCAGAAAAATATGGACAAGAAACAGCGGTCTCCCTAGAGCACCCTGTCTTTCCATCAAAATATAACAGCAGCAAAATATGAGAGCGGTAGGACCTCTACCCCCTCCTCACGTAGAATCAACACACACTTGACACAGTAACACACACAATGACACGTATGGGTTTTGACAGACCCTGAAATAAAAAGACACAAATAATTTCCACATGCTGGCGCCACCGTTCTATGCCGTGACTAGTCAACCTGAAAAGGACTCAAAAAAATCTATCAAAATTAGAACGAAGGTGTTCTACAAAATTACTTTTAAGTTGGTGCGCTTGGCAACCCTAATATGAATAATAACCTGTTCAGCAAATATCTTACAGTAATTACCTCCCATTCCTATTTCAAATATTAACGTTAATAAAGCACCATTTATTGAATGTAACGGGTTCCGCATTTGCAAGGATAAAATCACGCACGCACGCCGCGCACATTACATATGACTCAAGGAAAAACAAATATCTAACAAACACTTTGGCCACGCGCCAACGGACATTTAAAACATTTAGTGTCGGTGCAAGAAAAACTCTAAACAACAAGAAAAGAAATATGACTACTTACAAAAAGTTCCCCGGCCAAATCTAACTACATAATTGAAATAATCCAATTTTTGTACATCACCGATCTGCTTGTAGAACTAAGGACATCCTCCTCAACCCATTGCCCCTATGGACAAATTAGCACTCCATCGTGGTCGTCTGCGTTGAATTGTTGAAGTTCATCCCAACTCCAAACCACGTGCTGATCATCTTGGTATCGACTCCTTGGCAGAAAAGTTCAATGTTAATTATTTGTCCTGTCTATAATCGCTTGCAGGTTACTCAGTTCGCCCACAATTGTCCTAATGCGATTAATTGCGAAGACTGGCCCTAGATATCTCGCACACACGCACAATAAAACAAATATAAAATACACTGCAATTTGTACATAATATACATCTCGAGACCACGCCACTGGCTCGATAACAAGTTTAAGATCTTGGCTGCACTAGCAGTCGCTATCTTGCTCGGTATTTCCGTACTGTACTGTTGACCTTCGTTCCAGTGAGCGCTAATTAGGGTGTTACAAGACTTGCCCCACAATGCTGAAATGGTCGTCTTTAAGCAAATGTTACAAGTTACCACGCGCTGGCGTGAAATATTTAGCTCACAAAATAAAGTTGATTTCAGAATAAAAATGTATTAGGGCTTTAAAATTCGTTAATGCAACTGATATGAATTTAGCTCCTCAGAGCTCACAAATAAAATAACTTAACCAAATTCAGAGCGTAAAAATCACGATACAAACTGGCGTGAAGTTAGCCTCTCAAGGCTCCACAAAGAATGACTTCTAATAATTCCGAGCGTCAAAATCACGATGCAAACTGGCGTGAAGTAAGCCTCTCACAGCTCCAAAACGATTGACTTAGAGTAGCGTCATGCCAAACTATTTATTAGAAAATGACAGGGGACGGAGGAGTGGTGTGGAATCGGATAAAAACTTCCAGAGTTTTTGTCTCACAAAAATGGGACTTGTGCCATTCTTCTTCCAATAAATCAAACGTCTCAATGCACTCGTGCGGAGATTAATCCGTTCGGCGGTTCTTTAGATACCCAATTCCGCGGGCTTTTTACTACTGACGCTGTCCACCGCGTGGTCATGGCTTGGTCTCTTGTGATTGGCTGATTCAATCGTATGTTCGTTGCAAGTGACTCGTGATCCTTCCTTTATGCTTCCAATTTTGGTACAGTAGTTGCTCAATTTGGCCTTGAGCCCGACTAATTCTAGCCGTCCCCTAAGAATAGCTACCAGCTCAGCTCCTGTTGCAATCATTACGAAATGCTGGCCTCCCTTTATCCATGTCGACTTCCTCAAGTACTGCCTGGGCCGTAGTAATAATAATAATAAATATGAATACTTATTTATCGTAGATCAATAAGGGTTCATTTATCCTCAGCAAGGTTTTGAAATTCGAAACAATTTATTGGTTTGGATTTCAAAAACAAAATCCACTGTAGTAACCATACATCTCTTTAAATCTCACTCAGCTGCTCGAGTGTACGCCCCTCTGACTCAATTAGCGTGCTCCCTTTCTCGCTGGAATGTCATTCATACTTCCTCACTAGGTCTCCCCCTTCTCCTCAAGTGGTTGCCACTCCTGTCGTCTCAGCTGCTCGTTGTTTACAAACAAAGTGCGTACTCTGGCGCTCCCCGTAGATTTGAGTGTTGGCTCTCAAAATAAAATTTTTGCAATACAGATTCTGCACACATCATCTTTCCTAGTCATCAAATGGTTCCCTTCTGTAGTAAGGTTTTAAATTGGCGCTATTAAAAACAGATTTTGCACCAGTGCTCACTTCTTCCAGTCTGTAGGCATTGTTGCCCAGATTCTTAATTACCCGGAACGGGCCAATACATTTTGGACAGAATTTTGCGAAGACTTTGTTCTTAGGGTCGGATATCGGTGGTCTACGAACCAGCACTAATTCTTGTTCTTGTAACTCTCGGTGAAACTTCTTTCCTCGGTACCGTCTCAGCCTTCGGTCCGCTTGGTTCCTCATGTGCTCTCTCGTTCGCTGGATTCGCAAGTCATGCGCTAGTAATGGATCCCTTGGGCAAAGAATGATCTTGTCCCAAGTTCTTTCTGGCAACCTGTTGTGGTGTACAATCAGTGGGACTTGACCCGTCGACTCGTGCTTAGTGGTGTTCATGCACATCTCAATTTCCCCTACTTTGTCAACCCATTTATTGTGTTCGTTAGGAATCATTACTCGGTAGTACTTAGCAACACAGCGAATTGTTCTCTCGCTCGGATTTCCACAAGGATGACGAATGCTTGAAAATACGTGTTTTATTCCTAGGCTCTCCAAACCTTGCCTAAAAACATTGCTCGTGAAATAGGTTCCATGATCTGATAGAATAGATTCCGGCTTCCCAAGCATCGGAATAACTTTGTTCTTAATTCGACTGAGGACTTGTCTTGATGTCGTCTTCTGAATAGGACATAGCACGACCATCTTCGAAAATACGTCGACACACACCAGAAGGTGTCGGCGTCCGCGCTTTCCATTTACTAAAGGGCCAATGCAATCGATAGCGAGCATCTCGCATGGTGTCTGAGGTAATAGTGGTCTTGGAGGTTGTTTCAGAATAAAGTTGTTCGGCTTCGTGCGCTGGCATGCGTCACAAGTTCTAATTACTTCAACAATGGTGAATCTCATCTTAGGCCAAGTAAAGGTCTCCCCTATCGTAGCTTCAGTCTTATCCGTGCCGATATGTGCTAGGCTCTTGTGAACATGCCAAGTTAATCCCCTCTGTAGTGATGCTGGAACTAAGATCCGCAGTTTAGTATGATGCTCATCCACGTACGTATGTAACAAGTTATTTAAGTAGTGAAATCTCGCTTGTTTAGCACTGGCTTCTCGGTAGTCCGGTGAATTTGGTTGTAATTCCTTCCTGTAGAATTTTATCATCATCATCATCATCCATGGGTCTGCTTCTTGCTCCTTCCGAATATCCTTCAATCTTGCAAAAAACTCACGAGCCTTAGGTGTTAAGGAAATATTGTGAACTTCCGCTGTTACTTCGTTTCCGTCCTCAGGATTTCTACTCAAGGCATCTGGTATGACGTTCATTGTTCCAGGGCAATGCTCTATTGTGATGTCAAACTGCTGTATGTAGATGGACCAGCGCGTAACTCTCTCACTTGCCATTGTTGTCTTGAATAAAAATGACAGTGCATGGTGGTCGGTTCTAACAATGATGGAATAACCATAGATCATCTTACGCCACTGTTGAAGAGAATATAGAATTGCTAGCAGCTCAAGTTCCGTAACGGTGTAGTTCCTCTCATGTTTCCGTAATTTACGACTCGTAAATGCCAAATAGGATTTCTGCTTGGGTTCTTCAGCGTCCTCTTGGTACAGTATAGCACCGATTCCAATCAATGAAGCATCTGCTTGATTAATAAATTGCTTCTCAAAATCCGGATATCCAAGTTTTACACAGTTTTCCAATAACTCCTTCGTTGCTTTAAAAGACCTGTCGCACTCCTCGTTCCACGGCCATCGATTTGCCTTCTTCAACATTTCCTGCATAGGCGCTACTGTTTCTGTGTAACCAGGGCAATTTTCTTTGAAGAAGCCTGTCACTCCCAAAAACGCTCTCATATGTTTGACTTTGGTAGGTGTGGGAAATTTCTTAATAGCATCAATCTTGGCTGGATTAGGCCGCACGCCCTCTACATCAATTATATGCCCCAAATATAAAATCTCGCTCTGGCAAAAATGTGACTTCTTTAGGTTGATTTTGAAGTTCATGGTTCTCAAGTTGTCCAGCAGTTTATTTAAATTTATCAGGTGTTCCTCCATTGTTTCAGAAGCAATTAATATGTCGTCAACATATCTCGTGGTGAAGTTCTTGACCTCCTCAGTCAGATTTCTATCGAGTGCTCTAATGAGTGCACAACCCGCAGTTTTCACGCCAAAGGGCATTCGACACCAGATATAACTTTGATTGTCGAATAAAAATCCCGTCAACAGTTGGGATTTTTCTTCAAGTTCAAGATGGTGGAAACTATTCGTCAAATCAACACTTGAGTAAATCTTCTTCCCACGAAAGCCTTTCAAAACATCTTTGATCCTAGGTGCTTGGTCATGCTCAACTAGCAGCTTGCTGTTCAAAACTCGCGCGTCTAGGCATAGCCTAATCGATCCATTTGGCTTGGTCACAGCCAATATTGCGTTCAGGTAAGGGGTTGCCGATTTCCTTATCATGCCAGAATCTAATAAGTTAGTAATAATGTCCTTCACCTGAGAAAAATGTTTCTCTGGGATCGGATACAATTTACTTTTAAACGGGGTCCAATATGTCACTTGCATAGCATATTGAAAATTTAAAACTTTTCCAGGTACGGTGTCAAAAGCTCCTTTATGTAATCTTAAAATTTCTTCCAGTCTTCTTCTATCAGGTTCCCCTACGATGGCCTCCTTAAGTCGCTCCTGAAGTAGAATTTCAAATTTGGTTCCGCTAATTTCTTCTTCCGCCAAATGCACCCAAAGTTCCTGTGAAATATCTCGGCTGTCAATTTCTAGCACTGCTGTCTGGCTGACTCGCTCCCCCATCAAGATCTTATCTCCGGCCTCATTAGTGCATTCTTCAACAACCCAAGTATTGGCCTCTCTCTCCAACGGACTCTCTTCCATGTTTAAACCCACATGATTCAATCCCTCTACTTGTTTGAAGCTTACAGTGTTGTTATGTAAGTCAATTACAGCATGAAAATCGCAGATGAAGTTGGCTCCTAAAATTATGTTGTAGTTCATCTTTGGAATAACAATGAATGTTTGTGAAAAAGTATGGTTCAATATTTCCAGATCCAGAAATGCTTGCTGTTTACAATTTATAGTTTTGTCAGGATCAACACCTCTGACTTTCATTAGCGGTACCGGCATAATAGGAACAGTTTGTTTTCTTCCTATTTCCTTTATCAAAATTTCAGTGACTAAGCTCACCTGGCTACCTGTATCAATCAAACATCTCACCCTCATGCCTCCAATATGCGCGTAAATAATTGGTAGCTGTCTGATAACATTTTCACGGTTCTTCACCACTTCCTCCAGGCAGTCGTCCGGGAATGCTACCCACTCTTCTATATTGGCCACTATCATCTCTTCTCGCTCCCTGGCGACATCCATTTTCAGCCTATCACCTTTCAGTACATTTGTTTTTTTTTTAAATCCCGGGACCCATTTGTTGTGTTTCGCCGGTTGTCATTCTGTCGCTCCTGTTGCCTCAATAAACTCTCTGCCCCCTCTCCTTGATGGTTGTCTGGGCTCTGTCTGTTCGCCATGGCACGCCCCCACTTCTCTTTCTCCGCTTCTTCGGTACTTAATTGATCCAAGTATTTGCGTGATTCAATATATCGCTCGTCCCAGTTGTTCCGATAATCTCCCCTATTTTCTTGGCGATAGTCCCTGCCGTTATTCCATCTACCATCTCCATTTCTTTGGTAAGGTCTACCTTGTCTCTGGTTTCCCCTTCAATTTGTGTACTCCCGCTGGTACGTCCACTGATTGTTTTGATTTTGGTTGTTCTGATTGTATCTCCCGCGGTTATTCTGATAATTCTGATTATTATTGTGGAACTGGTTTCGGCCGTCAAACTCTTGCCTTCTTGGTGTGAATTGTGTCCCTGTGGACTGTGTCTTGGTTTGGTTCCCCTGGCTGTGGTTATTTTGGAGTCCCTGAACTACCTCTGCCGTGTTGACACATTCCATATTCCTCCTTCCTGTCTGTGGGCTCACCATACTCGTCTCGTCTAAGTGTCTGAGTAATTCTTCGGCTTGGACTGCGGTTTGAATGTTTCCTGCGACTAATAATTGTTGGATGTGCATTGGGAGTTGTTTCCCGATGGTTAGAACCATATTTTGCTCGCTAGGCGGGTCGTCAAAATCTCTGAATTTTACCAATTGCTGGCTGAAGAATTCTGAAAAACGGGTTGGATGCGTACTATGATATTTGCGCGTGTACAGGTCCATTCTCAACCCCTGCTGTAACGAAGGGCTCCAAAACTTCTTCAAAAATGCCTCGCGGAATTGAGCCATGTCTGTGAACGTGTACTTAAAGCTTAAAAACCAGGTTAGGCTAGGTCCTTCTAAAAATGTCTCCACTAGTCTTAATTGTTTCTCAGGGCCGATATGCTGGTCATTAAAGTAATCAGTTAATTGTCGTAGAAATGCTTTGGGAGTAGTTCCTGAATGTTCCTTAAATTTATCGGGCTTAAAATCATTACCCCGAATGACTTGGATGACTTGGGCGGGTGCCAAATTCGGTTGCGGTGTTGAAGTCTCTCCCCTGTATTGCTGGAATGCATTACTCGTTAGTCTGGGACTTTGACCCCGACTTGTATCCTCAGCCAACTTCAAGCCTGCAGGACTTCCAATACTTGTTTGCTTCTCCGGTATATTTTCAGCCGAAAATAATGTCGCATTCTCTAAAGATCTAATCTCGTTTTTGATGATTAACTCTGAGTGTTCCTGTAATTTTGACTTTACATTTTCCTCCAGTGCCTGCATTCTTGAACTGTGTTCCCCCAAGCGTTTTAAAATTGTCAAGCGGTCTTCCTTATTTGCGTGAGCCTGCTGGTCCCAATCTCGCCGAATCCTACTTTTCAAGCTATTAATTTTCTCCTCGTTCCTTTCCAGATTTTTCTCTAGCTCTTCACGTATCTGTTCTCCAACCTCCTCTCTTATGATCTCTTGTGTTTTTATTAGCTGGCCTCCTACTTCTTGTCTTATGACCTCTTGTGTGTTTATTAGCTGGCCTTCCATCTCTTTTCTTATGATCTCTTGTGTTTTGCCTAATTGCTCCTCTAAGTTCTCCCGCAAGTGTATCCGTTCGGTTTCAGCCTTAACCTCGACTTTATCAATTTCCTTTATTAATTCCAGCACGTTGCTGTCTACCGAATTAATTTGCTGCTGCAATTTCTCTTGGGTTTTCTTCATTCCCGCGGTGTTACTGACACATGCTGCCTCTATCTGCATGAGTTTATCTGCCACCATCTCGTCAAATTGTATTAATTTGTTATCAAATTTCGCCTCCAACTTCTTAATTTCGCCCAACTGTTTGACGTTGTTCTCCGCAACTTCGCCTGCCAGTTTCTCTACTTTTTTAACGCTCTGATTAATGTCATTCGTGATTTTTCCTAATTGTTCGGTTTGTGCCGTTTGTGTTACCGCCTGTTCCGACAATTTTTGATTTAGTTCATTTAATTGTTTGTCCGTGTCTAATTTCTGGACTTCTAACTGGACCGAAATATTAACGCTCATGTCATGCAATTGTTTTTCACAGTCTATCTTCTGCGCTTGTAACTGGACCGTAATGTCATTTAATTGTTTATCATTATGCTCCCGCTGAGCTTCTAATTGTTTTTCCGTTTTCGCGGACATCTGCTCTAATTGTTCTAATTGTTTATTTAATTGTTTATTATTGTCTTCGCTTATTTCCTCCTTCATGTTCTTTAATTGTTCTTCCGTCTTTACGGACATCTGTTCCAACAATGCCTTAATTTCGTCAACAATCGCCATTTCACACACACAAATATATTCAGAGAAAACTGGGGCATGGGCCAAGATTTCAGTCATATTCACACATACATGTCACACATTTAAATATTACTGGCTCTAATTTAATGAAAATTTCAGTAACAAAATTTACTGAATACAATGACACTTATTCCCAAACAAAAAAATAACCCCTAGTGATCTGCTTTTAAATTCCTAACCAACAGAATTTACGAAACACCAATTAACCGAAGTCAATTAAATGTCAAATATAAGGCAACACCTTCCTGCTTTGACTGAGTTCATTAATAATGCAAATTTCTAATTTTAATGTCGGGCGCCAGAACAAGTTTATAACAAATACAATATCAAATTCTAACCTTGTTCAATATCTCTAACTTTAGGAACTCAGTGATTTTACTAATGCACATGGCGGTACAACATCGCCTCAATTTACTGAATTTACATGTCCACTTGACCTGGCATCATTTCTCAACGAAATAAATATGAGATCAGCGAAGCAACAACAACAACAACAACCCCACTTGGGCAGCCATTTTTGTTTTATGAACCCTTGCAAAGAAGCATATGAGACTCAGTTTCGGGGGGTGTAACGGTTCATATCGTAAGTTGTTGTCAGGGCGCTTCATTAACTTGCAGGGTAACATATAACAAAATAACATGCAGGAAAGAGTGAAGCCAGGGTTAAAACAAATGAATTTAATAACAAATCACCATATTTACACTTAACAAATAACAACAAAAACTCCCATCTGACTCCCACTTAATAAAAAAATGCCAAAAACTAGGCCAAAATCTCTGGAGAGATTAATTACCTGGACCAAGTGTCCCTAAGATAAAAAATAACAAAAGTGACCATATATGTGCGTATGTCGTTCTACAGGCATCACGATGTGTACAATGAATGCGTGATTCGTCATCATCCAGAATAATCCTTCAGACAACGAATCCACCTTTCTTAGAGCTAGATCGACACGGGGGAACACAACTACAATACTTAAAATTAAACCGACACTTCCTAAATCTAATATAAACAAACACAAAATTTCCGTGTGAAATTGGAATCAAATTGCCGTAGCAACGTTTACTGCCTAAAAACTTAGGACTTCTCACACAAATCAACACAAGTACATTAACACGTGACCAATAAAAATACACAAATGACCGCCGTCAAAATTTACAAGTACTCTACCACTACACCGCACAGGTGTGACACACAAAAATTACATGAATCGAGTCATAAACAAAGCAATAGGCACACAGCCAACATTTACGTTAATAATACAATATTTTTACCCATACAACGTACAACAAGCCGTTACACACATGGCGAACTCCCCAATTAATTATGGCTTAAAATAACCATCACAATGAACAGGTTTGCTACATGAAAGCTTACAGGGGTCAGTCGGACAATCAGGACTGCCTATCAAAATAAGTCACAAGGCAAAACGGGCGGTTTGTGGAACTCTGCATGTCTGTCAACCCACGTATCAAAATATCTCGACCTCCCAGGACATGGGGTCGAATCTCGAAGAACTGTGCCCCCAAAGCACAAAATACGTGTGTGTGTGTCAGAAAAATATGGACAAGAAACAGCGGTCTCCCTAGAGCACCCTGTCTTTCCATCAAAATATAACAGCAGCAAAATATGAGAGCGGTAGGACCTCTACCCCCTCCTCACGTAGAATCAACACACACTTGACACAGTAACACACACAATGACACGTATGGGTTTTGACAGACCCTGAAATAAAAAGACACAAATAATTTCCACATGCTGGCGCCACCGTTCTATGCCGTGACTAGTCAACCTGAAAAGGACTCAAAAAAATCTATCAAAATTAGAACGAAGGTGTTCTACAAAATTACTTTTAAGTTGGTGCGCTTGGCAACCCTAATATGAATAATAACCTGTTCAGCAAATATCTTACAGTAATTACCTCCCATTCCTATTTCAAATATTAACGTTAATAAAGCACCATTTATCGAATGTAACGGGTTCCGCATTTGCAAGGATAAAAATCACGCACGCACGCCGGCACATTACATATGACTCAAGGAAAAACAAATATCTAACAAACACTTTGGCCACGCGCCAACGGACATTTAAAACATTTAGTGTCGGTGCAAGAAAAACTCTAAACAACAAGAAAAGAAATATGACTATTTACAAATAGTTCCCCGGCCAAATCTAACTACATAATTGAAATAATCCAATTTTTGTACATCACCGATCTGCCTGTAGAACTAAGGACATCCTCCTCAACCCATTGCCCCTATGGACAAATTAGCACTCCATCGTGGTCGTCTGCGTTGAATTGTTGAAGTTCATCCCAACTCCAAACCACGTGCTGATCATCTTGGTATCGACTCCTTGGCAGAAAAGTTCAATGTTAATTATTTGTCCTATCTATAATCGCTTGCAGGTTACTCAGTTCGCCCACAATTGTCCTAATGCAATTAATTGCGAAGACTGGCCCTAGATATCTCGCACACACGCACAATAAAACACATATAAAATACACTGCAATTTGTACATAATATACATCTCGAGACCACGTCACTGGCTCGATAACAAGTTTAAGATATTGGCTGCACTAGCAGTCGCTATCTTGCTCGGTATTTCCGTACTGTACTGTTGACCTTCGTTCCGGTGAGCGCTAATTAGGGTGTCACAAGACTTGCCCCTCAGAGCTGAAATGGTCGTCTTTAAGCAAATGTTACAAGTTACCACGCGCTGGCGTGAAATATTTAGCTCACAAAATAAAGTTGATTTCAGAATAAAAATGTATTAGGGCTTTAAAATTCGTTAATGCAACTGATATGAATTTAGCTCCTCAGAGCTCACAAATAAAATAACTTAACCAAATTCAGAGCGTAAAAATCACGATACAAACTGGCATGAAGTTAGCCTCTCAAGGCTCCACAAAGAATGACTTCTAATAATTCCGAGCGTCAAAATCACGATGCAAACTGGCGTGAAGTAAGCCTCTCACGGCTCCAAAACGATTGACTTAGAGTAGCGTCATGCCAAACTATTTATTAGAAACTGACAGGGGACGGAGGAGCGGGGTGGAATCGGATAAAAACTTCCAGAGTTTTTGTCTCACAAAAATGGGACTAGTGTCATTCTTCTTCCAATAAATCAAACGTCTCAATGCACTCGTGTGGAGATTAATCCGTTCGGCGGTTCTTTAGATACCCAATTCCGCGGGCTTTTTACTACTGACGCTGTCCACCGCGTGGTCATGGCTTGGTCTCTTGTGATTGGCTGATTCAATCGTATGTTCGTTGCAAGTGACTCGTCATCCTTCCTTTATGCTTCCAATTTTGGTACAGTAGTTGCTCAATTTGGCCTTGAACCCGACTAATTCTAGCCGTCCCCCAAGAATAGCTACCAGCTCAGATCCTGTTGCAATCATTACGAAATGCTGGCCTCCCTTTATCCATGTCGACTTCCTCAAGTACTGCCTGGGCCGTAGTAATAATAATAATAAATATGAATACTTATTTATCGTAGATCAATAAGGGTTCAGTATATGTAAGGACTTTTTGTCACCGGATTCTTATTTAAAATAAACCATGCAATCAGTTCTGTGTTTTTCAACTCCGCTCGAAGTACAGCTTCAGCGGCATTGTCATTACAAAAATACACCTGCTGTTCATCTTGTAAATGAACAGGTAAGCGAACTACAGTATGAGATTGTTCGTGCATAGGGTAGGAAAATATTCTATAAGCAGCTTCACTCGGACTTACCTATCAGGTGTTCAGAAAGGTATAAATTCCATCACGGTGGGTGAGTGGATAGCGTGTCGGTCTACTAACCCCCAAGATTGCAGGTTCGCTCCTGGCCGTGGTAAGTGATTTTTGAAAGGCGGCAGAAATACGACACGCATGTCATACGATGTTAGCATGTCAAAGAACCCATTCAAATTCAGTAGGCCGTGTTCATGATGGCAAAATAATCTCGAGGGTTTCCGCCAGCTCAATGTTCCTCATTTCTTTACTAGAAAGCGCTATAGTGTTCAAGGAGTGTCTGGGTGTCAAATTACAAAGCTTTCACCCGGCACCCGAGGCCATACGATAAAAAAAACATGGTGAAGTAAACCCTCTGGTTGTTATTTGTAGATTGGCGCAGTCATGTCTTTGTAAACTTATTTGTGGATATATTTTATACTCTTAACACTTGCACAAATCTCTACATTAATATGAGCTTGAAAGTACAATAAAAGGAAAGGATTATAAGGCACTATGAAACGATTTCAACTTTCACGTCATAACTTTGAACGCGTTTGATATTGTTCTGCCATTGTCCCGCCTTCGAAAAATAGGATAGCTGTTCACATTATCCTTTGTTTCGGCAATGAAACCCTTTGGGAAGTCCTTTCTACACTTTCCGTCTACCATACAAATAGATTTGGGATTGTGATTACCGCAAGGCGCATGCACCGTATGAGACGTCACTACGTTGTAAACGGTAGTATAACTGGGATCGGGTATTTCCGCAGAAATGAGTTTGTCAATATCTGAGATGTCCCTGAGCTTAGAATTTTCTTTTAGGCACAGCAACAAATGGACATCGGGCGAACATCTCTTTTGAAATTCAACAGTAACAACACCAGACGTGAAGTTGGTCCTCTATGCAGATGACATGGTCTTACTAAGCAACAACAGGGCATCACTACAAGAAACACTAATCAAACTAGAGAAGTGGTCACAAGACAACGACATGCACATAAACCAGGACAAAAGCAAGATTATGAAGTTCCGCAAGGGAGGGAAACTATCGTCCAAGGACATCTTCACCTGTGGAAATCAAACGTTGGAAATAGTAAATTCGTTCAAATACCTAGGAGTGACTCTACAGGTCTCCGGACTGACTTTCACCAGACACATAGAGGACAAAACCGTCGCCGCGATAAAGGCCACAATGGAGATCCGAAACTTGAAAACCCTCTCCCTTAGAACCGCAATGGCGAAGCCAAGGCCAGATACGTAAAGCGAGCTCTCTGCATTTCCAAATTCGCGCCAACCCGACTTGCGTACCAGCTAACAGGTACTAGATTTTTAATTGAAGATGTAATGACTACCCACAACCTGGCATCAACCCCAGCCTCCACAAAATTCCTTGAGGATCAACTCCTGTAAACAGAAGAAATAAACCCGGAGTTCTATCGAGCCCTGGTTATGATCGACCAAGAATGGAAAGAAGCAAACTTCGAGGTCCACCACACCTACACGAGAGGCGCAATACATGGGTTTCATTATCGCATGTGTAACAGGAAGGGCTTTCATGAACCATCCATAGACTGCGTGTGTGTAATCTGCGGTCTACACTGCCCACCGTATCACCTGATTGAGTGCACACAAAGAACATTACCTCAGTCCCACTATGCAAAAGACTGAACTGTTGCTATATTGTGTAACATGATCCTACTTACTGTATGGCTGCAATATCTTATATAGTAAAATAGTTTTCAAAAAATTTCACCCTTTACTAAAACTGAAATATCACGGGAAGTATTTGCGCTACGACGACGTTTGTTGTCTTAAAATGTAATGCCTGTCACGCACTCTCGATTGATACCCACCTTACTTGATTATATCATTCGAGTATTAAAATAGTAGCGAATATTACTTCCTTCAAGGTCTCTCGAAAATGGAATATTCGAACGACTTGACGGACATATTTTCGCTAGGCGACAACGACTAACACCGTATCATGATATTCAACGCCACCCCAATAATAAATCGAACTTGATATTAACCGAGAGCTCCCTAATTACGTCATGATATCGTTAACTTCTACCTGCTCCACTCGGGCGCTAATGTCGCATGTAACCATACATTATATCGTTAACTTCTACCTGTTCCACTCGGGCGCTAATGTCGCATGTGCCCATACAATAAGCAGAAGGGGATTCTGTGCACATAATTTAATTAAAACTTCTCAAAGAATGGATTACTTTGAGACTGAAATGCTCATGCACAATCAGCAGCCATTTTGCTAATGACACTGGCATGTCAACATCTCTTTGAATGACAACATTTACTGTATACGAAAGACAACTAATTTCACGAAGATGCCACTACAGTCGAATGTTGGAACCGCCATTTTGTATTGTGTATCCGATCTTTCAATTATATAGTCTTTGGTCTCACCAGCTACAAACTGTCTTCTTTTCGTTTCATCATTCGTCCTTATAGGTTGTGTGCTCAATCAAAACAATGAATCATATTATGATGAATGTGAGGCGACACTCAATTACAAATGTTATAAAGATTAAAGGTGACGGTAATTGTCTGTTCAGGTCATTGGCATATTGTGAGTACAACAATCAGAGTTTATTTACACAGGTTAGAAAGCGAATTGTAAAACACGTTACTGACAATTGGAATAATTATTCTTCCTTTATTGTTGGCAACAGCAATATGTACGAAACTGTTATCAATACGAGCGATGATTGCAAAATGTATATGTCTATGAATGGTATTCATGGAGGTCATGTTGAGTTAGTTGCCGCTGCTCAAGTTTACAAAATGGATATTGACATAATCACTAATAATAAAACTCATAGTGTAAAAGCAGAAAATACGCCATCAAATAGAATAATTTCTTTGCTATACTCTGGGGATGGGTGGAACGGTCATTATGACGTCTTAAATACCGGTATCAGTGCTAACTCAGTTGAGAACGTGGATGCCAAGTCACTCGATTCAGTGCTGATTTACAGTTTCAAACTAAGAGTGGGTTTGCGTGCAGTAAAACCCCAGTATCGTGTCGAAAGCGAACCTCAGAACCAGTTAGCCAGAGACAAAATGTGATAAGAATTAAAGGTGACGGAAATTGTCTGTTCAGGGCATTGGCATATTGTGTGTACAACAGTCAGAGTTTATTTACAAAGGTTAGAAAACGAATTCTTCAACATGTTACAGACAATTGGAATAATTGTTCTTCCTTTATTGTTGACAACAGCGATATGTACGAAACTGCTATAAATACGAACGATGATTACAAAATGCATATGTCTATGAATGGTATTCATGGAGGTATGTTGAGTTAGTTGCCGCTGCTCAAGTTTACAAAATGAATATTAACATAGTTACTAATAATTAAACGCATACTGTAAACGCCGAAAATACGCCACCAAATAGAATAATTTCCTTACTGTATTCAGGAGATGGCCGGAACGGTCACTATGACGTCCTAGATATCAGTGCTAACTCAAGAGTCAAGTATGGTCGAAAACGTCAATACCAAGAAACAGAAACGAGCACTACGCGACTCAAATCGATATCAGAAACAGATTGTCAGAAAACCGTTCTCAGCCACTTATCGATGTGCTATTTTTGATACTATTCCCTACATAGAACCATTCTCAATTGGAAGTCTGTGTAACATTTGTCACTACTGCTCAGATGTATACTTTTCAAAAGAGAAAAATACAAGTGGTCGCTTTTCTTTTTGTTGTAGTGATGGCAAAGTGAAACTTCCACCACACACAATACTTCCAGAAATTAAGCAGTTGTTTACGAATTGTGACGAAATCAGTAAAAATTTTAGGAAAAATGTTCGGCAGTATAATAATGCTATGTCGTTTGTATCCTTTGGTGCTACTGCTGAGCTACTACCGAGCCATGGGCCTTACTGTTTCAAAATCAATGGTGTCATTCATCATATAATTTCCCCTTTATATGCCAGAAAACAGGAAGACAGTTCATATTATACATATTAGAATTTTCAGAGGCAAATGATTCAAGGCTACTGAATGATGCTAATCACGAACTGAGAGAAGATACCCTCAGTCTTTTAAATCATTTACTAGATGAGCACAATCCTTACGTGCGCTCTTATAAAACAATGCACGAGAAAGTAAGTGAAGAGAAAAAGATCAGCTCTAAAAGAAAATCGTCGTCAAATGGAATTGGTAATGCGATTCTATCACGAACCTTCCTCAGATCCAAGACGTTATAATGACCCCACATATTTAGAAATTGCTGCTGTATTTGGAACTGTTGATGGAGCTCCACCATCTCATCGACACATTGCAGTATATGAGAGAGAAGGTGGCTTGAGGAATGTTGATTATGATAGTATGCACTGTGATCTTATGTGTTATACCTTGATTTGGCCTTGCGGAGAGTCTGGTTGGCACATTTCAATGCCAACTGCTGAAGTGAGACAAATTAAATACCTCATACTGTCACAATGCGTGAGTATATTCTGTACAGAATTGCCATTCGAGGTCTAGGAGCTGAGTTCGATTTCAATCCCCTTATTAACGCTGGTAAATTGACTCAACAGCTATTCGTGGATTACTACTGTCATATGGAAGGTGACCGGTTAAAATATATACGTCATCAACAAACTAAGTTGCGAGTTGATACATATGCCGGTTTAGCAGACGCCTTGCATGTACGAGCAGAAAATGAAAATCTCAGAGTCGGTCGTATTGTAGTTTTGCCATCTTCTTTTACAGGTAGCCCAAGGAATATGATGCAAAATTATCAGGATGAGATGGCGATAGTGAGGAAGTTTGTAAAGCCAGATTTATTCATTACATTCACCTGTAATGCGGGCTGGCCAGAAATACTTAACAGCATTCATCCTTGGGAAACGGCTAATAATAGGCCTGATATTGTAGTGAGAGTTTTCCCTTGCAAAGTAAAGGAATTGCTGCGATTGATTAATGTTAAGGAAATTTTCGGTAAAGTAAAAGCATATCTATATACAGTGGAATTTCAAAAACGAGGTCTCCCGCACATCCATTTACTATTAACGTTAACGGAAGATAGTAAGTTTCGAGAAATTTCTGACATTGACAGTGTGGTGTCAGCCGAAATACCAGATCTCAATGATGAAGCGCTATACGAGTTGGTAAGGCGTCGTATGGTACATGGACCTTGCGGATCTTTGAATCCTTGATGATGATGATGATGATGATAATTGTTGTTTTAAGGGGCCTAACATCGAGGTTATCGGCCCCTTCTTTGAATCCTTCTTCAGTCTGTATGAAAGACGGCGTATGCAAGAAAGATTTCCCAAAACAGTTTCAGGAAGAGACCAAAGATAACGCCAATGGTTATCCTTCGTATAGGAGAAGAAATAATGGACGGATTATTGTAAAAACAATTCGAGGTATTGACATTGAAATCGATAGTCGATTCATTTTTCCCTACAATCCATTTCTTTTACTTTACTTTCAAGCTCATCTTAATGTTGAAATATGCTCGAGTGTTCGGAGTGTTAAATACTTCCACAAGTATGTGTATAAAGGTCATGACTGCTGCAATGTTAAAATATGTCCTGAAGGCGAAACGGTGAACTACGATGAAATTACTTCTTTTCTAAATGCTAGATATGTAGGTCCAACAGAAGCCACATACAGGATATTTTCATTTCACATGCATGAACAGTCACATTCTATCGCGCGATTACCAGTTCACTTGCCAAACTTGCAAAATATCTATTTTAAAAATGATAACGCTCCTGATATTTTACTTCAAGCACAGTTGCGCAACACGGAATTACAAGCGTGGTTCAAGTTAAATCAAGATTCGCAAGCCAGAAGTCCGTATATATATCCTGAAACACCAGTACATTACGTCTGGAATAAGAGCAACTGCCAGTGGCAAAAAAGAAAAAAATGTTTCAAAAACTATAGGCAGAATGTATAATGTTTCGCCTACAGAAACAGAAAGGTATTATTTACGCCTGTTATTGCTTCACGTCATTGGTGCTACCAGCTTCCAGGATCTACGAACATACAAAACCGTTGTCTATTCTACTTTTAAAGAAACAGCTAAGGAGCGAGGTTTGCTGATTGATGATTTTGAATGGCAGCGTTGTTTGGCAGAAGCGTCACAATTTCAGATGCATTCTCAGTTACGACAACTGTTTTCTTACATAAGTATATTTCAGACCCCTTCAAATGTAAGACAGTTATGGGACATTTTCAAGAATTCATTATCAGAAGATTATCTGCAGTTTCACGAACCTAACATTGCATATCAGTTCACTGTTATACATATTTCTAATTCATTAAAGCTCCATGGTCTTCCCATTACTTCTCTCGAATTGCCAGCTATTATTGATAATTTCCCTCGGACAAATTTACCAATGAATTATCCAAAACTTAATGAGGATCAATTAAGTCGGATGATAAACCAAGCAAATGAAAACCAAACGGCTATAATTACAGAAATTTTGGGGTTAGTACTGTACCCGATACCCAGTTGAGGCTATCGGCTACGCCAGCTGACATTGAGCCGTAGTTGAGATTTATGGGGAAAATTGTAAAGATAGCGCTCACATCGAGTCGAGAAGAATGTTAGGAAATGACGTAGAAGGCCAAGGATCAAGAAGGCACTGCCAGTCAAGCAGATGGAATCATGGGAGGAATATTAAAGTCTTATTAAGATCTTTATGGAACATAGAATTATATCATCTCAGAAGAGAAGAAATGTCAAGCAATATATATGGTAATAACTTGAAGAAAGACAGATAATCCCTTAAGTTATTGTATAACTTAATAGCCGAGATGATGGTGGTCGAGATTATATTTGTGACGCATGACCACAGTAGGTGGGGGAGCATCACGTGACTGCGCCAGATACGAGCTCCTTAACGCAGTCCAGACACATCAGTCGAGTTCAGCCAGCGAGCTGAGTAGTACACATGCGCAGAGCGTACGGTAAAGTTGAGCGGTGCACAGCACTTGTTACGTGGCGTGAAAACGAACAGTATTACTTAACCAAGCAGAGAGCGGAAGTAGGTCAGTGAGCCAAGGCGAGCAACGTACGGTAGACGGCGAGAAGACCGGTTACGAGGCAGGCTGTACGGGCCATGTGAGCAGGAGAGGGGCCGAGGTCAAAACAGCATTGTAATACGAGACTGAGAACTTTTTTTCGAGCTGCATTTTGTAACGCAGAACAACACAGCGAAGCGGCATGACGAGGCCGGCTTTAAGCGTAGATCATTCTGGAACAGTGCAGTAGATCCGAGTGGGCTGTTTCCGACTTTTATACGCAGGCAATATTAAAGAAGCTGAACTTCATTTCAACATTCAGTTACAACATTGAGTTGGGACTTGTATTCAGTAATAGAATTGTGCAGGCGGATGGTTGTAATATACTGCAATTATGAACTTAGATATTCAAACGACATTACGACTATGCATTTCATAACGGAACATGTAGAGCGACCATGGGGTCAAGCTAACATTAACGCTTTTCGGCAAACGAAATGTTACAATTATATGCACTTATGAACATTAGCATGTGCATTAATGCAATTCCTTTTTATGAATTATTATAGAATATCGAGTACGAACACAGCTACAGGGTGTTTCAAAAACTTATACACCCTCATAAATAAAATTTATTTTCTGCAAGTGAGACTTGACCGCTGTGGAGATTGAACTTTTAACAAGAAAACCGAACATTGTATGGGACAGTGGCGTAACATTGAGGAAGAACATGGGGTACGCTGCTTTTATGAACATGTACGTAAGAATTTGGACAGTATCCGCTATGGATAACATACAGTTCATCATGTCGGAGTAAACGGAGACAGAGACGCGATGGCACCACGGAGCGATGGATTCGATTCCTGAAGAAGAGGAGGTCTAACAGCTGATTCACTTGGGATATGAAGGCGATCGTTTTTGCGTGGATGATACGATATTCACGTCGATCTTTCGAGAAATTTACTACACACGAAGATAATCGACGATCTTTGAAATATATTAACAGCTGATATGAGAAGGTACTGTAAGAGTTATAACTTTCTGATATGATTTTCCATGAACTCTGGGCATACTTGTATATTTTTCTAGTAGGAGTTCTACGATTATTTAGACATGGCTTAGACATTATTTGCTCCAATTTTGCTAGAATATGGCGTTACCATATGATATGGCAGGCACCATTATACGAAATTCTCACCATTGGTTGGCTTTATTAAGCAGTTGTTTGGTCTTTTAGACATTTTCCAGTAAGAATAGTTTTCTTGGATAGTTATTTTTTTGTGGCGAGTATTTCGAACTCGTGATCTGCAATTGGATTATTTAAATCACTTCGTCAGTTCATTGCATACTAGCGAGTGTGTATTATTCATCAGTAGGGATTTTTTCCATTGGATTGTTTGGAGATATTAAGATGTTATTCACTCAAGTGAATGAATATCGCTTTTATGTGACAACTAGAGACTTGTTGATTCCAATCTGGTACATTCACTCATTAGACAACGAGATGGGGCCTTTCGTATTTATACGATCGTGTGGTGGTACACATCTTTACCCATCGTTCAGGGCATTATCATGTTAGACAACGGGGCAAGGCCTTTCGTATTTATACGATCGTGTGGTGGTTACTCATCTTACTTGCCATTGAGGAACTCATTTTTATCATCCGAGTGTACTTGAGATTGTAAGAGGATCAAACAAGAAACTACTAGTCACATATCAGTCGAATTTTGTCAAATAAATTAGAAATAAATGTCAGCAGGGTTACATTTTGTAATTCTTGTTTGCCAATCCAATATTTTGTTGCTATACTCTTTTGAGAGTACTTTCAGTTAACAGCTGTTACAGCTGATGCTTTTGATAATTTTATGATTGAATTTGATACCTTTGAGAAGGATTTAAAGTAATTGAATCTTGTAAGATGAATCGTTAATGGTCAGATTTATTTTAAGGCAGATCAGTATTGCATATTTTGATGTGAGAGATTATAGCACATTAGTGGTTTTCTGTGAAGTGAATTATGAGAATTTTAAGAGAATTTATGCTATTTGAAAGCAGATTTTGAATTTGATTTCGATTACTAAGGTAATATTTTCCCTAATTGTTTAAGAAGTTGTCTAGATGTGATCAGATTAATTACAGTTATTGGAGATTGTGTGCGTTGATAATTTGAAGCCAGTTATATTTTTTTGTAGATCATGCAACGTGATTAAGTGAAGTTTGTGATAGGCATTTTGTGGAAGTTGCCAAGTGGAAGTTGCAATATTGCTAATGTATTTTGAAGCAGACATGAGGTTGTCGAACCCAGTCTAGCATAATTTTTGAGATTCATGCTGTGCGCTGAATATTTATGGAGTTTTGTGGAATAATTGTGGTATTCAAATGTGATATTTGATAAAGTGAAAATATATAATGTAATTGTGGATAGTGAGATCCGACGTGAATTTGTGAAGGCAATAATATTTTTTGGCATGATAATTGAATACGAGATATAACTTGGAAGTGATAAAACTGTAAGACAACGTTCTATAACCCATATTAAACAATTTGTTAGGAAATTAAACAAATAAATAAAGTTGATAATACAAGATTTTCTGATAATAATAATTAATGAAATAATAATCTGAAATTTAAGCATATTAAGGATCTGACCTAATGAAATAAAAATCAGAATGTTAGATGAAATAATAAAAATCTAAATAACCAGATGAAGAAAATTTAAATAAATTGATAAATTAAATTTTGGAATAGATCAATGAATTAAATAAATGGATGAATTAATGTTGGAATAAATAAGCTGATTTAGATAAATTAATAGATGATTGAACAGATGATGAATAACTGAATTAGAAGGTGATAATTAATTAAAGAAGCTGATGATTAATAAATTTAAATGAATTTAAATGTAATTGAGATATGATTTGAAGAATTGCAATTTGAGTTGATGAATTAAACAATTTATATTGATGATTTAAGATGATTTAATCTGAAGGAGATGATGAAACGAGAGTTTGTGAATAATTAGAGAGCATAATGAAGTGATGATTATAATATTCATTTAAATGATTTGATGATAATGAATTAATTATTCTGACATGAATATAGTGAATTTTGAGATGAGAACTAATGTGAGAAATATTTAATTTTGGTGATGATGATGATTATAACCAATGAGTAGTGGATTTTCTGTGATTCACAAATAAGCAATTATTAATGACAGTGTAAATAGTGTAAATTAATTATTCGATGTTTAGGAGCATTTTACTAACATATTCAGCATTTGAATAATGCCATGCAAGCCATAAATTATGTGATATTTAAATATGTGCTTAGAATATATGTGTTTAGACAGATTAATTATATTTTTACATCCACATTCATGATGTTAATTTAAAGAGAAGTTAGGTCTCAGGTATCACGAATGTCAGTGACGCAAAGACATAGTGCTACGGTGATCCTGAGAACCCAAGAGAACTTTGGAAATTTTTCCTATTTTATGTGGATTAAATACACTTTGAGTAGAATAGAGATGGTTCGATTTTCTGGACAATGACAATTTAACGTTGGCATTCGACCATGCTCTCAGGTAGGATGAGTGTTTAATATGTCTGTCTGACTATCAAAGTTGAATAAATTTGTTTTTATCTTAGTTGTGATCTGATGATGATGTGATTTTCCTATTTTCTTTCCTTGTCTTAATTAAGGCTTAACCAGGAAGGATGTGGTTTGCTAGGGATTCAGTTGATGGCGCCCATTTATATTTGTATTTTTTATTAAATTTAAACCCGTAACGACCCTGGAGATACTTTATCTCGTGTTACCCTCTGCTTTTGTGATATTTCAACTGCATTTCCGACACATTCCTTATTTGACTTCAAGTTCATTTAACTCCGCTCTGTCCTGGAAATCCAGGAATGCGATGTAATAGCAGATGGGTCATCGCATCCCCAGGACGAACGGGTACAGTACAAAACGGCAATGAAAGGATGAGTAATGCATATTTCATTGATGGTCCAGGGGGCACCAGGAAAACATTTCTTTACCAATGCTTGATTCACAGTTGCACTAATTTGGGGTTAAATGTAGTTTCTGTTGCATGGACTGGTATTGCAGCGATGTTACTACCTCAGGGGCGCACTGTACACAGCCAGTTCAAGTTACCTCTACATTTACATGAAAGTTCAGTATCAGGAATAAAAGTTAACAGCAAGGAAGCTTTTTATATTCGTTCAGCAAAACTTATCATTTGGGATGAAGCCCCTATGGCTAATAAGCACGCATTGATGTGTGTAAATCGGCTGCTCAAGGACATCATGAATAACGACGTGCCTTTCGGAGGAAAAGTTATCATCTTAGGTGGAGATTTCAGGCAGGTATTGCCTGTTGTGCCTCACGCATCTAGAGCAGCTTCAGTCCAAATGTCAGTAAGGTTCTCTCCTTTGTGGCCATTATTCAAAATTTTTAAACTCAACAAAAATATGCGAGCGGATATAGATCAACGTGACTTTGCAAACTTCTTGATACAAATTGGTAACGGTGAATACCCTCACGTCGATGGAGAAAATTCAGAATTAGTCGACTTACCACCCTCCATCATTGCTAAAACTGATATCATCACTGAAATATATGGAAACAGAGTTTCCACACTCAAAGATAGTTCACGCTTTCCAAAAATTGCGATTTTAGCACCTAAAAATGGAACACTGTAAAGAAATCAATGACAAAGTTTTAGAGCTAATCCCAGGATTATCGAGAACTTGCATCATTGTGAATAATTTAATTACTGAAAATGAGAGTGAACTTCTACAATTCCCAACAGAATTTTTAGACAGCTTATACGTAAGTGGATTGCCACCTCATATCCTTCGACTAAAAGAAGGCTCTATTGTGATTTTGTTGAGAAATATTAATGTTACCCAAGGTCTGTTGAACGGTACTAGACTGTTGGTTCGGAAGATGCATGACAATTGCTTACACCTAGAAATTATTACTGGCGTAAATGTTGGAAACAATGTTCTACACACATCAAAAAACGTTTTGCATCACCTCGGTTCCAAGAGTTCCGGAACCGTTAAATACAAAGGGAATAGAGATCAACACAAACAACATTTCAGCTCGTTTTATTGCTCATGAGACCCACACATTGCATGTTGTACCATCATACAGCTAGACTTTCAGCATTTGTGGTCCAGATTGCAGTACACACCACTACCTCTAATACCCAGTAGCACGTCCTCTTGCATTGATGCATGCCTGTATTCGCCGTGGCATACTATCCACAAGTTCATCAAGACACTGTTGGTCCAAATTGTCCCACTCCTCAACGACAATTCGGCGTAAATCTCTCAGAGTGGTTGGTGGGTCAAGACGTCCATAAACAGCCCTTTTCAACATATCCCAGGCATGTTCGATAGGGTTCATGTCTGGCGAACATGCTGGCCACTGTAGTCGAGCGATGTCGTTATCTTGAAGGAACGCATTCACAAGATGTGCACGATGAGGTCGAGAATTGTCGTCCATGAAGACAAATGCCTCTCCAATATTCTGCCGATATGGTTGCACTATGGGTCGGAGGATGTCATTCAGGTATCGTAAAGCCGTTTCGGAGCCTTCCATGACCGCCAGTGGCGTACGTCGGCCCCACATAATGCCACCCCAAAACATCAGGGAACCACCACCTTGCTGCACTCGCTGGACAGTGTGTCTAAGACGTTCAGCCTGACCAGGGTGCCTCCAAACACGTATCCGACGATTGTCTGGTTGAAGGCATATGCGACACTCATCGGTGAAGAGAACGTGATGCCAATTCCGTGGGGTCCATTCAGCATGTTGTTGGGCCCATCTGTACCGCGCTGCATGGTGTCGGGGTTGCAAAGCTGGACCTCGCCATGGACGTCGGGAGTGAAGTTGCGCATCATGCAGCCTATTGCGCACAGTTTGAGTTGAAACACGACGTCCTGTGGCTGAACGAAACGCATTATTCAACATGGTGGCATTGCTGTCAGGGTTCCTCCGAGCGGCAATCCGTAAGTAGCGGTCATCCACTACAGTAGTAGCCCTTGGGCGGCCTGAGCGAGGCCTGTCATCGACAGTTCCTGTATCTCTGTACCTCCTCCATGTCCGAACAACATCGCTTTGGTTCACTCTGAGACGCCTGGAAACTTCCCTTGTTGAGAGCCCTTCTTGACACAAAGTAACAATGCGTACGCGATCGAACTGCGGTATTGACCTTCTAGGCATGGTAGAACTACAGACAACATGAGCAGCGTACCTTCGTCCTGGTGGAATGACTGGAACTGATCGGCTGTCGTACCCCCTCCGTCTAATAGGCCCTGCTCATGCATGGTTGTTTACATCTTTGAGCAGTTTTAGTGACATCTATGAACAGTCAAAGGGACTGTATCTTGGATACAATATACACAGTCAACGTCTATATGCCGGAGATCTGGGAACCGAGGTGATGCAAAACTTTTTTTGATGTGTGTACTTCCTCGCCTTGACCTTACGCCATCAGATACTTCTATGCCGTTTTCCTTCAAAAGGAGGCAGTTTCCAGTACGTTTGGCTTTTTGTATAACTATCAATAAAGCTCAAGGTCAAATACCAGATCAAGTATTCATTTATCTACCTCAACCGGTGTTTAGCCACGGACAACTGTATATCGCACTATCGCGAGCAAAATCCTTTCGTGACGTCAAAGTTCAAATAGAACCAAAAGGCAAGCGAACAGAAAATGTCGTATGGAAGGAAGTACTATTAGAATGTTGAAACTAATGTTGCGGAGGAGCACAGACCTCAGCAAACGGGGCACAGATTAAATAACAATTATACAAAGACGTCCGAATCCCTAATACGATAACTGTCCTGTGGTAATGGTAAAAATGTGCTATTGTCCTACATCGGTGATTACTATCCTACATCCTGTTCTTTCATTCCCTCAGTTCTATAACTAAGATATACTCAATCAAATTTACAGCTTAATAAATATTAATTCCTTCTGTGTGAGTTATCTTTTCATTTCTCACCAATCTCCTTGACTCACTATTCTATCCGTAGTGGTGGAGGCGATAGCTGTCTTTACAGAGGTGTGCAAATTATTAGATTCGATGTCAGTTTTCCAAAATTGCATTTTTACTTTTCACGGTTTAATGCACTAAGTAGGCCTATGTTTACAAGGCGATGAAATTACTTCAAATGTTTTACCAAGACTCCTAATTATATTTTAATTTAAGAAACTCAAATTAAAATGATTTTTTAGAAATTCCACTAACATAGGAGCCTTGCAAATGCAAGATGCCACACGTTTCGTTTTTATTTCTTCACTCTACTTTACGTGTGAATTTAGAGCAGAGGGATTTGGGGTCTTTTAATTGATGAACGCTATTGAACTATTCAAAGATTCATGAACTATTCATTGAAATCACCTGACTTAAATCCTAAAGTCAATGAAAAATTGAAAGCGGACCCAGCTCACATATCCCTCGGAATCCAATAATCTGAAAGTTTTCAGACGCAATTCCTTATGGGAAAAGGTGTAATTCCACGGGAGAGGAAACACTACTAAGTAGGATAACAAAAGAAGTTGGTCAATAAAATGATTTTGAATAAAAGAAATTATGACTTATTAAAATTATTTTATTTAATTCTATTAATTTGCACACTTTTATAATTATGTTACCCAAGAGTTACGGTGCATCTCTAAATTCAAAAATAAGAGACCCATCTTTTATTTTAAATGTATACCATTGGTATCATAAGTAGACAGATCACCAAATTGTACTGCTGTAGCATTAAATTGTGTGGATATCTCTATCTACTTAGTATAAAGCAAAAGTTCCCAATTCTTGGATGTAACGGGTAATCTCGAGAGCAGCTTGGTGGACTTTGATGCGGTTTTAACCATTCTGTGAAGGATTTCTCGATTAAGATGAAGGATTAGGTAGAAAAAAAAATATTTATGACATTTTATGGGTAAACCGTTAAAAATATAGATCTCTGAGAATTGTTCAGCATGAAAAGTTCTGCAGGAAAGATCGCGACAGCTCCCACATCGACCACTGTAAGTGTTTTTACGTTCTCATTTCTTCAAGCAATCTCCATTCAGTGGAAATTTAAATTACTAGCTTCAGAGTGAGTTTACGAGCTTGACAGCGACCTATCACCCTACCTTCAGCCAGCATCAAACTGTCGCGTCGTGTCGAGTTAATACTTCAGAGATGATGATGATAATTGTTGATTTAAGGGGCCTAACATTTAGGTTATCGGCCATTAATGGTCTGGGTGATAGCAAAAATGACAATGAAGTGGAAACCAGAACGAAAATTAAGTGAGAAGGAAAATACTTACAAGAAGGAACTCAGATTGAAACTACTCACAAAATGGAGAGCGGTAATACTTACAAAAGGGAATTTAGAACGAAAATACTCACAAAAGGAATAGATTGAAAAATATTTACAAAATGCAAATGAGATTGAAAATACGTACAAAATGCAATTGAGGATCAAAATACTTACAAAATGCAATTGAAATTGAAAATACACAATGCAATTTAGATTGAAAAAAGCGCATTTCAGATTCCAAAATAACACGCAGAGTAATTGAAATTCAAAATACTTACAAAATGCAATTGAAATTGAAAATGCTTACAAAATGCATGGTAGATTCAAACTACTCAATTGGATGGACAATACTTACAGAATGCAATTTAGATTTAAAATACTTACAAAATGTAATTTTGGTTCAAAATACCCACAAAATGCAATTGAGAATCAAAATACCTGCAAAATGACCACCATACAAAATGCAATTTAGATTCAAAATTCTCACATAAGTCCCATCCCCTATATTGAAAGACATACTAAAAGACAATTTAGATTGTCGATCCTTACAAAATGCTTTCGAGGTTGAAAACACTAGCAAAATGCAATTTACTGTAGATCGAAAATACTTAAAAAATGCAACGTAGTCTGATAACACCTACAAAATGGAGTGTGGATGCAAAAGAAATCGCTCAATGGAATTTAGATACACGGGAGCCAATTAATAAAATTACAGTGCGGGATCTTAAAGAGTAAAGGAAATATAATGAAAAGAAAACAAGAGGTCTGACCCCTCGAAGAAGGAGGGATCAGGAAAGATGAGACAAGGGCCAATTAAGGCAGGAAAGTGAAAGACTCCCTAGGCCTCGGATACCCTTATACCGTCAGGGTAGGAAAAGAACAAGAGTTGACCAAAGGATGTCGACAGGAAAGAAGACGGAGAGGAGCCCGGCACAAGTAAGTGGAAGCAATGCCGGACTCAGCTGGGGTCCCGTGGTCACCAACCCATGTACTTCAGAGAAGAGTAGGCCTATAGCTTATGTGTTTGGAGTTAGCTGTTCACCTCGGCTTTTCAGAATTGCGTCTGGAACCTGACGTCCGTGCGCCTTTTAAGCTTACGCTGGGTAAACAGTGCCACACACACACAGAGGACATTTAAGTCTACTTCATCATTTACCCAAAAGCGACGGTACGTTAAATGTCTGTTCAGGTCACTAGCATGAACACATGCAAATGTCATATGGACAGAAGTGCTGTAGGATTGAAGTGAATGCTGCGGAGCAGCACTGGTCTTCTAGTTATAAAAACAGTATAAAAAATGTACTTCACCAAATATTTGTGTTATGTTTATTAAACGTAACAGTTCCTTCACTTTTGCATGGAATACACGGACGGTGATATCGGGCCTATTGTTGGGAGTTTCATATGAGTTTATACTGGAAATGATTTCAGGCCATAATGGATTGCAAGTGAACGTTACGAAAATATCTGGCTTTCTAAATTGTCTGACCATTGCCATTGCATCCAGGTAATTTTGCATCAAATTTCGAGGGCTTCCCGGAAAAGAAGAAGGTAATATAACCATACGCCCAACCCTTAAATTCTCGTTTACAGCTCGTACATGCAGTGCGTCTGCTAAACCTGCGTATGTGTCTTCTCGCAATCTTGTCTGTTGGTTACGGACACATTTTAGCCTGTCACCTTCGATGCGACAATAGTAATCAACAATCAATTGTTGATTTAATTTCCCAGCATTAATAACAGGATTAAAGTCTCCTGTTAGTGAATGACCCCTGACTTGAAGTCTGTATAATTCTCTCATAGTGATATTCTGGCGGATTTTAGTTTTCCGCTCTCCTCCAGCTGGCCATCCTGTCTCTCCACATGGCCAAATAAGGATCGCAATGCATACTGGCAAAATCTATAATTGTAAGGTCATTCTGTTTATCATAAACGGCAATGTGTTTGTAAGAGGGGGAGCACCATCGGATGACTCGAAAACAGCCACTACCTCAGAACATGTTGGACAGTTATATCTCCGGGGATCTGACTGAGGTTCACATGATAGAAGCGCATCACTAAATTTGCAAGTGTACGATTTTGTCTGGAAGCTATTTCTTGTTCCTCGCGAATCTTCTGATGCATAGTTTTGTAAGACCGAATGTAAGGGTTAGAGTGACTTAAGCTCAGGTGTATTCTCTCAAGAATATCTTCTCTGAAAGAGCTATTTGATGAATTTCCAAGGCGGAATTGGTTAGCTCCGGAAATTTCAAGAACATACAACTGCCCACAGGAAGGTTTTTTTTTTTATCATTGCGAGGGTATAAAGATGAAATATAATGATGTACTACGCCTTTGATTTTAAAACAATAGGGTCCATGAACCGAAGGTCTCCAAATGAGACAAAGGACTCTGCGTTGTTATACTGACGAATGTTATCCCTGAAATTGTTGGACTGTTCGTTATTGCCTGTGAATAAATCTTTTAAGTCATCAAGGAATACGACTCTCAAGTAATTTAGTTTTTTTTAAATGTGAACAGCATGGACCGAAATAGCTAGCCGAAGATATTTCAGCTGAGAAATACAGTGCAGAGCAGTAACTTCATTTATTACTACTTGAATACCCCATGCTCGCTTTTGCGAATAGTTTTTTTAGTGGTTAGTTTCCCGTATGGTTTGAAACATTTGTTTAATTTGTTCTGCCCCATTTTTCTACTTTGCCGTAATTGCAGAAAGAACGCGGTTCTTGTACATTTATTCTGTAAGTGCAACTTATATTTTTATTGTATTCACGTTTTACAATTATTTAAGTATCATTACTCACCTATTCTGTAGTGTGTTCTTAGACTACTTTTCTTGCGCACTGTCACCAAAGAACTAGCCGCCCCCGCTTGCAGACCGGCTGTCTTTTCCCGGTCTATGCGCTGATTGGTCGCCTGCCTTCGCCCGCTGGTCGGCTATTTGCACCTTGCCATGACGTCACTACCGCTATAAAACCTAAGGTCTTCGGGCCTATTGTGTGGCAGTCTCATCCAGTCGTCGACAGCGCTCGTGAGAGCAAGACCAAGCTGAGCCGCCAATCACCGTGCGCCAAGATCACAGCCGAGCACCAGAGCGACGTCCGCACTCCGCGTCCGACCTCCACGTCCACGCTGCCAAGCAACCCAGCCGAGCCGAGACCAGCCATCGCCATCGCCAGCCGAGAAGTACTTCCCCAGCCTGCCTATCTCTCTCCATCCCCGTCAAGCAAATCCCATCGCCCGCTCTTTTCTTCCACTACCCCACGCCAGTCAAGACCCAGCTCGCCTATTGTCACGGCCTTCAAGCCGATAAAAACTGATAACCTTAGGCGACTGGGATCTGCAGCTGAAACTTCGAAAAGCCTCCTTGCCGAGTCCATACAAGTTCAAATTGGTCCACAACGGCGTTTGACCATTTGCACCTCACATTTCATCTACTCACTCTCTGTCCACTCACAGTACACGCACTTAACATGGCCGGAATTGCTCCCATTGCAGACCTTGATCCCGACCGAGATTTGTATTGGAACGCTGACACATCCTTCCACCGCTTCAACACCATCATTATCCGCCCTCCAAACAAAATTGAATTCATAAGTTCCCTACGAGCAGCACTTATTGAAGTACTCGCACCAATTGAATCATCCATAGCCGTAATTGAAGAACTCTTTTGCCAATTCATTGCCATCACTCCCAGAGGGAGACAAGATTCTGAAGATGTTGAAAACATCCTCACAGCTCTCTCCTCTCACCTTGCCATACCAACGTATGTACACCTTCTTGAAACCGACACAACAGAAACCCCTAAAGTAATTAAACACGAATCCACCCAAACCAAGCCTGAGACACGCCAGTTCTGGACCCAAACTAAAAAAGCCACTGTCCCACTCAAACCGCCTAAACAGAAAGACAAAAACACGCAAGCATCGGTTCAGGACAAACACCAGACCAAACCTGCAGACCCCGTCACACCTCCTCCGAAGGGTGACGCTATCCCTCAGTCTACTCCCATCCCACAAGCCCCTGACACAGCAGATGCATCTCCATCAGAGTGCACTGTTACACTTGAGCCCCCGACGTCTCCCTCCACATCCACAACTACAAAAACACAGGCGCCCAGGCGCCCTTCACCCAGACAACACTCTACACTGCTTACTCAATGCTACAACTGCCAGCGCCTAGGGCACGCCGCATATGAATGCAGGTACGAGGCCAGGTGTAATCGTTGCGACGGGCCGCACCGCCACAGGGATTGCACCGTGCCTAGAGAAACCCCCACGTGTGTAAACTGTGGAGGGGAGCACGCGGCCTCGTACCCGGGGTGCAGGCATATTAACCCGTTAAGTGGGGAGCGAATTCTTCCACATGACCACTACGGTGGGGAGAGGTTTTCATATTTTTTTAAATGTTTAAATAATTGGATTTACGCAGCTCGACATGTATCTGTTTAGTATTGCATGTATATTTTGACAAGAAGACACATTAATTTCAATACTGCAACGAATATTTACGAAATAGAATGATTTTTAAGCGAATCATATCTTAGTGCAACAAAGGCATAAGTCTCATATTACTATTTTTTTCACTGATGAGCATTGTAATCGTTACTTTCCGAAACTTGTACGTTAGCAATAAGTATTTACGTATCCAATAAGATCGGATTTTTTTGAGTGACCTCCTGAGAGGCCTGGTGCAGGTCTTTCTAGTCGACGCCCGTGGGCAACCTACGCGTCGGGATGGGCAAGGATGTGGTAGGAAGAGGCCGTGGCCAGTCAGGAGGTACTGCCCCAGCAATTGCCTGGTGTTGAAAATGGGAAAACCACGGCAAACCATTTCAAGGACGGCCGATGGAGGGGCTCGAACCCACGCATATGTCGAGTCAGGAGATAGCTGGGCCCTACGACCTAACGCTACGCTTTAGCGAGCACAGACACTGCTGTCGATAATAAAAGATAGATGTAGTCCCACAAGCGCTATAAATATATTTCACACTATAATTACACTATTGAAGAATACGATAATGACCTGATAACAATGTACTCACCTAATATGTACTTTCTTCTCGTGTTGTGAATATGCAACTGCCGAGCCACTAATTATTCCATTCAGAGGTTTTCTCTATTTATTATATACACACACACGAATTTACACAACAATGATAATCACTATTTACAATACACGAGGAATGGACACCTGTCAGTTCAATTTTTTGCGGTGTGATACATTCCAAAGCAAGGAGCTGGGCACAGTGCTACATCGCACATTTTGCAGCAGTGCTGTGTCTCCTTTCTTTTATTGTTTGCTTTGCAGACAATACATCTCTTGCTTGCAATGGGTTTCGTCTTTGAGGGAGGATTGAAATCTGGAAAATGCCTTCCCGAGAATCGATCTGAAGGATCATTTGATAGTGACACCACTGATCTGACTGGCTGGGCTTCAGTGGGGGTTGATTTACCATACTTGTCAAAAAGCTTCTGAATAATTTGCAAACGAAATTGTAAGTGAGTGAATTTTCCTCCATGATTCTGATAAATAACGAAGGAATTGAACATTGTTATGTCCAACAAGTGCCTGAAAATCTTTTGGTAGAACTTCTTTATTCGCTTTCTGGCTGTACTGTACGGAACAATGCACTGATCAGATAAGTCGACCCCACCCATTGAATCATTGTAATCTATACACATGACAGGCTTTACTATTGTGTCCCCTTTTCTGTTTTTCACAGTGCGCATTTCGGCATCATGTATGCTACTTAGCATACACACATCCCTCTTGTCTCTCCACTTGAGAGCAATGAGTTTGTTACGATAAGCAAACACAATTTCACCCTTTTTTAGTTTTTTTGCCATAACATCTTTTGGGAGATTTTTTCTGTTAGATCTTACGGTGCCTACAGCATCTGTTTGTAGATCATTGAGCAGGTCAAACAGCTCCGGACTACTGTAGTAATTATCCACAGCTATTAGGTAGCCCTTATTCAGGAGATCTTCGGCCAGTGTAAAGACAACTTTGGAAGGCTTAGTGTACTCAGAAATATCAATTCCGCAAACTTCGTTTACGAGATTAGTTTCCTTCCCAGTATACCATAAGATGTTCCACACATACCCAGTCTTAGCTTCACATAACTTATATGACTCCATACCAAAGCGCGACCTTTTCTTTGGTATGTATACTTTCCATCCCAGTCTACCTTTCCACAATAAGAGGCTCTCATCTATAGATAAGCTATCGTCTGGAATATATGAAGTTCTGAATTTTGATACAAGGATGTCTAGAACTGGCTTCACTTTATACAATTTGGGGTGGACCTGCCTGTTATAAGCTTCATTGTCTGCAAAATGTAAAAATTTCAGCAAAAGAAAAAATCGCTTCTCAGACATAATTTCATAAAATACGGGAGTAGCTAGCAGTTTATTTCGAGAGAAGTAATGGGCTAGTTTGGGCTTCTGAACAATGCCCTGCAGTAATAAAATTCCTAAAAATAGTTTTATTTCATTTTTGTTAGTGGGTACCCAGTCTCTCTCACGACTCCTTCTTTTCACTTTCGCCATCAACGAATTCGAACTGATTGTTTGCTGTGCATACAGATTTGTTTGCTGTGCAATAAGCTCACAAAATCCGTCGTCTATAAAAAAATCGAAAATTTCTTCCGGGTCCTTCTTATCTAAAAGTTCACCCTGTATTCCAGCATTGTAATTAGCTGGAAATCTTCCCCGCCTACAACCCCGTACGTCCCATTCACCGTGTACAGCAGGATTACCATCATTTGCGATTTCAGTGTCACTGCTGTCACTAGAACTCGAACTCCGTACCGATACACTGTGTCTTGAAACCCCACTAAAATAACTAGTCCCTGGAGTATTTACTAATAACGGAGTTTCTTCGTCACTTTCTGAACTGGACTCACTACAACTATCATCATCGCTATGTTCGAGCATATCACGAATAACACATTCACTTGGAATATCTCTCGAACGTTTAGACATACTGTAGTACAATATAAAACAAAATAAATCTCTAAAACATTCTAAAAACCACAATAGGAACACATCAAAGCTTCTGTATCTCGCGAACTTAGTACCGTGTACGAACAATACGGGCTACTAAAGACGCACGGCGCTCGAGTTGAGTGTGACGCGGCATTTGAGCGGTTATTGCATTGAGCAAATACGTACCAAATAGCAAGGGGATTCCCTATCATAAAACCATAGTAGCTACGTAGTTCAAAAAATATCGTAGAGATGGCAGCACCTCCCAGAGCCTGTGAGGAAAGTCTCAAGCCTGGCGCGTAATTATAAAGGCAAGAAAAAAATAAAACCCGTCCTGCGTCTGGAGACGCGACACCCACCCTAGCGCAAAGCTGCAATCGCGGATGGAGCCGCGAGCCCCGCTCTACGGGTTAAAGCTGCCCTAAAACATCACCACAGGCGGTTGCAGCAGACACAACAACACCACGGACACATTCCCTCTTTACTCACACTCCCCATTTCCCCTCCAAGCCATACACAACACCAAGATACAGCCCTCACCAGCATCCTACACATCCTCAAGCACCTAATCACCTCCGCCCGCTAATTCATTCACCCTCTTGCCCCGCGATGCCGTTGTGCACCTGCTCGGGGGACTGGCCTCGGCTAGCCCGCCCGGGATGGTGTAGATATAAAGATAGATAATACTCATCTTGAACCATGACTACCACTCGAAACAATTAATTATTAATTATTTCCCTTCGCAACACTTTTACCGAGGGACATCTAAACCCGAAGGTAAAAGTTAAACTTGAACAAACCCAAGTTGAAACAGGCAAACACACCATATAGTTGCATAGGAACATAGGGCCACATCAGGCCGGGAGTTCCATTAGCTTAAGCCTGGCGCCGCCCCTTCGGGGCGACGACCAGGAGTCGCAAACTGGATTAGGATGAGTGGCAGTCAGTCGAGAGCCAGCGAGCGAGCAGGTCACACGACTGCCAAGCCCGCCATTGTCCGCAGCCAAGTACGCGAGACTACGAGCACGCCACTTAGTACCAGCAACTGCCGCATCAAGCGCTGCCACGCCGTTACTGCCACTCACCAGCCATTTCTGCGGGGCTTCTACATAGACGCCATTCGACGCCACACTCCATCATCAGTCACCTGCTGCTACATGGCTGCTGGGGGTTATTGCCCTCTGGTGTAACACGACCTTGCCCGAGATTCTGCTCCACGACAACACGGGTTCCGGCTCCACAGGCTAACCCTTTCTCCAGCTGGCAGCTGGGCAATTTTCTACAACTCTGTACTTAGTTTGAAGTCTGCTTAATGGAAAAGTAACTTCTCGAAACAGCGAAGATGTTATTACCAAGAAACATCTCTCTGCTGGTCAACTCTCGTCAACACGACTAAACATCGCCAAAACCTTGGCTCAGAACCCGCACCTCTGGAGTGTGTGCGCATTAACCTCGATTATCAGCCCTGTGCGATAAATTCGAACTGCTACTTCAATCATCAGCTCTGTGTGGACAATCTACCCGCAATCTCGGTCATCAGCCCTGTGCGGGCAAACCAACTGTTTCCAGCCAAGGGTTTGCTGGCCAAACACGAAATGGTTTTGTATTTTCACCTCAATGAAGGTGGTATCATATACTATTAGACACCTAGCTTTATTATGTTTAATCATTAAGGGTTCATCTTTTATGTATTTTAAATTATGTGCCTTTTAATTAACTATATAAAGTTTAATCCCTCATAAGGGAATTTTGCTAACCTTTTTCGTTCCTTGGAGAAACTAGCAAATTTGCATTCTTATTATTCTTATTGAGAATTCTTAGACTATATTTATTCAAAGTAACTTTATATGTTCTTTAGAAATTTAATAAACATAAAGCCCACCAAATCTTAATCTTTGGTCCCTCCCATCACCATCATGTAAAATTCAATCCTTGTGTCTGAAACCCCACATCCTTTCGAAATCCCTAAAAGGGTGACCCCACCCTTTTCCACCCCATATTGAAGCAATGTATCTCAGTTGTTGTATTTGAAAAAGCACATTTACATTGAATTTAAAAAAGCTGTCGACTTTGGTGATACATACCTGTATGGCTAACTCTCCTTTCCCACCCCCCTGTCAAAGACTATTTTTTCCCTTTTTACGTTTTTCATAATCATCCTCCTCTCCCTTGAGCGCTGTCATCCACAGCCGTAGACGTGTGCATAGCTTTGGATGTCTCACGTAAAATGGGAGAATTCTGTTGCCTTTTGAATGCTAGACGTCGCGCTGCACTTTCCCTACAGCCAGTCAGAGTCTTTATACTCTTACGTGTTTTTGAACAGTATCATTCAGTACGATTAGTGCTGAACGTTGTGAAATATTGGAATGGAACTCCAAAACACTGTACCAGAAAGAAGAAGGTTGCAAATATTGTTTCCAGTACCATGGTCAAAACTGACGTTACTATCATCTCTGTAAACCCTGATTAAATAATCAGGGAATAACTTAGCAATTCAATGTAATAGGGATGTATAGAAGTAGCACCGATAGAGCGCACTGCTGTTGTACTGGGTAAGCGCAAGGCGCTCTTCAGTTGTCTCCTGTGTTTTCATGCCACTAATATCCACGAATTTAAGTTGTTTAAATGGTTATTTTCGTGGCTATGCCGAGCTATTGCAGTGTTCCTCTTTGCAAAAATCAGGGAAGCCATTTCTCGTTTCACCAATTTCCACAAAATAAAGAAATGGTTACATGCTATTAGAAGGGAAAATTTCGGTGAGAAAAATCTCACCGAAAATATTAAAGTGTGTTCCCATCATTTTCAACCCGATGACATGACGAATAGAAATAAACAGTGTCATCACTCCGCTACTTAAGCATTGTAGTTCATGGTCCAGCCAGTATGTGGCGCGGAAGTCGCGCCGAACCATAAGCGCGTGTGACAGTAACCCGCGAGGTTAGTACTGTAATATCCTGTGCGCGAGAAGTCATATTATTCGAGAGAATTTGTTTCTTTGTAATAGTTTACGAATGTCTGTGCAGTGCTTTGTGTGTGCAAACAACTAATTTTTCTCTTGTTTCGGGAAAATGTCGTAATGTTTTGTTCCTGGAAGTAAATCGGGTTACGAAGAAAATCTGATGGTAGACATTTTTTCACACCGCCAAAAGAAACAAATCTGTTTGCGAAATGGGCGAGAGTTATTCCGTGGAAAGATAAGCAATTGTCGATCAAAAATAGAATCTGTGACGACCGTTTTTCGGAAGATTTAATTATTATAAAGGCGGACTGTTTCGTAGTGAACTATGAGAACGTGGAAATTCCTCGCGTAAAGTGGAAATTAAAACCAGGATCAGTACCTCACATTTTTCAAAATTTACCGAAATATCTATCCACTGATGTAAAATCACGAAAGGTGGTTACTTGTTCTTGTTCTATTTCGTGCCATCCTTACCTAAAACGAAAAAAAAAATCCGTCTTAATAATAATAGGCCTAAAATAATAATAGTTGTTGATAGGGACTTAACGACATCGTGGTCACGTAGCCCCGTGTATTTGGGTTTGTTTAGAATTCGTCTGATAACCTGTGTCATTATGATGTCTGTAGTAGTGTGTGTATTTGGAATTGAGGTAGGATTTGGGTAGGAAACGGCCGTGTCCTTCAGTTAGGTACCATCCCGGCATTTGCCTGGAGGAGAAGTGGGAAACCACGGAAATCTACTTCCAGGACAGCTGAGGTAGGAATCGAACGCGCCTCTTAACATTTTTGCCTCACGAGGCTGAGTGAACACCGTTCCAGCCCTCAGACCAGTATTAAATTTATTGGCAGAGCTGGGAATCGAACCCGGACTTCCGTGGTGATAGCCAAGTGGCCAAGAATGGGTCGGACATATAATAATAATAATGGCCAACCTGCCAATAAAATAAGCGTTCATCCAATTCTTCGCTTCCGTTACCGTCATTCTGATCTTCGGATCTTCTTTCAACTTTGTCTTCAGTATCAGAGTCACAAATTCCTTTGAAATTACTGAATCATGAACTAGCTATTCGTTATCTTTCAGCAGAAGGTGACACGCTTCATCTGCATCCTTAGGTTTTCGTAAGGCGCAATCTCCTTACTGATATTAACTAAGGCAACATACTAAGCCAAATAATCGGTATAACAGCACACCTGCCACTCACTGACAGAATGTAACATCATTGGGAGCGCTGGTACTATCAATCTCACGCTGACAAAATGTTACACGTGTTAAAGTTATTTTTAGGCACGCTATTTCACAACTCCAGAAAAATGCTTACTAAGGTTTGGTGTAAGTTGTCACGAGAAGATAAGATCATAACTTGAACTGTTGGCTTGATATTAAAACTGGTATAACGAACCATGGAGCTGTCAGATCAATGCGCGACTAACGGAGGGTTTTAAACGATAGTTCTACATGGGGACAGAGAATATTAATACTAACTTTTTGACAGTATTATTCATAAGTCTAAACACACAATTTGTTGTAATCAGCGTAACCGCAGTCTCCGTTAATAGGTTTACGTAGCGCAGCGCGTATCCCACTATTGAACAGCTGACTGTGTAGTGTTGGGGATCAGCGCCGCTAGCACTCGCCGAGCGGGGCGCGTTTGAACTCTGTGAGTGATAACACTATTTATTTCTATTCGTCATGCCGATGACTTCACGAAAACTGTGTTGGGTAAGTGTGATGTACAAAGGGAAATAATTTCTATCTTGTACCTATAAACTGGTTAGATATTTCGAGAACAACCACTGAATTTATGCGTTTGTATTTGAAGGTGAGAGAGCAAGGATAAAACCGGACGCTGTTCCGTCGCTTTTTCCCTGGACCACGAACACAACAAAAACAAAAAAGGAAGAGGCCATACTGTGCCCGTCATTGGAGTTGTCAGGGTTGCCAACAACCGAAATTACATTCCAAACACCTCACCTGCCGGACCCATGTGCCAAGAGGATCAGGTGAATTTCTTATAGGCCATAGCGGCACGAGAATCCATGATCCAAGGGATCCGTGGTAACATGTTGCTAAAAGGTCATAGACAGCCTAAGAAAATACACCTCCTAAAGCTAGACTGAGAAAATAAACTTCCAGGCTTATGTAAAACTTGTAAAAATATTTATTTAAAATATTCAAGCACCTATCCTAGTTCGGAGGGGTTTTATCGGCTAATGCGCAAACTAATAAATAAACAAAAATAAAGATCAGGGCCCTACCTGTAAACTACGATAAACCCTCGCGAAAGATCTAACTTACAAAGTTCAGCAACAACAGGAACGCTAGGAAAATGGTACGGCAATAAACCCTAAGTCAAGTTACAAAATAAACTAATAACGGATTTTACATTTAACAGGGTAGCAATAACAAATCTAAGTTAGGATGATACCATTTCCTCATTTACATATCAAGTGTTAAATAATTTAGCTAATTCCTGACAATTAATACAAAATTTACGGCGATGACGTCCGTAAGACAAAGCAATTACAACAAATCTACATGACAAGCCGTCAAAAAAAAACATTAAATCACTCTTACAAACTAAGTAAGGTAAACATGGGATTTTATACAATACAATAAATAGAACATCAAGACCACAATCAATTATATTCCTGTCTTCACCCTGGGTTACTCTTTGTAAACCAGTGTCATCTAAGTGCATGTCATTTACGTTGGCGATCGCGTAGTGAAAACTACGACTAACGTCGCATGAGGCTCAAGCTCCACCAGCTATGAACTATAGGTTAAGCAAGCACTCCGTCGATCAAAATTAGTGTCATCTGTCCTAGATTACCTCCATAAAGAAGCGTAAACAAAACCAGGTTTCGTTCAGAAGGTCCAAAATGCAAGTGGATCAAGTTTAAATGCAATAAACAATTAGTTATTTGTTTATAATAATTATGCGCTTATGTCGGTTTAAATTTATCGTTGGATTATGGCGAATAGTGCTGACGATCCTGAATACCTTGGGATCAGCAGTAGCAGTCTCGTGCGAGATCAATCTCTGTAATAAAATACCATCATCGAGCTCTCCATGCTCGGACATGCCAATAACACAGGCTATTAGTGGCTCGCGGCTCACTTAAATTACCTCGGGTAAGCCTGGTAAGCACTTCAGTTACCTCACATAAATACCTAGTCTACAGAACGAATTCTGGACACAGTGCAATACGCACCAATACATGAATAGCCTCTAATACAGGCGTCTATCTTTAGCCTCTAACACAACAAATAAACCTCGACATGAAATGTAATCACTCTCAAATAGAGTTAAAATGTAGTCGCTTCAATAGCGATGCAAGCGTATAGCGTTTGCCAAACAATTCATCATAACAAAACATATGATTTCCAAAAAATGGTGGCCTGGACATTGACCTACTTATGAATCACAACATCTAACGGTAAATAATGCTACAAGCATTGTCAAAAAGTCTGATACATTTGTCTCACTGTATGAGTGATGCTTTAATTGCATGCTGGGAACTCGTATAACCGGTCCGTGACTTGGAGTTACACTCCCAATTTACAGTCACCTACTTGGACGGTTGGAATGACATAATAGACTAAATGCAGGCACGTTTCTCGTAAGAAGTCCATTAGAAAACTGGCCTTGTTATCTGATCCCAGTATAATACTCAAATGGAATAAACATTAGGCTTAAAATCACGCCTCAAAACTGTACACAAAGACGTGGCATGTCCTTCAAACCAAAGAAAAGTAAAATATAGAAATACCACTTGTTCTGAAAGTATTTGCAATCCGCAGATATGTCACTTCATAACTGCTCTGTATTTAAATAACCAAACAATATCTGTGTCGAAACACCTGACAAAATAAACATTATAAAGGCGCAAATCTCACGATTGCTGAGTTTGCCAATGATGCGGTAATAATTACAGGGTTCGATGCTAAGTTGCATACAAATACAATTCCCTGAAAATGTCCTTTACTCGAACAGGATGGCTTCATAGCTCATCTAAATGAAATATAATATTACCTTTACAAAACTGATAGTTTCTGTCGACTATCAACCGATACGAACTGTTCTAATGAAATCAGTGGCGTGACAAACATTTAACTAAAAGGGGATGTTATAAAATAACACTGGCCATGACGTCTAGTCGTCATGCCAAAGTAAGCTATACACAAACTCTCCCGCGTAGGGGTTGAACAAAGTAGTAACAAAGACTACAGTCACGTTTAGTAGGGGTAGAATTAACATCTAAGCGATGTCCATCAGAATGCACCATGATTGAACGGGGTTCAATCACTGAAAGTGAATGAAAAAGATTAGTTCTAACATTAGAAACCCTACCTATGGCTCGTCAAGAAGTTCGGTTGATTCTACAATCTACTCTAGTCTAAAAGAAACTACAATTATCTACACCACAAAAGAACCTCACAAGAAATAGATTAACAGACTCACAAGAAAGGATGTCTACATCTCAATCGTTCCAACGACTTGAGGGATATAATTGGGCTGCTGGTCTCCGGACAAGTGTTGTCCAAACTGGGCCTCCACATGGGATCTATCCATTACCATGGCCTTAATTCGTCCTATGCGTTGACGTCGTGATATAACCAGACTCCTTCCCATTATAGCAGTCGTCATGTTCCTTGGCTTAGCACATCCATCTCCCACTCTAGTGCTATGTTCTTGGGTCTTCTGTCATACTGAAGTTCTCCAGAAACGCTCCTTCACATCATGGGGATTTATCTACTCATTCCCACGAATGATGTATGATAAAAAAAAAAGCGTCGAACACGTGGTTATGAAAATATGACATTTTATGTGAAAATAACCACTGGAAAAATGTAGGAAATTGGTGTAGCACAGTTTCACTGAAGCTAGCTTTATTGTGGTAGCAATCTCACTGAATCTACATGGCGCAGATGATAGAAAAATTGGCCATGCACATATCTGCTTTCACATTCACAGATTCTATGTTCCACAAATCACGTGGCATCGAAGTTATACACGGGAAAAATTAATCGCTCTTGCGATCATAGCAACATTTGTAACTGTTAGCGTTGAAATAATGCACTTTGTTAATCATAACATCACAGTTGTTAATATAATTTCGCCTCACTTGAAGACATTGATTTTCACACAGCACGTGGCTGGAAATGTGGTGTTCCACGATGTACAAATTTTATCACTTTTTGATAATTCGAAGAATTTCGTAGCAAAAGCCTACATGGGCTTTAATATTCAATTGGTTGTTACACTGTCCAGTGTTAAATAAAACACGATGTACAACGATCACTTTCCTCGTCTTCGGGCGGACAATTTCCTCGTCTTTGAAGACGGACATACAAAACGCATCCAACAAGGATGGAAAATCCTACACATGTGCGAAGAGCTCGGTCCTTCGCTGCTGGAACTTACAAATACTCTAGTCGTGTAGCGACTGAATGGTTCCGGTTCGCGTGTCTGCGATGAAAATACCTTACCAAAAGTAGAAATAAATTCTCCAGAATATTTCGATGATACTGAATTACAAAATGTGAAGATCTGAGCCTCGTAGAAAGTAGAAATGTAATAATAAAGACTCAGATAATAATATAATGTTTTTCCAAAGTCAAAAGCGCAACCATTAATAACTCCAAGGAATGTCAGCATGCGGCAACAGCATGGCTGGTCGGTGAGTGCGTTCAAATATGATGCATCAAAAGTGCGTTGCAATGAAAAATATCACATGAACCTATGCTTAGCGGGTTCAATACACAAGAAAATTGCCGGATTACCACGATAAGCCTACAATATCGGAACCTGCAGAAATCATCTCCATTGAAGTACGGGAAGAAATCGGTAATATACAGGAAGAAGTGAATGTAACATATGTGACTCCCATTTTCAAAGACATCAATACGGTACTCGGACAAATACTTCAAGAATAAATGTCGCAACATTAAGTCACAAACGTACTATGGTTAGTTTCTTGAAATCTGAATTAATCGTCAACTTCCATCTGCCCGACGGAGAATGTGGTAACGACTGACTTCTACATTCTTGAGACATAGTCAGATGAATGGAAACAGCTCGTGGTCCTAAAGCAGGGATTCCCAAACTTTTAAAAAATTGTACCCCTTAGTCATTTCCAAGGGGTATGGGAACGATTCTGATTGAGAAATTGACAAAATGACATAAGAACCAAACGTTGCATGCATTCTCGAGATATAGGCCTACATTACCGGTATCAACTTTCTTTGATTATGTTTACCTTAAAACACGACAGTTTCATGTAAGCTATCAACTTAAGAGGAGACATGAATCGAAGTATAAGCAAGGGGAGCCAGTGAATATTTAAATCTCTATTTATGATTTAAGTCTTATGGAGATATATTTATCAATACTAGCGGACCCGTGCGAGATCTCTCACATAATGGATTGTGTGCGCCCCATGTGTACAGACTACCCGCCCGGTCCTAGTGCTCTGCGGGCTGTAGGCGACAGATTTCTCGCAGGGGCTATCGTCTTGTTTATTTGTTTAAAAGCACTTTGTAAACAAATAAATGATTTCCGTTGACTTTTCAAGAAATGCAAGATTTTCCCTCTACTATTGAGACGATTTGGAAGATGTTGGTACAAACCACACCTTCTAACTCCCTCTGGTTTAGGAGCTTGAGTTTTGTGAAACATACACCTTAGATAGGCCTACAATGCTCAAGTAATTGTAATCTTTAGGAGAAAGCATGCTGAATAATAAAGCTTGTTAGAATTGAGTTATTACCGCTGTATAAATTCTTCCTTCCACCCGCTAGTTTTAGTGCCTCTGGTCCGTAGCTCATTTTGCAGATGTTTAACGCGTAAACGCTGAAAATCGACCATAATATATTAGGGTATATACCTATAGAATTAATTAATATAGTCTTGGAGTAAAATTAGAGAAGATATAGTTTACTTTAGCTTAGAAATCTCAGTCAAAATCTATACATTCCTCGCAGCTGACTGGGAGAAACATAAGACATTCGCCTTGCGCTTACCCAGTACTACACGAGCGCTATCTGGCGCGAACTTTCTCCGGCTACATCCCTATTCAACATGGCCAGCATATTCCCCGTCCACAGTCAGTCAGTTTAATTACTAACGACCAGTCTGTAGGATGAGTCACCTACAACAAAATATTTATAATATTTCCATGCAGTTTTAATTGTCTGAACAACCTGTAGGCGTATTTCACGATGCCCTTCCTGAGTATTGTTCAAACAGTATGATACAGACCTAAATAAACAGTTTCCATCAGCAACTACTGGAATAATTCGGCGTTCCATGGTTATAACAGGACGACGAAATCAAAATAAAACCTTTTTATGATCATACTAGGGTGCCCGTGCTGCTCCGCATCATTATTTTTCAGTATTGAAATTTAAAAATAACGACATTATGTAATAATTTATAACATTTAATTCACAATACTTCCTTCCAGACAATGTTCACTGTGCGTCGACCCTTAGGTTTAATTTCTACTTTTACATCTTTAAATGTTTTTCCTCGGAGTAAGGCAACATACAATTGTCCGTGGCCAAAAACCGGATCAGTCAAGTAGATTCCAACACGAAGAAGCGTTTGACCCTGCGCTTTGTTAATCGTAATACAAAACGCTAGTGTAGTAGGAAGAGAACGGCATTGTAGTGTCAGATGGTGACAAATCTACGCGATGCGGCAGTATTCGCTCCCTACTATTCACACCAGCTAGAACTTATAAATCTATGATATCGTCGTACATTTTTCTAAATATTAGCCTCGTTCCGTTCAGTAATCCCTTAGTTGCATTGAAATTCCTAAGGAGCATTAAAATAGCACCTTTCAAAGGCAGCACATGGGGATGTAGACCACTCATCTCAAGCCTGTTCAAAAATTCAGTGGGAAACTGATAAACTTAATTTTCTTCTTCAGTTACCAATGTATTCACACTCGAGTAAAATCTAGAAGTTCCTGGAAGTAGATCTGAAACTACCCTATTAACTTAATGGCAATGTACAATTTTCGGTGCAAGAAAATGAAAAATGAGATGTTATATTGAATGTCCACTCATAACATTCCTCAGAATCAGCCGATTTGAATAGTTAAGAGCTCGAATGGAAGAGCTTGATCCACTGAATGTTCTTAGACTAAAACGACCTGCTTACCTCAATTAAAACTAAGGATATAATTGCTTCAATGAGAAAAAAGTAGGAAAAAGTTCAAAAAATCAAATAGTTTGAGGAAGGCGGAAGTTAAGTGTTTTGTATTACTTGATAATAAATCCGTGCATGAATGCCTTTCATTTAAAAAAGAATGAAGGAAATCGACCGGATAGAATGGCCGGACGGACTCGGTTAAGATTTCATAAATATTTCTAATATTCGCTTCGGCTTTCATAACATTCCTCAGAATCAACCAATTTAAATATTTAATAACTCAAAAGAAAGAAATTGATCCACTGAGTGCTCTTGGTTCAAAACGAACTGCGTAGCTCAATTAGAACCAAAGATATGATTGCTACAATGAGAAAAGATGTTGAAAAAAATGAGAAGCAATATTGAAATGTCCACTCATAACTTTCCTCAGAATCAGCCGATTTGAATAGTTAAGAGCTCAAATGAAAGAGCTTGATTCACGGAGTGGTCTTAGACAAAAACAACCTGTGTACCTAAATTAGAACCAAAGATATGATTGCTTCAATGAGAAACAAAGTTGGAAAAGGTTGTAAAAAATCAAATAACTTGAGGAAGGCGGAAGTTAAGTGATTTGTAATACTTGATAACAAATCTGTGCATGAATACCTTTAATTTAAAAAAGAATGAAGGAAATAGACCGGATAGAATGGCCGGACGGACACGGTTGAGTTTTCATAAATATTTTTAATATATAGATACAGATAGCCTAATATGGATAAATAATCACAACGAAAGGGAGTGAACAATAATAGCGACAATGTACTAATCTGGCATGCAACAACATATATTTATATGGCGAACGCCTTTTGACTAAACTACAAGGTCATCCACCCAATAGTTTGCAGATGGCGGCCATGTATGTGTACAAATCGATTCCCCCTATCAATTCAAACACGGTGAAACCGAATTGAACGAAATTTGGTACAGAGGTAGCACTAGCAAAGGGCACCTGAGTGTCATGCTTGATATCGCCACCATCTTGATGAAAACCTAATGGCGGCCTCCCAAATGTTAAAAGCTTAAATCAAATTATGACCAACCTAATAATCTGATCTCTACCAAATTTTGCAACAACATACCTTTATATGGGGAGCATATTTGGACCAGACTACAAGATTATCAGCCTAATAGTTTGCAGATCACGGCCATGTATGTGTGCAAATCGAGTCCCCGTATCTTTTCAAACACGGTGAAACCGAATTGAACGAAATTTGGTACAGAGGTAGCACTAGCAAGGGGCACCTCAGTGTCATGTTTTATATCGCCGCCATCTTGACTGAAACGTAATGGTGACCACCCAAATGTAAAAAGCTTAAATCAAATTACGACCAACCTAATTATCTTATCTACCAAATTTTTCAACAACATACCTTTATGTGAGAAGCGTTCTTTGATCAAGCTACAAGGTCATCAGTCCAATAGATTGCATACGGCCATGTATGTGTGCAAATCGATTCCCCCTATCAATTCAAACACGGTCAAACCGAATTGAACGAAATTTGGTACAGAGGTAGCGCTAGCAAAGGGCACCACAGTGTCGTGTTTTATATCGCCGCCATCTTGATGGAAACGGAATGGTGGCCACCCAAATGTTAAAAGCTTAAATCAAATTACGGCCTACCTAATCATTTGATCCCTACCAAATTTCGCGACAACATACCTTATTGTGGGAAGCATCTTTTGACTGAACTACAAGGTCATCAGCCCAATAGTTTGCAGATAGCGGCCATGTAGGTGTGCAAATCGATTCCCCATATCAATTCAAACACGGTGAAACCGAATTGAATGATTTTTTTTACAGAGGTAGCACTAGCAAAGGGCACCTCATATTCATGTTTAATATCCGTATAGAACGTTGTATTTCAACAAGCTACTACAACCAACATTCAATTATCCTCCTTGAAAAGGACAAAGAAATATAACAATACCCATGCATTTAGGAGAAAGTAGGCTATATGTTCTTTACCGAACATCTTGTTTGATTGATGCATCATCATCATCATCATCATCATTTTCCGTTTTCCAGCCTAGGCCGGGTCGGAGCAAACATGAGTCCCCTCCACTTTACTCGGTCTGTCCACCACTCTTCCTCAAGCACTGAACGCCACTCCATGTTCCGGTTTATCACGCTGCACTTAACAAGGTCCAACCACCGACCTCTAGGTCTTCCTCGTCCTCTTTTTCCCGTCATTCGCCTCTCCATCACTTGTTTTGGCATTCTTTCATCATTCATCCTCTTCACATGTCCATACCATCTCAATCTGTTCTGTTCCAGCTTTTCGTTCAGCTTCTGTACATTCACTTCCTTTCGAATGTCTTCATTTCTCACTCTATCTCTTCTAGTCTTCTGTAACATACTCCTCAAAAATTTCATTTCGGCTGCCTGCATTCTACTTTCATCCCTCCGGGTCATAGGCCAAGTTTCTGCTCCGTATGTCAATATTGGTAAGTAATAAGTCTTGTACATCACTTCTTTAGCCTTCATTGGTATGTCTTTATCCCAAATTAAATTCCGAACTTGATAGTAGAAGGCACTCCCACCTTGTATTCTCTTGCTAATTTCCATATCCAGTCTTGCATTTTCCATCAATTCACTTCCCAAATATTTGAAGTGCTCAACTACTTCCAGATTTACATCTCCAATTTTAACAATTCCTTTCCCTTCTTTCTTATGTCTTGTCATCACCATTGTCTTACTCTTTTCTACACTGATTTTCATTCCCCATTTCTCAATATTTTCCTTTAAAACATCCAGCTGTTCCTGGACCACTTTCTCATTCTCTCCCCAAATCAGAACATCATCCGCAAATAGGATTATGTTCATTCTTGTACCTGTGTAGGCTTCCTTTGTTGCCTTCAGTATATCATCCATCACCATTATGAATAACAGTGGTGAAAGCACACTCCCTTGTTTCAAACCAGTTTCAATTTCAAACCATCCTGTTCTACCTGCTTGGGTCTTCACACAACTGCAACAATTACTGTACATTGCTTTTGTCATTTGTATCATTTCATCTCCAATACCTTTCTGTTTTAAGCTTTCCCAAACTCTGTCTCTAGGGACACTATCATATGCCTTTTCTAAGTCAATAAAGGTCATTACCATGTCTTTTCCATATTCCCAGTGTTTTTCCATAGTTTGTCTTACAACAAAGATAGGTTCCACTGTTGATCTTCCCCTTCTGAACCCAAATTGTTCCTCTTGAATTTGGTTTTCAACCCTTTTTCGGATTCTTTCCTCTAGTATTCTCTCCATGATCTTGGCAACATGCGAGATAATAGTAATTCCTCTGTAATTTCCACACACCTTCTTGTCTCCTTTCTTGAATATTGGTATAATGATACCTTTCTGCCAATCTTCTGGAATTTGTTTTGCTCTCCACACACTCTTGAGTACTCTTGAAGTCCAATATATTCCAATGGGTCCTGCAGCCTTTATCATTTCTACTGCCACTTCATCCACTCCCACAGCTTTTCCCATCTTCATCTTCTTAATGGCCAATTCCACCTCTGCCATTGTAATGTCCGCTTCCATTTCTTCTTCTTCCACATCCGGCACTACAGTAACTTCTGTGTACGTTACATTCCTGACATTTAACAGTCCATGAAAATATTCTTTCCATCGGTTCTTAATCTCTTCTGGTTCCTTCAATATCACTCCTTCTTTGTTTTTCACAAATCCAGCGTTTACATGTTCCTTCCTTCTACTCTTAACTACACTAAATAATAATTTCTTTCCACACTGACAATCATCTTTAATTTCCTGTGCGAATAACTCCCAACTTTTCTTCTTCTCTTCTGCCACTACTTTCTTGCAGATTTGTCTAGCTTCTACATATCTCAATCTACTTTCTTCAGTCCTTTTTGTTTTCCACTGTTTCCAACTCTTCTTCTTTTCCTTCACTTTTTCTTTAACTCTTTCATTCCACCATGCTGTTTGTTTATCTTTCATCTTCCCCGATGTTCTTCCACATGTTTTCTCTGCACAACTAACAAATGCATCCTTAAATTGCTTCCATTCTTCTTCCACATGTCCAACATCAGTCTTTGGTACTAGTTGTTGCAGTTCCATCTTAAATTCTTCTTGCACCTGTTTATCCTTCAACCTCCATGTTTTTATGTTTCTTTCTTTTCTTTCCTTCAGTTTTCTAATTTTTCCAACTTTCAGCTTTGCTATTACTGCTCTGTGATCTCCACCAAAAGCCTCGTCCGGCATGGCAGTAACATCCATCAGGTTTTTGCTTTTGTCTTTTTCTACCAAAATGTAGTCAATCAGGGTTTTAGTTCTTCTCTCTCCCCATCCATATCTGGTAATCTTTTGGCTGTTTTTCTTTCTGAACCATGTATTTCCAACCATTAGTTGGTTTCTCTGGCAAAAGTCAATTAATATATCCCCTTCTGGATTTTTATTTCCATATCCATAGGGTCCCACGATCTCTTCTCTTCCCAGTCTCTCTGTACCTACTTGGGCATTCATGTCGCCTATTATTATGGCCTCCTTGTCTTCAATGTACTTGTCTACTTCTTCAAGGAAACTTTCTAACTCTTCTTCCTTGTTTCCAGTTTGTGGAGCATAAACTTGTATTAGGTCTTTTGTTCCTGTCTCAAACTGAATTCTCATGACAATAATCCTGTCACTCACGTTCTTTACCTCTTCCACATATTCCAGGATATCTTTCCTCACAATTATTCCCACTCCATTTTGCTTTGCCTTTCCTCCACTGTAAAACAGCCTGTATCCATCTGTCAGGGTTCTTTCTCCTTTACCTTGCCACTTTGTCTCACTCAATCCGAGGATGACAATTTCCTTCTCTTTCATGAGATCTATGAGTTCCTCCGTCTTGCCATTTAAGGTCAATACGTTAATGGTACCAATTTTGATATGTTGTGATCCTGGTCGCCCACTTCTCACAGCTCCCCCAGAGTCCAAAGAGCTGCGCGTCGCTTGCAGGGGACGCCCTAGCATTTTCCGAGGCCATATCATGTTTGCACTCATTTTAGGCTATTATTACGATGGAGTCGCCAGGTCCAAAGGCATTTTATACCTACTGCCAGGTATTAACTAGGCCGCTCCTAACATGGAGAACAGACGCCTTCTGTAGCCGCTCCTCTGGAGTACAGACGCTACGGGTTTGCCTCTTCCGCCATCGACGCCGTACCGAAGCCCATCTTCTCCGCCGCCGGTGCCGTTGAGATCTTCACCGTAACCCTGGCAAGGGGCCCTATGACAGGGTGCTACCATCCGGAGCCAGATGGACCCTGGTTTTTTAACGAGGTTGATACTCCTCCCGCTCCTCCTTCCTCATCGCTTGCGAGATGAGGCCCCGGGCTTGCGACCGGTAATTGATGCATTAAATGTAAAACAAAAATTCCCGTTTATATTTGATCTCCCCTCGTATTTTATTTCATGAAACTAACTTGATCATAATTCTATTCAACCATATACGAAAATTATGCTTCCTATCTACAATCCGCAAGCGAATTCTACCAGGCCGATTTTCATGTTGTTTGCATTAAATTAAATATACATATTTCTACTTTCCGTATCATTACGTTTTATTTCCTTATTACCATTGCATTCCAGAATGTGATCAAAAGAGCTTCCTGTTGTATCCACAGCGCAGTTTGAATACCCGCAATCAGTTCCAGTACCTGACAACAGATGGCACTACCATTGCGTCACATTCTGCCTTTGGAGCTCCCCTTCAACAGACGTGTAGAGCCATCACCTCGTATTCTGTAGGGGATTCTACGTTCTTAGGTTTGCATCTGCTAGCCTGATTATCTGGGAGAATACCGGTTTGGTATCGCATAAGGGTCTAGGCTACATAGATATCACGCCAATAAAGAAAGCATTTGCCGCAGCTGTCCCGAGCCAGTCTATGTGGCAGGCTGCCACTTCTACAAGGCGCCAACAGCTAAGCGGGAACAGAGGTCACGCTGAGCATTGTTGGCAACATACATGCCAGCAACTACCAATACACTGCGACATTGCTGATTTTTGCATGAATCGTCTACGATCTAGAAATCCATCAACAAGGACTGCAATGGAGCTGGAGAATACCAACTTCAGCACAACTAAATAATAGCAGGGAAGGCAGGATACTAGGCCTGGATCAATCTTGCCACGCATTCGATCATCGCTGCCACCTGGATTTGAGTTTCCTCGGAAAACACGGCAAATCTCAACAGGACTCGTACGGGTCAGGGCAACTGAGAACTCCATGTTGCTTGGCAGACGCGCGTGAGCTCGGCTCCTAAGTGAAAGTGAATTAGAAGGTGTTATTGTGTAGGCACATTGAAAATAAGTGGTACACGTGTGAGTAATACAATAAGTGTAAACTGTGTTAAGTAATTTTGTGTGATAACTCCGTAGTTATATAGTAAATATATAACTTAATCAAGATGACCAGAGGCAAGGGCAAGCGCGCCTCCTGTGACGCCAACGGCAGTGTCAACATAGTTGAGGAGGCCGTAAATAAGGTGCTCAACGAGACTCTCAGTTCGGGTAAGTTCCTCGATACAATTATCTCTGCCAAATCTGAGAGAGTGATTGAACTTGTCCTCAAACAACTGGAGAAGTCACTCCAGTTCAATATGGACTTGGTGTCAGATCTCACCAAATAGCATGAGCCTCGCGAGAGTGAAATACGAGCCCTTAGAAACGAGCTCGAAGAAAAGTATCACTCCTTAGAACAATATAGTAGGAGATCCAATATCAGAATTTTTGGCGTGCACGAAGGTGCAGAAGAAAATACTGATGAACTAGCTCTAAACATCTTTTGTGATATCGGCGCAAGTGTTAACCTGAATGATATTGACAGGAGCCATTGAGTTGGACCTAAATCCCCGGGAAAAACGCGGACTATTATTGTGAAATTCGTGTCATTCCGTACCAGGCAGGAGGTGTTTCTAAAAAAAAAGAATGCTTAAAGGTAGCAAGGTGACGGTTCGCGAAGATCTCACCTCCACCAGGCTGGTCATTTTGAAGACTGCAATTTCCCCTTTCTCTGTTAGAAATTGTTGGAGTTCGCAGGGCGATATCCTCATCAAGCAACCCGATGGTAGCAAGATTAGGATTAACCGCATGTGTGACCTACCAAACTAGTTAGAAACTGTAGTCAAAAAACAATCACCTAGCTGACGGCGGCCACTGTATGTTACTTTAGTTCTAATTAATATTAGTTCACCTGTGTAGTGTAATATTAGTCTTAGTTCAGTATATTACAAAGTGGTTAGTTTAGGTTCCATTTCCCAAGTAGGCAAACCTAGTATGTGGGTCTACGACCTCTGACAGCAGCTCGGTAGAGCATACCCCCTGCAGTGAAAGGAATTCCACCCGTCCCACCCTCTCTCAGCGTGGCCTTGTGAAGGTGACAGAGTGCCAGAAGTAGCTCCAGGGAACAATGACTCCACCCCAGCCCGTGATTACCTGTTCGAAACACTGTAACTTCATCCGACAGGTCTTCACATAGCGCACGTAAATATACAGTCCTTATCGGCACATTTCCATGAAATGGAACTTATTATACCTGATGTATTCCATATTTGCTTGATGAGTGAGACATGGTTATCGCCACTCCATCTTTCAAAACCATTTAACTTGTCCGGCTACACACTATTACCCAACGACCGAGTAGGAAAGAAAGGAGATAGGGTAGGAGCTTTTGTTAAGACGAACTTAAATCCTAAAATCTTAGCATGCTCAGAGTACAATAGGAGACCCGAATTTATGTTATTCGGAATAGAGACCGCCCATCAAAAGTGTGCTGTCTGCGTTGTTTACAAGGCACCTTCGCTGGGTCATTTAGAGGACGTAGAGAACGCGTTATTACGCATTCTGTCACTTTACCAGCACGTAATAGTCATGGCCGATTTCAATACCAACATAGGCGTTAATACCAAAGCTGAAACTCGGCAACTCTTGAATATGCTCGCGTCACGTGACATGAAAATATTAGACCTACTACCAACACATCACACACGCACATCACACACGACAATTGACCTGATATCAGTAAAGAACACAGACAAAGTGCTGCAGTACGGGCAGACATCTGTACCAGGAATTTCTGCCCACGACTTAATCTACTTCTCCTTCTCTTTAAAATATAAGAAGACCAAACCAAGGACCATCACGTACAGAGACCTCTCTTAAATCGACACGCTATCCTTGATAGAAGACGCTCTCAATGTACCATGGCATGACATACTGAATATTCACAATATAGATGATAAAGTACACAAAATGAACGACTACTTGACAGGACTATATGATAAACATGCTCCAGTGAAAACTGTTCGAGCGACGCGACCTCCAGCACCCTGGCTCAGCACGGAACTGAAAGAACTAATGGCTAAGCGAGATTCTGCGCACAGAAAGTTTAAGAAATTACCCACGCAACAGAATTATGATGACTTTAAAAAGCTCCGAAACAGAACATCCCAAGCAGTACGTAACGCTCGAACCAGGCAAGCTCACAATTTGCTCGGGCGTAATATCAAATCCTCTGCGGAGTGGAATGAACTAAGAAACATGGGAATAGGCAAAGAAAAAAAATGACAACCCCATTAATCTACCTCTTGACACACTCAATGACTATTTTACTAGTACAGGACATTCTGTCAACCCAGACATAAAATACAGAACTCTCACCAATAACTAAAACACCCCCACCCCCAACAGAGAAAAATTCTACTTCTCGCATGTTACCCCCTCACAAGTCTGACGTGCCATTCTTAGAATCAAATCAAAATCGAAAGGGATCGACAATATAGAAATAGAAATATTCAAACGAATCATTGACATTATACTTCCCACAATTACACACATATTCAACAACTCGTTAATAACCGGTACGTACCCATCGCTATGGAAAGCGGATATTGTCATTCCAATCCCTAAAATCACACAAGCCAAAAACGTGAGTGACTATCGCCCAGTGAGCATATTATCTGCCGTCTCCAAATCTCTCGAATTTATCCTTTACGAACAACTCTCCTGCTGTTTGCAAGCGCACATCACCAATCTGTCTTCCGGAAAAGTCACAGCACTACTACGGCACTACTTAAGGTCACGGATGACATAAGAAAGGCTATGGACAGTGGGCAAGCATCAATCTTAGCACTGCTTGATTTCAGCAAAGCATTTGATTCTGTTGATCATGACATATTACTCTCTAGCCTATTCAAAAGTCATCTCTCTATGAGCAGTATCCAATTGGTGGACTCATATCTACACGGGCGCCAACAGCGCGTTAAAAGTAACTCAAATCAAATGTCTTCTTGGCGCTCCGTGGAGACAGGAGTCCCTCAGAGATCAGTTCTAGGGCCCCTTCTCTTCTCGAACTACATAAATGATATCACTTCATCGATAACTAAATGCAAATATCACTTATACGCTGACCATGTATAACTCTACCTGCCTGCTGCACCAGAAAGGCTATCGCAAGCAATCAAAGCTTTCAATGAGGACTTAACTGATATTTGTAATTGGTCCAATTCACTTGGACTACGACTCAATGAGACAAAAACTCAAGCTATCATAATCTCCCACCTAAAAATTCTCTGTAATATAAAAAATAATCCCACCCTACCAAACTTACGCTTGCGCGACTCCCCAATCGAATTCCGAGAATCAGTCAAAGATCTGGGCGTGATTATTGACGAACATCTCTCTTGGACGCAGCAAGTCCACAACGTCTCTAGAAAAGTATTTTCCACACTGAATTCATTGAGAAGATTTGGGAATATTTTCTCTCGCGTGTTAAAAGAACGACTTGTTTATTCCCTAGTACTGCCTCATTTTGACTATTGCGATGTGGTATACGATGACCTGTCTGCTACTCTTAAAACCAAACTCCAACTAGCACAAAATGCCTGTGAACGCTACATATGCAACTTAAGGTATTACGACCACGTCACGCCTGCGTACGAACAACTCAGCTGGTTACGACTAAATCAACGCCGCGATCTTCATACTGTATGTCTTTTCCGACGAATACTCTTAAGTTCCTCTCCAGCTTACCTGCATTCTCAGTTTCACTGCCTCTCACACGAACATAGTCTTGGTACACGGTCAAAAAATGATTCACTCATGCTCATACCTATACACCGCACGGTACGCTACACTAACTCCTTCGTAGTTTCTACTGCACGACTGTGGAACAACCTGCCGCACTCTGTCCGAGGAGCAACCCCGTCCAGCTTGAGGCAGGAATTCCAGCTGTACATATCACAAAAGAAATGAAAGCTGAACTCAACACGTCAAATATTTGAATCTTTATGCTGAGTTATATTCGTGTTTCTAATTTGGTTGGTTGGTTCTTAAGTTTAGGGGCTGCGACAACGCGGTCATGCAGCCCCGTGTACTTTGGGTGTGTGTAGAATTTGTCTGATAACCGGTGTTAATTGTGATGACTGTATTAGTGTGTGTTGTCTGTTTTTTAATTTAAGTACTGTACCCGATACCCAGTTTAGGCTATCGGCTACGCCAGCAGACATTAAGCTGTAGTTGAGGTTTTGGGAAGAGCTCTTAAAAGATAGCGCACCGATCGCGTCAAGGAGAATGTCCAGATGACGTAGGAGGTCTAGAATCAAGGAGGCATTGAAATCTGTTAGAAGATGGAATTATGGATAGAGATGTGAAGCTTTATTGAGATATATATGGAATTATAATAATTAAACATCTTAGAAGAGGATATAAAACATGCATTATATGTGGAAATAATTTTATGGAAGTAAGTTATTTTATAACGGAATAGCCGAGATGATACGGGTTCGAGACTATGACCGTGACGTGAGAGCACTGTGGTGGGGGACTATACCACGTGTCCGCCCCAAGCAGATAAGGGAGTGAAGACAGTGTCAGCAAGTTCAGTCGAGCTCAGTCAGACGAGCAGGTAGGAGCAAGCTCTATAGCGCAGCGAGACGCACAGTGAAGGTCACGTAACATACAGAAACTGTCACGGCAAAAGTGTAGGTGACAGTGCCTGCATCACCGAGCAGCGAAGGCCGAGCGGGTCGTTGATCCAGGCGGGCTGGCCGAGGAAGCGATTACAGACGGCCGGGATATGTCAGAACCGCACTGTAAGCAGTTGAAGACTTTATTATAAGCTACATTTCAACACAGTTTGAACATTGCTTTTATATGAATAACTTTATAACTATGCTGTTCTATAACACATTCAAAGCGACTTTAACTATTTCGATTATACGGAATGTTGTTAGCATAGGCACAGATGAACATTAGATCGTGCATTAATAAGATTTATATCTTATGCAGTTTTCACGAATTACCTAATACAGATAACTACAGGGTGTTTCGTAATCTTGAACACTCTCAAGTAAAATTTTATTTTACGGAAGTGGAACATAGCAATCATTTGAGATTGAACTTGCAATACTCAAACTGAACATTTAACGGAACAGTGGCGTATCTTAGAAGAGGAGTAGGGGGTCCGCTGTTTCCATGAACTTTTCGAGAAGGTGTTGGACAATATCCGCCATGGGTAATCTGAAGTTCAACATGTCCGAGTAGACGCAAATAGAGACAAGATGGCACCGCAGAGCGATGGATTCGATTCCTGACGAGAGGAGTCCACCAGCTGATTCACTTGGGATTTCGAATGCAATCGTCATTTCATGGATGGAATGCTATGCACGCCGATCTTACGAGAAATTCTTTATGTAGGGAAAATCGACGATCTTGGAAATTAATTACAGCTGATAATGAAAGGTACTGTAAGAGTTATGTCTACCTGATACGATTATTTTCATGAATACTGGGCACACATGTATATTTTTCTAATAGGAGTGATATGATTATTAAGACATGGTTTGAATTTATATACTTCGAATTTGCTAGAATATGGAGTGACCATATGATATGGCAGGCATCATTATTCGATATTCTCACCATTGATTGGCTTTATTAAGAAGATGTTTGGTCTTTTAGACATTTTTCCAGCTAGGATATTTTTCATGAATAGTTTTTTTTGTGTAACGAGTATTTCTAACTCGTGATCTGCAATTGATTATCAGAAATTACTTCGTCAGTTCATTGCATACTAGCGAGTGTGTATTATTCATCAGTAGGGATTTTTTCCATTGGATTGTTTGGAGATATTAAGAAGTTATTCACTTTAGTGAATGAACATCGCTTTTATATGACAACTAGAAACTTGTTGATTCCTATCTGGTACATTCACTCATATAGCCTACGAGGTGGGGTCCTTCGTATTTATACGATTGTATGGTGGCTACTCACCTTACCCATCGTTTAGGGAACTATCATCCAAGTCGACGGGGCGAGGTCTTTCGTATTTATACGACTGTACGGTGGTTACTCATCTTACTCGCCATTGAGGGACTCATTTTTATCATCCGAGTGTACACGAGATGTAAGTGAATCAAACAAGGAACTACTAGTCACATATCAGTCGAAATTTTGTTAAATAAAGTAACGATAAATGTCAACAGGATTGAATTTAGTAATTCTTGTTTGCCAATCCAATATTTTGTTGCTATACTCTTTTGAGAGTAATTTCAGTTTAACAGCTGTTACAGCTGATGCTTTGATGAGTTTATAATTGTGTTCGATACCTTTGAGAAGGATTTAAAGTAATTGAATCTTGTAAGATTAATCATTAATGGTCAGATTTATTTTAAGGCAGATCAGTATGGCAGATTTTGATATGAGAGATTATAGCACATTGGTGTTTTTCTGCGATGTGAATTATGATATTTGTAAGAGAATTTATGCTATTTGAAAGCAGATCTTAAATTACTGAAGTAATATTTTTCCAATTGTTTAAGAAGTTGTCTAGATGTGATCAGATTAATTACAGTTATTGGAGATTGTGTGCGTTGATAATTTGAAGCCAGTTATATATTTTTTTGTAGATCATGCAACATGGTTAAGTGGAGTTTGTGGTAGGCATTTTGTGGAAGTTGCCAAGTGATAGTAGCAATGTTGCTAATGTATTTTGAAGCAGACATGAGGTCGTCGTACCCAGTCTAGCGTAATTGTTGAGATTCATGCTGTATGTGCTGAATATTTATGAAGTTTTTGTGGAATAATTCTTGTATTCAAATGTGATATTTGAAGTATTGAAGAAATGTAATGTCGTTGTGGATAGTTAGATCCAACGTGATGTCGTGGAGACAATAATATTTTTGGAATGATAATTAAATACGAGATATAACTTGGAAGTGATAAAACTGTAAGACAACGTTCTATAAACCATATTAAACAATTTGTTAGGAAATTAAACAAATAAATGAAGTTGATAATACAAGATTTTCTGAAAATAATAATTAATGAAATAATAATCTGAGATTTAAGCATATTAACGATCTGACCTAATGAAATAAAAATCAGAATGACTAGATGAAATAATGAAAAACTTAAATAACCAGATGATTGAAATTTAAATAATTTGATAAATTAAATTTTTGAATAAATCGATGAATTAAATAAATGGATGAATTAAAGATTGGATAAATAAACTGATTGAAATGAATTAATAGACGATTGTAATGATGATGAATAACTGAATTAGAAGGTGATAATTAATTAAAGAAGCTGATGATTAATGAATTTACATGGAATTAAATAAATTTAATTGAGATATAATTTGAAGGAATTACAACTTGAGTTGAGAATTTAAATGATGTAATGATGATGAATAACTGAATTAGAAGGTGATAATTAATTAAAGAAGCTGATGATTAATGAATTTACATGGAATTAAATAAATTTAATTGAGATATAATTTGAAGGAATTACAACTTGAGTTGAGAATTTAAATGATGTAATGGTGATGAATTAAGGATTATGACAGAAACAAGTAGAATTTTGAAGTGAGAATTAATGTGAGAAATATTTGATTTTGATGATGACGATAATGATAACCAACGAGAATTTGAATTTTCTGTAATTCACAGATAAGTGACTGATTGTTAATGACGATGTAAATAGTGTAAATTAATTATTCAATGTTTAGGAGCAGTTAATTAACATGTTCAACATTCAAATTATGCCATGCAAACCATAAATTTACGTGATATTTGATATGTGTGATTATTATATGTGTATGTTTAGACAGATTAAAATCATTTTTAAAACCACATTGATGTTAAATTAAAGAGAAATTAGGTCTCAGGTTTCACAAATGTCAGTGACGAAAGACATAGTGCTACAGTGATCCTGAGAACCCAAGAGAACTTTATACATTTTTCTTGTTATGTGGATAAAAATAATTTTGGATTAGAAAAGAGATGGCTCGATTTTTGGACAATGACAATTTAACTTTGGCATTCGACCATACTCTTAGGTAAGAGTTATATTTAAAATGTCTGTCTGACTATCAAAGTAAAATAAATTTGTTTTTATCTTAGTTGTGATCTGATGATGGTGTGATGTTCCTTTTTCTTTCCTTGTCTTGAGTAAGGCTTATCCGGAAAGGAAGTGGTTTGCTAGGAATTCAGTTGATGGCGCCCATTTATATTTGCATTATTTCTATTAAACTTAAGCCCGTAACGACCCTAGAGATACTTTGTCTCGTGATACCCACTGCTTTTTCGATAACTCAGCTGAATTTCCGACACATTCCTTATTTGACTAGAGGTTCATTTAACTCCGCTCTGTCCCGGAACTCCAGGAATGCGATGCTATAGCAGATGGTTCATCGCATCCCCAGGACGAACGGGTACAGAGAGAGAGGGAGAATTGGCTTTATCCAACTAGTGGGGCTTTTCTATTTTGTTTATTCTATGGAATCACATCAGATTTAGATTACTGAGAGATTGATCTCAAGTTCATTTAATTGTGTTACAAAATTTATTAAACTTAGTCAGACAATGTACTTGTGTGCCCAATCCAGTGTTCATGTTAATCGTATTAGTAATATCATGTTAGTTATAAGACATTTTTCCTATACCCAAGTGAATGCAGGAATTGAGACATTGTGATATGTTGTTGTCTAACGTCTCTATATAAACCTATATTGAAAATATAATTATGTTGCCGGAAGATTTAGCTAAGGTGTTAGGAGAGTTACAGACCGGTATGTCTGGTATTGCAGAAACTATTTCTAAGATGGAAGCGGAAGTTAAAGAACAAATTAATAATTCAGAAGCTAGATTAGAAGCTAAATGTAAAGAGAATGTACAAGCATTGCAAACTAGTAATGAAGAAAATTTAAAATCATTGCAGACTAGTACTGAAGATAATTTAAAATCATTAGAGACTAGATTACAGTCAACTAGTGAAGAAAATTTAAAATGATTACAGTCAAATAGCAAAGATGAGTTGATGTTATTAGAGACTAGGCTACAGTCAAATAGTGAAGCTAACTTGAAAGACAATTTTAAGTCATTAGAAGAAAGATTACAGTCAACTAGTGAAGACAATTTTAAATCATTAGAAGAAAAATTACAGTCAAATAGTGAGGATAATTTTAAGTCATTGGAAGAGAAATTACAGTCTCGTAGTGAAGAAACTAACACTGAATTAGAAAACAAGTTAACTAGATTAGAGAATAGCTTAACTTTAAAGAATAATGAAATGCTGAAGACTTTACAATTAGACAAAATTGCAGTAAACATGAAAGGAGAGGAAAATGTTCAAATATTAAGAAAAAATATTATTGACTTAGAAAGTAGAGGAGAAGAAAATATTTTTACTTTAAGAACAGACGTTATGTCCATACAGAAAGACATTAAATCAGATGTATCGAAGTTGAGATTCGACATCGATGGTTTAGTGGCAGATGTAGGAAAAATTCAAGAGTGGTCTACCGAAGTATCTTTCGAGACTAAGATTAAAGGTCTAGAAACGAATCTAGGTAACGAGATTAAAGATTTAAAGACAGTAATTGGGACCATTAAAGAGGAAGTCTTGGGAGAGGTCAATTCTAATTTAAAATCATTAGAAAATCAATTGCAGAAAGATATTAGGAAGATAGACGACGATATAGAGCAAAAGGTTAATGAAAACTTAGCTTTGTTCAAAAATAGAGTCGGTGCAATCGTGGAAGAACGGTATAGTGAGGTCGATGCCGAAGCAAAAGAGAAACGTGAAGGGTTAGATGAAAAATTAATCGCAGGTATGGCAAACTTAGAAGCGAGGTTTACGGAAAACAAGGAAGCGATGAAGATAGATTCAACTCTATTTAGAACAGACGTTGATCTGTCAAAAGAACAAGTCGCGTCAGTAAAGAACACGTGCGAAGGAAAAATTGATAAGTTAAGAAACGACTTAGACGAGAGTAACAAAACGCAGGATGTTACATCGTTAGATGAATTGAAAACGCAGGTCAAGACCGTGGAGAAATTAGCGGAAGACAGGATAAATAAATTAGAATCCATGTTTAACAGTTTCACCAGTCAGAATATAACATCAGGGGAAACATTGATAAATCAAACAGCGATAGACCGCAGCATGACTAATCAAGAAGCGAGCATGGGAGACGACCGTCAAATGCAACCGAATGTGACATTCGAAAGGGCTAGTTCAACCCCTCGGGATAATCCAAGTTCGAATAGGAGTACGTTGGGTCCAAGCGAACGATACTCAGGTCCAGTCACCATTATTAGGAATCTGGATGACAAGCCGAGAAAGTTTTCGGGAAATACAGGAGTCACACCAGTCGAATTTCTGCGAGATATTCGAGACTATATGGCGGAACACAGGGTAGCCAAAGAAAGAGAGCTAAGGATAGTCGAACGCGCCTTAGATGGATCTGCGCTTTCGTGGTTTAGAGCGTTCAGAAGCAATTTTGCGAACATGGAGCAATTTGCCATGGCTTTCTTGAGGAGATTCTGGAGTGCCGAGGATCAACTTAACGTAAGAGCGGAGATGTACTCAAAACGCTATTCTACGTCACATCCGACGCATTATGCCAACTATTTCACGTCACAGCTGGCTAAATTACAGTTCCTTATTCCTCCATTGCCAGAAGAAGAGCTTTTGCAAGCTATAGCGAGACAGTTACCGATTGAGGTACAGCGATCATTAATAGCGTCGGGAGCCAATACACTGGAGCACTATGACGACATTTTGCGGCGATTAGACTATACAAGCGCACAAGTAACGCCTAGGAGCACCAGAAACGACAACAGAAATACGCAAGAAGTGAATGCGGTAGTCGTAGACAATGCAGCTCAAACGGACAGAAGGGATTCCTGGGAAAACCGACGGAACGAATGGAATCGAGGAAACATCCGTAACGCTCGAGGAAATGATCGATATAGAGGACCATATGAGAGGCCATACGATCAAGAAGCGAGAGATAGCCGATATAGGAATTACAACCAGAATTCCAGATATCAGGACAGGAATCGATATAACAATAGATATCGGGGCAGAAATAACTGGAGCCAAGGTCAACAGTATAATAGGAACGACTGGCAGGATGGCCGAAGAAACGATCCTAACGACAGACGGGATAATCATGGACATGAGAGGTCGAGGCAAGAAGATAGACAGCCTAGTGCACCACTCGAGGAGACAATGAGAGATGTCAATCGAGCAAGCACGAGTGAAGAAAGAAGAAATAAACGTCAGAATAACACGGAATCAAGATGCTAATCATTGGAAGTCATCATTATAGAGTGTCAGAAAGAACCATCATGCTGAGTAAGGGAATTATAGAGCTATCGTGTACATGTATTATATATAGAATGCCTGAGAGTGTATTTTTTTCTCAATCCTGATAAAAAAAAGGAGATGTACGGGAGAGATGTACCCGATACCTAGTTTAGGCTATCGGCTACGCCAGCAGACATTAAGCTGTAGTTGAGGTTTTGGGAAGAGCTCTTAAAAGATAGCGCACCGATCGCGTCAAGGAGAATGTCCAGATGACGTAGGAGGTCTAGAATCAAGGAGGCATTGAAATCTGTTAGAAGATGGAATTATGGATAGAGATGTGAAGCTTTATTGAGATATATATGGAATTATAATAATTAAACATCTTAGAAGAGGATATAAAACATGCATTATATGTGGAAATAATTTTATGGAAGTAAGTTATTTTATAACGGAATAGCCGAGATGATACGGGTTCGAGACTATGACCGTGACGTGAGAGCACTGTGGTGGGGGGCTATACCACGTGTCCGCCCCAAGCAGATAAGGGAGTGAAGACAGTGTCAGCAAGTTCAGTCGAGCTCAGTCAGACGAGCAGGTAGGAGCAAGCTCTATAGCGCAGCGAGACGCACAGTGAAGGTCACGTAACATACAGAAACTGTCACGGCAAAAGTGTAGGTGACAGTGCCTGCATCACCGAGCAGCGAAGGCCGAGCGGGTCTTTGATCCAGGCGGGCTGGCCGAGGAAGCGTTTACAGACGGCCGGGATATGTCAGAACCGCACTACAAGCAGTTGAAGACTTTATTATAAGCTTCATTTCAACACAGTTTGAACATTGCTTTTATATGAATAACTTTATAACTATGCTGTTCTATAACACATTCAAAGCGACTTTAACTATTTCGATTATACGGAATGTTGTTAGCATAGGCACAGATGAACATTAGATCGTGCATTAATAAGATTTATATCTTATGCAGTTTTCACGAATTACCTAATACAGATAACTACAGGGTGTTTCGTAATCTTGAACACTCTCAAGTAAAATTTTATTTTACGGAAGTGGAACATAGCAATCATTTGAGATTGAACTTGCAATACTCAAACTGAACATTTAACGGAACAGTGGCGTATCTTAGAAGAGGAGTAGGGGGTCCGCTGTTTCCATGAACTTTTCGAGAAGGAGTTGGACAATATCCGCCATGGGTAATCTGAAGTTCAACATGTCCGAGTAGACGCAAATAGAGACAAGATGGCACCGCAGAGCGATGGATTCGATTCCTGACGAGAGGAGTCCACCAGCTGATTCACTTGGGATTTCGAATGCAATCGTCATTTCATGGATGGAATGCTATGCACGCCGATCTTACGAGAAATTCTTTATGTAGGGAAAATCGACGATCTTGGAAATTAATTACAGCTGATAATGAAAGGTACTGTAAGAGTTATGTCTACCTGATACGATTATTTTCATGAATACTGGGCACACATGTATATTTTTCTAATAGGAGTGATATGATTATTAAGACATGGTTTGAATTTATATACTTCGAATTTGCTAGAATATGGAGTGACCATATGATATGGCAGGCATCATTATTCGATATTCTCACCATTGATTGGCTTTATTAAGAAGATGTTTGGTCTTTTAGACATTTTTCCAGCTAGGATATTTTTCATGAATAGTTTTTTTTGTGTAACGAGTATTTCGAACTCGTGATCTGCAATTGATTATCAGAAATTACTTCGTCAGTTCATTGCATACTAGCGAGTGTGTATTATTCATCAGTAGGGATTTTTTCCATTGGATTGTTTGGAGATATTAAGAAGTTATTCACTTTAGTGAATGAACATCGCTTTTATATGACAACTAGAAACTTGTTGATTCCTATCTGGTACATTCACTCATATAGCCTACGAGGTGGGGTCCTTCGTATTTATACGATTGTATGGTGGCTACTCACCTTACCCATCGTTTAGGGAACTATCATCCAAGTCGACGGGGCGAGGTCTTTCGTATTTATACGACTGTACGGTGGTTACTCATCTTACTCGCCATTGAGGGACTCATTTTTATCATCCGAGTGTACACGAGATGTAAGTGAATCAAACAAGGAACTACTAGTCACATATCAGTCGAAATTTTGTTAAATAAAGTAACGATAAATGTCAACAGGATTGCATTTAGTAATTCTTGTTTGCCAATCCAATATTTTGTTGCTATACTCTTTTGAGAGTAATTTCAGTTTAACAGCTGTTACAGCTGATGCTTTGATGAGTTTATAATTGTGTTCGATACCTTTGAGAAGGATTTAAAGTAATTGAATCTTGTAAGATTAATCATTAATGGTCAGATTTATTTTAAGGCAGATCAGTATTGCAGATTTTGATATGAGAGATTATAGCACATTGGTGTTTTTCTGCGATGTGAATTATGATATTTGTAAGAGAATTTATGCTATTTGAAAGCAGATCTTAAATTACTGAAGTAATATTTTTCCAATTGTTTAAGAAGTTGTCTAGATGTGATCAGATTAATTACAGTTATTGGAGATTGTGTGCGTTGATAATTTGAAGCCAGTTATATATTTTTTGTAGATCATGCAACATGGTTAAGTGGAGTTTGTGGTAGGCATTTTGTGGAAGTTGCCAAGTGATAGTAGCAATGTTGCTAATGTATTTTGAAGCAGACATGAGGTCGTCGTACCCAGTCTAGCGTAATTGTTGAGATTCATGCTGTATGTGCTGAATATTTATGAAGTTTTTGTGGAATAATTCTTGTATTCAAATGTGATATTTGAAGTATTGAAGAAATGTAATGTCGTTGTGGATAGTTAGATCCAACGTGATGTCGTGGAGACAATAATATTTTTGGAATGATAATTAAATACGAGATATAACTTGGAAGTGATAAAACTGTAAGACAACGTTCTATAAACCATATTAAACAATTTGTTAGGAAATTAAACAAATAAATGAAGTTGATAATACAAGATTTTCTGAAAATAATAATTAATGAAATAATAATCTGAGATTTAAGCATATTAACGATCTGACCTAATGAAATAAAAATCAGAATGACTAGATGAAATAATGAAAAACTTAAATAACCAGATGATTGAAATTTAAATAATTTGATAAATTAAATTTTTGAATAAATCGATGAATTAAATAAATGGATGAATTAAAGATTGGATAAATAAACTGATTGAAATGAATTAATAGACGATTGTAATGATGATGAATAACTGAATTAGAAGGTGATAATTAATTAAAGAAGCTGATGATTAATGAATTTACATGGAATCAAATAAATTTAATTGAGATATAATTTGAAGGAATTACAACTTGAGTTGAGAATTTAAATGATGTAATGATGATGAATAACTGAATTAGAAGGTGATAATTAATTAAAGAAGCTGATGATTAATGAATTTACATGGAATTAAATAAATTTAATTGAGATATAATTTGAAGGAATTACAACTTGAGTTGAGAATTTAAATGATGTAATGGTGATGAATTAAGGATTATGACAGAAACAAGTAGAATTTTGAAGTGAGAATTAATGTGAGAAATATTTGATTTTGATGATGACGATAATGATAACCAACGAGAATTTGAATTTTCTGTAATTCACAGATAAGTGACTGATTGTTAATGACGATGTAAATAGTGTAAATTAATTATTCAATGTTTAGGAGCAGTTAATTAACATGTTCAACATTCAAATTATGCCATGCAAACCATAAATTTACGTGATATTTGATATGTGTGATTATTATATGTGTATGTTTAGACAGATTAAAATCATTTTTAAATCCACATTGATGTTAAATTAAAGAGAAATTAGGTCTCAGGTTTCACAAATGTCAGTGACGAAAGACATAGTGCTACAGTGATCCTGAGAACCCAAGAGAACTTTATACATTTTTCTTGTTATGTGGATAAAAATAATTTTGGATTAGAAAAGAGATGGCTCGATTTTTGGACAATGACAATTTAACTTTGGCATTCGACCATACTCTTAGGTAGGAGTTATATTTAAAATGTCTGTCTGACTATCAAAGTAAAATAAATTTGTTTTTATCTTAGTTGTGATCTGATGATGGTGTGATGTTCCTTTTTCTTTCCTTGTCTTGAGTAAGGCTTATCCGGAAAGGAAGTGGTTTGCTAGGAATTCAGTTGATGGCGCCCATTTATATTTGCATTATTTCTATTAAACTTAAGCCCGTAACGACCCTAGAGATACTCTGTCTCGTGATACCCACTGCTTTTTCGATAACTCGGCTGAATTTCCGACACATTCCTTATTTGACTAGAGGTTCATTTAACTCCGCTCTGTCCCGGAACTCCAGGAATGCGATGCTATATCAGATGGGTCATCGCATCCCCAGGACGAACGGGTACAGTACAGACTGCAACTTAGAATTTTTCAAATAGTTCCTACATTTGCCGCCAAGCGCCACCGTCAACAACTACTAGGCCAAGTTCAGAACTTAGCTACTAGACGACACCGCAGTCGGCTCTTGGCAACGAACGTAGAAACCTAAGAGCGTTGTTTACATTCTTGAACTATCCAATTTAGCTTCACACAGGTGTAATTAGTGGAAGGTTCTTTAACATGCCATAAATCTATGACATGGGACCGCCGGCTTTACTTCTCCTCCGAAGGAAGGCATACTGAGGGATTTTTAACGCTCTTAAAAAATCCGACGGCTTCGGCCGGGTTTGAACCCGCGATCTTGGGCATAGAAGCTCAGCATGCTACCGACTACGCCACCGAAACCGCTTGTTTCTAATTTACATTTTATTTATTTTCTGTTTAGTTACCTAAATAATCTCTTACATACTTTTAAATGCGCATTTCAAAATCAATATAAGATAAAAGTAATAGTAATAGTAATAACTCAGCCATGATGCTTATCATCATCATCAACATCATCACATCATCATTAGTTTCTGTTTTATTAGTGTTTGTATTTCCCTATTATTTTCTTACTTTAGCAATAATTAACTAATTACAATATTTTTTCCTATGCCATGCTTACCTGCCATTATATGTTTTGTGATCGGATCTGAAATGTATTCCTATCAGATTTAAGTACCATTGTTAAGTTCTGCAAATAATGTAATAATGTATTAATTGTAAAATCTGGTTAGATGGAAGGGAGGGCCCAATGGCCCTAATCTTGCACATAAAATAAGCTATCTATCTAACTCTGCAGACTTCCATTATAAATGAAAAATAATTCCTCCACTTAACTGTGATTGTAGCGCCCCTAACCAGACCATCCAGCATATCTTCACCAAGTGTCCTAAAAGAAAGTACAGTGGTAACGTTACTGATTTCGCTCATGGATCACCAGAGGCAGTGACTTAGATATAAATATATAGTTTGTCTTCCTTTTCTAAATTAATTATCGTCTCTGTACATATTGTATCTGTAAAGCCAGACGCTAAATAAATAAATAAATAAATAAATAATGAATCACAATTCTACGCCCAGTGGTTTACTTTTTATATTAATTTAAAATTGCCTGGCTGCGTGGCTCCGCGGCAACATTCTCGCTTGCTGGTCCCAAGGTTACAGGATCGAATCCTGGCTCAGTCAGCTGGCATTTGATGTTGCGCAAATGCGAGGGAGCCATGTCAGTAGATTTACTGGCACGTTAAAGATCCCCTTCGGGGAAAAATTCCGGCACCCTTGCGTCTCTAAAAGCCGCAGTACCGTGGTTAAAAGGGACGTAAAACAAATAACAATAATATTTTAAATCATCAATTACTACCCGTAAGAACTTCTGCGATGTAAGCTTGGGTTTATACCAATATTGTTGCTGCAAAACACTTTCACTTTGCATGTCCTGTCATAATAGAAACAAGCCTTAAAGAAAAGTAATCAGTTAGCACATCACACGAAATAAAATAAAATAAAAAAAAGCACGGTACATGAAAATAGACAAACACAAAGAATAGGAAACCTGGAATTTATTTATCTTGTGCTCTATAATGCATATTTTTCCTTAAGTATTTCGTTCTTTGCAGACGAATGTCCTGACTCACCGTCAAAACTGTTTTGTTATTCAGTGTCTTCCTCCACTTGAATCCCATTTTACGTAAAAGACATCGCAATCTCTCTTTGCTGCCTAAAAATTAATGTCCTGTTTTAACTTAGAAAGTAACAGTCAAAGCGTGGGAATTTTCATTTTGTGCAAAGCAAAATCATATATACATCGTCGTATTACTTCTTGATTAACAGATTTGGTGGCTGAAGATTTGGTGGCTGCTCGCGGTCTTGCTTTACCAGGTGTGGATAAAGGTGTAGAGAGGCCTTCCATCTACTATAAAACCTTTCTTTCACTTACTATCGTCGTAACTGTACGCTCAGGAACTCCAGCAGCCACCGCTGCCTGATTGCCGAATTTATTTATAGGTATGTCGACGCCCTTTTCCGCTTCTTGTTTCATGAAATTGTGCACATTAGATATTATTTCTCTCGCCTGACTGTGTAATGTTTTTCTTTTTAACTTGGACAGCACCGGAGGCATTGCGAACGTTGATCGTCCGTGTCTTTCAAACCCGTGGCCTAAGATAAGAACACAACAAGACGTTTATTGGTATATCAATATTACGCACGTATTCAGTCGAGAGCAAAGGATTTAAACACACACAAAACCTGCGATTTCAACTAGGCTAGAAAGAGCATCCGAGAAAACCAAGGTAAATAGAGCAAACTGCTTCGTTACTAGCTGCTGCTGAGTTCGGGAGCCAATGTAATGTTGTCAAGTCGTTGATCAATGACGAGGCGAGTGAGCGAATCTCTCATCTACATAGCGTAGCATTAAGTTATCACGGCCAAGTCCAGGCAGATAATGAACGATATTGCTACATCGGGACTCGGGACTAGCGCTTAGGCTGAGGCCAAGCTAGCGACTTGGTAGCGCGTCAGAGTCGCTCGTTTTGGGTTTTCCCCACTGGCGACATTTCTCACTGGCCAAGCTAGAGCGACTGTCGCCGACTTCATGGCCTCCTATTTTAAATGTCACTGCGTGACTCACAGTATCATAGTGGGGTATTCGAGGAGGCCGTGGTTGGATGCAAGGTATTATTTGCTTCGCAACTATCCTTTTATGTACTGGGGACGGCTACGTCATACCGTGAGGGGGCCATGCCAGAAACATGAGTTTTGTTTTCTTTGACGTTAACGCACTGTAGAAAAGAACCTGTGCAATCTATATACACACATCAAAAAAAGTTTTGCATCACCTCGGTTCCCAGATCTCCGGCATATAGACGTTGACTGTGTATATTGTATCCAAGATACAGTCCCTTTGACTGTTCATAGATGTCACTAAAACTGCTCAAAGATGTAAACAACCATGCATGAGCAGGGCCTATTAGACGGAGGGGGTACGACAGCCGATCAGTTCCAGTCATTCCACCAGGACGAAGGTACGCTGCTCATGTTGTCTGTAGTTCTACCATGCCTAGAAGGTCAATACCGCAGTTCGATCGCGTCCGCATTGTTACTTTGTGTCAAGAAGGGCTCTCAACAAGGGAAGTTTCCAGGCGTCTCAGAGTGAACCAAAGCGATGTTGTTCGGACATGGAGGAGGTACAGAGATACAGGAACTGTCGATGACAGGCCTCTCTCAGGCCGCCCAAGGGCTACTACTGTAGTGGATGACCGCTACTTACGGATTGCCGCTCGGAGGAACCCTGACAGCAATGCCACCATGTTGAATAATGCGTTTCGTTCAGCCACAGGACGTCATGTTTCAACTCAAACTGTGCGCAATAGGCTGCATGATGCGCAACTTCACTCCCGACGTCCATGGCGAGGTCCAGCTTTGTAACCCCGACACCATGCAGCGCGGTACAGATGGGCCCAACAACATGCTGAATGGACCCCACGGAATTGGCATCACGTTCTCTTCACCGATGAGTGTCGCATATGCCTTCAACCAGACAATCGTCGGAGACGTGTTTGGAGGCACCCTGGTCAGGCTGAACGTCTTAGACACACTGTCCAGCGAGTGCAGCAAGGTGGTGGTTCCCTGATGTTTTGGGGTGGCATTATGTGGGGCCGACGTACGCCACTGGTGGTCATGGAAGGCTCCGAAACGGCTTTACGATACCTGAATGACATCCTCCGACCCATAGTGCAACCATATCGGCAGAATATTGGAGAGGCATTTGTCTTCATGGACGACAATTCTCGACCTCATCGTGCACATCTTGTGAATGCGTTCCTTCAAGGTAACGACATCGCTCGACTACAGTGGCCAGCTTGTTCGCCAGACATGAACCCTATCGAACATGCCTGGGATATGTTGAAAAGGGCTGTTTATGGACGTCTTGACCCACCAACCACTCTGAGAGATTTACGCCGAATTGTCGTTGAGGAGTGGGACAATTTGGACCAACAGTGTCTTGATGAACTTGTGGATAGTAAGTTATGCCACGGCGAATACAGGCATGCATCAATGCAAGAGGACGTGCTACTGGGTATTAGAGGTAGTGGTGTGTACTGCAATCTGGACCACAAATGCTGAAAGTCTAGCTGTATGATGGTACAACATGCAATGTGTGGGTCTCATGAGCAATAAAACGAGCTGAAATGTTGTTTGTGTTGATCTCTATTCCCTTTGTATTTAACGGTTCCGGAACTCTTGGAACCGAGGTGATGCAAAACTTTTTTTGATGTGTGTATATAAAACAGTAAGGTGATTTTTGTTACCACGAGATTGAGAAAACGACAGAACCGATTTACTTCGTAGAGCACTCTAACGAAAGCTCTTGGCCTCTAGATTTGCAGAGTGTCTCTAAAATAAACAAATATATTACGGTATATTTTTAAATTAATATATGAAAATAGCAGAATTCTAGCCCCTCACGCATGCGCACAATCCGCCTGGGGTCATGACAAAATGGCGGTGAGAAGTCCATTAAAATGTAAGTTATTTAATAAGCTTCCATGTAATTGAAAACATACATTAACCAAGTTCTGACAATAAAATATAATAACAGTATGAACGTATACGAATGTGCAACATTGATTTATTTGGATAATGAAATTGATTATTTCCTTCAAACAGCGGCTTTTGAATATAATGAATGGCTGCGTCTGCTGCTAAACATGAGTGCGAGAGTAGCCATGTGGTTACGGCGACCGGCTGAGGTTCCAAGAAGCGCCGTTCGATCCTAACCCTCGCCAGTTTTTGTTTTTGTTTTTTTACCACTGAAATATTGTTTAATCAAGGAGTATTAGTAAGGTTTTATGTCTGTTAAAGATACTTATTTCTACATTCCCTCTAAATACGTTTTGTTTTCGTTTTACCATTGCATTGCAGCATGTGATCAAAAGAGCAAACTCTTGTCCGCAGTAATGAAAATCCACAGCCTGCGTCCAGTCTCCGACCGGGTCAGGAATGGAATGAATGAAGCCCCTATCTAGCGGCGAGGATATGAACTGTGCCGGCTGCCGAGGCCTGACGCACTCCTCTGGGGCAATGATTAAATGAATGATAGATGAAATGAAATGATAGTGGAGAGTGTTGCTGGAATGAAATTTTGACAGGGAAAACCGGAGTACCCGGAGAAAAACCTGTCTGCCTCCGTTCTGTCCAGCACAGATCTCACATGGAGTGACCGGGATTTGAACCACGGACTCAGCGGTGAGAGGCCGGCGTGCTGCCGCCTAAGCCACGGAGGCTCTGTTGTCCGCAGTACGCCGTTTAAATATCTGCAATCAGTTCCTATAACTGACAACAGATGGCAGTACATCGCCCATTTAGTTCCTTTAACTGACAGCAGATGGCAACACCATTGCATCGATATATTTAAAACACAAGACATGGCATGTTTTCACGTGACGGAAAATTATAAAGGAGGGGAATATTTAAGAAGGGAAATGTTGAGGAACATTAACCGACAGTTGAATGTGTAGGCTAGGTTGTTTATGTACCTTAATATTGCAATTTCTTCCCAATGCTTCGGTGGTCAAGTTATTAGCGTCCTAGACTAAAAGTTATAATTATGCATCGTCGATATACTCTTAAATTATTAAAGAAAAAAGTAGTTTTCCAGGCACTCGCGCGTGTCCACAATTGCTTTCGCCATGAGAGACACTTGGCAAATATAATTCGTTTGAAGGGCTCCGATATCTTGGTCACTCAGCCCCGTGTACTTGGGTGTGTATGTGTGAAATTTTCTCTGATAACCTGTGTTATTGTGTGGCTGCAATACTGTGTGTATTTGTAAATAAAGTGGTAAATGGCAAGGAGACGGCCAAGGCCTTAAGTTAGGAACCATCCCGGTATTTGCCTTAAGTGGAAGTGGGAAACCACGGAAAACCACATCCAAGATTGTCGAGGTGGGAATTAAACCTTCCTCTTCTTAGTTACACCTCAAGAGACTGAATGTACCCCGTTTTTGCCCTGAGACCAGAATTAAATTTCTTGGCAGAGCAGGAAATGTAACCCGGGTCTCCGGGGCGATAGACAAGAATAGGTGAGCCTCCATGTGTTAATACGATTTTTGACATGCACGGGACATAGAATTCAAAAACTGCCTCCATTAGGGTGACAGTCGAAGTGAGTATTGAGTATAGGCCTATGGTCATTCCAGTAGTTGGCGAAGTGATTCTATGTTCCCCTGCAAAATGTACTGCCATGACCTATAACAGTGATGGAAATTGCTTATTTAGAACAGTTTCGTACTGTTTATAACAAATTGAAGAACATCATTCTGAGCTGCGTTTTCAAGCTATTGCAAAAAAATTCGCTGGCAGGAACAATTATAAGGAATTTATTTTAAGCGATCAGTCTCATAGCATTCTCCTCACCAACCAACTTGAGTACGAAAGTCTCTGGACGGTCATGTTGAACTTCATTGTATAAGACAATTGTTTAATGATTATTTGTTTAGAGTACTGAGTCTAACTACGCAGTTGACTTCGGCAATGGAAGTATTATTTGCCATTTAATATTTAGCGGCTCCGTTATTGCAGGACACTATAGTGTTAACGAATAATACGAAGCCACATTTAAAATCCAATATAAATAGGCCATTTCAGAAACAATTCCAGATATTATGCAGTACCGTGTACTGTAAGGTCTTTGACGATCAAATGTAAACATTGTTCTACATTCTATTTCTCTTGCGTAAAATCTATGCATGGTTACTTTGGTCTTTACTGTTGTGAGGGTAAAATTGATCTGCTGGAATATAAAATATTTGTTAACCAGCAACAATGTAATGATATTAATTTAAAAGTCATTGAACTTATATCCAGTAGTTCATACACATACATCAACGTTAACAGATTGGATACTGAAGATGAAAGCCAGCTACTTCATTTCAATATTATTGAATTATTCAAATCCTTGGAATTAAGTGATTCGCCTTTGCATACCCCGAACGTTTGAGCCATAGTTATACTCCTTAGAAATCAGAACGTTTCCCAAGGACTCATATATGGTAATATATTAATTGTAAGAAATATGTAAGAAATTGCTTGAATTCGGATATAATAGGTGCAGCAATAATAGGCAGAGAGCTCAAATCCTACGACTTGATTTAACACCTTCCGATAAAACACTTGCAGGTACAGTACATTTTCTTTTAATAGGCAACAATGTCCTATTCGCTTGGCCTACTTTATCACAATCAATCAAGCTCAAGGAGAAATTCCTGAACGTATTGGGCAATTTACCTCATCACGTTTTCAGTCATGACCAGCAGGATAGTGAAGGTACAAAAAAGGTCCTGTATGGGATGGTAAAGAATAAGAGGCGGAAGGATCCTACGGATTATGTTAGAATGGTGAACAAAAGGGGACAAGAGATAGAAAATAGGGAAGAACTGAAGAAAATGTGGAAAGAATATTTTGAAGAACTCCCGAACCCAAATGGAAACCACGGCGAGGTGGAAGAAATCGGGGAAGAGGTGGAAAGAAGTGGAAATGCAGTGAGGAAGATGAAAGGAGGGAAGGCACCGGGTGTGGATGAGTTGAGTGTGGAGATGGTGAGAGCAGCAGGAGAGGTGGGGATACAATGGTTGTACCGAGTGATGAAGACAGCATGGAAGGAAAGGAAGACCCCAGGGGACTGGAAAAAGGGAATAATTGTCCCGATCTTCAAGAAAGGTAGTAGAACAGAATGCAGAAACTATCGGGGAATAACACTGATGAGTCATTGTGCAAAGATGTTTGAGAAAGTTTTGGATAGGAGAATTAGGACAAGGATAGAAGGAGGGATGGGGGAAGAACAACATGGCTTCAGAGCAGGAAGGTCCACAGTGGATTTGATTTTTGCTGTAAGGCAGTTACAAGAACAGCACTATGAGTATGGAACAGATCTCTTGATGGCCTTCCTGGACATTGAGAAAGCGTATGACAGTGTATGCAGAAACAAAGTATGGAAGTCCCTGGAGGATAGAGGAGTAGAGAAATGGACTATAAGGAGGATAAAGGAGTGCACAAGGGAAGCGTGAGCTGTGTGAAAGTGGGAGGAGAGAGATCGGACTGGTTGGAACAGAGAAACGGCCTGAAACAAGGAAGTGCACTGTCACCGTTACTTTTCATTGTGGTGAAGGATGACATAATGACCCGAGTGGCACAAGTAATTGGGGAAGGAAAGATGAAAGCAATGGTGCTTGCAGAAGATTTGATGATTTGTGGAAACAAGGAGGAGGAGGTACAGGAACAGTTGGACGTGTGGGAAGGAATAATACAAGGTTATGGGATGAAATTTAGCATAAATAAGAGTGAGATGGTGATCACAACAAGGAAGAAGGAATGAACCACAACAGGAATAACAATTGGTGGGGAACAGCTGAAGAAAGTGGAGAGTTTCAAGTATCTGGGAAGCCTGATACAAGAGAATGGAAGAAACGATAGCGAAATAAATGAGCGGGGGAGACAGGCAGAAGCATTCCGGAGAAGTGTGAGAAGCATGTTATGGAGCAAGGATGTCCCTCAGAACAGCAAAAAGATCATATATGGGACGTACTATGTCCCTATCCTGACGTATGCCTCGGAGACCTGGGTTATGAAAGGAAGGGAGAAGAGCAAAATACAGGCCAGTGAGATGAGGTTCTTGAGAAGCAGTATTGGAGCTACAAAGAGGGACAGAATAAGTAATGAGAGGACCAGAGAATTAATGAAGGAGGAACCATTACAGGATGGTATAGAAAAATCTAGACTTAGATGGTATGGATATGTAAAACGAATGGAGGAGAAGAGGATACCCAGGAGGACACACGAGACGAAGTGGGAAGGAAAGAGACCGAGAGGAAGACCGAGAGACAGGTGGCTGAAGGGAGTGGAAGGAAGCGTGAATAAGAGAGGAGAATACTGGACAAGGGTGGAGGCTGAGAGATGGTGGGAAGACAGAAGACGTTGGAGAGGCTTGTGTTCCAAACAGACCCGGCCAGTGGCTGGAAACTGTGCAAGATGATGATGACCTCATCACGTTTTCAGTCATGACCAGCAATATGTTGCAATGCTGAGAGTGGCTATCTTTTGACGCCCTTAAAGTTGCAGTAGTGCTAAAAAGTAATCGTACAAAGAATGTAACTTATATAAGGAGCTTCTTCAGTAATTTTTTTTCCATTGTCCGTCATGTTTTGACGGGTTTCATCTAGTTATACTTGATATCTCTGTGTATTAGATAAAATCACTATTGACTTCTGAAAAAGAAAAAAAAACAGTACGTGCGCATTACATATAACACCAAATATTTCTGTGCCGTAATTGCCCTGTCTTACTGAGTTCCCGTCGACCATATTCTACTTAATACTAGTTCATCACCCACCATGCCTCACACCTTCATCAGCGCACAACCCAGACCAGTTCTCCACGATCCTGACCTAGTTGCCACCACCCTCAAATAATACCTATGTACTATTTACCTTAAATTCACGCATACAGATCTTACATGGCGAGGCCGTAAACAGAAATCACGTGTGCTGTTATGTATGAGTTTCATGAAGGACTGTCTCGCATTCTGTTGGTCCATCTTTTGTCTCATGGACGCCTTAAGCAAACATTCCCTGTACAAGCGCTCACCCATCTCTTGGAGACTAATGGGAATTCACCAGCGCTACCAAATTCTGGCCTTGGTGTATCGAGACATTATAGCGCTCAACAGCATCCGACAATCCCGTCATATTTCCCTGTACCTTAAAACTCTCAATTACTTATATTCTACCCCCTTTGTGACCTCTGATACGCCTGCTTGGAAGACCAGATCTCCCACGCACCAAATACCTCCCTTACTCATTTGATAGGCTGGCTCGCCAGCTAAACACACCCACTTTAAGACACATATTTTTGTAGACTATGTATATTATACGTCCCGTATAATCTGTTTTCCTTACTATCCTCCAGCACATATGCTGTTTTGCCAATACGTTTGGAATATAAATAGGCCCTCGTAGAGATAGAAGAACTTGGACATGACTTTCCCTAGCTTTTTCGACTGTTTCGGCACTCTAAGTGAAACTCTGTCTCCAATATAGCCAGTGGCTCCCTTAAATTAACGTCATCACGTTGCTCTACTAACATGTTTCTCAGTGTCTGTAACGATGCCCTGTTGCTACTGTCCACACATGCACATAATAAAATACCGTCCTCTGCTTTGACGACAGGATAATCCCTACATAAATTAGTGTCCCTTGATAGCATATCTGCAAGAATGTTATTTTTACCTTTAATATATTTAACTGTGAATTCGTATTCCTGCAGTACAAGAATCCATCTACTTACTCTGTTAGAACTGAGGTTACAAGTCCTCATATACAGTAATGCATGGTGATCTGTATGGATCTCAAATCTCCCCCCTACTAAATACATTCTAAATTTCCCTAAACTGAAAACAATACCTAAAAGCTCTAACTCAGTAATAGTGTATCGTTCCTCGCGTGGCTAAAGATACAATGCACAGATTACCCTCTTCATCTCTCTGACACAATACTCCAGCAATACCTATATGCGAAGCATCCGTCATAACCACATATTCCTTATCTTTCAAAGGATATTTCAACACTACAGCCTTCTCGAAACCTTCCTTCAGCGCTCTAAAAGCCTGATCATGCTTGGGCTCCCATCCCCACCGATTACCACTTTTAATCAATTCCCTGAATGGTTCTACTAACCCTGAGTATTTAAGAACGAACCTTCTGAAAAAGTTGCAAATTCCCAGGTATGTTTTTAACTGTTTATCATTCTGTGGCACCTCTGCATTAAGTATTTTATTAACCCTACTTTCCTCTGGTGTTACACCTCTACTCGACACTCTATGACCTAAAAATGTCACTTCTGACTGACAGAATGACGACTTCGACAGTTTCAAAGTGAACCCTGCCTGATCTAACTTCTGAAAAACAATATCTAAATGACGTAGATGCTCCTCAAAACTGCGTGAACTAATTACCATATCATCAATATAAATGGTTACAAACTCTCCTGTGTCATCACCTAATGCGATGTTTAATGCTCTGATTAAAGCAGCTGAACTACTCTTTAAACCATAAGGTGTTCTACAAAATTGATACAGGTTATATTTATGACTAAAAGCTGTAAATGGTCTATCTTCATACATAAGTGGCACTTGCCAGAAAATGGAACTCAAATCTACACAAGTGAAATAATTCTTACCCTCAAATGTCTGCATCAACTCCTCTATAGACATGGACTTCAGCTGGTCTGAACTGATTCTACTGTTAACTAAACGAGTGTCTAAACAAATACGGACTGTGCCATCTCTCTTCGGCACGGTGATCAAAGAATTAACATTTGGACTGTTGGAGTGCTCAATAATGCCATCTTCAAGCATCTGGTTAATTTGTGCCTCAACTGCACGCTGATAAGCAAAAGATACATGATATCTATGTCCTGTGAATACTGATCTATCAATAACGTTCAACGAATGCGTATAGCAATTGCCCTTACCAATGCGATCCTCAAAAACTCTCCTATTACACAATAACACATCATAGAGCAGAACACATTGTTCTTCCTCTATATTTACCTGAAATGCAGCATCACGTAACGAGTCCTCTAGACTACCGTTCGTAATCACGCTGCCCACAAAACTTGGAGAATCCCGCTCTACGGCTGGCGATATCTCATTCAAAGTACAACTCACACCTACAACACTACTTCTCTGAACATTGTCGTTGAACGCTACTTCTACTTCAGAATCATCCCATTTCAATTTCAAACTTCCCACCTCATAACATAAGTTACCAGACACTCTACTTAGCCAATCTGAACCCAAAATAATACTGAATACTAAATTTGGAATTACAAGACAAATCTGCTTTTCTACATGATTATTAATTTTAATGTCTACTAAAACTTGCTTGGAAATTACTTTAGACCTCTTCCCAACAGCTGTAATAACAAAAGTGCTTTTAATTGGCATCTTCTCAAAATATACTCCAGTTCCTTTCATTTTATCGTAAAATGCACTCCTTATGCAACTCTTCATGCAACCACTATCCATTAAAACATCCGTTTACGCCTCGGACACGTTCGGTTTAACAATGGGGCTCTTACTAGCCACCTCCTGAATAATACCTTCATCATTTATTTCACGTAATAATTCACTTCTTACATTTAGGTCACAGGGTTCCTGTATAAGCGTATGAACCGGGCACGTCACAGACTGAGATTCTGACCTTACATCGCAGCCTGGTTCGTGTTTAAAGTACCGCTACCGCTTGGTGTAGTACTACTCACTACTGCACTGGTCTGGCTGTTCTGGGCTGTGTTAACGGTATTTCTCTGTTCGTTATTATCATTGGGCTGATCCCTTCCTTGACCCCTGTTCTGGTTATAATTATTATTATTATTATTATTATAATTCCTCCCTTGGTTACCCCTGAAATCATTATTTCGGCCTTGATTTCCCCTGAAATCATTATTTCTACCTTGGTACTGCGTACCATATCCATTTCCTCTGTACTGATTTTGCTGGTTGTTATTATTATTTTGGTTCCCCCTATTTTGGATATTGGCTCCTTGGCCACTGTTCCCCTGAACATCCTGATTCCTATTCTCATTAGAACTATTATTATGGTTCCCCTGGTTCCTACTGAAATTCTCCTCGTAACCACCTCTTCCCAGAGCATCGAATGTACTTAATAGATTTTCCACTTGCGAAATAGATTTAACATTTTGGATACAGGCAGCTTCTTTGATTCTATATGGAAAATGTCTTAGTAGTAGCCTGACTACATCACTCTCCTCCCTCAAACCATCCAGATATTTATACGTCAATACCTGTCCTGAAAAGTATTCTGTCATAGTGTAACTTCCTTTCGGGTTATATTTCCCACACACAATTCCCTCACGATGCTGAGACTGAATTACCTCATTCCAAAACTTTTCACAAAACTTGACTTTGAAATCCGAAATGTCCACAAAATTGTCTCAATAGACAGAAAAACAGTTCCTCGTCTCCCTAACAAACACCTGCTCTAAAATCTCAACTACCTGACACCACTCAAAACTACCATCTTCCAACCTCTCCTTGAATTTGTTTTCTATAGCGATCATAAATTCCATGGGACACCCCTGTCGATTGCTGAATTTCCCTAACTCTATCTCCCTGTGTGTGCTATTCACATAAACTGGCCTACTCTGACTATTTTCCTGCCTAATTCTAGCTTTCAACTACTGTTCTAATTCAGCAATTTTCTCATCAGCTTTTCTTTCAATACTAGTTACAGTTAACCTAATGCTCCCTTCCGATGCTTCAACTTTATCACTTAACTTAGCTTGTTTCTCCTGAATCTTATCAATGCTTTCCTTATTCCTCTCCCTTAAATCATTAACTTCAGATACTATTTCTGCATGAACTTTACCAATTCTTCCCTTCAGCTGTTCTTTAACCTCTTTAGTTGCTACCTGAATTTTGTCAATTTCTCCCCCCAAATGCTTTTTAACCTGCTTTGTTTCTAGTTGAACTAATTCTTTCAAATTCCCAGCCTGTGTACTGATTCTACTTTCCAACTCCTCCTGTACTTTTCCTAATTTCCTGTCTACATCTGCTATAATTTCTTTAGCTTTCTATTCCATAACCCCTCTGATTTCTCCTCTAATCTGCTCAAATTTCTTATCTAATTTTAGATTGTTCTCCTCAAATTTCTCACGTAATTTATTGCTCATTTGTTTACTGTTTTGTTCTAATTTAGCATTTAAACTCGCTCAGCTCACTATTACTCTCTTTATTTTCCCTACTGTTTTGTTCAAGTTAAGCATTTAAAGCATCAGTACTTATTTTATTCTGTTGCATGAACTGAAGAAGCAAACTCTCTAACCCTGCTTGACTGTTATGATTACCCCCCTCAGTATCGGGATTTACCTCCGACATCCCTGTACTGCTTTCATTCTCACCACTAGACATACTACTCGATTCTTCACTATCCAACTGGTGACCACTACGCAAATTCATGTCTTTCTCAACATCACCCATGCTGATACACACTGATAAATAAAAGACCACCAAAATACTGGCACAGAAATATATAACCTTCTCCTTCCACAAATGTTATTAGGTTTACGGTCCCACGTTGCCGGCGACAAATGTAATGTTTTTGCTCCACGTTGAGCGCACAAATGTAACGCTTCTACTGGGGTGAGTGATGCTAAACCACAACAAGTCCCACGTTTTGCGGGCAAGTGTAACTGTTTCACTAGTGTCCCCACTTTTGGGTGACAAATTAACGTTTATTCTGACAAAGATAAGATGTATTAATGGGCGCTAAGACCTCAAAACTAAGTTGTAATCTAAATTTATATTTATAAACACCTAGCTCGGGCAGAACACATTTAAGAATCTTGAAACTCAGACCGTGGTATGATTGGATCATTAACCCAACTAACAATTGTATCCGGAGAAGGAATTAGGTCTATATCTAATGCTACCTACTGAAAGCAAAGATTGCATAGTATAAGAAATGAATTTATTATATATAAAAAAACAAGTAGCGGCAAATTTTAATAATGTTAATAATAATTTAAAATGGAGCATAACGATTTTAATTTTACCACTGGAAAATTACGTGACGTTGGAGACGGATGAATTATTGAATTTACTATTATTTCCAATCTAAGAAGTTACTGAAATTTTGATTCTGAGATCATGAAAAGAGAGAGATTACGTAGTTCTGCGTCAGTCGCGCTTACCATTGGAAATAGCAGTAGCATTTCCCTCGGACGTGATGAATCAAGACAGCTTCCATCAGTCTCTTGGACGTCGCCATCTTCTTCGTTTCTTGCGGAGATCGGTGTTAAAATGATGAAGTTAAATGCTTGATAGTGGTGGATCCAAAATCCGTTAGCCACCTACGCTGACTCCTTGTTCACAAGAGCTCGCGTATTTCTCATGACTAATTTGTCAGTTGAGAGTAGCAGTACTGAAATGTTCGCCATCGAACACGAGTACGAAGTCCGTAGACTACCCAAAATACAATGTTCAAGTTACGGTCCGAACACAACGGAACCTACGAAACGAGCGTCCACCTCGGACAAGTTTTACAATGTTAATGGTCCCCTCTTCACTGCGCGCGCTCACTATATGCACTCCCTGTGGTCCGGTCTCCTCTGATTGGCTGTGACCCCACGCGAGACTCCCGTCATTAAGTTCTTTGCACACTGTACATTTTCCGTTCCACACCAATTCGCCGTTTCTTGATACTGCCAGTTGTAAATGTTCCTCGTTTGCATCATCGCTTCACGACAAGATTATTCCTGTAGCCGAATTCCCGATGACTCAATTCTCTCTCCATAAGCCCTTAACTGAATAAAATTCGAAAATCTCCGCGATCAAATAATTTACTGTGATAATGTCGATCGGAATAATCCGCTTGATAGTGTTTTCTATAAAATCAAAACCCTATCTGTGTAGTTATAATCTGTAAAGAAAAAGCTAAAAAAAACATTAATAATAATAAGTTAAATGAAAATTTTTTCGCGAGTGAAATATATAATATGTTCACTAGAAACTCAGGTGCATGAAACGGATTTTCCAAGCAATTCATAAGCTGTTGAGAAAGGGCCAGGGAAGATATTAGTGGAGATAAGGGGATGGACACCCTGCGGGAGACTCAGCGACTGGACTTGAGTTTATTTCAGTGGTCCAGTGAGTGCCTGAGACTCTAAGAATTAACGCACAGAACAACAAATCAAGGGATTATTCACAGAACAAATAGCCCGTCGATAAACGAAAGAAATATGGCAGCCCAAGGATCATGCCCCGCTTGGTGGAAGAGGTTGGCTGATCGGTTATGTTCGTGAGCATTCGGGTCACTTCGTTAGCCCCGCTGGGCTGTCTCTAATAGGCTGAGACCAAGCTTGCGACTTTGTAGCCGCGTCAGAAATGCCACGGAAAGGTCGCCTTAGTGAGTTACATTGATTCAAATGTTGGTGGCCATGCTTGGTCGATATGGCGACACAGATGCGGCGGAGGGCGTTATTTCGGCGCAGCAACAAAGATGCTCTGTGTAGATTCTTATCGATGTGGCCATGCTGGCGCGACACTGGGCGCATATATAGCATTGGCCATAGCAGAGTCGCTCTAGCATGCTCGGCTCTGGGCGACTGACGCGCTCCATAATAAATAAATAAATAAATGAATAACTAACTTATTTAATTAATAAATCATATATTGTTGCTACAATAAAACTCTAAGAAATTCTAATACATAGTATTATAAACTAGGTGTGAATTTTATCTTACCTCGACGTACCTGCAAGTATTTCTTCTACTGATATTGCATTGATAAAAGTTGCTTTTTAATTCCTTTCTGGAGTCACACACAAAGTTCGTCATACGAAGTTACACTCAATCTAAAATTTGAATAATTATGGCATCGTGGGTTCATAGGGTATTAATTAAAGCGTGAAACTGTCCACTTGTGTGTCTTTGCTCGTTGATCGGATGAACGTGGTATTTTTCCTTTGCTTCTTTTTTTAAGTAATGTGCAATGACTATAGTTAACATAAAATTATCATCTTCTTCATAGCCACGCATCGATAGGACGAGTGGATAGAAAGTGACCCATTTGCTTGCGACATTAGATAATTCACAATATCTTCACGTTGGGCCACAGCCTTCTTGAGTTTCAGTTCATGATTCCATCAACAGCCAATGAAATGTACCTGGTAATTTATTGGACTCTCCACTTGTACGTAGGTACAGGTACTGGACCCTCAGTTGTCTAAGGGTACGTATTGAAGCTACATACGTTAACGGATTGAATTGCCGATCTACCAAGAATTTCGAGGGTTGAAACGGGGCACATTCCGCAATCATCGAACTCTATCCAAACAAATGCTGCGATTGATCCTAACTTAAGACCACAACCACATCTTTTCCGTCCCCAATTGCAAGTACGCACATTATTAGCAATAGACAGATGATACACACACTGAAAATGCACGGTAGATAACGAAAACAATACGAAAATGTTAACCAGTATCTAAATAAAATTAAAAAAACTCATCCATAGGCCATAAAACTTAGCACTGTAAATATATTTCTTCTTCCTCTTCTTCTTTCTTCGATTTCGATCATCTATGGGCCACATGAAATAAAATTATCATGATTTTACCTCCTTTCTTGATTTTAGTTTATTTACACTAGGCTAATTCTTCGTCTTTTTTTTCTGTGTTCTTTCCTTCTTTAATTTGCCTAAACAGTTGAGAACTATATTATTTTTCATAAAAACCCCCTAATTTTCTAATCTCTTTTCTAACTGTAAGCCTGTCTGTTTCGTAATGTTTAATTCTGTTCAATCCTTTTTCACATCGATGAAGCAACTAATTTTCATTTCGGGATTTTTGTCAGCATGGTAGAATTTTTATTTTGTCAATCATTCTCTTTCGGAGAATATTTGATAATTAAATATATTATTTATTATTATTATTTACTGGTTAAATAAATCGGAAATTAAGTACCGAGTTTAACCAGTACGCCATGTTCTGGCATATAAATATTACTTACGTCAAACGATTTTAGATAATTATTTGAATTTATAGTCATTGACAAACGACGTTTGTACTGAGCCCGAATAGCTCATGCTGGTGATAGCTTGTACGAGAACCATGGAATTTATAATGTTCAAGAATTATGAACGTATCCCAGATGTATGCCACTACATCAGATGTTCTTTTGACTTTATTAAGAAGCTATGAAGAACTACCCAACATGATCAAAGATGTTTTCTTTGATGTGCAATCAAGAATTTATAATAAGAAGTCATGCAGATTAATTAGCCACATTTTCATGGGCTTATAATATTCATTGATGGTTTACAACCGAAGGTATACCACCGCAGACATGCGGAAGGAAAGAACTTAGTCGCTAAATGACTCGGACGCGAGAGGACTGAGCACACCTACTTCCGTGAAGGAATGACTCTAATCCGTACTTGCATGGCGAACAGACGTTATTTGTGAAGGTTCAAGGTGACCCAGTATTAGCATCGTCGTTATCACAATCTGATAAGTGAACACGACCAAGGTATTTATTTTAGCACGAAGTGTGCTTGTGACGCGAAACAGTCCGTCGAATATCTAGAATTTTGTGATATTTCCACTAAGTGAAGTGATCGACCACATGGTTGCAGCATGTTCAATGGCTGACCAGAGTGAAAACTGATTTATGTACCAGCGATAGACGAGTGAAAATCTAGTCGAAATATTCATCAGTTTATGTGCAATATTATTGAGCCGTGCAAAGGCCGAATTTAAAACGAATATGATTACGCTGATGCACTTGGATAAAATATCTACCACATGTGAAGTGTTAATTTCAGTGAAAAGACACGTGCTTTGTGTCAAATCTAGCTTCTGTTATTTAAGCAGACAAGGTCATTTTTTGAATATAGTCTGCTATCTATAAAGTGTACAAGCAGTGAATTTAAAATACGCTAGAAGCAGTGTCTACGATTCTACAAATTCTACGATTAAACCAAGATGCCTTCATTCAACCATGTGCTGAGGCATAATTGTACTGTACTAAAGAAGAAGATGACAATGGCTTATATATCCAAATGGGAGAATGCCTGACCCCTAAGCCACACTACGACTATGGAGAACCACCAGTGGACAACCATGCTTATAGCCAAGCAGAGAAGATATCTGTGGACTGCTAGGACAAAAGGCAAAATCCTCAATCCTCGTGTTTGGATAAAATAAACTGCAATAGCTGTGAGTCATGATCTTATAATCTATTTATGTACGGTGGATGGTCATGGGTGGATTAGTTTGCAGCATCCGTAACTTATTGTCAGTCATCAAGGTAGGGATATTTTCATTCATTTTGACCACCTTCTTATGGTGATTTTCACGCTTTGAACCGTTTTTATCAGGTTCATTATTATTTTGTCATGTTATTATTATTATTATTATTATTTTCTTCATGTCGCATTATTGTGACATACGTTTCTCTGTCACTCCTACTGCGTTCAAACTTAGTAATTCTGCGTAGACGTTTCACCAGATGGTGAAACTTTTCACCTCTACTAACACGATTTTACCATTGGTTGAAGCACTACTTGTTGCCAGGCTTTGCCTCCGCCATTGGACCCCCTCCACCCATGTATACGGAGAGGGGATGTTTGTCGTATCTACGACTTATTTTTCTCGGGCGCGTTACTGCGTTCCTTAAGAGAAGGTTTCTTCCTTCAAATTTTGGGCCGTCATGTAGACGGACGTGTGTGCACGTGTCGGGCTCCTGCCCGCACCCAGAAAGCAACTAAATGTAAGTACGATTCAGTCATTGAATTTATCTAACTTGAGGTCATTTTAAATTTCTCTTTCTCCATATTTTTTTCATTTTGTGACCCCTTTGATTCACTTATAATTTTCCTTTCTTATGATGATGTGAATTCGATCCATGAACCCAAGTCCCTTCGTCTTTGTTTACGTTAGTTTAGCGAAGTCTCTGTGTTTATTTGTCTTCCCTCCCTTTCATGTAATCGGTTTTATTTTACGTAAATCTCTCAGGTCTGAAATATCTGCTATTTTTCAACGAGGCTTAATTATGCTCTGTATTGCGTCACCAGCTGGTTCGACGTTCTTTTGAGACGACCTCCGTTGGATAGTCGCATCAGAGCCTTGCTTTTTGTGGATGGAATCGGCGAAGTTACGGAGCTGAGTCTCACGTCTTCAGCCAGATCCTCCCTCTGTTTTATTGAAATGTATGTGAGCGATGGTCATCGTGCTAATCACTGTCCATGCGCCACATTACTTTCTTTGTTTCATCGTATGTCGTTGTGATTCGGCATTTCTACCTCAGCGTAAGCCTACATCTTCCTACGAAGCATATTTCTTAGCTGATTGATTTTTTTCTTTTATTTCCTGTCCGGTAATGTCAAGTAATTTAATGTAATTTTCATTTCGTTTATTTTTATGTGTTAATTTTGTGTTACTTCCTCTGACTTCGTTATATCACGCAACTCAGTGTCATCCCCCACCCCCCGTTTCCCTACATACGCACTCCTACACTCCCCACCACTTTCACCCCCTACCCCATGATTTCACAACATCATGAGCGTCTGAGTTCTTTTTTTGGCGCTGGACATTTTAGTCCAGATCATGTCATCTCTGTAAGTAGTCGTTCTTGTAATCTATCCCACGAATTTCTTTAATTTCTTTAATTTTGCTTCATCTTTTTTAAGTTTTATTATTGAATCGTGTTTCCAATTAGTTGCTATTATAATTTGAATTTATTTCTAGATTCCGTTTATTTTACATTTAAGTTGCTCGTGTTTTATTTTCATTTCTAATTTCTAGTCAGTACACATGTGTTTATTTTATTATTAATATATTTTTATTCAGTAAGTACTATATTTGCTTCTGTCTTATGATTTCTCGTATTTGAGTTCCTCGTTTGTCTTTCGATTCGACTTAATCTTGGCTTCGCACTGTAGCGAAGTTACGACTAACACGGTATCTGGGACCCTTGCTCTATTACTTAAGTTTAATTTTTCCTTTTGATTTGTTCTGGCTTACTTTCTGTGGAAGTCATCTTTCTTTCGATTCGGAATCTTGGGCCCAGCACGCATCGACAGAATTATTCCTTCCTCGTTCCCTACGTGATCCTGTTTAGTTTTTGTTGTTTTTGCTTCCACTGTATTCCTCATGCCTCTGCTATTTTGTTTAACGTAGAAGCACAAAGCGGTGCAAATGGTAATAGAGCTAAGGTTACGCGCGAAATCGTCCCCTTTAGGTTACCAAACTTATATTATTTTTGCAATTAATTACAATGTTGTCTTTCTGAGTTTAAGATACCTGTACTGAATTGTTCCCCCATCCCCGAAGAAAGTGTGGAGTGTGAAAGCATTTCTCGATTGAACAAGACATCCAAATAATCTAGTTCCGAGGTGAAGAGTGCAACAAGTTAGTGTGTACTTCGCAACGCTGGAATAGGACACATTACGGTATTGTGACCTTTATTTTACTAAGTTAAAGTGTTTTACTTTTCTCCTTGTGTATTGTCATGTCTAAGTCAGAATTCCCACCCGTCAAAATGGAGTTAAATTTTATGGGCCTTGAATCCTTAACAATGCCCACGCCACTATTGCCAGATACGACACAGGACCTGCTAATGATAGACCCTCCCCTTTAGATTGCTCCATCGCCCCTGTTGGTATTGTTAATAGTGCTCGCCACAACGAAAATGTTGCATCAGTTGTGAGTAGGTGGGGTTTGACATTTTCCGGAGAATACAATACCTCATCAGTTTTTTTTGTTTAATCCAACGTGTGGAGGAATTGTGTTATTGTCACGATATTCATCCCGACAGTATTGTACGTTGCTTACCTATTCGTTTGTCAGGAAAAGCGCTGATGAGGCATCGCACTTCTCCAAATTTTTATAAGTCATGGGACGAATTTTTTGGGTGCATTAAGGACCGTTTCACGCCAAAAGATTTCAATTTCGCTCTCAAACAAGAAATATACTCCCGTACTCAGGCTCCCGGAGAGATGATCGACGATTATGTAACCGCAGTCCGTCTGTTAGCAGCGAACCTCCCCCAACCCTTTCATCCCAGGGATCTGTTGGAAATTGTATACAGGAATTTAAATCCCACTTATAAATACTTCATTCGGCGTACATCCGTTTTTTCCATCGAGGACATCATATTGCAAGGCCGTGAGTATGAATCAAATGCACGAGCCTTTTCGAACTATAATCCAACTTCAAGAGCCGATAATACGATTTTCCCCGAGTTAGCCTACTCCCCCCAGACAACACTGTCTAGCCCAGCTGTCGACCGAACAAAAGACAACACCTTACGGTTTAAGCCGCCCGCTCGCCGTGCTGAGCCCCTTTCTAGGAATTCTAATCCAAACCTTTCTGTGGCTCGTAATTCATCTCCCGTGAAGGGACTACAAACAACCCAACAGCAGTCACACGTAATGTTTCTTCTGGTCGCATAACTTGTTGGAACTGCAATGAACTTGGACATCATTTTAACATGTGTTCTTTGAAACGTCGAAAATTCTGTTTCGGCTGTGGTATGAATGAGGTCACGACTCGTTCCTGTCCGAATTGTAATTCCAACCAGGAAAAATCATAGGGAGGTGTTCTGAGTTCGACTCCCGGAGCAGTCCTCCATCCAAATTTGACAATGCATCTAATTTTAATGTTGTGTCACAACCAGGAGTCTCAGTAAATTTCGATAATATCTCGGTACCTGCTATTTTGGATACAGGCGCCACCAGAAGTTTCATCCACCGTTCAGTGGCAGATGGCATTCGCACTTCACAAAAACACCCCATACAGAATAAATGTCAGTTCCTGTCAGCGGGATCGTCAGTTATCGACGTTGCCGAAACTATTCTATGTCGCATTAACATTCACGGGTTTTCTTGGAAACATGTTTTTGATGTGGTTAACAATCTCTCCACTCAATGTATTCTAGGAATTGACTTTATGCATAAAACTGGTATGCAGTTGAATTTTATTAACGATTCATTTTGTTTCAAATTTCGCTCAGATAAAATGTTCCCCTTTGAAGAATGTACTTCTAACTCCGTTGATGTGTCTCCTGTATTTTCCGTACATCTTCCATTAACTTTGATGTCCGAGCAACGTGATACTCTGAATGATTTAGTTGAGGAATTTTCTGATGTCCTCACAGAAGATTTAGGTTCTGCTGTAAATCACGAATGCCACATTGACTTGAGTGACAATGTACCTGTTCGAAGTCCTCCATTTCCTTGTAATCCGCCCAAGCTCTTGGCCATGAAAAAGTATATCAATGATTTGCAAGATCGAGGAGTAGTGGTTCCTTCCAAATCAGCTTAGGGGTCTCCTGCTTTCTTAATTCCCAAGAAAGAAGAGGGCGAGTACCGGCTAGTCGTAGACTACCGAAAATTGAACAAGAAGGTAGTCTTTGATAATTTCCCACTGCCTACTATTGAGAGTGCTTTTCAGCATTTCCACGGGGCCAATGTGTATTCGATTATTGATCTAAAGAGTGCATATTATCAAATTCCTTTGGATGCTGAGAGTCGCGACTTCACTGCTTTTAATACCCCTTTCGGATTATATAATTTCACGCGCCTCCCGATGGGTATAGCTGTTGGTGCGCAAGTCCTCAGTCGCGTGCTAGACGACATCTTGGGAGACCTGAAGTTCAATTTTGTATTTAATTATCTTGACGATTTAGTCGTATACAGCAGATCTTTTGAGGAACATGTCGTTCATCTTAGGGAAGTTTTCTCCCGCCTCAGGAAGGCCGGTCTCACTATCAATCCAAAAAAGACCTCTTTGGGCTGCACTCAAATTAAATTTCTGGGCCACATTCTGTCAGCCGATGGTATCCGTGTCATACCCGAGCGCGCAGATTGCATTCAGCAGTTACCTGTACCCACCACAGTTAGGACCTTGAGAAGAGTAATGGGTATGTTCACGTTCTATTCTCGTTTTATCAAAAACTTCTCTGACATTTCGGCACCTCTAAATGCTCTCAAAAAGAAGAATGTGAAATTTGTGTGGGGGCCAGAACAGGACAAAGCTTTCAATGTTTTGAAAGAAGCCCTTATGTCAGCACCAGTACTGCACACGCCTGATTTCGAATCAGCTTTCTTTTTACATTGTGACGCCAGTGATTTGGCCATTTCTAGTGTTTTGAGCCAGCGTGTGGATGGAAAATTTGCACCAGTGGCCTTCGCGAGTCGTATGTTGAATCAACATGAACGACGTTACTCAATTTTCGAGAAGGAAAGTCTTGCTGTGGTTTTTGGGTGCGAAAAGTTCAGGACTTTTTTGGAACACCGTCATTTTACTGTTTTTACCGACAATGAGGCTTTGAAATGGAGTCTTTCTCACGTAAAAAAGCTTGGACGCATCAACAGGTGGATTTTGAGGTTTTCATCTTTTAAGTTTGATATCATCCACGTAAAAGGGAGCGAGAACCCGTTGGCTGACTGCCTGTCGCGCAAGTTTGAAGAGACCCCTAGGACTCCAATCGAGAGCGTTTCTATCAGTACACCACTTCAAGAAAATCTTTTCCTATTGCAACATTGTCCTTGGTCATTTGTGGATATCCGGAAATTCCAGTCTGAGGATCCATTTTGCGCTGACCTCCGTGCAAAAAGTGCAAACAAAGATCCGGCAGTAAGCAACTTTTGTGTTCGAAATGATGTTATTGGCTATGTTCTTCCTAACTCTTCTAAATTTAGAATTTTTGCTCCATTAGCAGTACGTGATATGCTTTTGACATATTATCATGATTCTGCACTAGGAACTCATGCAGGGATGCAGCGCACTTTCCGTAAGATATCCGGTGAATTTTATTGGCCCTCAATTAAGGTAGATGCTTTTGCTCATGTCAGAAGGTGTTTAACCTGCCAGCGTTCTAAACCTGCCCAGAACACTCGTGTCGGCTTCCACCAAGCCGGTATTGTCACTCGTCCTGGCGAACGCCTTTTCATTGATTACTTTGGTCCGGTCGTGAGATCAAAATCTGGCAATCAAGCCATTTTAACTGTCATTGATGGTTTTTCGAAGTTTGTTTGGTTATTCCCAGTAAAGAATATCACTTCTCAGACTACTATCCATTTCTTGTCTAGATATATATTTGGAGTTTCTGGTCCTCCCAAGTACCTTGTGTCAGATAAGGCCTCTGTGTTCCGTTACAAAGCTTTTGAAACTATGGTATTTAACTGGGGCATCCAACATATTTTCTTGTCACCGTATCGACCGCAGGGAAATCACGTAGAGCGTTTTCACAAAAACTTGAAGGCTTGTAGGTCCGCTTTTCACAATGCCGATCAAACCTCCTGGGATACGAACCTACAGTATTTCAGTCTCGGGTTCAATACCTCTTTCCATTCGTCCGTTCAAACTACTCCAGCTGAATTATTACTAGGCCGAACGCTTGTCGACCCCTTGCTACCCAAATGGAATATTGAATATCTTTCTGAACCTTCTCGCACTACCTCTGTTGCTCAAAAATGGGCCATCGCTACCGGTCACCTCAAGAAAGTAAAAGCCAGAGTGGCGAAGCGTTACAACTTGGGCCGTCATGATGTTAAATTCCAAATTGGGGACAAAGTTTTGTGTCGTTTACATCCTTTGAGTGACGCTACCAAACAAATTTTCAGTAAGCTGTGCTTACGTTGGTCAACCCCTAAGACTATTGCACGTTTTTTAAATCCTGTCTCAGTTGAGTTGGTGGACGATAACGATAATTCAGTGACTTCAGCCCACGTCACGTAGTAGAAAAATATTGTCAAATGATCTTGTGAATTTCACCTCGCTATATTGTTGTATTTTTGTTTTCCTTTTATTCTAATTGGATGCCCGAGCTCCTTAATAGCCAACCTAGCATGTGTGCCTATTCAGATCTTAGTTCGTGTGCTTCCTTTTCATTTATTCCTGTGACAAGACAGGAGACACCCGTGGCCTCTTTCTCGTACGCGAGTGTGTCGTGAATACTTGACATCTCTGTCGAGCTATATCTTTGCCTGAGGCCATCAGCATATACCTGGTCGGTCACTATTTGTAAACCGCACACCTACTCCTCTTTTGTACTGCTCCTCGGCTTAACTCCTATTGTTCGGCGACAGACAAGGACCCTTCAACACTTCCTGCTTTACTTTGTAGGAACTTTGGATTTATTTTAAATTTATTGATGTAATTGACTTTTTGTGTCATGGTTTTGAGATATCATGTACTTTTGTGTCATCTTGGTTTTGATGTTTACTGTGAGATCATGTATTTTGTTTTGTTTTAAATTGTGAAGTGTTCTTAGAATGTCGTGTTTTGTCTAGCAACCATCCAGACGGGCAGCGAGTAACAACAAGCAGCCTTTGTGTACCTGGGCTAACACGGCTGGGGTCTTCTCGGAACTCGTTAATGGACCAGTCACCCCCACTGGATCTATACATGGCTTTATTTTCTTTATTTTCAGCTGCTGAAAAGGGGAGTACTTTCCCTTTCGAAGACATTATGACACTATTGCATATTCCTCGTTGACGCAACGAGTGGTCCTATATACAGGGTGTTCCATTTGGAATTTTTTTAAATGTGATCACGATTTAACTTTGTCTGTCTTTTCTCATCAGAGACTGGAGAGATTGGCAGTCTTGGGGTAACGTCTATCTTGAAGATTTCGACATCCGCATCATCATGAACTAGCAAGAACAACAATCATTATTACTATATGAACTCACTGTATTTATTTTTGAACGCAGTACTTTTGACGTTAGTGGCTAGTGTGGACGAGCAATGAAGGGGGTACCACCTTCATTTCACGATCAGATTAGTCCACTGTTCATTTTTAGCCTACTTTCGATTTTTGCAAAAAATGAAAGTAGACTTATGAGATCAACACAGGGCGAAAAAAGTGTGTCTGTCTGTATGTGTGTGTGTATGTGTGTGTGTGAGTCTGTGTGTGTGTGTGTATGTGTGTGTGTGAGTCTGTGTGTGTGTGTGTGTCTGTGTGTGTGTGAGTGTGTGTACTCTGAATGTCTGTCCCCCCCTATCAATTCGAACACGGTGAATGCAAATTGAACGAAATTTGGTACAAAGGTAGCACTAGCAAAGGACACCTCAGTGTCATGTTTTATATTGCCGCCATCTTTACTAAAACTGAATGGCGGCCACTCAAACGTTCAAAACGTAAAATCAAATAACGACTAACCAAATCATCCGATCTCTACCAAATTTGGTAACAACATACCTTCGTATAGGATGCGTCTTGTGACCAAACTACAAGGTCGTCCGCCATACCATTTCTGGATGGCGGCCGTGCGAATTATGCAAACTTTATAATCCATATCATGGGACCCACCAGTTCCGATTATCGAGCCGAGAATCGTTTTAACTGTTCTAAAGGAAGAGGCACGTTCGAAATTAAAAGTTTATTTTGTAATACTATAGTGCAGACGTGATTTTTAAAAAGCTGAACTGATTCAGTAATAAGACAAGATGGCAGCGGATATCTTGTGCCGGACTTATATTTCACTAATTTGAGTATTGCATGCAATATAGCGTACTGATAAAAAATAATTAAACTTTGTATGAAATGCTTTATATATAAATAATATACTCCAGTGATGAAATCGTTTAGTATAAATCATTATTTGCTAACAAGTTCTATGTAAGTCATTTTAAATAGAACGATATTCGTTGACACAATTAGCTCAGTGGTAGAGCGTTAGCCTATCGCTCAAATGCCTATGGTTCAAACCCGATCAGAGCTAGATTTTTTGCTTGAAATGTTATATGTTTATTGTTTTGTAATGACTCAGATGTTTTAAAATTAAGCGTTATATTGTGCACATTATGGTGTAAAATATATATTTAATTAAAACATAATTCGCCAGCAGATTTACTCGGGACATCTAGCTGCCAAAAAGGTAACTTCCAGATTTTATTGAAAAGTTTCTTCTTCTGGCCGCTAGAATGGACTCGCTCTGTTAGGATTATATTGTTCGATATTTCACCAATAGATGTCACGACTAGTCTACGTGGGGATCCATTGATTACTATACCATTATCATTCTATGCGCATCGAATTTGAAGAATGACAAGATGATACTACGATACATTTTAACTTTTTATTTTAAAGGGTTTATAACAGCCTATTTTGCGTTACTTGAAAATGTTATTAAGCGTTATATTGTGAACATTATGGTGTAAAATATATATTTAATTAAAACATAATTCGCCAGCAGATTTACTCGAGACATCTAGCTGCCAAAAAGGTAACTTCCAGATTTTATTGAAAAGTTTCTTCTTCTGGCCGCTAGAATGCACTCGCTCTGTTAGGATTATACTATCGAAAATATCCACATAGTTTGTATACACACGTCTCTGTAGGGTCATGGAAAGATTTGTTAATTCAATTAGGGTTGTGAAAGCCATGCACAACCAGCCGTGTAAAGACATGCCTCAACTCAAAGTTGGATGTTGCCCACGGCAGGTCGTAATAATAATAATAATAATAATAATGTTATTGGTTTTACATCCCTTTTAACTACTGCTGATTTTAGAGACACCGGGGTGCCGGAATTTTGGCCCGAAGGGGATCTTTAACGTGCCAGTAAATGTACTGACACGGCTCCCTCGCATTTGTGCACCCTCAAATGCCAGCTGACTGCGCCAGGATACGAACCTGCAACCTAGGGCCCAGCAAGCGAGAACGTTACCGCTGAGCCACGCCACCAGTCCGGTCGATTATGTCTCCAGATCCATAACATTCTTGATATACTTCTTATCTTTCTTTCTTCAATGATGGTAGCAGTTTTTATCTAGGTTGTGGCGTTTGGTAGAGGTAAATCGTTTCTAAGGTCTTCAACAAAGAATAGTTCTATTATACTCTTTGATAATAACAACGAGTTATAACTATACTCATACATTTAGGAGAAAGTAGGCTATATGTTCTTTACTGAACATCTTGTTTTGTATTCTTCTAGAGGTCTTTAGTACCCATTTTTTTCAGTATTCAATTTTTTCCCCTTTACGAATTTTTTCCTCTCTATTTGTACGAAAAAAGAAATTTTCCATGGCCAGGAAAATTCTTTTTTTTTGGGAGAGCAGGGGAATTTTGAACTGTTTTTATCAGGTTCATTATTTTTTTTTGTCATGTTATTATTATTATTATTATTATTATTATTGGACAGAGGAACGTCGTGCTAAACACAGTGAGCTCATGAAGGCAATGTGGATCAAGAAAAAAATGAGCAAATGCCAGAATGTAAAATGAGGCTTATCGTGGTCCCTAGTTGGCCGATTAGCGAAATTGAATGAATGAATTATTATTATCATTTCCTTCATGTCGCATTATAGTGACATACGTTTCTCTGTCACTCCTACTGCGTTAAAACTTAGTAATTCTGCGTAGACGTTTCACCAGATGGTGAAACTTTTCACCTCTACTAACACGATTTTACCATTGGTTGAAGCACTACTTGTTGCCAGGCTTTGCCTCCGCCATTGGACCCCCTCCACCCATGTATACGGAGCGGGGATGTTTGTCGTATCTATGACTTATTTTTCTCGGGCGCGTTACTGCGTTCCTTAAGAGAAGGTTTCTTCCTTCAAATTTTGGGCCGTCAAGTAGACGGACGTGTGTGCACGTGTCGGGCTTTTGCCCGCACCCAGAAAGCAACTAAATGTAAGTACGATTCAGTCATTGAATTTATCTAACTTGAGGTCATTTTAAATTTCTCTTTCTCCATATTTTTTTCTTTTTGTGTCCCCTTTGATTCACTTATAATTTTCCTTTCTTATGATGATGTGAATTCGATCCATGAACCCAAGTCCCTTCGTCTTTGTTTACGTTAGTTTAGAGAAGTCTCTGTGTTATTTGTCTTCCCTCCCTTTCATGTAATCGGTTTTATTTTTACGTAAATCTCTCAGGTCTGAAATATCTGCTATTTTTCAACGAGGCTTAATTATGCTCTGTATTGCGTCACCAGCTGGTTCGACGTTCTTTTGAGACGACCTCCGTTGGATAGTCGCATCAGAGCCTTGTTTTTTGTGGATGGAATCGGTGAAGTTATGGTGCTGAGTCTCACGTCTTCAGCCAGATCCTCCCTCTGTTTTATTGAAATGTATGAGAGCGATGGTCATCGTGCTAATCACTGTCCATGCGCCACATTACTTTCTTTGTTTCATCGTATGTCGTTGTGATTCGGCATTTCTACCTCAGCGTAAGCCTACATCTTCCTACGAAGCATATTTCTTAGCGGATTGATTTTTTTCTTTTATTTCCTGTCCCGGTAATGTCAAGTAATCTAATGTAATTTTCATTTCGTTTATTTTTATGTGTTAATTTTGTGTTACTTCCTCTGACTTCGTTATATTACGTAACTCAGTGTCAACCCCCACCCCCTTTTCCCTACATACGCACTCCTCCACTCCCCACCACTTTCACCCCCTACCCCATGATTTCACAACATCATGAGCGCCTGAGTTCTGTTTTTGGTGCTGGACATTGTAGTCCAGATCATCTCATCTCTGTAAGTAGTCGTTCTTGTAATCTATCCCACGAATTTCTTTAATTTCTTTAATTTTGCTTCATCTTTTTTAAGTTTTATTATTGAATCGCGTTTCCAATTAGTTGCTATTATGATTTGAATTTATTTCTAGATTCCTTTTATTTTACATTTAAGTTGCTCGTGTTTTATTTTCATTTCTAATTTGTAGTCAGTACACATGTGTTTATTTTATTATTAATAAATTTTTATTCAGTAAGTACTATATTTGCTTCTGTCTTAAGATTTCTCGTATTTGAGTTCCTCGTTTGTCTTTCGATTCGACTTAGTCTTGGCTACGCACTGTAGCGAAGTTACGACTAACACAGTCTCTGGGACCCTTGCTCTATTACTTAAGTTTAATTTTTCCTTTTGATTTTATCTTAAACATTTGTTCTGGCTTACTTTCTGTGGAAGTCATCTTTCTTTCGATTCGGAATCTTGGGCACAGCACGCATCGAAAGAAGTATTCCTTCTTCGTTCCCTACGTGATCCTGTTTAGTTTTTGTTGTTTTTGCTTCCACTGTATTCCTCATGCCTCTGCTAATTTGTTTAACGTAAAAGCACAAAGCGGCGCAGCTTCCAAATGCTTCTTTGCATTTCGTTACTCGACAGAGAGTTAGTCACCTGATTGTGTTCGTTCACACGGTGCAATATTGTTTTGAAGGGTAATTCCGCATGACGGAAGATCAATTGAGTCAATTTGTGACATGGGCATATTTTTAATTCAGTTCCAGCTGATTATTTGTCAAGTTTTCTTAAGTCCCCTTTTTCCTATAATTTTTGTACGCCACTGACGTCTATGATTTAACATTTATGGCGTATCGTAAAGGCATGGAAAGGATCCAGCCCACATTATTATTGTAAATTACATTTTTCCAAGAGTGAGCAGTTTGCCACCAGAATTAAGATGAATTCACATCGCTGTAAATGAGTCAAGTAATGTTTTGAACTTACTCATAATTCCTATTACCCGATATTCGTATCATTTCAATTATTTCCACCAGGGGTTAAGGTGAGAAGCTTGTATTTATACTCATTTAAACGTGTTTTGTAGGCAGCACACATTTGCTGTGAACTGCAGTGGTGCTACACATTGTCAAAGACTTTCAACAGGAGAGAGATATCTTTCCGTTACGTTTATTTGGATTTTAGAAGCCAAACATATCATTCTTACTGTAATTTATTCGTCTTTAACGACATAATAACCTTTCTTACATGTGTATAATCATATAGAGTGAATGCTAGGATCACTCAGTCTACGTTTATTGTGAATTTAATGTGTTTTAAATATCAGTGAAAGACATTTCTTTGAGAACTCAATGACACGTAACGTTTATTGCAGGAAGCATGATGACATATGCTCGTCCAGTTCGCGCCTGTGACATTGCCCAAGGTTATTTACGATCTCTATTGTGAGACAATTGACTAACGACTTCATTTTTATTTTATTGTTTCTAGACTTTGCTAGGAATGTCCATTACGGGCCATGTTTGTTTATTCTCATGCTATTGACCTTGATCAAGTATCGATTTTTGTAAAGTTGTCCTGGTACATGTGTACTAATAAGTAATGCTAAATATTTGATATACTCGCAGGTATTTGTGAGCGAGCGCAATATGTTTTTGTCATGATTCATATTTAATTTGAGTAACCATTTGATAGGTTGGATCGTTCAGGCCATTGTGTATTCTCACTTGTAAGTGAATGATTATTTGCCGTGTTTTTGATACATGACGTCGGGTTGGTTACAATATTTATTATTAGGGAAAGCCGGCAAATCTATGTTACAGAACAAGTTTGACCGAGGTGGAAAGGTAATGGTCTCTTACGAGTACCGATTGTGTTATTGTTAACGTGCGAGCCACGTATTCTTTGTTGAGGTGTGCCACGTGTTGGTAGCACACTCCTGCGAAGCATTGCATTTGATCAACTATCTTACTAATAAATGGACTCATAAATCTACGGCATTAAACTTAGGACTAAATCATGAACCATCAATTTAATTCCTAAACCTACGATGCTAATAATACTGTTAATTTTTAATCGTTGTTAAATCTTGATCATGTTTCTTTAGTCGAGTGGACTAATGCATTGAGCTTTCGTTTGTTCTTACTAGTAAGTCTAGTAGCTAACAATGATAGACTTTTTGACAGAGATCGCACGCGAACCAGTGTTTAGAACCCGTGGGCCGTGACCCGATCAGGAGAATGCTGTTCTTGCACAGTTGGATTCTCATGTTTAAATACACTGATAGATGACGGTGGTTAACGAACAGTTGTTCATCTGATTGTAGGCAGGAATAATAAGATGATTATTTGTGTGTACAACTTATTTATTCATTGACATGTTATCCCACTGTTATCCTACTGTTTCTTGTAATGTAATATCTTTGTTGTTGTATGTAATTGTATCATTGTACTGTAATGATGACTGACAATCATTAGTTTTTGTTTAGTTTGTTTATCACGGACGTCTAACGCCGTTGATCAGCTTAAAGCAGGTTTAGTTCGAATTAATTAGAGCGTAAATGTAAATATGGGATGGTACCAGTCCTTTAACCTTTCTGTCATGTTTGACATGTTTGATGACATGATGCCTTCTTCCTAGAAGCATCATTTATTCTTGTATAACTATTTTATTGCGATACCATTTCCCCAGCTTTTTTCAGTTTTCTGTATTTAGGACCTTTCGAGGGGATTCTACGCTAACTTTAGGAGTTATTTATTTTTCTTTTTGTTTATTAGCTACGGAATAGCTGATTTTCCAAACCGTCTGACCGTAGGACAGGGGTTTGGCATTTCAAATAAACAAACCTTGAGTATGTCTTAAGTCTGGATGTAATTATTTAGTAGTTTTGACCTTTTGGGGGTGCATTTTCTTTGGGTGTCTATGACAAACACTGTGATGGGAACCTGATCCTTAGGGAAGCAGAGTTTTGTGCCCGCTAGTCCCATAAGAAGTGCATTCCGATCCTCTCCGTCAATGTGTCTCAAGGTAGGGGTCATCTGGGAGGCCACGTTACGGTTGGTGGAAACCAGATAACCTCGTCCAACGGGCACATAACCTATCTCTATTTTTTTGGCGCCCATCCTGGTAAGCCAATATGGACATGTAGGCCATCAGCAACATGTCTTTTTTGAGAGGATCATGTATTTTTTATTATTGACAAATTTGTCTGGACTGTGACGAACTTTAGAGGTCGTACAGCCATACAAAAGGTCACCTGGCATTCTGTTTAGATATCAGACCATGGGGTGAAGTCTAATAAAGTTAAAATTAAGTCGAGGTATTTTATATTGCCAGTACTTCATCCGTAATAAATGTAACTTGTTTCGGTGTTGCTTTGCATGTTGTTAAATGTAAATGTCGAATCATTCTTTGTCGTCAAATCCAGCAGAATCCATGGGAGTTTATTGAGGATGGCCAAGCTTTCCACCATGGCCATTCATTCATAATGTAGTGTTCGCTGGGTGTAAGGTGTTTCTTCCTCATCTCATTAATTGACTTTGTGTAATGGAAGAGGAGCGGTTCCAAATGATGATGAAACAAATGTTGGCTCAACTTAACGCCAATATGGAGGCAAATATTACAATATTACGAGCTGATTTTAATGAAAATACAGCTACATTGATAGGTGATTTAGTTTTAGTTCGAGCAGATGTGACTAATGTAAATGGAACTTTAGCTAGAGTAAGGCGCAATATAACTGATAATGTTGCTAACATAAACGAGGCTATGGCAACTAATACTGCCAACCTCAATGAAAACATAAACACTAATGTCTCCACACTTAACAATACACTGACTGAGGTCAGGGGTGACATAACGACTGTCAGAGGTGACATGACAACGAATGTCACCTCAATTAATGAAACACTAGCCACTGTAAACACAAATGTAAATAATGTTAGGACAGAATTAAATCAAACTATTGATGATCATGTAGAAGCACTGAACGAATCCATTAATGCTAATGTTGAAAACACTGTTGCTTTAAATTGTACTCTAACTCAAGTCAGAAACGATCTGGAAACGAATCGTGCAGAAGCAAATGCTAATCTTGTCGCAGCGTTAGGGAAGGTTGATACACGCTTTGAAACCCTGACCAATACCATCGATGCAGGTAGATTAGAGATGCAGACACGGTTAGATGCGACAGATGTCAGAATCGAAGAGGTAAGCGATCGTATGGACGAAGGTAGGAGTGAACTCCAACTTGCGATTGCAACCGTGAGGGAGCAACTAGGAATTCGAGTTTCTGCTATTGAGGTACGAATGGATGAAACTCAAACGGCCACCGAAGGGATCAGACGCCAAGTCGAACTTGTCAGCGCTAGTATGAAAGTTATAAGGGACGTAGCGACTGCTGTTCACAATAACATGAGAACCATGGTGAAAGACATGGGCAGTTTTCGTGAAAACGTAGCCGACAGTAACAATACTGTTGCGGAACTTACTGCTAACATGGAAGGGTTAAGGTTGGAAACTCATGAAAATTTCAAAGAGTTGATGAGGGAAATAAGTTCAGTCAAGGAGGAATATAAGAAGGATAGGGCCGAAACTAAGAAGACCGTCCACGATGTTGACGAGTGTCACCGTGAGAAGATAGAGAGGATGGAGCTGCAAATAAACGCCATAGGTTCACCAGGCAATCTATCTAATTCGCCTAACATCCAAGATCTTGAGCAGCGTTTATTAGAACGGATTGAAGCTCAGGTGAAATCAACGACATTCACAACACCTACGTTTATTCCAACAACCTTATCAACAGTGAGACCACAAATGATGATGACTGCTGAGGCATACCCTACCACAACCTCAGGGCAACCCAGTACGTCACATTATTGGCAGTCACCACTAAATGCTACTTCTACCGCGGGAAATCCACCGCAATACAATTATCAGATGCCAATTAATACAGCCGGATTATCTGCTATGACTACTACTCCGAATGTCACTACTATGACAGGGAATTGCTATCCAACTGCCATGGAGCAACCTAGTCAATTAAATAGTTAAGCACCGATCTTTACACTGACACGTAGTTCGGGGAATCAGAACGTGATGATAATACGTTCAAGGGAGGAACAACCTGCCCGATTCTCAGGAAGTGGAGGAGGCGTCACACCTATTGAATTCCTGAATTATGTTGAAGCGTAACTGCGTGATACGATGGTAACACCAGAACGTGAACTCCGGGTAATAGAGCGCTTGGTGGAAGGCCAAGCCAGTACCTGGTTCCGCGCATTTAGGTACTCGTTCACTGGTTTCCGTGATTTTAGAGAAGCTTTATTGCGCACATATTGGTCTCCAGATATTCGGCAGGGGATAAGAGCCGAAATGTACACGAAGAGGTACAGCTCTACTCAGCCAACTCGCTATGCGAATTATTTCTCCACGCAGTTAGCTAAGCTAAGATGCCTTCAACCCCCACTAGCGGAAACTGATCTGATCCAAACCATAATCAGGCAATATCCCTCAGATGTTCAACGTGTCTTGATCTCCGCTGACGCATCGTCTTTTGTACAATGTGATCAGATCTTGAGAAGACTCGATTCGACCAACGAACAGTTTATTAGTCAGCGACCTCGTGGTGAACAACGTAATGACAACAGACCGGCAAATCGACAAATTAACATAACCACTTTCGACAAAAACAGTCAAACGCCTGAACCAACGTTCAACATGGGAACACGGTATCAGCAAGATAATTCAGGACCTGACCGGAGAAATTGGAACCGGCGACCGTATAATCGTAACTACGGTAGAAACGACAGGTTCAGAAACCAAACGCATTGGGAACGTTGTTTCGAACGACCAAACGAAGATCGAGGAAATTATAATGCTAATCAACGACGGGATCATCAGAATCAACCCAGAGGTAGTATTCGTCGAGATTACAGATACTCGGTAGGATATGCTCGTGACAGTGATCCGCGACTACAGGAAACGGAAATTGACCGAGATTGGAGAGGAAGAGCTCAAGAAAGTCGAGAATACCTTCGTCATTCAAGAGAAGAGAGAGAGAAAACTCGAACACCGAGGGAATCTCCGGAAGATCTCGATGAGATACGATTAGACCCTAACCAACCTGGTACTTCTGATGGTGGAAAGGGTAGAGAAAAATAAACGCCAAAATCTCAATGATTTCTAAGGAGACAAGTTCCATACTTCTTTGGGAACCCCTTCAGGAAGCCCTACTTTATGAGAGGCAAATGACGATCGACGTACAACTGACGAGACTACCAGTTATATCCGGCAAAATTAACGGTTACCCCGTAACATTACTGATAGACACAGGAGCCATGATCAGTGTTCTGTCAGCAGATTTTCATGCCATACCTAAGATCAACTTCAAGTTGACTGAACTGCCAGTATCAACGGTGAAAGTGCGAGGAATTATACCAGACAAGAGTGTCAAATGCACTGTGCAAGTATATTGTACCGTGGAGATTGCCAACCACGTGTACCTACACCTATTCCTTGTTTTGAGAGATCTCCGATACCAAGCTATTCTAGGGGAAGATTTTATGAGGACACATGATGGAATCGTCGATATGGGCCAGAATACGATTTATTTCAAGCCATATGATCCTGTTCCGATGGATGTGCCAGAAGAAGATGAAGCTAGGAATGCTAATGTCCATGCTCAAGAGATGCAGAATGCAGAAGGCATAGTAATCACTGAGATTAAGGAAGATAGCTCTGAAGCAGCTAACGAAGAAAACACTGATGAAGAGAGTGAAGAAAGTATCAAGGAAGAATGCGAGAATACCACTCAGGAAAACTCAGTGCAACTCAGTGATAGAGCAATAGGACCAGAGAATGACTGGCATGCAAGAGCCTTAGAAAGTCGAGCTTACATCATGGAGTCAAACAGAAGAAAGGAATTTGATGATTCATCTCAAACTTCGAGGGATGAACCTTGTCAGAGTCATCGCATGACAGTTGTCGCCGATGTACTGTGCCCAATTCTAGGAATGGGTATTCCAAGATTCAGACACCTAGGTATCAAGGGAAAGGCTACAGCCGCTTTTGAAAGTTGAGATATATGAATATCGCGCTCCTTTCCTTCTAGATTGAAATGGAAACTTTATGCAGCTAAGAAGATGTTAAGTGACGTGGCAAATAGTAGCAGAGGTCGAGACTATTTGGTGATTAAATACTTAGCCATGGGGTAGAGACTTGATACTTGGATCAGATTACTAGCACGGCCAAATGAAAGAGGATGCACTTAGTCTCAAGTGAATCAGACCAGAGACACCGAAGATATGAGGATTTACAGATTTCAGCGTGATCCAGCGTGGATCCGACCGTTTTGTATAAAAGCCGCTCGGCCCAAGCATAAGCAGCTCACTTCAAACCAAGCTCTTGTAGGACAAGGTGCTGCTGCTACGTCGAGCCAAGGCACATGGTTGCCGAATCTACGCAGAAGATATCTTTGAATTGTGATAGTCACAAAAGTGCTACGATACGTGGGGAACGTAGTAAGTTTCCGGTAGAGGGAATCATTAAGGTGATTGTTATTTTCTACGGACATTGGTGAAACACTTTGTTTCTATAAGGACATATGCTAGACTTTGTCTAGATATTATTCTGTCACAGTCCAGTAACAATAATTCAATACTTGGATATTTTAATCTAACTTGTCAGTTTCACAAATTGTAACTAAATAACCACTCATATCTTTCAGTATATTGAAGGCCAGTCCATCACGGTGTTGTTCATTAGCCGACAAAGGGAAACTATATGTTGCTTCGCGCATGATAGATGGTGTGAAGCCATGCCCAGGGAACGATCTTCAGAACAGCCGTTGATTGTTTTAGACTATCAGTGTTTTCCTGTACTGAAAAGATTACCGTGAGTTATGTTACAACTGACGCTTTTGAGAAGAGATCATTTGGATCTGACCCCATTTAAGCGAACTGCTATGGATTTAATTGAAGTCAATATTAAAATGGATCAGCAGTTACTTCAAACTTCAAGAAATATTTCCACTATGTCGTGCTAGACAGATTGTGGGTATATAATGGCGGCCGATACAAGGATTAGACGTGCGTGTCCAATAGGGCATGTATCTGGATAAATCTGGTACAGACCAGGTTCACTACGCTTCAAGACCAACGAGAAATGTAAGCCACATTTGACTTTTATATTATGCCTAGCTAATTGGAACAAATTCATTTTCTGCAGATGACCAACACATTTATTTTTCTTCGTATTTAAATCTTGCATTGATTTACGCAAGACACATTAGGGTTATTCTGAGTATTTTCAGCACTCAGAACAGTTTAGGATCGATGACCGAGCATACCGAGCATTTATTTGAATGTTCATTTTGTTTGAGAATCACGGTAATCAGCCGATATAACTGTAGAAGTTAATATTTATTTTTGTTGAGGAATGGATATTTTGTCCATATTCGAAGAGTCGAACATGTGGTTTTTTCACATAAGGAAATAATAATTAAACATATTTAAGGAAATAATAACAATAATAATCCAATAATAATAATAATAATTTTCATAATTTTTCTAAATAATTATTGGATCTTACATTTTCTAATAATCACATTCGTTGAGAGAGAGGTTAAGGATTAGTTTAATCATTCCTAGTTTGGAACGGGTAATTTTCCGAAAGCTAGTGGATAGCGCAAGCCCGTATTCCACCAACATTATAGTTCTGGTTGAACAGTTAATATTTGCATTGAGCAAAGTATATTTTTCAGATAACACGGAAAGGCATGAAACAGGAAGCCAATGATATTTGTATCAATTAGGATTTTTTTGGTGTTTATATAAAATCATGACGTAGGCACACATTCGAAAATGAAATAGAGAATATCACAAGTGTGGTAACTTCACGGTTTGAACTGAATGGTAAAATAAAATAAACTTGTAAGTTTATAGATCTTCCAGTTTTGATAACAAGCAGAGGCTTGATTTATTGTATAAATTTTGGGAAGAAAATTTATGTGTGTGGAGTAGTTGAAATGCCATTCCCAGGTGCGCATGTTTAAGTCGCAGGAATTAGGAGTTTTTTTTTGAGCATCAATCAAATAGCAGGTTCGATGGCTCAGGTTTATAGGAGAAGTATTGGAACCACACATTTCGTCGAATGAATGACCAAACCATCAGTAATTATTTCAAACTTGTTTACGTATTCCATTAATACTTTGGATTTGCTAGAACCCGGTTTTGTCATGATAAAATTTTATTCTTCCTCAGAGGAAGACCTTTGCCGTTGTTGTTGGGATATTGTGTTCTTACACAAATAATTGAATGGGCCACTGCCAATTAAAAAAAAATTCTGTATCCACGAATTACTTAAAGGATGTTTTCAATCCTATTGTCATGAACTAAATGAATTTATTATAAAGCTACAATTCTTATTTCCGCATTCTGTTCAAGAATTGCAAGTTATGAAAGTTACTAAAATAGCAACAAATATAAATATTTTTCTTAATAATAATTCCAAGTGGAAAATCGAATAGTTGAATGGTTCAACAATTTTTTATGATCAAGCTGATGATTCAGAAATCATATTTCTTTGGAATTTGAAGTTCATAATCGAGTCACTTCTCGAAATGTTTAATTTTGGAAGAATAATAAATTTTGTTGTGCTTCGCACAGTTCTTCGATGCTATGCTCAAGGGTCAAATACTTTTCAGATGTTGTTATCAATATGTGTACATAATTAGTGTTGGGTCAAAGATAATATTTTTGACAATATTTTTGAAACAGGAAAAATAAGTGGAAGTTAAAAAATTCTATAAACAATTATAAACAGTGAGAATTTCTACGAGTGTTAACATCATGTTAGAAATTCAACCAGTGAACTACAATATTTCCAGTAAAGACAATTAAATTTGAACTGGATTTCATCGTAAATAATTGATATAAATTTGGAACACAGTCTACAGGACTGATAATCAGACTTGTGTCTCCAAGGACAATTGTTCAATGTGTTGGAAAATTTATGTACATTGTGTAAATAGTAGTGTGTGCCGTCGCACTGGAATGATGTTACCTCAAGCATAATTTTGCAGTCAATTTTAAAATTTAGAATAAAATGAGATAATTTTACATGTTGTGTTATGCCCAGGTGAATCTCGTTCTATCCTTATTGTTGCATTGAGCCAAAAATCAGTAAAGCATTTTATTTTTATTTTGATGTCGTTTTTTTTTTGCGATTAGCTTTAACCCATCTGGCGCCCCGGGATATTTTGACTCTCGTGCTGACTGATTCTTGGTAAAATGCGTATGTGGTCGTGCGGACTCCGGTCTAAACGGGCACAGTACATCATGTTGAGACGAGACCGTCGATGTCCGACGAGCGTTCGAAGAAATTACGAAGATGGATGGATGGATGATGCCAGAGATTAATGCCTGAAGGAGCAAAAGGCATACGACTTTGGAGACTCTGACCTGGATGGTGAAACTTATTTTCCGTCTCAGTGAGAGGTCGACGCATGGAATAGTTATCAGGAGAGGCTAGATCGAATATCGATAGAAAGAGGATATGGAAAACGTGAGAAGTGGGATGTCCTAGACTGTCGTTCTTTCCCAATGGAACCTAGTGAAAGAAAGTCGATGGAAAAGGCTCAAGAGACGGAGCGTAGAGGAAGAATGGGGAGGGCACACCGAATTCCTGACATGACCTTAGCACAGATCGAAAGAGAATATATCCAGTGGCAGAATCTACAGAAGGAACGAGCTCGAAGAAGAAAATATGGATATCAATCTGGATGTTATAACTTGTCTTTACTCTTCAGAGAACCCAAAGAAAAACCGGAGAAGTGGAAAAACTATGTGAGAGCTACGAAGAAATACTAATTTATTTATTTGTCTGACCACCGAGAGTGGAGATTCAGGAAAAGTATCACAAGAGTTAAGAAGTATTGCTGAGTCAAAGAAAAATGCTGTCATCATTTTTATTTGAAAGGACGAGGGGATATATGAGCCCGAATAGCTCATGCTGGTGATAGCTTGTACGAGAACCATGTAATTTATAATGTGCAAGAATTATGAACGCATCCCAGATGTATGCCACTATATCAGATGTACTTTTGACTTTATTAAGAAGCTATGAAGCATTACGCAACATGATCAAAGAAATTTTCTTTGATGAGCAATCTAGAATTTATAATAAGAAGTCATGCAGTTTAATTAGCCACATTTCCATTAGCTTATAATATTTATTGATGGTTTAAAACCGATGACACGCGGACACGCGGAAGGAAAGAACTCAGTCGTTAAATGACTCGGAAGTGAGAGAACTGAGCACACCTACTTCCGTGAAGGAGTGACTCTAATCCGTACTCGCATGGCGAGCAGACGTCATATTTGAAGGTTCAAGGTGACCCAGTATTAGCATCGTCGTTATCACAATCTGATAAGTGAACACGACCAAAGTATTTATTTTAGCACGAAGTGTGCTTGTGACGCGAAACAGTCCTTCGAATATCTTGAATTTTGTGATATTATCACTAAGTGAAGTGAACGACCACAGAGTTGCAGCATGGTCAATGGCTGACCAGTGTGAAAAGTCATTTATGTACCAGCGATACACGAGTGAAAATCTAGTCGAAATATTCATCAGTTTATGTGCAATATTATTGAGCCGTGCAAAGGCCGAATTTAAAACGACTAAGATTACGCTGATGCACTTAGATAAAATATCTACCACATGTGAAGTGTTAATTTCAGTGAAAAGACACGTGCTTTGTGTCAAATCTAGCTTCTGTTATTTAAGCAGACAAGGCCATTTTTTGAATATAGTCTGCTATCTATAAAGTGTAAAAGCAGTGCATTTAAAATACGCTAGAAGCAGTGTCTACGATTCTACAAATTCTACGATTAAACCAAGATGCCTTCATTCAACCATGTGCTGAGGCATAATTGTACTGTACTAAAGAAGAAGATGACAATGGCTTAAATATCTAATTGGGAGAATGCCTGACACCTAAGCCTCACTACGACTATGGAGAACCACCAGTGGATAACCATGCTTATAACCAAGCAGAGAAGATATCTGTGGACTGCCAGGACAAAAGGCAAAATCCTAAATCCTCGTGTTTGGATAAAATAAACTGCAATGGCTGTGAGTCATGATCTTATAATCTATTTATGTACGGTGGATGGTCAAGGGTGGATTAGTTTGTAGCATCCGTAACTTATTGTCAGTCATCTAGGTAGGGAAATTTTCATTCTTTTTGACCACCTTCTTATGACGATTTTCACGCTTCTAAATGCTTCTTTGCATTTCGTTACTCGACAGGGAGTTAGTCACCTGATTGTGTGCGTTCACACGGTGCAATATTGTTTTGAAGGGTAATTCCGCATGACGGAAGATCAATTGAGTCAATTTGTGACAGGGGCATATTTTTAATTCAGCTCCAGCTGATTATTTGTCAAGTTTTCTGAAGTCCCCTTTTTCCTATAATTTTTGTACGCCACTGACGTCTATGATTTAACATTTATGGCGTATCGTAAAGGCATGGAAAGTATCCAGCCCACATTATTATTGTAAATTACATTTTTCCAAGAGTGAGTAGTTTGCCACCAGAATTAAGATGAATTCACATCGCTGTAAGTGAGTCAAGTAATGTTTTGAACTTACTCATAATTCCTATTACCCGATATTCGTATCATTTCAATTATTTCCACCAGAGGTTAAGGTGTGAAGCTTGTATTTATACTCATTTAAACGTGTTTTGTAGGCAGCACACATTTGCTGTGAACTGCAGTGGTGCTACACATTGTCAAAGACTTTCAACAGGAGAGAGATATCTTTCCGTTACGTTTATTTGGATTTTAGAAGCCAAACATATCATTCTTACTGTAATTTATTCGTCTTTAACGACATAATAACCTTTCTTACATGTGTATAATCATAAAGAGTGAATGCTAGGATCACTCAGTCTACGTTTATTGTGAATTTAATGTGTTTTAAATATCAGTGCAAGACATTTCTTTGAAAACTCATTGACACGTCATAACGTGTATTGCCGAGCGCTGGAAGCATGATTACAGATGCTCGTCCAGTTCGCGCCTGTGACATTGCCCAATGTTATTTACGATTTCTATTGTGAGACAATTGACTAACGACTTCATTTTTATTTTATTGTTTCTAGACCTTGCCAGGAATGTCCATTACGAGCCATGTTTGTTTATGCTTGATCAAGTAACGATTTTTGTAAAGTTGTCCTGGTACAAGTGAACTCATAAGTAATGCTAAATATTTGATATACTCGCAGGTATTTGTGAGCGAGCCCAATATGTTTTTGTCATGATTCATATTTAATTTGAGTAACCATTTGATAGGTTGGACCGTTCGGGCCATTGTGTATTCTCACTTGTAAGTGAATGATTATTTGCCGTGTTTTTGATACACGACGTCGGGTTGGTTACCATGTTTATTATTAGGGAAAGCCGGCAAATCTATGTTACAGAACAAGTTTGACCGAGGAGGAAAGGTAATGGTCTCTTACGAGTACCGATTGTGTTATTGTTAACGTGCGAGCCACGTATTCTTTGTTGAGGTGTGCCACGTGTTGGTAGCACACTCCTGCGAAGCATTGCATTTGATCAACTATCTTACTAATAAATGGACTCATAAATCTACGGCATTAAACTTAGGACTAAATCATGAACCATCAATTTAATTCCTAAACCTACGATGCTAATAATACTGTTAATCTTTAATCGTTGTTAAATCTTGATCATGTTTCTTTAGTCGAGTGGACTAATGCATTGAGCTTTCGTTTGTTCTTACTAGTAAGGCTAGTAGCTAACAATGATAGACTTTTTGACAGAGATCGCACGCGAACCAGTGTTTAGAACCCGTGGGCCGTGACCCGATCAGGAGAATGCTGTTCTTGCACAGTCGGATTCTCATGTTTAAATACACTGATAGATGACGGTGGTTAACGAACAGTTGTTCATCTGATTGTAGGCAGGAATAATAAGATGATTATTTGTGTGTACAACTTATTTATTCATTGACATGTTAACCCACTGTTATCCTACTGTTTCTTGTAATGTAATATATTTGTTGTTGTATCTAATTGTACCATTGTAATGTAATGATGACTGGCAATCATTAGTTTTTGTCTAGTTTGTTTATCACGGACGTCTAACGCCGTCGATCAGCTTAAAGCAGGTTTAGTTCGAATTAATTAGAGCGTAAATGTAAATATGGGATGGTACCAGTCCTTTAACCTTTCTGTCATGTTTGACATGTTTGATGACATGATGAATTCTTCCTAGAAGCATAATTTATTCTTGTATAACTATTTTATTGCGGTACCATTTCCCCAGGTTTTTTTTTTAGTTGGCTGTATTTAGGACCTGTCGAGGGGATTCTTCGCCAACTTTAGGAGTTGTTTATTTTACTTTTTGTTTATTAGCTACGGAATAGCCGTTTTACCAAACCGTCCGACCGTAGGACAGGGGTTTGGCATTTCAAATAAACAAACCATGAGTATGTCTTAAGTCTGGATATAATTATTTAGTAGTTTTGACCTTTTGGGGGTGCATTTTCTTTGGGTGTCTATGACAATCACTGTGATGGGAACCTGATCCTTAGGGAAGCAGAGTCTTGTGTCGGCTAGTCCCATAAGGAGTGCATTCCGATCCTCTCCGTCAATGTGTCTCGAGGTAGGGGTCATCTGGGAGGCCACGTTACGTTTGGTGGTAACCGGATATCCTCGTCCAACGGGCACAGTACTTATATACCGTACATCATTCTAAATATTGGTTTAATCTTAAAAGTGTGTCATATTAGGAAATTGTGTCAATGGTAAGAACAATACTAATACCAAAACTCAGTGCGGGGTTCCACCTAGATCGGTTCATCAGCGGGCTCTTCGTGTCCGTGCCCCCACAGGAGTAGCAAATAATATTATTTACTATTAAAAAAAGTGTTGATTGATTTGAACCACAGACACCATATAAAACAACAAGATCTCACGTTATATTTTCTCAAATAAAGCAATGGCTCTCTGTTTAACGTGTTAAGTTAATTATTGGGAGGAGAGGGGTATTGCTGTTTAATTTTATTAAGAGCAGGAAAGGCGATAGTAAATCATAGCACATGTTTTTAGCTCATTTATGTATACCAACAGTTTGTGGAGAAGGCCAGTTCAAGCAAAATAATAGAACACTTGATAAAACCCGTCAAAACATGACGGACAATGGAAAACAAAATTACTGAAGAAGCTTCTTATATAAGTTACATTCTTTGTACGATTACTTTTTAGCACTATTGCAACTTTAAGGGCGTCAAAAGATAGCCACTCTCAGCATTGCAACATATTGCTGGTCATGACTGAAAACGTGATGAGGTCATCATCATCTTGCACAGTTTCCAGCCACCGGTCGGGTCTGTTTGGAACACAAGCCTCTCCAACGTCTTCTGTCTTCCCACCATCTCTCAGCCTCCACCCTTGTCAAGTCTTCTTCTCTCTTCTTCACGCTTTCTTCCACCCCCTTCAGCCACCTGTCTCTCGGTCTTCCTCTCGGTCTCTTTCCTTCCCACTTCGTCTCGTGTATCCTCCTGGGTATCCTCTTCTCCTCCATTCGTTTTACATATCCATACCATCTAAGTCTAGATTTCTCTATACCATCCTGTAATGGTTCCTCTTTCATTAATACTCTGGTCCTCTCATTTCTTATTCTGTCCCTCTTTGTAGCTCCAATACTGCTTTTCAAGAACCTCATCTCACTGGCCTGTATTTTGCTCTTCTCCCATCCTTTCATAACCCAGGTCTCCGAGGCATACGTCAGGATAGGGACATAGTACGTCCGATAAATGATCCTTTTGCTGTTCTGAGGGACATCCTTGCTCCATAACATGCTTCTCACACTCCTCCGGAATGCTTCTGCCTGTCTCCCCCGCTCATTTATTTCTCTATCGTTCCTTCCATTCTCTTGTATCAGGCTTCCCAGATACTTGAAACTCTCCACTTTCTTCAGCTGTTCCCCACCAATTGTTATTCCTGTTGTGGTTCTTTCCTTCTTCCTTGTTGTGATCACCATCTCACTCTTATTTATGCTAAATTTCATCCCATAACCTTGTATTATTCCTTCCCACACGTCCAACTGTTCCTGTACCTCCGCCTCCTTGTTTCCCCAAATCATCAAATCACCTGCAAGCACCATTGTTTTCATCTTTCCTTCCCCAATTACTTGTGCCGCTCGGGTCATTATGTCAACCATCACCACAATGAAAAGTAACGGTGACAGTGCACATCCTTGTTTCAGGCCGTTTCTGTGTTCCAACCAGTCCGATCTCTCTCCTCCCACTTTCACACAGCTCACGCTTCCCTTGTACATCTCCTTTATCCTCCTTATAGTCCATTTTTCTATTCCTCTATCCTCCAGGGACTTCCATACTTTGTTTCTGCATACACAGTCATATGCTTTCTCAATGTCCAGGAAGGCCATCAGTAGATCTGTTCTATACTCATAGAGCTGTTCTTGTAACTGCCTTACGGCAAAAATCAAATCCACTCTGGACCTTCCTGCTCTGAAGGCATGTTGTCCTTCCCTCATCCCTCCTTCTATCCTTGTCCTAATTCTCCTTTCCAAAACTTTCTCGAAGATCTTTGCACAATGACTCATCAGTGTTATTCCCCGATAGTTTCTGCATTCTGTTCTACTACCTTTCTTGAAGATCGGGACAATTATTCCCTTTTTCCAATCCTCTGGGGTCTTCCTTTCCTTCCATGCTGTCTTCATCACTCGGTACAACCATTGTATCCCCACCTCTCCTGCTGCTCTCACCATCTCCACACTCAACTCATCCACACCCGGTGCCTTCCCTCCTTTCATCTTCCTCACTGCATCTTCCACTTCTTTCCATGTTAAGTCCTTTTCTGTTTGCAGATCATCTACTGTACCTCTTCCCCGATTTCTTCCTCCTCGCCGTGGTTTCCATATGGGTTCGCGTGTTCTTCAAAATATTATTTCCACATTTTCTTCAGTTCTTCCCTATTTTCTATCTCTTGTCCCCTTTTGTTCACCATTCTAACATAATTCGTAGGATCCTTCCGCCTCTTATTCTTTACCATCCCATACAGGACCTTTCTTGTACCTTCACTATCCGGCTGGTCATGACTGAAAACGTGATGAGGTAAATAGCCCAATACGTTCAAGAGTTTCTCCTTGAGCTTGATTGATTGTGATAAAGTAGGCCGAGCGAATAGGACATTGTTGCCTATTAAAAGAAAATGTACTGTACCTTCAAGTGTTTTATCGGAAAGTGTTAAATCAAGTCGTAGGATTTGAGCTCTCTGCGTAATATTACTGCACCTATTATATCCGAATCCAAGCAATTTCTTACATATTTCTTACAATCAATATATTCCATATATGAGTCCTTGGGAAACGTTCAGTTTTCTAAGGAGCAAAACTATGGCTCAAACGTTCGGAGTATGTAAAGGCGAATCACTTAATTCCAAGGATTTGAAAAATTCAATAATAGGGAAATGAAGTAGCTGGCTTTCATCTTCAGTATCCAATCTGTTAACGCTGATGTATGTGTTTGAACTACTGGATATAAGTTCAATGACTTTTAAATTAATATCATTACATTGTTGCAGCTTGGCAAATATTTATATTCCAACAGATCAATTTTACCCTCACAACAGTAAAGACCAAAGTAACCATGCATAGATTTTACGCAAGAGAAATACAATGTAGAACAATGTTTACATTTGATCGTCAAAGACCTTACAGTACACAGTACTGCATAATATCTGGAATTGTTTCTGAAATGGCATATTTATATTGGATTTAAATGTGGCTTCGTATTATTCGATAACACTATAGTGTCCTGCAATAACGGAGCCGCTAAATATTAAATGGCAAATAATACTTCCATTGCCGAAGTCAACTGCGTAGTTAGACTCAGTACTCTAAACAAATAATCATTAAACAATTGTCTTATACAATGAAGTTCAGAGACTTTCATACTCAAGTTGGTTGGTGAGGAGAATGCGATGAGACTGATCGATTAAAACAAATTCCTTATAATTTTTCCTGCCAGCGAAATTTCTTGCAATAGCTTGAAAACGCAGCTCAGAATGACGTTATTCATTTTGTTATAAACAGTACGAAACTGCTCTAAATAAGCAATTTCCATCACCTGTTGTAAGTTATGGCAGTACATTTTGCAGGGGAACATAGAATCACTTCGCCAACTACTGGAATGACCATAGGCCTATACTCAATACTCACTTCGGCAGTCACCCTAATGGAGGCAGTTTTTGAATTCTATGTCCCGTGCATGTCAAAAATCGAATTAGCACATGGAGGCCCACCTATTCTTGTCTATCTTGTTACATTTCCTGCTCTGCCAAGAAATTTAATTCTGGTCTGAGGGCAAAAACGGGGCACATTCAGTCTCTTGAGGTATAACTAAGAAGAGGAAGGTTTAATTCCCACCTCGACGATCTTGGACGAGGTTTTCCGTGGTTTTCCACTTCCACTTGAGGCAAACACCGGGATGGTTCCTAATTTATGGCCTTGGCCGTCTCCTTGCCATTTACCACCTTAATTACAAATACACACAGTAATGCAGCCATCACAATAACACAGGTTATCAGAGAAAATTTCACACATACACACCCAAGTACACGGGGATGAGTGACCACCATGTCGGAGCTCTTCAAACGAATTATATTTGCCAAGTGTCTCTCATGGCGAAAACAATTGTGGACACGCGCGACTGCCTGGAAAACTACTTTTTTCTTTAATAATTTAAGAGTATATCGACGATGCATAATTATAACTTTTAGTCTAGGACGCTAATAACTTGACCACCGAAGCATTGGGAAGAAACTGCAATATTAAGGTACATAAACAACATAGCCTACACATTCAACTGTCGGTTAATGTTCCTCAAAATTTCCCTTCTTAAATATTCCCCTCCTTTATAATTCACCATCACGTGAAAACGTGCCATGACTTGTGTTTTAAATATATCGATGCAATGGTGCTGCCATCTGCTGTCAGTTACTGGAACTATATGGGCGATGTACTGCCATCTGTTGTCAGTTATAGGAACTGATTGCAGATATTTAAACGGCGTACTCACAGATTACCTTGGGCGTACTCATGTGGGTATACTGAGGACAACAGTTTGCTCTTTTGATCACATGCTGTAATGCAATGGTAAAACGGAAATTAAACGTATTGAGAGGGAATGTAGAAATATGTATCTTTAACAGACATAAAACCTTACTAATACTCCTTGATTAAACAATATTTCAGTGGTAAAAAATAAATATTGACGAGGGCTGGGATCGAACCGGTGTACCATGGAACCACAGTCAGTCGCCTTAACCACATAGCTACTCGCGTACTCTCGTTCGGCAGCAGACGCAGCCATTCATTATCTTCAAAAGCCGCTGTTTGAAGGAAATAATCTATTTCATTATCCAAATAAATCAATGTTGCACATTCGTATACGTTCATACTGTTATATTTTATTGTCAGAATTTGGTTAATGTTATGTTTTCAATTACATGGAAGCTTATTAAATAACTTACATTTTAATGGACTTCTCACCGCCATTTTTCCATGACCCCAGGCGGATTGTGCGCATGCGTGAGGGTCAAGAATTCTGCTATTTTCTATATTAATTCAAAAATATTGTCGCCTCCGTAGCGTAGCGGTCAGCATGGTTAGCTGCCGCCCCGGAGGTCCTGGGTTCGATTCCCGGCTCTGCCACGAAATTTGAAAAGTGGTACGAGGACTGGAACGGGGTCTACTCAGCCTCGGGTGGCCCAAATGAGTAGAGGGGGTGCGATTCCCACCTCAGCCATCCTCGAAGTGGTTTTCCGTGGTTTCCCATTTCGTCTTCGGGCAAATTCTGGGATGGTACTGCCCCCGTAAATTGAATTATATAGAGACCACGGTGGCTGTATTGGCAAATATGAGTAAAGTTATGGCTGTCATAGTTGTGACGTGGATATTCATGACGTAGGCACGGATGACGCAGACTTCATGCAAGTAGGCTGATTGAGCTGAGATTCTTGGTGACGTCATGATTTTGTTCGAGAAAGATCTGAGATCTACGACGCAGTCGCAAGGAAACATGGAATTGTGATGAGGAAGAAGTTACGCTATTGGAGGAGAGACTCGAACCAATGAATGATAGTTTGGAGGGAGACGGAGATTACTGAAACTACCATATTTAATTACTTTTGGAATGCAGAATTGTGGAAATCCATTTTCAGTTATGGCATTGATTTGGAATTTTGAAGAAATTAATTTTGAGTTTTTGAAATTTGAAAATCCGTCAAGTATTGCCAAAGTTAGAACTTCTAGCTATGACGGAGGAACAAGCTATGGAAGGGATGGATACGCCCCTTAAGAAGTTGATAAAAGGCCTTGCACAGCAGTGAGAAGCTCTCATATCTCATAGCTCAGGTGTCTCATATTTCTGATGTCATATAGTCGTTTTTCTGATATGGTCAGACTTCGAGTGAATAAGTGAAGCAAGTCGTCTTTAGCGTGCGTGGTAAAGCCCACCGCATCGAACGAGCACGGAGCAGTGCAGCAGTACCATTTTACGGTGATTGAAACTAGGCGAAGTTGAAACGCACCCATTAACGAGTCTACAAGAATATACATCAACAGTTAGCTATTGCCTATAAGCTAATTCTATTGTGCATAACAGTATTAAAGTGTGTAGTAAAGTTGAACATTTTCACGATTATAATTTGGAAGATATTGACATTTTAAGACGGCAGACAAAAGTGATTTTCTCACCACCAGAGAAACACTTTTATAATATCACATTCTACGCTACGGCTGGCACGTGTATTGCAACCGTGATACTGCATATTGCATTTGGCCATACAACGTTACGTTCTACAATGCAACAATATAATATGGCAGTTCTTTCAACTATTATAACGGAAATGGAGATGGAAGGCTAAGGACTTTAATGCAATTGGGACATATATCAATGGAGTGAAATAGCAGCATGGAACTTCGTTAATCGTCATTCTACACAAACGAGCATGTAGTGAACATCCAACTACACTCATGCATCGTGGTCCAACGCTGAATTATATCAGATGGCAGTGGAAATATTTTCATACTCCACAACTATGAATATTTCTACGGAAATAACTGCAAATAAACTTCATGACGAATTTCTATCAGAACTTCAGGGAACTATCAAGAGAGGCCAGGGTGGACCCGGCTCACAAAGAAGAGTTTTGCCAGAACTTCAGGGAACTTTCAAGAGAGGCCAGGGTGGACCCGGCTCACAAAGAAGAGTTTTGCCAGAAGGATGTCTATCGTCTACACGGAGCAGTGCAATTTCCGGAGGAGGAAGCAGTTCGATTCTCCGAGGGCGCTGGTTCCAGGTTCGAGGACGGAGCACATCTTTTTGGTGAAATGGAACCATCAGCAGTCTTCTTTGGAAATTTTCCTCTAGAACTTCAATCAACAGATAAGGTAGTCGTGAACGTTTCTTGTTTTATTTGAGCCATTTAGCGATGTCTGAGCAACCATTTTTCCCATATTTTCTGTCCTACATATTTTGCCCCATATTCTTGCTTGATATTTCTGTACTCAGTACACTTTGATGATTTATGCCTTTTTCGACGATTTATTAAGACATTGTTGTGTCATTGGCTTAGTTAAATAATTTCGGATCAGTTGAGACTGATGATTTATATTCTTTCAGTAATTTGCATATTTTTGTAGTCACGATTTGACCGTAAAGTTAACGATTTTCTATGACAGATTGGAATTCAGACAGCGTGTCATTTTATTAAAGTAATTCTATTCAGTAAATTACTTTGACCAATTTTCTGTCATCCTCAAGAAAGAAGAATAATTAAAAGATTTAAAGCGTTAAAATCTATTACTGTATCGACGATCTTGGAAATACTAGTCGTTTTATGAACATGATTGCAACATAGACATTTATCGTCAGTTATGAAATACCATTGCATTTTAGACAGTTTTATGAAAGATGAACTTTGATTACGAATTATTGAATACACTATAGTAATGAACATTTGATAGTAGTTTTTCTCAATTCTAGATTGGAACAATAATGTTTGCATTCCATAGTCTAATTGGATTCTATTCGATTATTTATGCAGTTTAGATGAACTTTGATTGAAGATAGTATTTTTATACTGCGTTACTTTGAAGATATTAATCTCAATTTTGATAGACCAGGGAGGCGTGTCTAATCGTATTTGCTATTAAATTTATTTGTGATTGGCAAATTTTTACTTCATATCGATTCATGAATGAAACCCACGAAGGTTAAATATAATAACAGTTTTGACACAATTAACGAACATAAGAATTTTTAAAGTGGAACTATGGATGTATAACCGTTAGTTCAGTGGACGTGTAAAAGTCGCTGATGAATAATGCCCTTGAATAAATGAAGGAGATTCCCACAGTAATAAGGATGAAGTTAATGAATTTATAAGTGGAGGTTTTTTGTATGTATTGTGGAAGATTTTGATGCCATATATATTGAGATATATGATGAATTCTGGGCCTATTTTGTGCAATTTTGTGCGTTTTGGAGCGAGGTATTTTTCCGCTGAGTGGATTGTCCAGGTCCTTTGAAAATTAATCATGTGAAGTTACTGTTATAATTAACAAGAGTGTTTAAATAATTTGAGATAACGATTTTGAATGGAGGTTACCGTCACAAATAATAATAATAATAATTATTATTAAAACTTATTAAACCTGGATTTGAAACTTAAATATAACTAACCTTCATTGGTCGATTATATCATCACGATTTGAGTAATTACCATCCGGATAAACATGTGGTTTAATGTATTTCTAAACAAATAATATAAACATTGTAAATAATTATGTATAAATCTTTAATAATATTTGAAATGAAAGAAATTAATAGAGGCGTGTATATAAATTTTTGGATTGTCGTTTGACAATATTATAAACAATTATGATTGTTATAAACTATTAATGAGCATTTGTTATAAACATTAAGAGTTTTGTTAATATACTCTAAACAACGCTAATTATACATTTGGATTATATAATTAAACAAGTTTTGGGATTATCAGAGTAATCCAGTGATATTTGGATGGAGCATTTAAAAGATTTGCGTGATAATATTTAAGTTGAGTTGAGGACATTTAAAGTGTTTTGAGAAGGAGCTAGGCTCTGATGTAACTAGCACATGCTAACGTTGGCAGGACAGGTGAGTCCATTTGACGAAGTTGGCATGCGACATGATGCAGGGTGTATCGCAGCTGGCCAGACAACTGGTTGTTAGAGGCCAAGGTCGCCTACATAGCAGCCTTGCGGTTATAAATAAAAGTGTGATGTCTATTAAAAGGAAAACAATTGCTATATGTCTCGTCCCAACTCCCTTATCCATTCCAAGTGTATTATAATTATTACGTTCTTATAAGCTAGTGAAAGCTAAGATTTTGTATGTAACGTCTACAAGTCCTACAGGAGGACATGATTATGTTGACAATGGCTTCTGATTGCCACGTTTATTTTGTTGAATTTTTGTTAAAATGATTCCCTTTATGTGAAATAAATTATTGTACAGTTTATAGTTTCTTGTCTTCGTTTTGATTCATTTTAAATATCATGGTGGAGGTTATTGTGAGGGCATACTTTTAAGTGATCCAGTTGGCAACCCAGACCCGAGATTAATTTGAAGAGGTAAGTAAAGGTAAGTATGAACCCCCGTATATTATGGTGTGTTCCACAATAATTTCTTGTTAACTGCTGTGCTCTAATCTCGATAGTATCTGTCAGTACCATTTTCATTGATGTAGCTGTGCCGGTGCGATTGATTATTGGCAATCCGATTGAGGGGGCGGATATCTGACAGCCTACTATCCGGATTATCGGGGACAGTAGGATTGGCTAAAACGTGGGGCACGTTCAACAAAACTGGATTACCAGGTTGAACGCCAGTAGAATTGACACGTTCGACTGAATAACATTGTATTACCAAGTTATTGCAGTAGAATTGGCACCGCAATTTTTGTGGAGTGTTCGAATAACATTGGATTACCAAGTTATCGATGTCAATGGGATTGTGAAGACTCAAATAAAGAGGTTGATTCTTTGTTAGATGTCTTGGCCAATTGTAGAATTTGAGAGTGTGATTATATAGGGATTAAATGTTGTGTTGTATTAGGAAAATTACACTCAGAAAAGATCAGATCTTATACAACTTGAGAGAGGTTAAATAGGCTGGAAACTTAGAAAAATCGCCTATGATCTGGAGTCTTATTTTATTTGACCGGCTTATGACATGTTTAGTCATATTAAAGATAAAATTAAATTATTTGGATTGTAAATGTAAAATATTTGTGTTAGGGTATTTTAAAATGAACCAAAGAAATTTGAACATGTGCTTGAGTTTATTTCAACATGAAGTGTCTACGAAGGTTAATTATAAGGTAATTATAAGTTAGATTTAAGACAGAAAATTGCTCAAACTTATATATGGTGAAAGATGTTGCTCAGATGTTGTTATTTTGCTCTGTTTGATGTATGTCCCTACAGCAGTTTATTATTGAATATTATTGAAATGGCAGATGAGAGTATTAGGAGGATGTTGGAGGAGATGTCCAACAGTTTGTCTGTTAGGCTGAATGAAAGCATGAAGGAGATGGAAGCTAGGAATACTAGTCGAATGGAGGAGAATGCTAGTAATATGTCTGCTAATTTGAAAGCTAGCATGGATGACAGTGTAAAGGAGATGGAAGCTAGGAATGCTAGTCGAACGAAGCAGATGCTGGATGAAAGTTTGAAAGTTCTTCAGACCAGTTCTACAAACTTAGAAAATGATATGTCGCGTTTACAGATCAGTACCCAGGGAATCGAGAATGCTGTAAGTGACATTCATAAAGATGTTTCAGATGTTAAGACTGATGTTTCTAAAGTACAGAAAGATCTTACTATGTTGAATCTTGATGTTGCTAATGTCCGGGGTGATATTTCATGTGCTAGAGCTGAAGTAATTGTTGTTAGGAACGATGTTGCTACTGTACAAGATAAGGTTGAAGAAGTTCAGAGAGAGATTAAAAATGTTCGAACCTATGTGTCAAACGTTCAAGTAGACATTAATAATATTCATTCTGATGTAAATAAGATGCAAAGCGATATCACTAAGATACAAGTAGAAGTTAACACTGTTTTTGTAGACATTGCCAAAGTTCAAACTGATGTTAATAAAGTAAGAGAAGAAATTGAAACTTCAAAAACACTTTGTACTCGTAACATTAGTGCTTTAACAACTAGGTTGGTTGACGAGTCTGTTAGGACAACAGCTTCTTTAGCTGGTTTGAAATATGATGTAGAGGTCATGAGAACCCAAGTCTTAGATCACAATCGTTTACTTAAGGAAGACATTGAAGTAGATATTGCGGAAATGTTAACTGCAAATGTAACGGTGTGGAAAGATGAATGGAACAGGTCAAGTGGGGAACATGTTACTCAGATTCAGGAACGAATTGAAAGAAAACTTGCCAGTACACAAGTAGATATCAATAATGAGGTCGTTCAAATTAGAAAAGATTTGAGTATAAGGATGGATTCGCTATCCGAAAAGCAGGTAGAGGATAGAACTCAAATAGGTCAGGACGTGCAAGCATTAAAATCTGCGTTAGAGGAACAAATTCATAAAGTTGTCTCTGATGTCAATGAAACTACGAGCAAACTTCAGAATTTGAAACTAGGAGAAGCCAGCATGATGGAAACCTATAAAGAAGAGTTGATCAGGAAAGTCATCACGGAAATCACCGATAAGGATCCAGAAGGCTTGACTTGCGAATACGTCAGAAGATGTAACCTCGATACAGAAGATAGAGATATTAGTCCTGAGGAACGTATATCCATTTTCCGGGAAGAAGATGAGGATAGGAATATTGAACCTGAATGGAAATATCGTGATAGTGGGAAGAATTACATGGATCCATATCCGAGAAATGTGACAGTCATCCGGAACTTTGAGGACAAACCTCAAAAATTCAGTAATACTGATAGTCTAACACCGATAGAATATATCAGGAACCTTAAAGACTATTTCATTGAAGCTCATATTCCCAGAGAAATAGAGATGAGGATAGTAGAAAGATTTCTAGCTGGAGGACCCCTTGAATGGTTCAGAGCATTTCGCTACACATTCAGTAATTTCGACGAATTTGCAGAGGCACTGATAAAACGATTCTGGTCCATAGAAGCGCAGAATTCATTAAGAGCTGAGGTATACTCGAGGAAGTATTCAGGTACTCTTCCAACACGGTACGCTGATTTCTTCACGAGCCAGTTATCACGCTTGAGATTTTTGCAACCCCCATTATCGACAGAGCAGTTGATAGATGCGATTTCTCGTATGCTGCCTGTGGAGGTGAGAAGACTCATCATATCGTCAAACATCAGGGATTTGACCAGTATGGACGAACTGTTGAGAAGGCTTGACTACACGAGTCCAATGCCAAATGTGGTACAAAAAGGTCAGTGGCACGAATTCAAAGACATTAATACAGTCTACATGGATCAAGTTCAGCAAACTGACAAGCCCAATGAAGAGAAAACTGAAAATGTAGGTCCTCACAGGAATCATCATTTTCGCAACAGATCACAAGGTTACCGTCCATATCAGCAAAGACGAGGCTGGAACAATAATAGAGGCAATTATAATAATGGAAGAGGTAGATACTACAATAACCAGGGTTACAATAGGAACTACAATAGAAATTACCAGAATAGAAATCAGAATTCTCAAGGTCAGGTTATGACACCCGACAAGTATCAAGAAAGAGAGAAAGAAAGTCAGCAGTATCTGAAGGAATTACGAGAGAAGGAAGCTGAAAACCAAAAGAAAAGACAGGATGTAGTGATCGATCCTGGTCCTTCTACAAACCAGCAGAACTTCGAGATTGGTAACACAAAAAAAACGCCGATTTCTCAACGACAGTGAGAAACTATGAATACATTGCCACACCACACCTAATTACCATTAATGAAATTTATGAAGTAACTGATGAGGACTTATTAGAAGAGAGGGGAATCGTGAAAGAGGAAAGACCATGTGCCTTACCTATTATTTCTGTACTGATAGATGGCCAACAGTACAAAGCTCTTATGGATACCGGCGCAATTATTTCTATCATTTCCGATGAATGCTATCAAAGTCTGTTAAAAGGAGAAAACATGACAGTTTTATCTGTTTCTACCGTCAAAGTGAGAGGAATTTTCCAAGACAAGGCAGTGAAATGCAAGATCCAAGTGTTGTTGAACTTTGAAATCAATGGAAGGAATTATGAACAGATCTTTATTGTGGTGAACAAGATCCATTTCGATATTGTGCTAGGAATCGATTTCATATCGAAAGTTGGAGCCATTATTGATATGAAGAATAGGATTATTAGCTATAATGATGGGTACATGATCACAGAAGAGATCGAAGAACAGGACGTGAAAAACAGTCTGGAGATAGACCTTAGGGAAGAGATTTTAAATACCATTATCGATGAAGTGGAGAATCTAACAGAAACACCCAGTAGAAAAACTGAAGGATTTGAAGAAATTCAGGGGGGATTTGAGGATTTGATAAAGGAATTCCAAGATATTTTTGATGAAAAGCCTGGATTGATTAAAGACTATAAGTACAAGATAAGACTGACCGATGAAACCCCTTACCAAAAGAGAATATACCCCATACCTGAGAAATACTATCAAGAAGTACGAGGGTTGATCAGAAAAATGGAGGTAGATGGGATTATTAAAAAACAGGCGTCGTCTTACATAAACCCCATCACTGTAGTAAAGAAAAGTAATGGTCAGATACGTCTTTGTCTCGATGCTCGGACCATCAACTTGAAGATTCTTCCAGAAAATGACCGACCTCCTAAGATTAGAGATCTGCTTCGAAAGTTCAAAGGGAGAGCATGTTTCAGTGTTCTTGACTTGACATCTTCGTTTTACCAAGTTCAACTGGAAGAAGAGAGTATGCAGTACACTGGATTCTTATTTGACCAGACGTCATGGGTCTTTGTGAGAATGCCTTTTGGAATGGTCAACAGTGGACCAGCACTCATTCGAGCACTTGATAGCAAGCTCACTGACGAAGTAAAGGAAAATGTAATCTGCTACATTGAAGATTTAATTGTATCTTCACCCAACGCCGCAGAACATTTAGTGCATTTGAGAAAGTTGTTTGAAAATCTAAGGGAGGCCAATATCAAGGTCAATTTTGGAAAATGTCAATTCTTGAAGAAGGAGATCAACTACTTGGGGCATACAATTGATAAAGATGGATATCATCCAAACATGCAGAAAGTAGATACGATCACAAGGTTCCCAAAGCCAACCAAGGTGAAACAAGTCAGAGAATTTGTAGGCGCATGCCAATTCATCAGCAGCCACTGTCCGAGATACTCTGAAATTATGGCTCCTCTGTATGACTTACTCAAGAAGAATAATAGATGGAAATGGAGTACCGCAGCAGACGAGGCTTTTGAGAAAGCAAAGGAGATGCTCAGAAACAACGTTAAACTGGAGTACCCAGACTTTGAGAAGGTGTTCTATATTGAGTCTGATGCATCAAGAATAGGCATTAGTGCAGTCTTATACCAAAAAGACGAGGCAGGCAACAAGCATTACATTGCGTTCACTAGTCGGAAATTGAAGAAGCACGAGGAAAACTACTTTACGACAGAACTTGAAGCGTTAGCTTTTGTAACAGCTTTGCAAGCGTGGAAGAAAATGCTGCTGGGACACAAGGTTATCATTATTACAGATCACAAAGCACTTCAGTTTATGCTGCAAACTGACATGTCTAGTGATAGATTGACACGTTGGGCTTTGTTCACCCAACAGTTTAACGCCACTATCGTCCATCAGCCTGGGAAAGACAACTTACTGGCTGATGATTTATCACGTAACCCTATCAAAAATGTGCAGATACACCATGTACAATTGGAGCAGCAAGATGAATAGACCTTTAGGAGGTTAGCCCGAATCGGTGTGTCACAGAAGAGACACGCTCCAATCAGGAAGATGTACAGGTTCCTTAAGGGTTACATGGACAATACTGATGTTGACTATGCAGCTACACAGAGAGATTCACGACACTTTGTCTTGAGTGGAGACATCGTATGTAAGTATGCTGACTCTGCGCATACAAAGCTCCGAATAGTCGTGCCACCTAAACTTGTTGTCGATTTAGTGTGGGTAGCTCATCACGCAACTGGACATGCCGGTTTAGATAAAACTCTTGATACTCTTAAAGAGAGGTTTATTTGGACTAACATGCGTTCCAGCATTGCTAATGTCATTCGTTCATGTGATAAATGTCAAAGAGCAAAGTATGCTTCCGCTCTATTAAAAGGAAAACCTAAGGCTATGATTCCCTCTAAACCAAATGAACTCATGGCGACGGACATATTTGGCCCCTGTCCGAAGGGATATCAGGGTAATCAGTTCCTGTTGGTTACCGTGGATGTCTTCTCGAAATTTGTAACAATGAGTCCCATGCAAAAAGCTAACACGAGGAACGTAGTAAGCAGACTGGAACATGATGTATTTCCAAAAGCTGGTAAACCAGAATATCTACTGTCGGATCATGGAGCTCAGTTTACATCCTTAGAATTTACTGCAGATATGGAAAGGCTTGGTATTAAGCACATATTTTCAAGCGTGCGCTATCCAGAATCGAATTCTTCAGAAAGATATATGGCTGAATTTTCGAAATTTTGTCGAATTTTCTGTCCGAATGATCATTCTGGTTGGGTGAGATTTGTACCCCTTATTGAGGAATATCTAAATTCTACAGTGCAGGAGAGCACAGGAGAGGTGCCAATGAGACTTCATCTAGGAAGAAACCCAGAAAGGCCGTGGGACAATCTTTTTAACCACGTTCCTAGAGATCCCGACCTAGGAAGGCAGCAGAGAATTGACAGAGCGAAAGAACAACTCCAGAAAGCAGCAGAAAAACGACTGAAAAGAGTAGCTGGAAAACGTTTTGGTGCTCCCTTAGAAATTGGAAATCTAGTATTACTACGCAGACCTGTCAAGGCTGATGTGAGTAAGAAAATCTATCCCAAGTTTGGAAATGTGTTTATGGGTCCGTTCAGAATTACGAATGCTTATGGAAACAACTGTTATGAACTCTACGATGATGAGAATAATGTCGTTTATGGCAAGTTCAATGCTGGAAACTTGAAGAAATATTATCCAAGAGTAAGCCAATAATAATTCAATTTCGTGTTCAAGTGAATTCTGATACTTATAACACAGAGTTTAAAAACAATTTGCAACTGTTTTTAAAACGTGGCGAAGGGAGAATGCCCCCGTAAATTGAATTATATAGAGACCACGGTGGCTGTATTGGCAAATATGAGTAAAGTTATGGCTGTCATAGTTGTGACGTGGATATTCATGACGTAGGCACGGATGACGCAGACTTCATGCAAGTAGGCTGATTGAGCTGAGATTCTTGGTGACGTCATGATTTTGTTCGAGAAAGATCTGAGATCTACGACGCAGTCGCAAGGAAACATGGAATTGTGATGAGGAAGAAGTTACGCTATTGGAGGAGAGACTCGAACCAATGAATGATAGTTTGGAGGGAGACGGAGATTACTGAAACTACCATATTTAATTACTTTTGGAATGCAGAATTGTGGAAATCCATTTTCAGTTATGGCATTGATTTGGAATTTTGAAGAAATTAATTTTGAGTTTTTGAAATTTGAAAATCCGTCAAGTATTGCCAAAGTTAGAACTTCTAGCTATGACGGAGGAACAAGCTATGGAAGGGATGGATACGCCCCTTAAGAAGTTGATAAAAGGCCTTGCACAGCAGTGAGAAGCTCTCATATCTCATAGCTCATGTGTCTCATATTTCTGATGTCATATAGTCGTTTTTCTGATATGGTCAGACTTCGAGTGAATAAGTGAAGCAAGTCGTCTTTAGCGTGCGTGGTAAAGCCCACCGCATCGAACGAGCACGGAGCAGTGCAGCAGTACCATTTTACGGTGATTGAAACTAGGCGAAGTTGAAACGCACACATTAACGAGTCTACAAGAATATACATCAACAGTTAGCTATTGCCTATAAGCTAATTCTATTGTGCATAACAGTATTAAAGTGTGTAGTAAAGTTGAACATTTTCACGATTATAATTTGGAAGATATTGACATTTTAAGACGGCAGACAAAAGTGATTTTCTCACCACCAGAGAAACACTTTTATAATATCACATTCTACGCTACGGCTGGCACGTGTATTGCAACCGTGATACTGCATATTGCATTTGGCCATACAACGTTACGTTCTACAATGCAACAATATAATATGGCAGTTCTTTCAACTATTATAACGGAAATGGAGATGGAAGGCTAAGGACTTTAATGCAATTGGGACATATATCAATGGAGTGAAATAGCAGCATGGAACTTCGTTAATCGTCATTCTACACAAACGAGCATGTAGTGAACATCCAACTACACTCATGCATCGTGGTCCAACGCTGAATTATATCAGATGGCAGTGGGAATATTTTCATACTCCACAACTATGAATATTTCTACGGAAATAACTGCAAATAAACTTCATGACGAATTTCTACTAGAACATCAGGGAACTATCAAGAGAGGCCAGGGTGGACCCGGCTCACAAAGAAGAGTTTTGCCAGAACTTCAGGGAACTTTCAAGAGAGGCCAGGGTGGACCCGGCTCACAAAGAAGAGTTTTGCCAGAAGGACGTCTATCGTCTACACGGAGCAGTGCAATTTCCGGAGGAGGAAGCAGTTCGATTCTCCGAGGGCTCTGGTTCCAGGTTCGAGGACGGAGCACATCTTTTTGGTGAAATGGAACCATCAGCAGTCTTCTTTGGAAATTTTCCTCTAGAACTTCAATCAACAGATAAGGTAGTCGTGAACGTTTCTTGTTTTATTTGAGCCATTTAGCGATGTCTGAGCAACCATTTTTCCCATATTTTCTGTCCTACATATTTTGCCCCATATTCTTGCTTGATATTTCTGTACTCAGTACACTTTGATGATTTATGTCTTTTTCGACGATTTATTAAGACATTGTTGTGTCATTGGCTTAGTTAAATAATTTCGGATCAGTTGAGACTGATGATTTATATTCTTTCAGTAATTTGCATATTTTTGTAGTCACGATTTGACTGTAAAGTTAACGATTTTCTATGGCAGATTGGAATTCAGACAGCGTGTCATTTTATTAAAGTAATTCTATTCAGTAAATTACTTTGACCAATTTTCTGTCATCCTCAAGAAAGAAGAATAATTAAAAGATTTTAGAGCGTTAAAATCTATTACTGTATCGACGATCTTGGAAATACTAGTAGTTTTATGAACATGATTGCAACATAGACATTTATCGTCAGTTATGAAATACCATTGCATTATAGACAGTTTTATGAAAGATGAACTTTGATTACGAATTATTGAATACACTATAGTAATGAACATTTGATAGTAGTTTTTCTCAATTCTAGATTGGAACAATAATGTTTGCATTCCATAGTCTAATTGGATTCTATTCGATTATTTATGCAGTTTAGATGAACTTTGATTGACGATAGTATTTTTATACTGCGTTACTTTGAAGATATTAATCTCAATTTTGATAGACCAGGGGGCGTGTCTAATCGTATTTGCTATTAAATTTATTTGTGATTGGCAAATTTTTACTTCATATCGATTCATGAATGAAACCCACGAAGGTTAAATATAATAACAGTTTTGACACAATTAATGAACATAAGAATTTTTAAAGTGGAACTATGGATGTATAATCGTTAGTTCAGTGGACGTGTAAAAGTCGCTGATGAATAATGCCCTTGAATAAATGAAGGAGGTTCCCACAGTAATAAGGATGAAGTTAATGAATTTATAAGTGGAGGTTTTTTGTATGTATTGTGGAAGATTTTGATGCCATATATATTGATATATATGATGAATTCTGGGCCTATTTTGTGCAATTTTGTGCGTTTTGGAGCGAGGTATTTTTCCGCTGAGTGGATTGTCCAGGTCCTTTGAAAATTAATCATGTGAAGTTACTGTTATAATTAACAAGAGTGTTTAAATAATTTGAGATAACGATTTTGAATGGAGGTTACCGTCACAAATAATAATAATAATAATTATTATTAAAACTTATTAAACCTGGATTTGAAACTTAAATATAACTAACCTTCATTGGTCGATTATATCATCACGATTTGAGTAATTATCATTCGGATAAACATGTGGTTTAATGTATTTCTAAACAAATAATATAAACATTGTAAATAATTATGTATAAATCTTTAATAATATTTGAAATGAAAGAAATTAATAGAGGCGTGTATATAAATTTTTGGATTGTCGTTTGACAATATTATAAACAATTATGATTGTTATAAACTATTAATGAGCATTTGTTATAAACATTAAGAGTTTTGTTAATATACTCTAAACAACGCTAATTATACATTTGGATTATATAATTAAACAAGTTTTGGGATTATCAGAGTAATCCAGTGATATTTGGATGGAGCATTTAAAAGATTTGCGTGATAATATTTGAGTTGAGTTGAGGACATTTAAAGTGTTTTGAGAAGGAGCTAGGCTCTGATGTAACTAGCACATGCTAACGTTGGCTGGACAGGTGAGTCCATTTGACGAGGTTGGCATGCGACATGATGCAGGGTGTATCGCAGCTGGCCAGACAACTGGTTGTTAGAGGCCAAGGTCGCCTACATAGCAGCCTTGCGGTTATAAATAAAAGTGTGATGTCTATTAAAAGGAAAACAATTGCTATATGTCTCGTCCCAACTCCCTTATCCATTCCAAGTGTATTATAATTATTACGTTCTTATAAGCTAGTGAAAGCTAAGATTTTGTATGTAACGTCTACAAGTCCTACAGGAGGACATGATTATGTTGACAGTGGCTTCTGATTGCCACGTTTATTTTGTTGAATTTTTGTTAAAATGATTCCCTTTATGTGAAATAAATTATTGTACAGTTTATAGTTTCTTGTCTTCGTTTTGGTTCATTTTAAATATCATGGTGGAGGTTATTGTGAGGGCATACTTTTAAGTGATCCAGTTGGCAACCCAGACCCGAGATTAATTTGAAGAGGTAAGTAAAGGTAAGTATGAACCCCCGTATATTTTGGTGTGTTCCACAATAATTTCTTGTTAACTACTGTGCTCTAATCTCGATAGTATCTGTCAGTGCCATTTTCATTGATGTAGCTGTGCCGGTGCGATTGGTTATTGGCAATCCGATTGAGGGGGCGGATATCTGACAGCCTACTATCCGGATTATCGGGGACAGTACCTACTGTAAGGCCACGGCCGCCTCCTTCCCTCTTCCTCGCCTAACCATCCCAATCTTCCATCCCTTCCCATCCCTCATGAGGCCCCTGTTCGCTTTGCAGGTGAGGCCGCCTGGGCGAAGTGCTGATCACACCTCCCCAGTTGTATCCATCCCGACCAGATGTTCCCGGCTCCAGGACACTGCCCATAGAGGCGGTAGTGGTGAGTTCCCTCGCTGAGTCCGTGGGAACCACCAACCTAGAGGGTAAATTGACTGAATAAAATAAAATAAAAAAATTCAAAAATATACCGTAATATATTTGTTTATTTTAGAGACACTCTGCAAATCTAGAGGTAACAAAAACAAAAATCATCTTACTGTTTTAAATATATAAATGGTCACGATGCGCAGCCACAATAGTGTGATCGTGTGCTCCTGTGTTCAGTGAAATTAAGTTACACCAGAAGAAAGCGACAACCATTGATATCAGGAAGTTCTGTGGTGGTATATGTATCAGAACACCTATGATGCGTGTGAAGTGACATCATGTATACACAGTGCTCACACATTATTTATGTATATCTTTCTTAACATAGAGATATTTGAGAGGCGGAAATATCAGTGGAACATTTATTGGAATGAAAAAACATTGGACTGATTGCCTAGGGTAATCCAATATTACAACAGACTTTGACGCAAAGTGCGTGAAGAAAATTATGAGGGTATATATATATGTAATTTAGGGTGATTTAATTTGTGTAATATGTATTTTGGATGGGGATTTTATGAACGTGTCTGGGATAATCAAATAAAGTACCGTGGTCACGGTAAATCACTTGATGATCCGAGGCGAAATGTAACCTGTTTTTCGAAGGGTATTTACGCCACTGACATAAGTCAGATGGAAGCTATTTAATGTTTGTTTACGCGGCAATTTCTTAAGCCAAGATAATTTTCATTTAACTTATTATTATTATTATTAAGGTTTTTTGGAGCTTTTTCTTTAAAGATTATAACTACACAGAGGGGTTTCGATTTTATAGAAAACACTATCAAGCGGATTATTTCGATCGACATTATCACAGTAAATTATTTGATCTCGGAGATTTTCGAATTTTATTCAGTTAAGGGCTTGTGGAGAGAGAGATGTGTCATCGGGAATTCGGCTACAGGAATAATCTTGTCGTGAAGCGATGATGCAACCGAGGAACATTTACAACTGGCAGTTTCAAGAAAAGGCGAATTGGAGTGGATCGGAAAATGTACAGTGTGCATAGAACTTAATGACGGGAGTCTCGCGTGGGGTCACAGCCAATCAGAGGATACCGGACCAATGGGAGTGCATATAGTGAGCGCGCGCAGTGAAGAGGGGACCATTAACATTGTAAAACTTGTCCGAGGTGGACGCTCGTTTCGTAGGTTCCGTTGTGTTTGGACCGTAATTTGAACATTGTATTTTTGCATAGTCGACGGACTTCGTACTCGTGATCGATGGCGAACACTTGAGTACTGCTACTCTCAACTGACAAATTAGTCATGAGAAATACGTGAGCTCTTGTGGACAGGGAGTCAGCGTAGGTGGCTAACGGATTTTGGATCCACCACTATCAAGCATTTAACTTCATCATTTTAACACCAATCTCCGCAAGAAACGAAGAAGATGGCGATGTTCAAGAGACTGATGGAAGCTGTCTTGATTCATCACGTACGAGGGAAATGCTACTGCTATTTCCAATGGTAAGCGCGACTGACGCAGAATTACGTAATCTCTCTCTTTTCATGGTCTCAGAATCAGAATTTCAGTAACTTCTTAGGTTGGAAATAATAGTAAATTCAATAATTCATCCGTCTCCAACGTCACGTAATTTTCCAGTGGTAAAATTAAAATCGTTATGCTCCATTTTAAATTATTATTAACATTATTAAAATTTGCCACTACTTTTAAATATATAATAAATTCATTTCTTATACTATGCAATCTTTGCTTTCAGTAGGTAGCATTAGATATAGACCTAATTCCTTCTCCGGATACAATTGTTAGTTGGGTTAATGATCCAATCATACTGGTCTGAGTGTCAAGATTCTTAAATGTGTTCTGCCCGAGCTAGGTGTTTATAAATATAAATTTAGATTTCAACGTAGTGTTGAGGTCTTGGCGCCCATTAACACATCTTATCTTAGTCAGAATAAACGTTAATTTGTCACCCAAAAGTGGGGACACTAGTGAAACAGTTACACTTGCCCGCAAAACGTGGGACTTGTTGTGGTTTAGCACCACTCACCCCAGTAGAAGTGTTACATTTGTGCGCTCAACGTGGAGCAAAAGCATTACAAAGCGAGGAGTTTGAAACTCAGAGGAAAAAATCAGCATAAAAATAAGTAAATAGGTGTTTCACCGTTTTTCATAAATCCAATTTAATGGGCCCATGGGGAGGAGTGAAATTCGGGAGGGGGGGGGGGACAGGTAATATGTAAAATTATACATGGCCTATGTTGTAGACAATAACACATTACATCTTTTTTGTCTCTTGCTATTTCATCATACGACGCATACTTAGGGAGTTATTGATGATTTTGTACTTCTTGGCCGGAATTTTCTAAGTCCCAGGAATTACATAAAAATTGATTCTAATGAAATTTCAAAAAATAGCTTATTTTAATACTTTTATTATATTTTTCACGTCTTTTAGGGTCCGAAACCGACATTTTTTTTTTCGTCCCATGCATTTTTGGTTTCAGGTGATAGAATTATTTTCCACTAGGACCTATGCTTATCTTCTTCTACTATATAAAGCTCAAGTACCACTCACTGACTGACTGACTCATTCATTCATCACGAAATCTCAGAAACCACCGAATGGATTGGAATGAAATTCGGTATGCTGCTTCCTCAAGGGCCGCAAACGCCCACTAAGAAAGGATTTTTGGATATTCAGGTTCTAAAGGGGTGTTAAGGAGGTAGACCTGCATTTCATTCAATAGCACTATCTCCCGATTGGTTTCATTGGGGGATGTGATACTCGGCATATAAACTCATCATTAAAAATAAGAAGACAGGTATCTGAGGGTTTTTCAATGTGGTGTATATTATGAGGTGAAAGGGGTGAATAGTTGGGGTTGAGGGATTCCTAACGGAGCGTGTATCTCTTAAACGACATAGGCGAGGAGTTCGGAACTCAGCGGAAAAAAATCAGTATAAAAATAAGTAAATAGGTGTTTGACCGTTTTCTCATAAATCCAATTTAAGAGGCCCATGGGGAGGGGTGAAATTATAGGGGGGAACGTAATAAGTCTGAGTGTAAATCATAAATGGCCTATGTTGTAGACAATAACACATTACATCTTTTTTGTCTCTTGCTATTTCATCATACGACGAATACTTGGGGAGTTATTAATGATTTTGTACTTTTTGGCCGGAATTTTTTAAGTCCCAGGAATGAAAAAAATGTAATTCGAATGAAATTTTAAAAAATAGGTTTTTATACTTTTATTATATTTTCCACGTCATTTAGGGTCCGAAACCAACATGATATTTTGATGTTTTTTTTCGTCCCATGCATTTTTGGTTTCAGGTGATAGAATTATTTTCCACTAGGACCCATGCTTATCTATCTATTTAACTAATGTTATAACGGGATTCCAAATGTTATTGCGAGCGAAGCTGCGGGTAACAGCAAGTCTAATATAAAAGGTGCGTTCAAAAAGTAACAAGCCGGTGGCATAATTACAGAAACCAGTACCTGTATGTTAGAAGTATTGGCCCTGGCTGTTGAGGCACTTGTCCCACTGTGACACGAGGAGGTGAATGGCTGTCTCATAAAATTCCCTGGGCTGCGATGTGAACCAGTTCCGCACGTACAGCTGGACGTCGGCGTCCGAGGTGTATCGTTGGCCCCGCAGAGCCCTTTTCAGGGGACCGAACATGGCGTAATCACAGAGAGAGAGGTCTGGACTCTATGGAGGGTGGCCGAGAACCTCCCATTTGAATTTCTGCAGGAGTGCCGCGTCTGTGTTGGCCTAATGAGGTCGTGCATTGTCGTGGAGCGACCACGGTGGCTATGGCGTTCACTGGCACTCGGCGGTCCTGGGTAATGAGTGCATCAACCAGCTGGACGTTGTCATCGGTAATGCCGGGGGGGGGGGGGGGGGGGGCCAGACCAGGCATCATCGGCTAACGACACCCATCCTTCCCTGAAGCGCTTGTGTGACATTTGGCGATGAATGTCCGTTCCCCCTACTCCTTCCGCTGTCAACAACACCTCTTTGCTCTTAGGTTGACGCCTCCAAGTCACTGTTTGCAATGCGACTGGCAGCGTTGGACAATTGATGCATGCTGCTGCTCGCTTTGTATCGTCACGTGGCGTGCACGCGTGCCCTTTAGTGACGGGCTGTGACCTTCCACGCTCTGGTCGGAACCAAACCTCGTTACACTCGCCACTATTAGCTGACGTAGTCACCGGTTTGCGCATTCCAGCCTCCGGCTCGTTACTTTTTGAACGCACCTTATACGAACTGCACGTGCAGCGAGCACAGCAATTGTCATAGTACAGGATGGCTTGAATGTGGATGAGCAATATTGGTGAGAGACGACTCGCTTGCTGGCTGAATCCGCATCACGGAACTCTTGTTGCCATGGTTACTGCTGACTTCTGTTCCCCCACCGGCCTTACTCAATCAGCAAGACAGGGACGTTCTTGCCAGCACATTGCTGTCGCATCAGGCTAGTTTAGCAAAGCGGCAGTAGTTTCGCCACCGTGCCGTTTGAAGGTCGATGTTCATGCCTTAATTGGTAACATCTAATGCAGTAAAAATCATGTTTAAAAATCCAAATAATTGACAGAATATTTATTTTACAATCATTACTTACTTTGGAACAATGCAGGTGATGCGGCGATTCAAACGCCACAATGGAGACCCGCCACTGCTATACTGTAAGGTAGATCCCAGTATGATCTGGATACCTAGTGAGTAGGTATTCACTGATATCCTAAGATGGAAGGTGAACGATGATACAAGATGTCACTGCGGAACTCGTTGGAAATTATTGAGCTCTGTTATTTGCTCTACTTGATGCATGACTCCACCTGCTTGTTTGTACAAACTCTGTCAGTTCATTGCAGTCAATTGTTTCATGTTTCCCGAAACACCCGAATACACGACCTTCTAGCGGCGTTGTCCAGCACTGACACAAGGCTGGGCTAACTGCACTCATTACTCTGAACTGTCTCAAACAAACTGACGGTTCCATTCGATGTGACGACTTGAACAGGAACTAGCCCCAGTTCATGTTCCTCATACAAGATGGAACTGGATCTAGCCCCATGTTGTATGTGAAATATCTACATGCCCTTGTTGAATCACGGATGGGTGAAGATGAGTTAGCGGGAGAAATGCGGACTCTCTTACCTACCTGTCATTGCAAGGAAACACTATATCTTTGTCTACACATTTTATTTGCTATACTGTATACTAAGTCTACACGAATTCCTGCTCTTCTTCACCAAGGGTATGGTCGTAGCTGTACACCACCATCACGAAGTATATCCCCAACCCTGGAAACCAACAAAATAAACTGATTTCGATCGTAGGCTTTCGCGGCCGGTGTCTAGTTTATTATCTAGGCTTACAGGATTGAGCCGCGTCGTGTATCGGTGATTGTGTCCCGACGTTTCGGCTGTCATTGCAATAGCCTTAATCATGGGTAGGTACGTGTTGGTGTCCGTATTCAAACTGACAGTTATTGCCAGCCAGACGCGCCTGCTTGTCGGGAAACAATCACCTATATACGACGCGGCTCCATCCTGTAAACCTAGATGATAAAATAAACTGTTTGTTATGATTGAGAAGTGTATACAGCAATTTTACAAGTTGTTTGTCAGTGTTGCCTTCCTTAACTATTAAAGGAATTGTTTTCAATCGGTGAACATGTTAATGTGCTCAATTAAATCAGGTAGCGAATAAAACTTATCTACTCACCCGTACCAACCTTTAGAATAACAATAAATTATTCACATCTCGAAAAATCAAAAGTTTCGTGTTAACAAGATGAATCAAGATGGCGACCATGAGGGATGTTTCTGTTGACAGCTCCGTGTCTTTTTTCTGGCCAATATAACGGTAAATAGTGTGGTTTAAACAAGAAGCGTGTAAGAAATGGTATTCAGTGTGTCACGTGCCAAATCTGGTATCATTTGTCGTGTTTATCGGACGATACTTGCTCGGGAAATCATGAAATGTGGTCGTGATGTGACTCTTGTAAAGACACCTTGGATTTGTTTACAAGCCAAATGCCGATCACGGAATTTGACATCATTGAACAGCTTCCAGCAGCACTTTTAACGAAGGATGAGGTGATTAGACTATTACAAGATGACAATTCTAAGTTGTTAGATAGGGTGGTGTATTAGAAAATAAATTAAAGCATGAACACACGTGGAGTGACGTTGTGAAAATTAGGCCTAGGCCTACGCGTTGTGTGACGGAGCAGCGACCTGCAGAGAAACAACCACCTGTTTTGATAAGAAACAGGCTTGGTTTACTAGACAATATAATGGATAATAGGTGTGCAAAAATTCAAGAAAATTGTGGTGAGATGGCTGTAGAAGGTAATGTGTATCCAGGTGCACCTACATCTATTGTAACTTCGAGTTTACGTGAAAATTGTGCTAGTTTCTCCAAGGAAGACTGTGTAATCCTGTGCACTGGTTCCAACGATGTATCAAGAAATGATGCAGTTACTGCAATTAGAGGTATAAAATCCACTCTTGCCCAATTAAATAAGACAAATGTCATAGTAGCAAATCTACCGCTTAGGCTTGATCTTCCAAGGTTCTCATGTGAAAATAAGGATATTGTAAAAACGAACAATCGATTGACTAGGACTTGTAGTCACTTCAAAAATGCTAAAATGGTAGATGTAAACAGTTTAGATAGACATAATTTTACAAGACATGGTATGCACATGAATAACTCAGGGAAACATGCCTTTGCACAGGATATCTCTTCTATTATTCAAGGTTTCACTCTAAAAAAAAACAACAACAGTAATTGCTCTTCCTTGTCATTTAAATTGATGGGAGGCACTGATAGGATTAAAATAGAGCAGTGCCAAACAATTCTAGAAACCAGTAATAAATATAAAGACTGCCAGGTAAAAATTATTCACAAAAAAATACAGTGTGCATCAAGTAAGAGAAACCTAATTGAATCATATCTTAAGAATAAGCAACCAGATGTTTTTGTATTGACAGAGTATGGGCTGAATCAACAGGAAATTCAGTCTATAAATTATTGTGGACAGGCGCGGATCTAGAGTTTGGCTTTGGATGGTGGTGAGGTCACAGAATCGAAATTGTTAAGAAAAATGGTATCACTAACAACGCAATCAAAAAATAAACAAACGTACAAAACCCGACCATTTTTTTGCAAGCTACATGGATAGAAATTTGATGCGTTTAGCGCACCAAAATTATTCGTACAAATTGAAACGGCGTGTTTTGCGACTTTTACATCGAGCTTCGAGAAAAGTATCAAGGTACGTTACAGTTTCGGGAAGTCGAGTTGGTACCGAAAAAGGGAGAAATTCGCAGCTTAAATTGCCAATCAAGCTTGCAGTTTGGACGTCGGCAAAATTTTTGGTGCGAAAAAAGCCCCAAATTCCTATCCGAGCATTGCTGCACATTCATCGTGACATTCGGTAATTACAAGGTTTGCTAAACAAAATAGACGAGTTGATTTTGTTATATAAATAATCGTTTTTATATAACAGGTATGAAGTTGTATGTACTCGTATGTACAGTTGTAACAGAACATAATAATTGCAATAAAGATATTTTCAGTATTGAATAAAATGAAAACAACAGTTTTTCAGTTAAAATTCGTTAAGTTTTATTTGTCTGGTTATTGTGTTTCGTTTTTTGAGTTTGCAAAAAAAATTGGTCTGCGTTTTGGGGGAGGGGCGTCATGACCCCCGTGAACCCCCCCCCCCCCCCTTGAATCCGCGCCTGATTGTGGATACAATGTAATCGCTGGATTTTGCAGAACAGAAACAAAATCAGGTGGTGTTACAATTTTAACAAAAGACACTACAACAATTACAAAATTCGGACCAGTAAAAAATTTATAAAAACAAAAGACAGTGAAATAGCTGCAGTTCAGTTTAAATCTGAAGGAATTTTGCTTAACATATTTGGAATCAACGGATCACCTAGTGGTGATATAAAAAACTTTTTTGAAATTTTCTCTCATATATTCAGAATTAACCAAAACTCTCATAATATCATATTTGGTGATTTCAATATAGACCTTCTTGATGAAAATGATAAACATGTACAATATTTTAAACAATTAGTAAGTTCATTTAGCATGATAACACTTGTTCACGAGCCTACTAGAATTACAGCACATTCAGCAACATGCATTTATAATATTAATAGCTGAACCCGGTATGCGTTGCAACGCCAATCAAAGAAAGTGTTGGCGTTGTAATTTTGTTTCTTGAAGTGCTTTTGAATACACAATTCTTTTTTCATTTTATGCTAATTGCCTCCAAACTATCGTAAAATGGATTAACTAGAAACATTCGTGGGAACGTCCACAACAACTCACCCAAGTTTCATCGCAAGCGGATGAATTGCATATGAACGCATACGGGATTTTGTTTAAACAATTCGCATGCCGTCACTCATTTGTTGAATTTACTCGTAAAATGGATTTACTAAGCCTAAACCTTCCCTGGAGTGTACACAACATCTCACCCAAGTTTCATCGCAATCGGATGAATGGCATATAAACGCATACGGAATTTTGTTTAAACGATTCGCGTGTCGTCACTCATTTGTTGAATCTACTCAAGCGCTACCTATTTTAAAACAGATTTACTAAGCCTGAAACCTTCCCTGGAGTGTACTCAACGATTCACCAAAGTTTCATCGCAATCGGATGAATGGTATATGAACGCATACGGGTCTTTGTTGAAACGCTTCGCGCGTCGTCACTCATTTGTTGAATCTACTCGTGCGCTACCTATTGTAAAATGGGTTTACTAAGCCTGAAACCTTCCCTGGAGTGTACACAATATCTCATCCAAGTTTCATCGGTATCGGACGAATGGTATATGAACGCATATGTGACTTTTTTGAAACGCTTCACATGTCGTCACTCATTTGTTGTATCTGCTCGTGACCTACCTATCGTAAAGTGGATTTACTAAGCCAGAAACCTTCCTTGAAGTGTACACAACATCTCACCCAATTTTCATTGCTATCGGACGAATGGTATATGAACGCATACGGGACTTTTTTGAAACGCTTCGCACTTCGTCGCTCATTTGTTGAATCTACTCGTGCGCTACCTATTGTAAAATGGATTCACTGAGCTAGAAACCTTTCCTGGAGTGTACACAACATTTCACCCAAGTTTCATCGCTATCGAACGAATGATATATGAACACTTACGGGACGTTGTTGAAACGCTTCGCGCGTCGTCGCTCATTTGTTGAATCTACTGGTGCGCTGCCTATTGTAAATTGGATTTACTAAGCCAGAAACCTTCCCTGAAATGTGCACTACATCTCACCGAAGTTTCATCGCAATGGGATTAATGATATATGAATGCATGCGGGACTTTGTTGAAACGAATCGCACGCCATTTTGTTGAAGCTACTCGCGCGCCATCTATTGTAAATTGGATTTACTAAGCCTATAAATTTCTCGGGAGTGTGCACTACAACTCACCAAATTTGATCGCAAACGGATGAATTGTATATGAACGCATCACCATCACTTATTTGTTTAAACTACTCGCGCACTATACATTGTGAAATAGATTAACTATGCCTATGAACATCCCGAAAATGTGTTCAACAATTTACCAAAATTTGATCGCGATCGGATGAATGGTTTATGAACGCATAAAAGACGAACAGACGGACATTTCTTTTTATATACAAGATATAAGATTACAGATTTTCGATTAGACAAGTGTGTGGCAGAGGATTATGATGTTGGTATTTCTGGCCACCATGGTCAAATATTTATAGGTAATATTGGTCTAGCTGAGAAAATAACCCCAAGTGGGAAGTGGAGATTTGTGAACAGAAGGAACATAACTCAAGATGGAATGTTATTTTTTCTAAATGTTGTCAAATGTACAAATTGGGAAAGATTTATGAAGCAGAGTAGGCTAACAACAAATGGGTACAATTTATGATATTATTCAGTCCTCATTATAATACAAATTTTCCGATTAGTAAGTGTAAAATAAAATCTCATCTAGAAAGTAACAATAAGTGGATAACTAAGGAAATTAAAGAGCTACAAACAAATATACACTCATTAATTCATCTAAACAGAACATACAAATCAGCACAGCACTCTTCATTAATCACAGCCCAGAAAGCCAAATTATAAATGCTAGTAGATCGGGAGAAGAAAGCATATAATGATCACAAAATCAAATCGTCCGACAACATTAGTAACACTTCGTGGAAAATAATTAACAACATCCGAAATAAAAATTTAAATTACAAGAAATTAAACATAAAACTTAAGCAAGACAATACAACACTAAGCGTTCCAGTAGATATTTGTGAAATGTTGAACTGCTATTTTATTAATGTAACTTAGTGGAAAAATTAATTAACCTAGAAAGAACAAATCAATCTGAAAATGTAATATATAAAATGACTTCAAATATGCATACATAATTTTTACTTCTAACAAATGGAAGCAAGGTGGAAAGGGTAATTGATTCCCTGAAAAATAAATCCTCGAGTGGAATGGATGGTATAACTAGCAGTATACTAAAATTATGTAAACACTACATCCTCGCACCTGTAACGCACATAATAAATAGCTCTTTCTCTCAAGGAGAATTCCCATCAGACCTAAAGAAATGTAAAGTTGTCCCGAATCATAAAGAAGGCTCAGCAAGTGACATATCTAACTACAGACCAATTACCATTCCTTGAGAGGTTACAAAAATATTTGAAATTATTTATCTGGATAGACTAAAAGCATTCATAACAAAACACCATCTGCTATCACAAGCTCAGTATGGATTTCAAAAAGACAAGTCCACTACTGATGTTGCCTCGAAGGTAACAAGTACCATAGTAGATGCCATTAACAAGAATAAAGAAATCGTAGCTATATTCCTTGAACATTCAAAAGCGTACAACTGTCTAAGTACTAAGTTTCTGCTTAAGAAACTGTATAGTTATGGTCTAAGAGGTATACCAGCAAAATGGCTACATTCATACTTAACCAATCGTAGTCAGCGTGTCCACATTTAACATGAAAATTCTAGTAATGTGAAAGTATCTCACTATTCAAAACTCACAACAATAAAACATGGCATACCACAGGGCTCTGTGTTAAGGCCATATCTCTCTCTACTGTATGTTAATAACTGCCTGACACAATAGTTAATGAATGTGTGAAGACTGTACTATATGCAGATGACATTACCGTTTTAATTAGAGGTGAAAATTACAAAATCTTACAAAAAATATTATATATGCAATGAATAAACTAGAAACATACTTTGAAGCTCACTATCTATAGCCAAAGATGAAAAAGACCCATTATATTCATTTTAGGATGTATACTTCAAAACTTCCAGATATTGATCTAAGTATTGTACTCAACCAACAACAAATAGACAGCACCGATGAACAAACCTTTCTTGGTATGACAATTTATTTATTTATCATATGGCTTTTAGTGCCGGGAGTGTCCGAGGACATGTTCGGCACGCCTGAGTCTGAAGCTGCTTCCAGCGGATACCCTTATTAGGATGAGCTACAAGTTCCCTTCATTTTCAAGTACGGTAGTTCCAACTTTCGCTACCAGATATCAATGATACTGTAACCTATATTTTATGAGTTCCCCATGACAGTTTTAATGTAGGCTCGTTGGTTTGTTATTTCTTTATATCATGTTATCGTGTTGGCAACGGGTTCAATTGCATTGGACACGGCTGCAGTAGACGCAGTGTCATTATTATTATTATTATTACTATTATCATATACGTATACTTTTTATTATTATTATTACTATTATCATATACGTATACTTTTTATTATTAATTATTCAATGTATTTTAGGTCACTTTTGACGAGATTCTGGAGATTGCTTTGATTCTGTTGTAAATAATATAGTATATTTCATTTGTTCAGTTTTGGTATATTTAAGTACGGAGAATGGTGAGGGACGTAATTGCCTGTCACTTGTTGGTGAGATATATTCTGTCGCTGGTCACGAGAAAGAGTAGGTGCCCTTGCAAGTGGTGCTACCTATCCAAAGGGCTAGAACTATGACAAACGAGCTCACTTGTGCTGTTAGAAGATGGCCTTGTATGATCTACTGGATGTGTACGAGAAGGGAAGAAGCCCTTAGGCGTGGAACAGGGTGTGTCAAAGAGCTGAGCAAGGGGCTTGCTATGAGTGGCCTGGACAAACAGGCGTATGACAATAGCGCTTCTGAGAAAGACTTCCTGGTAGGAGCTGTGGCATTGAGAGGAGCGGTAGCAAGCTAACTGAGTGCACGGCGGAAGAGATTGTCTCTCTGGACTTTGAGATGACTGGTTGTGTAGCGTGTCTCTCTTGAGCTGAGTGCTTCGTGTTTATACGGAAAGAAAAAAAGCTTGAAGACTCCGATTTGTTTTAGTATGGAGGGCACCACGTGATTGGGTTCTTACTGTTATGCCACAATCACAGTAGGGCTGATTGTGCAACGTTGAAGAGAACCGTCAAATGTGAAGGGATGGCTGACCAGCTTCAAAGTGGTGTAGAAGTGAAATGGACATATTGGGCAGACGACGGCATTACCGGTAATGTGAAAAACAAATAATAAATCTTTACAGGCCTAAATATTATTATTATTATGTTATTATATTATATATTTTAATGTTTTTTTTTGTGTGTCACCTTTTTTTATTATATTTATCCATTTCTTGCATGCAGCTTCAGAATATAAAGTACATTTAAATTGGATAGTTTCTTTTTAGTTAGATGCATGTAAACCTTCCTTCGTCTTTATTAATTTATAGGAGGTTTTGGTAAGGCCTATGTACGAGCCAGTCCTTTCAGAATATCTGCACACGCCCGGAGATAAGAAGAGTTTCAAAAAGGTGGATTTGTTCAATTACAGTACTAATTATGTCATTTGCTTAAATTTTAAAGAAAGGCCATTTATGAGGCAGAATATTCATTTTTATTTAATTTTTTGTATCTTCAAAGTTACAAATGGCTTCTATGGGTGAAGCCATCTTGTGGCAAGAATTGATAGATTACAATACCTAGTGGTGAACGTTGGAACTTTGTTAGAGCGTTCCGACGAAATCTAACTTAACATTTTAGCTTTACACAAGTTTAGTCTGTGAACGGATCTTTTACATGCCATAAATCTATGACATGGGACCGCCGGCTTTACTTCCCCTACGGAGGAAGGCATACTGAAGGATTTTAACGCTCTTAAAAAATCTGATGACTTCGACCGGGTTTGAACCCGGAAGTAAAACTGGCGGTCCCATGTCATAGATTTATGGCATGTAAAATATCCTTCCACAGACAAAACTTGTGTGAAGCTAAATTGTTAGGTTGGAATTCGTCGGAACGCTCTGTTAAAGTTCCAACGTTCATCACTAGGTATCATTGATATCAGGTGGCGAAAGTTGGAACTACTTGAAATTGAACGGTACTTGTAGCTCACCCTAGAGGTGTCCGCTGGAAGCAACTACAGACTCAGGAGAGTCAAGCAAGTCCTCGGACACTCCCGGCACTAAAAGCCATACGATAAATAAATAAATTGGCATTGATGGACACTGATCGTTTATTGTAAACATCTCTAGTTAGATGGTACGCAGTTTCTATTTTGTTGATCCCTGATGTAAATGCTTCTTTCTCAGAGTTGTTTGGTTTTATCCGTTCGCCTAAATACTTTAATTATTATTATTATTATTATTATTATTATCATTCTATAGCTCTCATTCTCCACTTTGAAAGAAGCTATGGAACAATCTGATTTCCATAAATGTTCTACTATTACGTCGATCTGAATGAAGAAGAGCCCTCTTCACGCCTACTCCGGAAGCCCCCGCGACCTGTTTCAGCTTTCAGAAAGTGCTGTAGTGTGGTTGAAAAACGTGGATCTGGATTTATGAATTTCTTGTTATGATCACCATACGATTAAATATATAAATTGAGCTATCCAATCGAGGTGTGCCAAGGAAGCAGAATACGGACTGGCGAGGGGTATGGAGTACCAATCCATCCAAGCACTGCCATCGTAATGTACAGGCCGTAAGGCTCCTACTGTGACGTCACGCCTTTAGTAGCAGCAGCAAGTCAGATAGCTCCCTTCACACGCAGTCTCTTCAAACCTAATATAAATTACGCTCCCGCTTCAAGACGTAGAAAAATAGCAATGCTATTTAGGGCTGATTGGCACTTCCATCCGTTACCACTACATACGCCTAATTATCTCTCCGCTTGTTCGAATCCGGCCTATGTAGCTGGCATTTTGCGAGTGAACAAAGTGGTACATTGCCGGTACATTTACTAGGACGTTGAAACACACAAACAGGGCTAAATTGCAGTATTTTGACGTCATTTTCTCGTTGTTCACCGCTTTGAAAAGGTTTATGGTAGATGCCTGAGAAAACCCCACATCACTCTTGGCTCTTCAACAGATCACGTTCTAAACTTCTCGTGGATGACAAAGCACAATGTAACCTATCTCTAACTGTAATCAATGCACAGGCCACCCTCAAGGTGACCTAACCAGGGCCTATCCTAACAGCACTTATTTTCTATGACTCAATCTAACTTGTTTCTTGAATCAGGAATTTACAATGGGTTGTAATTTTGAAATCAGGTATCAATAACCTACAGTAGCCTACATACACCAGGTGCTAACAATCCCATTAATGTAAATACAGTAGCCTACACAAATGCTGCCAAGAAAACATTGCCATATTCACTTGAGATTGATCGAGAGACCATTCTCACAAATAATTTAACTTGGACTGACTTCAGTAGCTAGGCCTACTGCATACTGGATATCGCTTCTCTGATTTACATACGGTAAGTAACTTAACCTCAGCATTATCATATTAAAATGTTTCCAGTCCTAGCATAGGCTGAAGTTTGGGAACTTCTTACAATAATTGAAACCATATTAACTAACAACCTACCATCAAGGCGATTAGCTCTTCTCTCCCGAGGAATGGTATCTTACTTTCAGGGAAATGTTAACACACACTCTTGTATTCCCCGTAATGAACAGATAATTTCTAGGAATGTTGTGTATGCATTGCTTTCTTAAATTGTCGTGGTGGGGAAGGAGAAGCAAGCCACATCATCATTTCTTTCATAATACCGGTAGTTGCTATAAATACACTTTTGACATACCTGCGACCTGGGAAGGAGGTTTCCTGAACTAACAACATTTTATTACCATCCAAAAACCTTGTATGAGTCGAAATAATAAGTGATATAGAGGTCATAACTAAAACATAACCTTCTGTGGGATGACAAACATGCAACGCAAAACTTTGCGTATATACAATAACCTACCTACAAAATGAACATTTGTTTCAGAAAATAAATAATCCTCATTCTAGATGACGTAAGTAGGAGCGTTCTCAAGTATCACTTTTCACGCGGATACTCATTCATTAAAGATATAAACAACACAGCACAAAGCAAAATGGTCGCGATCTCTGCCACCCTACCGATCAGCTGATCAATCGTTAAGAGTCGCTGCATGATGGCCTGTATATTACGATGGCAGTGATCCAAGGATACAACAAGAGGGAACAACAACAACCAACATCTTGAATCACATAGTGAGTGATGCAGCTACAACAATTTTATCAAGTTGTCACGTTAGGTTTCTTTTCTATTAATTTTTTAAAATAATAATAAGGTCGCCTCCATGGTGTAGTGGTCAGCATGCTTAACTGCCACCCCGGAGGTCCGAGGTTCGATTCCTGGCTCTGCCACGAAATTTGAAAAGCGGTATGAGGACTGGAACGGAGTCTACTCACTCAGCCTCGGGTGGTCCAAATGAGTAGAGGGGGTTCAATTCCACCTCAGCCATCCTCGAAGTGGTTTTCTGTGGTTTCCCACTTCGTCTTCGGACAAATGTTGGGATGGTAGCTACTGTAAGGCCACGGCCGCCTCCTTCCCTCTTCCTTGTCTGTCCCTCCCATTCATCCCTTCCCATCCCTCATGAGGCCCCCTGTTCGCTTTGCAGATGAGTTCCGCCTGGGCAAGGGGCTAGTCCCGACCCGATGTCAAGCTCCAGGACACTGCCCGTAGAGGCGGTAAAGGTGGGATCCCTCGCTGAGTCCGTGGGAAAAGCCTACCTGGAGGGGAAACTGACTACGAAAAAAAAAAAGAAAAAAAGAAGAACTTCCATTTCGCATTTATGTTTCGCCAATAAATTTCTTTCTGGGTTGTTAATAAATTCATCTTAATTTAAATGGTGTTCTTTATCAGGGACGTTTCCAATTTGTTAGCATTCTCCTGACACAGATTCTTGGGGCTAGTGTCCTATCATCCGACTCCTTTAGATTGTAAAGAGTGCTCTAATTTTATAAATCGTTTATCCTTTATTTTATTGTATTCAGGAATTCTTGCTAATACTGGCGCCCATCAATTGTTGCCGAACTTCTCACGAAAGCCCTCGGCAAACCAACACCACCCCCTGCTTACTAAGCAAATGCTAATTGACTGTAAAATATAGCCATTGTGCAGTTATTTAATCGATATATTTGGCAGTGTACTTCAGTTCTAGGGTGCTTGCCACGATAGGTGAGTGGTTATCGTGTCGGGCTACCAACTCCAAGCTTGCAGGTTCACTCCTGGCCATGGTAAGTGATTTTTGAAAGACGACAAAATTCACGACATGCATGGCATACGTTGTTGGCATGTAAAGGAACCCATTTGCATGAAATAATGCCATGGAAGACTCGAGAGATAGTCTATGTAAGAACTTGATATCGTATATAGCTTTCATAGCTGCAGCTGCTCTGGATCTTGTGTGTAGTCGGAAAGATTTAGTCGTTGTCTAAAGGATAAGGCCAAGGTATATGAAGCTATTGACGATGTGTAGTGGCTCTTTTTTTTAAGTACTCTATCATGTGGGGATTGCCATCCACCCTTCCTGAATATTGTTCTGTACTCTTGCTGTAGGGGCAAGAACGGGATGTGTAGATGTCTGGAGGGTTGCCTCTAATTTAGGGGCAGTGTGAGGTGTTGTGGAGACTGTGATTTTAAGAAGGAAATGACGTTGGGGGTGTCGTAGTAGAGCAACTAGGGATTAAAACGTAGCGGCGGTATAATGGAGCGAATGCACTTCGTAAATGAAATACTGTTCGCGGGCTGACTCCGCGAGGCACACGCTGTCTACTTACTGCTGGCGCAACGAAACTGCTGAGGTGCGAATGAGAGAGATAGTTGTAGCGCCTGACAAAGAGCTATTAGCCTAAACAGCAATATGCGAAATAATGTAATATCGGGTCAAGTACAATTGAGGAACGGGGAAGTTGGCGATAAAACAGGTAAGGGTAAACAAAGGATAACACTAGAATCAAAGTGGTGTTAATTGTTTACTGAGGTTCCCCCAAATGGGTAATGTAAGTCCCTTATTTCAGGGTTTGATGCAAAATGTATGCGTACAACTGTTGAAAATAATTGAGGTATGGTGAAGGGTAGGAGTACACTGTGTGTGCGATTTCTGAGAGCCACTTACCGGAGATGCGATCCTCGTCGCACAAATGGTCGTCAAGAACGGGGGGCACTCTCCAGGTGCTGTCCCTTATATCAATTCGGAATGCTGACTGTGCATTGCCTAATGTTGTTGCTTTGCAGCCAGTTCCTAGTGTAATTGTTATGGATGTGTTGTAATCAGCGGTCAGCAGCTATGGTTGCTGTGCCCGCTTTTGTAATGTTGAGGCTCTTGCATTAGCCTGGGGGATGTTTCATGGGGTGAAAAACGTGTATGATGTGGGACAGATTGTAGATGTGTTAGTTTGGAGTCATGTTGAAAGATAATGTCCAGATGAGTATAGCCGTCTGCAGGTTCAGGGGTGAATGTCTATATCTCTATCTTTAGGTATAGGGTCCTCAAGTCCTAAGGACGTAGGGACCCTGGGGCCTGAACAATATGATATGCTCAGTTTTTTGGGCATTCACTTCTAGCTCATTAGTATTGGCCCATTTTTCCAGTGCAGTCACTGCCACTTGTAATTTATTATGTCATGCGACCCTAGAACCATATCATCAGCGTATAAATATATCCGTACCTCCTTTGATTCTTCTATAATTATCCGTACAACATCATTAGTGGCAACATTGAATAATAATGAGCTGAGGGGGTCTCCATGGAAGTCGTCACATTGTCTGAGATTCCCACATTGTTAACCCTCTACATGTTATGGACCAGAACAGGGATAACTGTGTTTTCTTCCACTAACGACTCAAGTTTTGAAGAAATTATGTTCCTGTTAAGTCTATCGAAAGCTTTTGTAAAGTCAATGAATACCGCGTGAAACTTTCCCTGAGACAATCTGAGTACATTTTCAATGTCATCCAAAAGATTCCTTATTGATTGGACTGAGTTTCTTCCTCTTGTGAAACCAAACCGTTCATCTGGTAATTTGCTCTCAATTTCAACGTTGAGTCTTTTATTTACTAACTTCGTAAGTACTTTCAGTAGGGTGTTTTCCAACGCAATCCCCCTATAGTAGTTAGGGTCATTTCCCTTTGTAGATCACCTTTAATGTGGACGTTTTACACGCAATTGGGATGTCTCAGAATCACAGGCACAGATTCATGAGGTTTGTAAAACCTTGAAGTAACGTATCCGCGGATGCTTTAAGGTGCTCATTGAAAATGCCATCAAGCCCTGCAGCTTTCTTATCTTTCAGACTCAAAAGTATGTCATGAACTTCTCCAGATGAGAAATCGCAGATACTATCTTTTACTGGATATGCTGTAGTGGTTCTTCGTTCGTTCAGTACATCACTGAAATGTTCCTCCCAGGTGTCCATATCTATTCTTCCTCCCAATTGCGATTTCCGAGGTCGTAAGGCTATATAAGGATCTTTCCTGTCTTCATCCACCATCTTACTTGCTTCAAGTTCAACATAATGCTTTTATATTTTCTCCTCATTAAACTGTACTTTGCCAAATCTTCTCGATTGTTGCTTGATCTTGCTATGTGAAGAGCTCGCAAGACTCTGGATAACATGCCTGATTAAACCATTTTTGTGATCGTCTTCTCGTAGTTGGGATCATTGCGGACTGAAAGATGTCCTCCAATGCAGAGGCCGCAAAATCCAGTTCGTTTCGCTGTATCATATTGTCTAAGTCATTAATTCTATGCATATCTTATTTGAGTACGTGTTCATCAAACTTTCGGGAAAGGGAACGATGTAGTTCTATCGTTGAATGAGCTTGACCTGTTAAATCCAAACCTGCCTAGATGGGGCAGTGCTTCTTGATTGGCGTTTCAGCAGACGAATAGCATACTTTGTGTTTCACTAATTTAAGGCCGGCTCCTTTAAATAATATTAAATCAATTGTATTGCTATCATTGTGAGCAAAGTATGTCTTGTCAGTTTTCCTATTAATTAGCATAAATCCTTCTTCTTCCATCGTCTGAAGTAGTTCCTTGGATCTGTAATCATCATTATCCAAACGGCAATTTAGATCTCCGGCTATGATTATATTACTACCAGGATCTGTCTTTGCTAAGGCTATCATAATTGTAGCTAGTATATCTGCAATTGGTGTTAGCGGTTCAATGTATAGGCCTATAATAGCTAGTCTATGTGATTTGATTATGATAATATCCTCATCTTTGTAATTAGATGTTAACTTTCCAACGGATGGTTCAATGTAGCAAGCTATACCTCGGGAAGTTATTCCTCTTTTTCCTTGTGGGCCAGTACTTGTTCCGAATAAAATCCCCGAATGTCAACTATATGTGTAGCAAGAGTTTCAGTCATAATTAAAATGTCTTGATCATCTATAAGGTTTGTCGGAGCTAATCCTAGAGTACCTTTTAGCCCTTGCACATTCCAGACGAGGAAATTATCCTCAAACTTTGTTTCCTGCCTGTGATGTCGAAGAAGATAATAACGTCGAACTAGAGTCCCGTCTGGCCAAAGTTCCGAGGAAATTACCTTGGCACGTTATATAAGAACTGCATCTCCAACCATTGAATATGTAGAATACCGTGTGGGTAGTTTTTTGCTAGGAATTAACCTTACCCACAAGGGAAGATGAAGAGAGAAGTAAAGGGAAGTGGGTTTCGGACTGAGGAACAAGTGTGGATAATAGGGCGAAAGTCCAACACCAAATAAAAACAATTTTTAGAGAAGAGTGTCACCGCAAAGCCCGTGAAATCACTAAAGTGAGTGGGGACCTGAACACAGCTAACAGGAAACGCAGCTAGAGCTTGGGCTATTTTCGGGCGAGAGGAGGTGGTACCTTCCCTTCCAAGCCAAGATTCGGCTACTATGGGGAAGGGTGGTGGTCTGGCAAAGAAAGAAATGATGAGTTTACTATGTATCTTTTCAAAGGAGTTTGATTTAAACAAATATTTTGAAGAATACAAATAGGTTGAATTGGCCGTGATGTTTTAATTCTTGAAATTGCAGAATTTCTAAAAAGCGACCGAATGTTTCCAAGAAGGGTAGGGATGAAGCAATTATACCCTTGTGAATAATTTTGGTAAGAGCACCAATAGTTGCATTTAGGAATGGCTAAGCTTTTACCCAGCAAAGCGCCGACTAAAAGTTTAGACAATGAGAAAAACTTAAATTTGGAAAACCAACCATAAGTTGTAGAGAAAATCTCAACAAGCAGGAAGCTGGCGGAGCGAGCTATGATTGCCTCACTAGCTAGTTAGAATTAGCTATCAAAGCTAAGAGAGGCTTTAATAATTTTGTGACTAAGAGTTCTTGCTCAAATGCAACCAATAGTGGAACCGTTATTAATTTGATTTGTGAGTTTTTTTAATTTAAGCCCATAGGAAGAGTAGGGGAAGGCAGGATTTTTCCGAATCGTTATTTTATAGAAAATGATAAAGCAAAAGGATATAGATGGATTTATTTAACAATGCATAAAATGTGATCAATTTAACACATATATAATTTGATTTTATAAACCATTGGGGTCGCAGACCTCCTAAAATCATTTAAAGCTTGCACTAGGCAATTGACAATTTTTTTGGTTTGGAACCTTTTATAAGCACTAAAATCCTCATAAGATTTTGAAATGGTGCTAAGATTAACAAATTAAAAATTTAAAGATTATTAACGTAATTAAAGTTAAATAATAAATCAAGTACAAGGTGTGTACTTTAAGAATTCCTAGATGGGCATCTTAAAAACATGAACAAATAACAGCTTCGAAAATAACAACAACAAAAAACAGTGAGAAATGAAATAGAAGTTTCCATAACTTCTTATATTGATGCAGAAGTACTTTTGTAGTTTATACAAATAGGGCAGGTCACTTATTGTGAAACCTGAAGAGAAAAATTAAGAAGAAGTTTCTAGAACTTCTATATTTAAACAGGATCACGAGAAAAAATGGGGCCAGTTACCCTTTCGTGAAACCTGGATTAAAGAGATTAATGAAAGGTTTAGTACTTAGAACATAACCAATTCTTGTACTAGTAATAAAAGAAAATAGATTAATAAGCAGTTTCTAACTGCTGATATTTAAACAGAGTGAATAAGTTATAAATGGAGAAAAGTTGGGAGGGCGCCTATGGTTTGGCGATGCCTCATTGAAAAAGATATAAATTTAAAGATTAACCTAATTTGTTAGTAAAGAGTGGTTGAGGAAGAAGAAATAGGAACTTTGTGGAGAAAGTTCTTGGCCTTATTTATTATTCTCGGACGAGCGCGGTGCGGATGAAAAGTTGAACGAGCACTGGTTTCACTATAGTCTATTGACGAGGTTGAAAATTTCACTGTTGTAGCACAGAAAGTTTATAGAAAGGAAAGTTATTGCGGTGGTGAAAAATAACTAGTTGCATTTGATTTGCGAGAGTCTATTGCGTTGAAAAATTTTGTAGGTTATAGTTGAATGCAGCAGACAAATTCCCACGAAGGAAGAAACATTAGGCGTTGATTAGCTGTTCATAAGGAAAATTTCTTGGTTAGAAAAAGTATTCCCATATGTGAGTGGAAAATACTAGAGGGTTTTACTTGTAGATGAATTGTTTGGCTTGGAATATTCCAGAACAATCATAACTGTTGAATGGGGTAAATAAAGTCCAGCGGTGGAACGAGCTAAGATTGCTGCAGACAGAATTTAGTTTATTAAGAATCCCACGGTGTGAGAGCTCATTCTCATTTAACATGCAAAAGAAATGCTGCTTCGTTTTGCAAGATTAGCTGTCTTAGATAGACAAAGCCTGACATCGAAACTCACGCAAAGATTGCAATTGCAGAGCATTTAGCAACTTCTCACTGTCTATAGAACGGTATTAAAAGCATATAGCTAATTAAAATCGATTAAAATATGAAGGACATTGTACTTAGCTCATTTCTGCTGTAGTCGATCCAGGCGACCGTTAGTTAAGATCTGGACATGGCGTCCGATTTAAAAGATTGTCTCTTGAGGAGAGGAGACGAGCTCTAGGTAAGCTTTGACTGGAGATCTTGACGACTGTAGCACAAGTGAGGCCAGCTCAACGAAGCGCGGAGGGACCAGGGAAGGAAAAAGAGTGGGGGTAGGAAGGAGACAAAGGAATATACATAAGAATAACCAACATTACATAAATTAAGTATCTTGATGAAATGGTCTTCAAGGAGTTGATAGCAGGCGTCACTAGCGAAGCCTGGTGGATGGAAAAGTAGACGAAGTCCTCTTGATCACAGAGATGATAGCTGGCGATAGCGACGAGATCTGGTGGCTAGATTGGTAAGGAAATCCTCTTGTACATAGAAAAATTGAGGAACTTCAGAGATTCGCTGCTAGATGACGCTAGGTGGGTCATGGAAGATATATATCTAGAATAGACTCACAGGTAATATAAGCAAAGTACACCAACAAAGAGAAACCAGGAGATCACTGTTGGTGTTTGCGAAAAAAGGAAGGAATGAAATAAAGCAAAGAGCAGCAAAAGCTCACCCTGTCTTACCGTGTATTCCAAAGAATATACCAAGCTGGGAGGAGTAAACACCAACAGAGGACAAGAAACATGATATTAAGGATTTAAAGGTAGGGGGCAATTAAAGACAGTGGTCTTGTAATATCCCCATTAGTGGTCAAGATCTTGGCTACCCTAACTCTCCCATCCCTTTCCGGGTAACACTCGGTCACTCTACCGGAGATCCAGACCAAGGGAGGGGAAGCATCCCTAACCAGGACCAAGTCCCCCACTTTAATGTCGTGATTAGAAAGAAACCACTTCTGTCTCCGTTGCAAGGAAGTTAAATATTCCAAATTCCACCTCTTCCAGAAAGAATTACGGAGGGCTTCAAGTTTACGCCAAACAATAGGTAAATTAGAATCTCTGTAAGAGTTGGGAAGGGAGGAGGGACAGAAAGAGAAGTGCCTATAAGGAAGTGACCAGGTGTGAGTGGAAGCAGGTCATCAGGGTCATTGGAAAGCGGAGTTAAAGGGCGAGAATTAACAACACCTTCAATCAGAATAGACAGCGAATTAAATTCTTCATAAGTCAGAATGCGACTACCTAAAACCTTTCTTAGATGACGTTTAGTAAGCTTTACGCAGAATTCCCACCTACCACCGTGATGAGGGGCGTAGGGAGGTATAAAACGCCATTTGAAACCCTTTGAGTAGGAAGAATTAGAAATCTGTTCCATGGCAGGAGAAGATGTAAGAGCTTTCTTCCACAAGGAAGCTGCGCCTTGAAAAGTGGAAGCGTTATCAGAGAACATCTCAGAAGGAACACCACGCCTAGCAGCGAAGCGAGAGACGGCTGACAAAAAGTAAGAAGTGGAGGCATTCGTTACTAGTTCCAAATGGATCGCACCAGTAACCATGCAAACAAAGAGAGAAACATAGAGCTTACCAAACCATTTGCGTTTAGCTTCAGGGGAATTGCATTGATACTTGAACGGACCCATATAGACCACATCAGTTAAAGCAAAAGGACGTATAGGAGAAGAGCGGAAAGAGGGCAGATCGCTCATTAATTGAGTATTGACTTTAGGTTTCGCTTTGAAGCAAGGAATGCATTTGTGAATTACAGAGGAAACTTCATGAATTCCATTTATGATCCAGTACTTTTCCCTTAAGAAGCAAAGCAGTGTGCGTGTACCAACATGCAGATTACGATAATGAAAGTCCCGTATAATTAAAGAAGTTACTTGATGTTTAGAAGGCAAAATAACAGGATGCTTTTTGTCCTCAGAAAGCAAAGATTGCGAGAGCCTACCACCTACCCTGAGTAACCTATTGTCATCAGGGAACAGGGCTAAGGCACGAAGACGACTGGATTTCAGAAGATCCCTTTTTAGCAGAAAGCAAAGACAATTCAGAAGAAAAGGTTTCTTGCTGTGTTAGTTGCAAAACCTTAATGATAGCGAGATTCAATTCATGATTGATAAGGTGTGGTTTAGGGAGAAGAGGTTGGTCAACCACAAGATATTTCCATCTGAGAAGATAGGCAAAAATTCGAATTAATTTGTGAAAGGAAGAATAGCGGGACAACAAGGGATGCGAAACGATGGAAACAAGACACGAAGCAGTAGATTTAGATACTTTAGCGTCTGGCAAGTTGGAGTTTGTAACTGGAGGTTTGGAAGGCCAACAAGAAGAGTCTTCGATTAACCACGAGGGCCCATGCCAGTACAATTGAGATGCTAGTAATTGAGAAGGTAAACATCCACGAGAAATGATGTCGGCGGGGTTGTCAGCGCTGGACACATGTTTCCATTGACATCCCGAAGAAAGAGTTTAATTTTGGAAACCCTGTTTGCAACAAAAGTTTGCCAATGAACGGTTTTTTTGGCGATCCAAGAAAGAGTGATCATGGAATCGCTCCACAGAAAGGTTTGCAAAAATTCGACCTTTAAGACTTCCCGTAATTTCTTAACAAGTTCTGCGGCCATGAGTGCAGCACACAATTCAAGCCTAGGCAAAGTAATAGTTTTAAGAGGAGCAACCTTCGATTTGGCACAAACAAGACTGGAAACTGAAGATTCATTTAACGAACCGTGATAAACCAAATATGAACAGCAACCGTAAGCTTTTTCGGAACTGTCGGCAAACACATGAAGGAAAAAAGATGTATTAGGATGAGCGTTAATAGGAATTTCAATAAGAGAAAGATCAAGAAAATTGCTACGAAAAGAGAGCCTTCTATTAAGAAAAGAAAGGGGAACAGTTTCGTCCCATTCACATTTGAGCGACCATAGCTCTTGCATGAAAAGTTTGGCTATAACAATAACCGGAGCAAGGAATTGAAGCGGATCAAAAATTTTTGCAATTTCAGAGAGAATTTGCCTTTTTGTGTTAGGGAGCTCTTCGGCAAGCGAAACTTTATAGATGAGAGTATCAGTGCGAGTGCACCAATGAACTCCAAGTGTTTTTATGGATTCGGAATTTCCACAAATTTCGACGGAGGAGGCGTCAACATCTTCAATAGGAAACTGGGCAAGAAATTTCGCTGAATTGGAATTCCATTTATGAAGTGGAAATCCTCCATTCTTTAGCAATGCCTGAAGTTCTAGTGACACGAAAGAAGCTTCCTCCAGATTGGGGAAGGACTGAAGGTAACCGTCAACATAGAATGATATAGTTAGTGCTTCGGAAGCTTTAGAATCAAATAAATGACCATCTTGAGAGGCTAACAAATGTAGGGATCGTATAGCAAGGAAAGCGGAAGGTTTTAAGCCATAAGTGACCATCTTTAAGCGAAATATCTTAATGGGATTGCTGATTTCGTCGCGCCACAAGATTCTTTGGAGATCTTGTTGTACAGTCTGAATTAAATCCTGACGGTACATCTGTTTGATGTCCGATATAACAGCTTTGGGAAATAATCGAAAGTTTAAGAGTATAGCAGATAAATCTGACTGAATAGCGGGACCAGAGTAAAGAGTATCGTTAAGACTGTTGCCATTAACGTCAGGTGATGAACCATTGAAAACGACCCGGATTTTTTCTTTTACAAGAGGGCTTTTCCACACGGGATGATGATTTAAGAAAACCGATTAAATTGGGGGGTGTAATTCGTCATCAGATTTGCTGACAAATTGAGCCTCCGTGGCTTAGGCGGCAGCACGCCGGCCTCTCACCGCTGGGTCCGTGGTTCAAATCCCGGTCACTCCATGTGAGATCTGTGCTGGACAAAACGGAGGCAGACAGGTTTTTCTCCGGGTACTCCGGTTTTCCCTGTCAAAATTTCATTCCAGCAACACTCTCCACTATCATTTCATTTCATCTGTCATTCATTTAATCATTGCCCCAGAGGAGTGCGTCAGGCCTCGGCAGCCGGCACAATTCATATCCTCACCGCTAGATGGGGGCTTCATTCATTCCATTCCTGACCCGGTCGGAGACTGGAAACAGGCTGTGGATTTTCATTTTTCATTTGCTGACAACTTCCATATGATCTAAGCTTTCATACTCATCCATGAAATCAGTGTACTGTTGTATAACGAGAGGTTCTTTCTTGAATTTGCTCTCGATAGCAAAGAGAGCTTTTCGAGCTTTAGGTTGAGAATTAATAAGTTTGGGGGGATTGAGTAATCTTGGCATCTGAACAATGAACCGGCCTTCAGGAGAACGAGTGGTAGTGTTCAAGAAATGTTGCTCACAGAATTCGTTTTCTGAAGAGGTTACGTTAGGAGAAACAACGCTTTCGAGCCTCCAGAACTGTTCCAAATCAGTATTAGCAAAATAACATTGCGATACTGGTTGGGGAGAATAATGAGGAAGTTGACCAGTAACGATCCATCCATAATTAGTGACTCTGGCAACAACGTTTGAGGATAACTTACGAACCTGTTTACGAAGGCAATTCCAGAAAACATTGGCACTAAAGGGTATGTCAATGGGGTTTTGCACATTGAACAGAGGATCAGCTAACCTTAAATGCGAGGGAATGTTTAAACCTGAAATATCGACACAGTGACTTGGAGTGTCTTCTCCTATGCTATTGAGAATGAGACAATTCAGTGTGAGAAAGTTATTTCTGTGACAAGTGTCTCTTATGGTTAGCTTTGAAAACTGTAAAGCTTGCGATTTTAGGCTGTTGATGCCTGATACATTGATAGAAGTAGGGTTTACAGGTAGGCCTAATTTTCTAATCAAAGAATTGGACACAAAATCATGAGTTGTTGCTGAATCAAGAAGACCGCGAGCACTGACCCAGTTGCCGAATTTGTCCTGGACTTCAATTTGGACAGTGGACAATAGTACTTGAGCACTGCGCAAGGATTTAGCGTTCTGAATGAAAGATGAAGCATTAGGACTGCCAGTATTATCATTCTTCTGAGAAGTAGATGCTACTGATGACCTCAATTGATCATGACGATGCAGTAAAGTGTGGTGCGGTTTTTCACAGAGGTAAGAAAGTCTTGAAGACTTACAATTAGAAACAGAATGCTTGGGTGATAGGCAGTTAAAGCAATATTTATTCTGGGAAACTAATTTTCTTCTGTCGTCGACTGACAGTTCTTTAAAAGATTTACATAGATACAAGGCGTGGGAATCTTTGCAAAGTATGCAGTTTAATGGTTCATTTAAACTTTTACGGGGTTCGCTCTGAGTGTTTAAAGCGAGAGAACTAACAATACGGCGATCACTAGACCTAGTTGGGTAACCAGTGGCGTTTGACTTTAGTTTAGACGAGCTTGACCCGGGTCTTTGGATACTAGACCCTACGTGTTCGGTTTTAGATTTCAGAGACAGTATTTCAAGTTTAGAGCTAGGAGAAGAGGGTTCACGTTGATTAGCTAAAGCAGTTAAGAGCTGGCATCTAGCATTTATGAAAGTGACTAAATGCTCGTAAGTGTAATCGCCATCTTTGGAAAGTTCCATTTCCCAAGCTTTGAGGGTAACAACATCGACTTTAGAAACCACTAAATGTATTAGGAAAGTGTCCCAGTGGTCAGTGGGTTGATCTAATTGGGACAAAGCTTTAACGTGAAATTGTGTTGTATCAATGAGGGTACGCAGTCTTGTGACGTCATTGTGCTGCGACGCAGGCAAATTGAATACATCCTTCATGTGGCGTTGAATACGTAGCCGTAAATTACCGTACCTTTCCTTCAACAAGTTAAAGGCAATGGGGTAGTTTTCAGCACTTAATGGGAGTGCTTCAACCAGCAGCAGGGCTCGACCGCGGAGAATAGATCGCAAATAATGAAACTTGTAGATGACTTGAATATCTTCATTGTCATGAACAAGAGAGCAAAATAGTTCATAGAAAGAATCCCAAGTAGTTTCGTCTCCAGAAAAGTGGGGTAAATTAATCTTAGGTAGAATTGGTTTGGGCTTGTGAGTGCCCTCACGAGAAGAGGTTTGTTGTTCGTGAAGGGAACCAAGAACAGAACCGTCCTTTTTCTGTTCTTCTTCGAGTTGGCGTATTATTTTAAAAGCAGAACCTATGCCTTCGGAATATTGGTTTTCTACCTCTACTCGATCATCAGTTTGGTTGAGCATACAAGTTTCGATTTCAGTTTAAATGTTGCAATAATTCTCATAAGAAATTTCAAAGTCCTTTTCGCGATGTTTTAACAAATCTAGTTGAGCTTGTGAAGGATCTAGCTCTTTGATGTATTTTCTGAATCTGGTAATTTGTACTTTATAAGAAGCTCGTTTGGAAGTAAGTTTTTCATCCTTACCATCCTTATCTTTTTCTGGAGGAGCCATGGAGAAATAGGTAAATTAATGTATAACTTACGAAAATGTGGAACCTTGGAAATGCTGTCAGACTGGCAGCAGCAAACAAGTTGAAAGGGAGAAATGCACCAAAGGAGACAGAAGCAACCCCTTTCCACCTCACCATCTTTGCACTGCGAAGTTATAGCTGAAAAATTCAAAGTAGATATTAATAATTTGCAAAATATTGGCAAATGGACTTCCGGGGTTTCTGGGATCAAAGTTTGGGTAGGTTTTTGCTAGGAATTAACCTTACCCACAAGGGAAGATGAAGAGAGAAGTAAAGGGAAGTGGGTTTCGGACAGAGGAACAAGTGTGGATAATAGGAAGAAAGTCCAACACCAAATAAAAACATTTTTTAGAGAAGAGTGTCACCGCAAAGCCCGTGAAATCACTAAAGTGAGTGGGGACCTGAACACAGCTAACAGGAAACGCAGCTAGAGCTTGGGCTATTTGCGGGCGAGAGGAGGTGGTACCTTCCCTTCCAAGCCAAGATTCGGCTACTATGGGGAAATGTGGTGGTCTGGCAAAGAAAGAAATGATGAGTTTACTATGTATCTTTTCAAAGGAGTTTGTTTTAAACAAATATTTTGAAGAATACAAATAGGTTGAATTGGCCGTAATGTTTTAATTCTTGAAATTGTAGAATTTCTAAAAAGTGACCGAATGTTTCCAAGAAGGGTAGGGATGAAGCAATTATACCCTTGTGAATAATTTTGGTAAGAGCACCAATAGTTGCATTTAGGAATGGCTAAGCTTTTACCCAGCAAAGCGCCGACTAAAAGTTTAGACAATGAGAAAAACTTAAATTTGGAAAACCAATCATAAGTTGTAGAGAAAATCTCAACAAGCAGGAAGCTGGCGGAGCGAGCTATGCTTGCCTTACTAGCTAGTTAGAATTAGCTATCAAAACTAAGAGAGGCTTTAATAATTTTGTGACTAAGAGTTCTTGCTCAAATGCAACAAATAGTGGAACCGTTATTAATTTGATTTGCGAGTTTTTTTAATTTAAGCCCATAGGAAGAGTAGGGGAAGGCAGGATCTTGCCTAATCGTTATTTTATAGAAAAAGATAAAGCCAAAGGATATAGTTGTATTTATTTAACAATGCATAAAATGTGATCAATTTAACACATATATAATTTGATTTTATAAACCATTGGGGTCGCAGACCTCCTAAAATCATTTAAAGCTTGCACTAGGCAATTGACAATTTTTTGGTTTGGAACCTTTTATAAGCATTAAAATCCTCATAAGTTTTTGAAATGGTGCTAAGATTAACAAATTGAAAATGTATAGATAATTAACGTAATTAAAGTTAAATAATAAATCAAGTACAAGGTGTGTACTTTAAGAATTCCTAGATGGGCATCTTAAAATATGAACAAATAACAGCTTCGAAAGTAACAACAACAAAAAAACAGGGAGAAATGAAATAGAAGATTCTATAACTTCTTATATTGATGCAGAATTAATTTTGTAGTTTATAAAAATAGGGCAGGTCACTTATTGTGAAACCTGACGATAAAAATTAAGAAGAAGTTTCTAGAACTTCTATATTTAAACAGGATCACGAGAAAAGAAATGGGGCCAGTCACCCTTTCGTGAAACCTGGATTAAAGAGATTAATGAAAGTTTTAGTACTTAGAACATAACCAATTCTTGTACTAGCAATAAAAGAAAATAGATTAATAAGCAGTTTCTAACTGCTGATATTAAAACATAGTGAATAAGTTATAAATGGAGAAAAGTTGGGAGGGCGCCTATGGTTTGGCGAGGCCTCATTGAAAAATATATAAATTTAAAGATTAACCTACAGTAATTTGTTAGTAAAGAGTGGTTGAAAAAGAGGAAATAGGAACTTTGTGGAGAAGTTCTTGGCCTTATTTATTATTCTCGGACGAGCGCGGCGCGGATGAAAAGTTAAACGAGCACTGGTTTCACTATAGTCTATTGACGTGGTTGAAAATTTCACTGTTGTAGCACAGAACGTTTATAGAAAGGAAAGTTATTGCGGTGGTGAAAAATAACTAGTTGTATTTGATTTGCGAGAGTCTATTGCGTTGAAAAATTTGTAGGTTATAGTTGAATGCAACAGACAAATTCCCACGAAGGAAGAAAAATTAGGTGTTGATTAGCAGTTCTTAAGGAAAATTCCTTGGTTAGAAAAAGTATTCCCATATGTGAGTGGAAAATACTAGAAGGTTTAACTTGTAGATGAATTGTTTGGCGTTGAATATTCCAGAACAATCATAACTGTTGAATGGGGTAAATAAAGTCCAGCGGTGGAACGAGCTAAGTTTGCTATAGACAGAATTTAGTTTATTAAGAATCCCACGGTGTGAGAGCTCATTCTCATTTAACATGTAAAAGAAATGCTGCTTCGTTTTGCAAGATTAGCTGTCTTAGATAGACAAAGCCTGACATCGAAAATCCCGCGAAGATTGCAATTGCGGAGCATTTAGCAACTTCTCACTGTCTATAGAACGGTATTAAAAGCATATAGCTAATTAAAATCGATTAAAATATGAAGGACATTGTACTTAGCTCATTTCTGGTGTAGTCGATCGAGGCGACTGTTAGTTAAGATCTGGACATGGCGTCCGATTTAAAAGTTTGTCTCTCGAGGAGAGGAGACGATCTCTAGGTAAGCTCCGACTGGAATTCTTGACGACTGTAGCACAAGTGAGGCCAGCTCAACGAAGCGCGGAGGGACCAGGGAAGGAAAAAGAGCGGGGGTAGGAGACATAGGGATATACATAAGAATAACCAACATTACAAAAATTAAGTATCTTGATGAAATGGTCTTCAAAGAGTTGATAGCAGGCGTCACTAGCGAAGCCTGGTGAATGGAAAAGTAGACGAAGTCCTCTTGATCACAGAGATGATAGCTGGTGATAGCGACGAGATCTGGTGGCTAGATTGGTAAGGAAATCCTCTTGTACATGGAAGAATTGAGGAACTTCAGAGATTCGCTGCTAGATGACGCTAGGTTGGTCATGGAAGATATATATCTAGAACAGACTCACTGGTAATATAAGCAAAGTACACCAACAAAGAGAAACCAGGAGATCACTGTTGGAGTTTGCGAAAAAAGGAAGGAATGAAATAAAGCCTAGAGCAGCAAAAGCTCACTCTGTCTTACCGTGTATCCCAAAGAATACACCACCGTATGCCTTTTTCATAGAATTTCTCACCGAATAGAAACAAAATTGAAAGGCTAGGTGTAAACGTAGTTCAAATGAATATACCAAGATTTTCCCTGACTTTGGAACAGTGGACAAAACTTCTGATTGGAAGAAATGTATTTCATATTTACTGCGATCACCTGTACAATGGCACGTTGTGATGAATCCTTGTGAATGATTCTTATTTAAAATAATACGCAAGTAAATGAAGGGTGAAATTCAGTACAGAAGTGAAATAGGCCAGTATAAGTGGTTGTAATAAGAATAACAAAGTTGTGGATGCCATTTACAGCAACTAACTTACAATACACCACGGACTCCATTTGTTGCCTATGGAAGCGAGGTATGCGATGAACATTTTGGCAATGATTGGAAATCTTTTAACACATTGACATACTATATAAACATGGTAGCCCCGTCCGAGAACTTTCTTTACATTGAATATCTTTCTACCAATGAAGAAGTATGAAATGAGGAAATTATCACATAAAATGAAAAAAAAATTACCATTTTATGAAAATGTAAGAAAATTGTTTCGCGAATCAATACAAATTTGAGTCCATGATCTTCCAGACGGGACAACTAGTGCCATCTTCCGGACGGGACAACTAGTGCCATCTTCTGGACGGGACAACTACTGCCATTTTCCAGACGGGGCAACTAGTGCCATTTGCATTAGTTTCTACAGTTGAGTATTATTATTATTATGATTATTGGAAAAGGTTTTTGAAAACGTTCATTGGAGATAATTGTTTGACATTTTGAAAAGGATTTGACAGAAACCAGACGGCAGTAGAACAGAGCTGCTAGTATATGGAAAGGTGCAACGTACTCAGGGGCGTATATACAATTGGGGAGGCTGACTATCGTGGAGGGGATTGTCACCGAAAAATTAATTATTTAATTAATAATTAATTAATTATTTTTGGTAAGAGTTAATTATAAAATTCTAAGTTTATATAGCCTACAATTAGTGGCAATACAATAAAGTTGTAAAATTCAACACAACACAGAAATACAATTTTATACTAAATGAATTTTCTATTTTACAACTTATTCCATAATGGCGGCAACTTTAAAAAATTACCAATTTATACACGCAGCCGCGAAGCTTGCGGCGGAAAAACTTTATTATATATTAAAGAACCATACATATTTATAAAATAAATCAAAATTTACGTCCCTAAAATAAAATACACCAGGCAGTGTAGCGCATAGTCGCAGCGGTACCTGGTATCCTAGCGCCGCTCGCAGCCAGCGGCTTCAAAAACAGATTAGCAGGCCTATGGAGTATGAATGACAAATGACAATTTATTAAGCAGAAAGGTAAACAGTTTTTTTTTAGAAATTCATAATTTATTTCTTTTAAGTTGTCTACCATACTGTAGAATTCTCAGTCTTGCCTCACAAGGCTGAGTGTACCCCGTTCCAGCCCTCAGACCAGAATAAAAATTTATTGGCAGAGCCGGGAATCGAATTCAGACCTCCGGAGCGGCAGCCAAGAATGCTAGCCACTACTCCACGAGGTAGTCTAATTTCAATCTTAATATTGTTTATAACTTAGCCAATAAGTTAAGAATAGGGTACAACCAGATTTACAATTATTGTATGCTTTTACCAAAGCACTTAATTTTTATTGTTTTTTCGTTGTGTGGGGGGGGGGGGGGGGGCTGGAGCCCCCTCAGCTCCCCCCTTATACACCTCGCTGAACGTACTACGCATTAAATAGGGAATGAAGGTGCAAGGTGACATCTTAGCCGATTCACCATAGTTTCTAAATTGTACGGACTCAATTCTTAAGAAAATAATTAATTGCAATTCGGATGGTTCAGTGTTTCTCCCTAGCTAATCAGTTTTGCTATTCAGCTGTCTAGTCAATGTATTAACAGTACTTTATCATTGTTGTTGGTCGTTTGCTCGGTGAAGAAGAGAACTGAACCATGGTAATACTCACCAAATACCAAACACGGCTTGATTACGGGCCACCATATAGCGAACCCATTTAGACCATCAAAGTATAGCGATATAGCATAATATAAATTGGCGACGAAGTAAGCGATCAGGAACCCTATCGTAAAAAGTATCCACAACTGAAGAACTAAACCATGTTTCTGAAACAAATTAAAATACAGTATTTATTTTGTTAGCAAAGAACAATCACATGTCAAATAACTTATGATGCGTTGCAGATATCTGAAATTTGCACCCTATGAGAAAATCTAGAGTCAAAAAATTGGCACCACAATATTCAAGCACATTTTTGACTACACAAGTACCGTCTATTAAAAAAATGCCTACTTTTCACATTTTGTAAAAACGAGGAAAAAGTAGACTTATGAGATCGATCCGGGCAAATCTGTGTCTGCCTGTCTGTTTGTCTGTATGTGTGTCCCCCAACTCCTAAACGATTGTAGCTATCAAAACCAAATTTGGTATGAGTAAATATCTGTACCTGGATATCTCACGGCCATATTTGATAATGGTATCGGTGCTACCAACTGCTGAAGAATCACAATTGAAATTTGAGCTCTATATTGGATATCTCAGAAGTTATGTATGCGAACTATTCCAAAATTGGCACACACTGAGATAATAACATTCCAGATTAATTTTCAGGAGCTCATATATGACAGTGTTGCTAAAATGTTCTAAGCCTGATGATGGGTCCAATATTTAAATGCATGTAACTTTTATACTATCAATTAGATTTCTACTAAATTTCGTATATGCTTTGTATACCATAACAGATATGACTATCCGTGTTCTTTAGAGCCAGCAAGACTGCTGCTAATAAATGCTCTCTCTATTGTTTTTATCCTAATACCAATATATCAGAAAGTATGAAAGCCAACAGCTCTAAACTATGCACACCTGACATTCTAGATGAATTTGGAGTAACTGATATACCTTGATGCTGCGAACGTGATTCTAAGCCTGCTGATTGGTCAAATTTTAAATGCATGTAACTTCTATACTATCAAATGGATTTCAACCAATTTCGTATGTGTTTTGTGTATCAAAACAGATATGACTATGCGTATTCTTAAGAGCCATCAGGGCTGCCAACTATTAATAAATGCTCTCTCTATTTTGTATCCTTATTCCAATATATCAGAAAGTATGCGAGCCAACTGCTCTAAACTATGCACACGTATAGTACCTGAACAAATGTTTAGTGCTTTTCAGTCGGTCAACACGAATGTACCAAAAAAGAGCTGGGTTGTGCCCTAATCCTGAAATAAATTACATGAGATTAATAAATACACTAGGATGACCAGTTTCGATCGTCAAGCGATCATCATCAGATCCATTACACATAGGCTATAACATCTATGTTTGAGAATACAGGTGAAAAATATTTACAATATGTACAATTTATTATTTTGTTGCAGTATTGGTAATGCAACTGTCAGTGTATGCTAAATGTAGTATATCTAATGTTAGGTGAAATGCTAGAATGGTGATAAAAATTCGAAGTTTGTCTGTTTGGGGTGATAATATGGTTATACAAAATCAACTATGGTCATACTGTAATAATACAGGCTGATACTTATCCGGTTAGTCTTCCTTACTGGAACTTCGAGCCGTTTCGTGTTTACTGTGGCACCAATTTTGGTCGACTAACCCGGGTGTTAACTGGACGAAACTGGTTTTTCCCCTTTCTCCCCTCTTTTTTCCTATGTGCTTTTCTGAGGTCAGTGGAATGTTTATGTGTGTGACGTTGCCAAGTCTAGATAAGAATGTACACACATCAAAAAAAGTTTTGCATCACCTCGGTTCCCAGATCTCCGGCATATAGACGTTGACTGTGTATATTGTATCCAAGATACAGTCCCTTTGACTGTTCATAGATGTCACTAAAACTGCTCAAAGATGTAAACAACCATGCATGAGCAGGGCCTATTAGACGGAGGGGGTACGACAGCCGATCAGTTCCAGTCATTCCACCAGGACGAAGGTACGCTGCTCATGTTGTCTGTAGTTCTACCATGCCTAGAAGGTCAATACCGCAGTTCGATCGCGTCCGCATTGTTACTTTGTGTCAAGAAGGGCTCTCAACAAGGGAAGTTTCCAGGCGTCTCAGAGTGAACCAAAGCGATGTTGTTCGGACATGGAGGAGGTACAGAGATACAGGAACTGTCGATGACAGGCCTCGCTCAGGCCGTCCAAGGGCTACTACTGTAGTGGATGACCGCTACTTACGGATTGCCGCTCGGAGGAACCCTGACAGCAATGCCACCATGTTGAATAATGCGTTTCGTTCAGCCACAGGACGTCGTGTTTCAACTCAAACTGTGCGCAATAGGCTGCATGATGCGCAACTTCACTCCCGACGTCCATGGCGAGGTCCAGCTTTGCAACCCCGACACCATGCAGCGCGGTACAGATGGGCCCAACAACATGCTGAATGGACCCCACGGAATTGGCATCACGTTCTCTTCACCGATGAGTGTCGCATATGCCTTCAACCAGACAATCGTCGGAGACGTGTTTGGAGGCACCCTGGTCAGGCTGAACGTCTTAGACACACTGTCCAGCGAGTGCAGCAAGGTGGTGGTTCCCTGATGTTTTGGGGTGGCATTATGTGGGGCCGACGTACGCCACTGGTGGTCATGGAAGGCTCCGAAACGGCTTTACGATACCTGAATGACATCCTCCGACCCATAGTGCAACCATATCGGCAGAATATTGGAGAGGCATTTGTCTTCATGGACGACAACTCTCGACCTCATCGTGCACATCTTGTGAATGCGTTCCTTCAAGATAACGACATCGCTCGACTACAGTGGCCAGCATGTTCGCCAGACATGAACCCTATCGAACATGCCTGGGATATGTTGAAAAGGGCTGTTTATGGACGTCTTGACCCACCAACCACTCTGAGAGATTTACGCCGAATTGTCGTTGAGGAGTGGGACAATTTGGACCAACAGTGTCTTGATGAACTTGTGGATAGTATGCCACGGCGAATACAGGCATGCATCAATGCAAGAGGACGTGCTACTGGGTATTAGAGGTAGTGGTGTGTACTGCAATCTGGACCACAAATGCTGAAAGTCTAGCTGTATGATGGTACAACATGCAATGTGTGGGTCTCATGAGCAATAAAACGAGCTGAAATGTTGTTTGTGTTGATCTCTATTCCCTTTGTATTTAACGGTTCCGGAACTCTTGGAACCGAGGTGATGCAAAACTTTTTTTGATGTGTGTATGTTATTGAATATAGGAAGATCTACAACTACTAATGACCGTGGAACCGTCTTCGCCACGCGTGGACTAAAAATCCATTCAAACTAAGCGGTACATGGTCTATTGAAGACTTCCCGGCACCTTTAGTACTGCCGCGCCTACCGGCCTAGGTTTATTGCAGAAAAAAGTACATAGTACACCTGATCCAGATAACATTTACCTATAACCACCGCTATTCCCCCTTTTTTGATCTAGCTTGGCTGTATCGCTAAATTGTGTCTTGTTCCCGACAGGGTGTGTTTTTAGTAGAGTGAAAAGGGGTGAACTCTCCATAAAAGTGTGTTCATTTAGATTGTTGGGATTGTTTCGTTTGGCTAGGTGAATCTCGATTGCTTCCTTTATGTCGAGAGCTCTGCCCTTCGATTCGTGATTAATTATTTTTAGGTCAGTCTCAATTTTAGTAAAGCTGTGCCCGTGTCACACATATGTTCGCAAACGGCTGAATTTGTTCCGTATCTTATCGCATTCCCATGTTTATTATAACGTGTATCTACTCGTCTTCCACTCTGCCCAATGTAATTAGCTTGACAACCCGTGTTTTGTCATGTAATAGAATATACCCCTAACTTTAAATACGGGTCTTGTTTTTTTAGATTACTATTTTGCAGGTGCCTCCCGGTCGTATTGTTCGTTGTGAATGCTATTTTTATGCCTTGCTTTTTGAAAAGATTAGTGATTTTATATGTGTTCGTATTCACATATTTGAAGCGCGCAATTTTTTTTAGCCTATTTTCAATTTTGAAAAAATAGGCTTATGAGATCACCTTTTGTCCGTGTGTGTGTGCGCGTGTGTGTGTGTGTGATTCGTGTGTGTCCCCCCCCCCCCCTAATAAAATCTAAACGGCAGGAGCGATTTCAATGAAACTCGGAAAGTTCATAGCACTATTCCCGGCGACCTCGACCGTGCCCTTCAAATTTTGTAACGACTCACCAATCCAACATGGCGGCTGTGCGAAATATTTCACCAGCATTCAATATCTCCGAAACTATTACCGATATTACCCTGATATTTTCTATGGTGATAGAGGGAACTACTATAAGTTCACTTATGTGAAAACCTGATAACTACAAAACCAACATGGAGGCCAAGCGAATTTGCGACTTTTAAATAGACGTTTCTCGTGATTTGACCAACCAAACGCAATGAAACTTGGTACAGTGTATGTTTATATACATTGTAATGCACCGACATCTAATTTCGTTCAATTGTTTACATAATCACAAGATGGCGGATGTGCGAAATATTTCGCCGGCATTGTATATCTCTGAAACTATTAGCTGTATCTCCCTAAAATTTTGTACGGAGATAAAGGGCACTACTGGAAGTCCATCTATAAGACTTTCAAAAACCGGTTAACTACAAAACGAACATGGCGGCCAAGCGAATTTGAAAATTTTAAATAGACCTTTCTCGCGATTTAATATTCCAAGCGCACTGAAACCTGGTACAGGAAATATTTATACACATTGTAATCCACTGGTATCTAATTTAGTTCAATTGTTTACATAACCTCAAGATGGCGGCAGTGCGAATTTTAAAATTAAGTTTTTATTTCTTGTGATGTAGTCATGCGATCGAAGTGAAAGTTTGAATAATGAACCTACGCAATAGTTTTCCTTTAATGGTACATGACTCTATGGCCTATACATTTAACAATCCAACATGGCGACCATCCGAAATATTTAGGGGATACTGAATATCTACGAATCTATTTTAGCAATCAAACTGCATTTTTTATGTTCATAGGGGCTATGAACTTAAATTCACCTATAGGACTTTAAATAACCTGGTGATCACAAATCCAACATGGCGGTGACGAGAAATTATAAATATTCACATGGACATTTCTCGCAATTTAACCATCCGAGTGCAGTGAAACTTGGTACAGTAAATCCTTATACGAATGTTAATCCACTGGCATCTAATTTATTTCAATTGTTTCCATAACCTCAAGATGGCAGCTGTGAAAAATTTTAAAATCTCCTTGTTTTTTCTTGTGTCCTAATTATGCGATTGAAGTTTGAATACTACACGTTCACAATAATCTGCATGTAACAGTACATAACTCTAGGACCTACATATATAAAATCCAACATGGCGACCATCCGAAATATTTAGTCTTAATATCTACGAATCTATTACAGCAATCAAACAGAAATTGTGTATGTTGATAGTGGCAATTAACATAAGTAGGATATATGAAAATAGGTTGTATAGTTCTTCACGGAACTACTTGTTTTTCTCACATTGAGAAGTGCAACATATGCTTTGGTCGTCCTTCCAGGATAATTTTTATATTTCGCCTATTTTAGCATGTATTTTTAGAAGTTTTTCCCTATATCCACCCTTCTACTGTATGAAAAGTACGGTGAAGAGTTTTATAAATGATTGGAGTATTGACTCATGTTTACCATACCTAATTTTACGATGCACCAAGCATCCGAACATGAGTTATAGGCATACATAAGGATACACAGAAAGACAGACAGACAATACTATTGTCTACAACATATCACCCAGATATCCAAATATGAGTATATCTACCACACAGTATCAAAGAAAATCATACTTACGATGAACCCGTATGTCGACAAAAAAAAAAAAAAAAGATTAGTTGAAATGTGCTCTCAAACTAAATTCACCTGACGTGTACTTCATGACATGAAATAGAATTGAAAGTCTTGTAGATGAAGCGCAATACACGTCACATAAAAACTGACCCTCTACGTTGTGTTGGGTCCCCATACACAGGAAGACCTCTATCATAAATTATAAAAGCTTGTGGTGCATGAAAATTCAGGTTCTTTAGTCTCAAATGGCCCAAATTCCTAAAAGCCGCAAAAAATGCTGATTCAATTCAGGAATTTTTGAAAATAATGTTGTTGTTTGGAGATATAATAGACCTTCTGTACTATATGTCGCACGTGAAAATTGCATGAAAAAATCCTAGAATACCCCTTGACCCCCTTAATTGCATTGGTGAATTATACAGTCTACGTTGGTTCCGTGATAACCTTATATTTGCAAACTTTCACAGAAATGTAATAAATGTAATAAATTGCTTCTTACCGAAATAGATGGAAAGTTGGATGCCACCCCTTGAGATAATGTTGTCATGGTTACGGATTTGCATTCCTTCATTAGTTTGTTAAATTAAATTAAATTAGTTTTCTGGGAATGTTTCAGAAACTGTTGGTTTAAGAGCCTTATAATGTAGTTTTCGAGGACCCTAGAGTTTTATTTCTGGCACCGAGGGGCTTTGTCTCGTCGTTGTACGCCATAATATAATACTACTAATAATAATATAATATAGGGATAGGAATATAATAGACCTGCCATACCACACCCGCAGGTGTAAATCGCGTGAAAAAATTCTAGACTACCCCTTGACCCCTTTAAGCGCATTTTACATATTGATGAAATTTACAGCTTAATTTGGTTCCATAATAACCATCTAGCCGTTTGCAAACTTTCACACTAATGTAATTAATGGAATTGCATTGCGTCTTACAGCAATAGATGGACCTCTGAGAATCTGTTGCCATGGTTATCGGCTTGCATTCGTTCAGTAGTTTATTAAATTAAATTAGTTTTCTGGGAATATCTCAAAAACGGTTGGACGTAGGACCTTAAAATGTGTTTTTAGGGCCCCCGAATGTTATCTCTCACATTGAGGGGCTGAAAATGGGCTTTGTCTCGTCCTTCTACTCCTATTTCAGCATGTATTTTAAGGGGGTATGCCCCCTTTTATGATAGGTACAGAGAAGAGGTACATCAATGATTAGTGTCGTGCCTCTGATGGATATCTGTACCAAATTTTGCGTTGATACACCCAGCCGTTCTCGATTTACAAGGGAACAAAGTTGTCCACAATCAAACAAACAGACAGACAGACAGACCAAAACATTATTTTCGCGCGCATCTATCATAAAACAGTCTGAAACGTGTAAATAACTCAAATTTCCGTAGAAATTCAGAAAAAAAACAGACAAATTTTCTATTTATATATGTAGAGATATACTGCACGGCTCGGTGTTGACCGTGTTTTATTGCACAAATTTAGGATTTTCTCGCTAACCGTTGGAGATACACGAAAAGTGTTAAGGACCTTTTGGACAGAAAATTGAATGTTAAAGCTCATGTATGCCATCAAAAGTTTGCTATTTCTTAGCGTTCTCTTTTTATTTGAAATGGAAATATCAAATTTTGAAACCAAAGGGTGTAGTGACGTCATAAATGTGGGTTTTACTCGCTAACCGTTGGAGATAAACGAAAAGTGAAGCTCGTATATACCGTCAAAAGTTTGCTATTTCTCAGCGTTCTCTTTTTATTTGATAAGGAAATATGAAGTTTTGATTAAAGTGTGTAGTGACGTCACTAAAATGGTCGCCATTTTTAATAGTGCAAATTATCGAAATAAAATGTATCCTACATGTAAACCTGGTGCAGAGCCTCCGTGGCTTAGGTGGCAGCACGCCGGCCTCTCACCGCTGGGTCCGTGGTTCAAATCCCGGTCACTCCATGTGAGATCTGTGCTGGACAAAACGGAGGCAGACAGGTTTTTCTCCAGGTACTCCGGTTTACCCTGTCAAAATTTCATTCCAGCAACACTCTCCACTATCATTTCATTTCATCTGTCATTCATTTAATCATTGCCCCAGAGGAGTGCGACAGGCCTCGGCAGCCGGCACAGTTCATATCCTCGCCGCTAGATGGGGGCTTCATTCATTCCATTCCTGACCTGGTCGGAGACTGGAAGCAGGCTGTGGATTTTCATTTTATGTAAACCTGGTAAATCAGCTACATCCATGCAAAATTTCATTTAAATCGGACCAGTGGTTCTTGCGTTATTGAGTAGCACACAGACAGACAGAAAGACAGGCACACACCATCTCATTTTTAGCCTATTTTCAATTTTGAAAAAAAAAAAAAAAAAAAAAGGCTTATGAGATCACCTTTTGTCCGTGTGTGTGTGCGTGTGGGTGTGTGTGTGTGTGTGTGTGTGTGAGGTGTGTGTGTGTGTCCCCCTAATAAATTCTAAACGGCTGGAGCGATTTCAATGAAACTCGGTAAGTTCATAGCACTATTCTGGGTGACCCCGACCGTGCCCTTCAAAGTTTGTTACGTCTCACCAATCCAACATGGCGGCTGTGCCAAATATTTCACCAGCATTCAATATCTCCGAAACTATTACCGATATCATCCTGGAATATTTTACGGTGATAAAGGGTACTACTAGAAGTTCACCTATGTGACATTTGAAAACCTGGTAACTACAAAACCAACATGGTGGCCAAGCGAAGTTGCGACATTTAAATAGACGTTTCTCGCTAATTAACCAACCAAACGCAATGAAACTTGGTACAGTATATGTTTATACACATTGTAATGCACCGACATCTAACTTCGTTCAATTGTTTACATAACCTCAAGATGGCGACTGTGCGAAATATTTCATCGGCATTCTATATCTCTGAAACTATTACCGGTATCACCATGAAATTTTGTACGGAGATAAAGGGCACTACTAGAATTTCATGAATGCGACTTTCATAAACCGGTTAACTACAAAACCAACATGGCGGCCATGCGAAGTTGCGACCTTTAAACAGACGTTTCTCGCGATTTAACCAACCAAACGCAATGAAACTTGGTACAGTATATGTTTATACACATTGTAATGCACCAACATCTAACTTCGTTCAATTGTTTACATAACCTCAAGATGGCGCTCTGCGAAATATTTCACAGGCATTCTATATCTCTGAAACTAATACCGGTATCACCATGAAATTTTGTACGAGGATAAAGGGTACTTCCTAAAGTTCATCTATAAGACTTTCAGAAACCGGTTAACTGCAAAACGAACATGGCGGCCAAGCGAATTTGAATGTTTTAAATAGACCTTTCTCGCGATCTAACCATCCAATTGAAATGAAACTTAGGACAGCATATTTTTATACACATTGCCATGCACTGGTATCTAATTTAGTTTCATTGTTTTTATAACCTCAAGATGGCGGCTGTGCGAATTTCGAAAATTAAGTTTTTATTTCTTGTGTTCTAATCATGCGACTGAAATCAACATTTGCATCATCATATAATAGTACATAACTATATGGCCTACATATATTAAAATCCAACATGGCGACCATCCGAAATATTTAGATAGTTCTCAATATCTATTAATCTACTACAGCAATCAAACTGAAATTTTGTAAGTGTATATAGGCTATAAGGATAAGTTCACCTATGGGACGTTCAATAATCTGGCGAGCACATATCCAACATGGCGGCGAAGCGAAATTTAAATATTTAAATGGACGTTTCTTGCGTTTTAACCATCCGAGCGCAGTGAAACTTGATACGGTATATGCTTATACAAATTTTAATCGACTGGCATCTAATTCATTTAAATTATTTTCATAGCCACAAGATGGCGGCTGAGCGAAATTTTAAAATTCCGCTTTATTTCTTGTGTCCTAATCAAGCGATTGAAGTTTGAATAAAACACCTACACAACAATCTTCATGTAATAGTACATAAATCTAAGGCCTGTAATATAAAAATCCAAAATGGTGACCATCCCAAATATTTAGACGGCATTAGATATTAGTGGGATATATGAAAATAGGCTGTTTAGTTCTTCACGGAACTACTTGTTCTCATTACTGTCTGGTTTGGGAATCGTTTTATCTTTATTTCTATGTTTGGCTATAATTTGGTCTATTTTGCTTGGCGGGAAATTGTTTTCCTTTGCTATTTGTTTATTGGTTGTTATTTCCTTATTATAGTTGTCTTTTGACATGGGTATATTTAAAGCCCTGTGCACCATTGAGTTGAATCCCGCTAATTTGTGCGTAAAGGGGTGATTAGACTGATTATCGATTGTATCTGAGGTTTGTGTGGCTTTTCGGAATATGGAATATGACAGTTCGTTATCTTTACGTGCAATAGTTATGTCGAGATAATTTATTTTTCGGTCTGTTTCGGATTCCTTGGTGAATTTTATTGAGTGGTGTAGGCTATTAATGGATTGGGGAATTGTTTCTTCGCTTGTTAATTCAGTATCGTAGATGCAAATTACATCATCTACGTATCTTTCCCATATTACTATTCCCTTTGTTGAAGTCTTTTCTAAAAACTCATTTTCTAGTGCATTAATGAAGATGTCAGCGATTAATCCGCTTAGTGGTGAACCCATCGCTAATCCTTCTGTTTGTGTGTACATTTTATTGTCGAATTGAAACGCGTTTTGGCCGAGGACGACCCTCAGTAGTCGCACGATCCCTTTAGTTTCTTTTTCCGAATTGTTGGATTTTAAGTTATTTTCGATAGTGTTGATTGCATCATTAATAGGAATATTGGTGTACATGTTAGTTACATCGAAAGATACTAGCCTCAAGCTAGGTTTCAATTGTAGGGTGTTCAATGCTGTTACTAATTCCGTTGTGTTCTTTACAGATTTGTTTTTGTCGTTGGAAAGGCGGTGTTTTAAGATTTATAGTAGCACTTTGCTGATTTTGTAGTTAGGAGCATTCCTACAATTGACTATTGGTCTACTGAGCGACGACAATGCCCGCAGGCAGCCAGCAACCATGTTCCGACTACGTTGTGTTGTGTTGGTGTAGGTTATTGTTGCTGCATTTACTGTATGTTAGCGTTGTATTAAGTTTATCTTGTGTTTTACAAGAGGAGATGTGTGAGTGCAGTGCAATAAACTGTTCAAATATTAGAAGCATATTATATCAGTGTTGTCTATGTAATCTATAAATAGGGTCGCTTATCATTCGGAGTGTGTCCAATTATATTGGGCGGGGATTAGCAATTACATTCCTACTCCCTGAAATAAACACATGAATAATTTAACAAATAATAAAACACTTCTCACATTAAAGGGGGGAGAGGGGGTGGGGGTGTGAGAAGTGTTTTATTAAGTGTAAAAATAACTTTCGTAATATGAATTATAAACATACAATATTGTTATAAGAAGACTTTACAAAGGGTACCTGTTTTATTAAAGAAGATACATATATGACCGTATAATTATTGTTTGCAACGTGCGAGGAGTTATTGATGTCAAACTTTTGTTGCAAGGGTCCCGTTTCATTATACAAAACACTTGGTTGCATTCATAATTGAATGGTGTTATGCAGAAAGCGACCAACCAACAAAAATCTAAAAATTGAGTAAAGACATTGTCTGGATAACTATGTTCTATTCCTACGATCTTCAGAAAGCATCCAAGCTCCATCTGCACTGTGATACGCTCTGCAGGCAGAAAATCCAAACCACAAACTGCTGTCCTTAAATTCCTGGTCTGCAGAAAGCGACCAAGCTCCTTGGTCTAAGAGTAACATTAATTCGAATTATGCAGAAAGCATCCAAGTGGGTTGGTCGCTTTCTGCTTAATTCAACTTGAGTAAATGGAAGTTCTTTGACTTGCTGAAACTGTCTGCTGCACTGCGAGAATTTAAGCGGAGAGTTCGAACGACATCTTACGAACAGTGATATTCGCGGGAAGTCTATTGTTAGTGCACTGTTAACTAGTTTCCAACTCATGAATAATAAAGGCAGTAGAGGTCAATTTCTGGTTGACCTTGCCTTAAAGGAATTCGTGAAACATCAATAGTTACAGACAAAGGAACGGAAGAAAATGCACTGAACAAGGTAAGCACCCGATGAACTACAGTAGTTACATAGGTTATGTCAAGAATTAAACAAAGTGTGCATTATATTCATGTGATTTATGATAATGGTTTTACAATTAATAATGTTCTATGCAATTAAGAAATGCAAATTAATTACATTTATTTAACCAAGTCATTAAATATTATTATCTAATTAATAATATAGGGCTTGTGACAAAAAGTATTAATCGATCAGCAGTTAGTGAGGTTTAAGCCCTCTATTATTATTTATTACCTACTTTCTTGTGATTTAAAACATTTTCTTACAAGATTCATTAGTAAACTACGTCTGCAGAAGCTCGGTGGAGTTAGCTTCATATTTATACACATAAAGTTTCATTATTGCTTTTTAACTTACAATCCTTTTAATGTTGCAGGAAAAGTCACAAACAGATGGTAGTGTATCTAATGGTTCTAAATGTACTGAAGATCAAAATGAAAGTGACATCATTGTTTTTTCGGGACTAGTCGGTGAAAATGGGGAAGTAATTCCTGAAAATATTCCTGATCTGTCAGATTTATGGCAGGACCCAAACAATCATTCCAGAGAGGTAAGCGTAACGTATTGCTGTTAAAGGAAATGGAGATTATCCGTATGCTTTATTAAAGTACCTGTTGTACATAACATTATATTTTGCAGGTTAATAGAATGGATTACCCTGATTATAGACCGGAATCATCAAATTCGGTTAAAGAAGAGGACACGGAGGTGTCAGTTCTTATTTTTGTTCAAAAATATTTCAGTGGTTAACGTAATGTTTAAATTTAAATAGAACTGTTCACTGATTATATTTCTTGTTTACAGGAAAAGAGATGTAATCTGACGACAGGACGTAAACCTAGAGGTAGGAAAAGAAAAATTGAGAGTGAAAGACGAGAGGACAAGAGAAGAAAGCGAAACTGGAATGAATCATACCACAACTATAAGCATCGATACGTCGAGTCAAAGGTGTTTGCAGATCACGATTGTCACTGCCCTCTTCAGTGCAATTTCAAGGCTAGTGTAGATAACAGAAAGGAGGAGTTTGAAAGATATTGGAATTTAGGAGAATATACAGCACAGAAGGCATTCATTGCAAGCCTAGTGACAGAACATCCAAAGAAAAGGCAATATGGACAAGATACAACCAAGAGACAGTTTTCACGAATATATTGTCATCAGTTCGAGTATGCAGGAATATGTTTTGCAAAACGCTGTGTGTTTCTCCATGTAGAATAAATACTGCTCTCAAGAAAGCACATGGGCCTCTGAATGACCAAAGAGGGTTGAAGCAAGGAGGCTGGAATAAGATATCAGCTGATAAAGAGGGAAAGGTCGTGGCCCACATTAATGCAGGTGCGTTGTATCTGCAGAATATTTGCCACCAGGGATGACGTTAGAAAGTATGTATGCTGTTTACAAAAGTGAGACAGATGATCCTGTATCTCTTGCAAGATATAAGAGAATTTTTTATGATAAATTCAATCTTAAATTCAAACCTCTCAAAAAAGACACTTGCAATACATGTGATAAGCTTCATGTTCAAATGTAGACTAATGGACCAGATCGTGACAGGCTTAAATTGGACCTAGAAAAACACATCAGTTTGGCTACTGATGCTCAGGCCAAAATGAAGAGTGATCTACTGAAAGCGAGTGGAGTGTACTGACACAGAATGCTTAACCTTTGATATGGAGAAAACACTGCCCATGCCTCGTATACCCACCAATGTAATGTTTTACAAGAGACAGCTGTGGCTTTATAATCTCAGCATACATAGTGGCAAGACAAACAAAGGCTACTGTTATATTTGGGTGGAGGGTCAAGCTGGAAGAGGAGCCCAAGAGGTCGGATCCTGTCTGCGAAGGCATATTACTACATCATTGGCGCCAGAAGTTGAAAATCTGATATTATGGTCCGACTCCTGTGGTGGACAAAATAGAAATATCAAAATTGTACTTATCATGAAAGAAATTCTCCACAATCATCCAAAATTGAAAACAGTAACTTTTAAATATTTAATCCCAGGACATAGCTACCTTCCAAATGACAGGCAATTTTCAGATATAGAGAAGGCTTTGAAGCATCAGCAAAGGTTGTACACTTCTGATGATTATATACAAGTAATGAGAACTTGTAGAAAGAAGAACCCTTTTGTGGTAACCAGTATGGATAATGAAGACTTCATAGGGACGAAGAAAATTGAACAGAACATTACCAACAGAAAGACAGCTGAAGATAATAGAAAAATAAACTGGTTGAAAGTGAGACAAATAAAACTTAATCAAGAGGAGCCTTTTCGCCTGTATATGAAGACTGAATTTGGAAGTGAAGATGAACTGGTTGTAAATCTAATGAAGACAACACGGGGAAGGCCCAAAGGTCTGTGGGAGTTGGTTCCATTGTGGCCAAATGGAAAACCAATAACCATAACCAGCTAACAGATATTGAATCCATCTTGCATCTAATTCCCCCTGATACAATTGACTACTTTAAGAACCTCAAGTCTTCAAATGGCTCTTCTGAAGAAGATATTGATGGTTTCAGTAAGTCTCTTGATTTTGACATTGAACAAAGTTAGATTCTTAACAAAGTTATAGACATGTAACAAAGATCACACATGTATATATTTTATATTTAAAAATTTGTAATTATGCACCCAAAATATTATGTTCATTGTGTTTAGTTTATGTATGTGGATTAACACAGTGATGTATAACATTATGCAATACTCAGTAAACACGAATGCTAGAAAAAGTAGCATGTAGAATAACATTTTCTTAAAACCATTTTTTGCAGAAGGCATCCAACCCACATTAATTTAACACAAATCAAATAAATGTAATTGGAATATGAAAAATTACTGTGAATTAACCACAAATGCATTCTACATACTTTATTTTGCTTCAAGTTTACATTATTTTTGCTTCAAATTTCATAATGTCTAAGAACTTTCAGATCCACTTTTCAGCCATTTTAACTTCTGTGGCTTGGATGTCTTCTGCATAACACCATTCAATTGCCACTTATGTATGTATTGCACCCGTTGACGCATGTTTGCTCAGACAACAGAGATTAAAAGTGATGCTGAAATGTAACTGAACATACCCTGCGAGCGGCGGGAAGAAGCTGAAGCAATATCGCTTATGATTATATTTATTCTTATTTTTCACAATCCAAAAATCAACTATAATTATAACCAAGTAATTCTGCATATTTGAAGTACAGCATACTTCGTAAATCGACGAAACTATCAATTTACGCGGCCAGCTCATGTACTGAAAGCATGGCATATTTGGTAACACCAGTTCCTATTCGTCTGTGGAAGAGACAACATGTGCATGATGGAGCACAAGTGAAAGGAAACCATGTGGCAGGAAAAAACTGCGAATAACTTTCTTATGGATAGCCATCATGGCATTGTGTAATAATTGAAGGATTGAAGACATTCACCACTACGAAAACTGTGAAGTATTTTTCATTATTATCCGAGGTGAAATGAAGGACTTGTGTGAAGAAAACTTTGCGACCGTATGGTCTCATTCTCACACACACACACACACACACACATATTTAATTGTTCTATAAACTGTGTATTTAACTAACTTTATAACTGTTAAACAGATTCCCTCGGGTGTAGGGTGTGGTAGCTATGTAGAGATGAAACGATTAGCTCAGGACAGGGAGGCATGGAGGGCTGCATCAAACCAGTCAAAAGACTGAAGACTCAAACAACAACATAACTGTACAAAATCTACAAGTACAATCTTTATTTGCCGGATGGGCAGCATTTTGATTTAATTGTGATAATATTTTCTTGTGTAAATATCAGTGCAAGTCACGAGTGAGTGTTGCACAAGCGACAGAGGCTAGAGCCAGTGGCGGAGTGAAAATGGGCATTTTTTTTACCGCATATTAGCTGCAGTGCGCGACAGTTTTATTTAATTATGTGCTACATTTTTACCAACGCTAACATCGCAATAATGATAAACCAGCAGATCTTCAGATACAACACCAATCACACGATGGCATGTGATTGCTAAATCATGCATGGGGAATTGGCGACGGAGGATGTCCAGACACAAATGGTAACCTAAAGCCATACACGAGACCGCATACAACATCTCATGGCGGGACTCGAACCAAGTGACGCTGAATCTGTAAGTCAGACCAAATATTTATAGCGTATTGTAAGAGTGGAAAACAGTAGACTTAGTTTATTTTGGTTTCATTTATTTAGTGCACAATGCCGGTAGCTAATTATAAGACGCGTGTGGAAAATATAAGTTTATTAAACATTTATAGAAGCCAGGAAGGCTGGATTTTCAATGCTCATTCGTATCATTTAAAAACTTGTATTATCAACTTTTATTTTGTCAGGCTGATGACAAATAAACTAGTTTGACAAATGTTAAATCAAGGCCAAGGTTACGAGCCAAGTTCACTACACAGCACACTCGATTCTAGGCAGTTGATTAATATTTTGTTTTAGAAGGCTGTGAGATTCTTGACATTATTACAAGTGGAATGCAGAGTTCCGTTATTCACATTTATTGGCCAGAACAATACTTGAAAACAGGTTTATTTCTTTTAAGAGAAGCCACGCAGGCAATGAATGCAATTGTATTTTGTAACCAAATGAACGCAGGTTCGATTTATTCAGGGAACAGGCAATTTTATAAACACACACACACAGTTAGCTTGTATCAGAAACCTTCATGTTTATTTAAAGCGTTGTCAGGATGTGTTTTTATACACATAATCTTTATTACCAGCAATTCAAACGTGTAACAATTAGGATTCCACAGTTTTGTAAATTAAGAATATTATATGAGTCGTGACGGTGGATTAATACCTCCGACATTGTTATTTTGGTTATATTGGTGGTAATGAACTAACTATAGTCGTACCAAAACCGAAGGCGCCTGGATCAATGGATCCGAAATAAGAGTAAAGTAATTGGTGAAGACATAGGATGTCTAATAAGTGTGATGAAATATTGGTGAAGACACAGGGTGTCTCGTAAACTATTGAACTATTGAGTTATTTGCTTAAGTTGGATACAAACGTTACCTGAATACACTGAACGCATTTAAAGGTCCATAAACTGAACAACAATACTGGCAGGAATAAATAATTGTGTGAAACTTTAATAATCAAAAATAGGGTTTAGAAAACTAACAAATCTTATAAATTCCCTCTGAACCGAAATAAAATTTTTAAACATTAAAAATAAACTATTTTTCTGGACCAAATGTTAACACTTAGATATTGTTAAGCTGTTGTAGATACATTTTGATACATTTTCACATGAATAGTCGACCACTAATTGGTGATGTGATAACTGTAGCACCCACATCAGATTAGTAGCAATATGAGTCGATGTAATTGTTTAATTACTATCGCATTTGCAGGCATTCCTATATTTTCTATTTTCTTAACACTTTGACACTATGACCGTTTGTTACAAACAGTAACAAATCGAGTACGTAGGCAGTGCCAATTGCACAACCATAGGAGTGCTGAATTATTGTATGCATTTGTGTTGTATTAGCATAATTTTTTTATTCAGCAACATTGTGCACATAGCTTGATTTTCTTAGTAATAAACGCATCTCGTTTATTAATTAATGATAGTTAGGACTAGCTAAAACTTAACTCTAAAGATAAATGTATGAGATGGCACCATCTTAGCATAGGACAAATTTTCCCCTTGCTACTAAATGTAAATGTTCTAGTATTTGTAAACAAGTAAATGTCTTGCTTTGCTGTAGATTCTTTTGATGTTTGATCCACCCGTAAGTTATTTCGATGTAATTGCTTAGGGCCGATCTTACGTGCCATTCTCTTAGCTTGTTCATTTTGTCAAATTTTGTATTAGGACCATGAGAGCAATTTAGATCTTGTTTAGGACTTTTTTCATATTTCTTTCAGGGCAGAATATTATCGGACTAGCCGTTTGCAACTCTCATGCTAGGTTAGGGATCTATTCTGAAAAAAATGTATTTGTGATTTTAACCTAAGACTGACCTCTCTTTTCTTGTTTAGTTTTGTTATCGATGCATTCCTCTGAGCTGGTTAAAGATCGAACCTCGCTAATTCCCTACACCCCCGAGTGCAGACTTTTGTGCTACACCAGCCTATGAATGTATCGTCCCCCATACTTGTGTGTTAACTGGAAGAGGGTCTCGGAAGGGTCATTTGAAACCGGTGGCTCCTTGAAACCTTCGGCCAGCGGGCACATATAGTACGTTGGCACCCAACGTGGGGCATCGAAACTTGTGTTCGATCTCCATGATTCGTTTGTTTGTGAGGATTTTATTTTGTTAGCAAATCGAACAGATTAGTAACGAATCGAGATTTCGTACTAGTGTTTTGGAAGGCTACATGGCATTCTTATTTCAGAATTAAGACCATGAGGCTAGGTAACATTTATTAATGATAATAAGTTGAGGATTTGATTTGCAGTTATCCTAGAGTAAATGTTATTTTGGTTGTTGTCTTGATGTCATTTAAATTTTAGCAGAGGTTCAGCTGTTATCATCGAATGGATTTATGAAGGAATGGATTTTCTACTGTTTTCCAACTCAAATCATTGTTAAGGCATATGAAGTTGTTAGTTCCCCGTATTTCTCCAATTGAAGATATTATGTCTGCGCAAGAGACAGCCGAGTTGTTGGCAAACTTGCCTGCCCTACTGCACAATCTGCAGGTGTCGATGGACAATTTGACACGTAACAATAATGATCTCAGGGCCGATATAAACAATGTTACTGAAAACATAAACAATGTTAGGACAGATTTGGCTCAAAATAATGAAAACTTAAGGGCAGATATTAATAATGTTACTGAAAACATAAACACTGATACAGAAAATGTAAACACTGTTAGGGCAGATATGGCTCTAAATAACGAAACTTTGAGGGCAGACATGAATGAGAACAGTAACACTGCTACAGCTACTCTGTTACAAACTAGTAACATCATTACTACAAATATTAGAGCTGGCATGACACTGTTAAACAATAACATTAGGGCAGATATGGCACAGAATGTAGTTGAAGTGCGAGAGGACATTGCAAACGTTAAAGCCGAAGTTTCTGTCACAATCAATAAGGTTAGTGTTGATTTGCCTGGAGAGATGGAAACTTATCGCACGGAATATCACGCACACTTAGAGGGAATAAAACAGGAGATACGCACAAATCGATCTGATATAAATCAAAATCTCAAAGACGCTCAGACGGAGATGAACGATAACATCGAATCAGTCAGGAGTGAAGTCGCTAATGCAAAATAAATCGTTAGTACTAGGATTAACTCCGTGGGACAGCGTATGGAAGAAGTTAACACGTACGTGGGTGTGTTAAAAGCTGATGTGGCTATAGTTAACTCTGGATTAAAACTAACTAGAGGCATAGCATTTGCCGTACACATGAATACCAAACGTGTAGCAATCAAAGTAGAGAAGGTGGAGGCTGAAGTCAGCAAAATAAAACACGACATAGCTACATATATTGAAGCGATTCGAGAGGAAACTCGTGAGAACAATCACAGATCCAACCAATACGTAGCAAAAACATTAGATGCTTACCTTGAGGAACAGGATGGGAAACAGAAAGAATTTGATAATCGCATTGAAGGAAGATTTGAGCAGATAGAATCACAGGTGAATGCTATAATTAATAAGCAACCTGAGAAAGTGTTAGAATACGCCGAAATGGATGAACGCATCAATCGTCTATTAAAACCTAATAGAGAGGGTGTACCATCTACAAACACTGCGACTAACATACTGAAACCGAATGTTCCAATGGAAAACCAAGGTTATAATCCATTTAGGACAACATCACAATTTGTGACACCGAATGCTAACATAACGCCGAATTATGGGCTGACACCTAACTTTAATGTCACGCCGAACTATGGTCAAACTCAGTACTCGAATATTGTGTATTTGAGAAGCCATGAAGATCGACCGGCAAAATTCAATAATTCCAATTCCGTTACACCGGTAGATTTTCTGAGAAACTTGGAGTCTTACATGAGAGAAACTATGGTAACACCAGACAGGGAGTTACGGACTGTCGAAAAATACCTAGAGCACAGCCCGTTAACCTGGTTCAAGGCATTCAGATACTCATTCCACAATTGTCAGGAATTTAAAGTAGCATTCCTTAAGACTTATTGGTCTTTGGAACGTCAGCAAAATATAAGGGCTGAAATGTACAATAAGTGGTACGCTAGTACTCAAACGCCTAAGTACGCTACCTACTTCGCAAGTCAGCTTTCGAAATTGCAATGTTTGGAACCCCCGTTGTCCGAATTAGAACTTGTCCAAACCATTAGAAGACAATACCCTATGGAAGTACAAAGGATACTCATAGCGTCAGATGCAAATACATTTATGAAATGTGACGAAGTTCTTAGAAAACTGGATAGCAGTCACGAACAATTTGCACCTACACCTAAACACAGGAGCACCTAAATGTAACTTCAGTGGACAGAACCAGTCAGACTGTACAAACTACAGAAAATCGTCGAACAAATAATCGTCAAAATCACGAGGGACCAGATAGAAGGAGAGATTTCCGTGATTATCGTAAAGACAATACACCTTATGCGAGGAATCGTCCATTTGACACAATCAACAAGAATTACCAGAACCGATATCAAAATAGAACCAACAATTACAACAACAATCGTCATAGTAACAACAATAACAACGCTAATTTCAACCGAGGTTATAGAGGACAGCCACGTGATCGTAGAGATCGAAATAACCGATACACTGATAATCCCAGAAGAGATTACAGACACAGTGGCGGTTACCGAAGAGAAAATGATTCTCGTTTCCAATACGATAATGATTGGAAAGGTAGGGCTAATGAAAGTCGACGATACATTCAGGAACGAAGAAGAAGAAATGCAGAAGACGAAGAAACAGACAGGAGAGGAGATGGAAATGACAAATGTCGTGAGAACAACAGGAAAGTTACGACAGCTGATGTTCACAACATTGAGATTGAACCAGCAGGTGAAGACAATCGCATGAGTGATGAAGAATATCACAGGATCACTGACAGAATGGATCGTGCACGGAGTCAAACCAAGGATTGGTAATTGGCTGAAATAAAAATTGACTTCCACAATTTTTATTTACTTGACGTGGAGATGTATGCGCCCGTTGACGCATGTTTGCTCAGACAACAGAGATTAAAACTTATGCTGAAATGTAACTGAACATACCCTGCGAGTGGCGGGAAGAAGCTGAAGCAATATCGCTTATGATTATATTTTTACTTATTTTTCACATTCCAAAAATCAACTATAATTATAACCAAGTAATTCTGCATATTTGAAGTACAGCATACTTCGAAAATCGAAGAAACTATCAATTTACGCGGCCAGCTCATGTACTGAGAGCACGCCATATTTGGTAACACCAGTTCCTATTCGTCTCTGGAAGAGACAACATGTGCATGATGGAGCACAAGTGAAAGGAAACCATGTGGCAGGAAAAATCTGCGAATAACTTTCCTATGGATAGCCATCATGGCATTGTGTAATAATTGAAGGATTGAAGACATTCTCCACTACGAAAACTGTGAAGTATTTTTATTATTATCCGAGGTGAAATGAAGGACTTGTGTGAAGAAAACTTTGCGACCGCATGGTCTCATTCTCTCACACACACACACACACACACACACACACATATTTCAGTGTTCTATAAACTGCGTATTTAACTAACTTTATAACTGTACAAAATCTACAAGTGTTGTTGTTTGAGTCTTCAGTCTTTTGACTGGTTTGATGCAGCTCTCCATTCCTCCCTGTCCTGAGCTAATCGTTTCATCTCTACATAGCTCCGACACCCTACATCCGAGGCAATCTGTTTAACATATTCTAACCTTGGTCTACCCCTACAGTTTTTGTCCTCGACCCTTCCTTCCATAACTAAGCTTGCTATTCCTGGGTGTCTTAGTATGTGTCCTACCAACCTATCTCTTCTCTTCATTAGCAGTCGCCAGAAACATCTCTCCTCTCCCACTCGTCTTAATACCTCTTTGTTTGTAACCCTATCTACCCATCTGATCTTCATCATTCTCCTGTAACACCACATTTCAAATGCTTCAATTCTCCTCTTTTCTGCTGCACCAATAGTCCAAGTTTCACTTCCATAGAGCGCCACGCTCCAGACAAAGGCTTTCAAAAATGACTTCCTAATACCTAAATCTATATTCGATGTCAACACATTACTTTTTTGTAGAAATGCTTTCTTTGCCTGAGCCAACCTACTTTTAATATCCTCTACAAGTACAATCTTTATTTTCCGGATGGGCAGTATTTTGATTTAATTGTGTTAATATTTTCTTGTGTAAATATCAGTGCAAGTCACGAGTGAGTGTCGCACAAGCGACAGAGGCTAGAGCCAGTGGCGGAGTGAAAATGGGCAATTTTTTACCGCATATTAGCTGCAGTGCGCGACAGTTTTATTTAATTATGTGCTACATTTTTACCAACGCTAACATCGCAATAATGATAAACCAGCAGATCTTCAGATACAACACCAAACACGCGATGGCATGTGATTGCTAAATCATGCGTGGGGAATTGGCGACGGAGGATGTCCAGACACAATGAAATGGTAACCTAAAGCCATACACGAGACCGCATACAACATCTCATGGCGGGACTCGAACCAAGTGACGCTGAATCTGTAAGTCAGACCAAATATTTATAGCGTATTGTAAGAGTGGAAAACAGTAGATTTAGTTTATTTTGGTTTCATTTATTTAGTGCACAATGCCGGTAGCTAATTATAAGACGCGTGTGGAAAATATAAGTTTATTAAACATTTATAGAAGCCAGGAAGGCTGGATTTTCAATGCTCATTCGTATCATTTAAAAGCAGGTATTATCAACTTTTATTTTGTCAGGCTGATGACAAGTAAACTAGTTTGACAAATGTTAAATCGAGGCCAAGGTTACGAGCCAAGTTCACTACACAGCACACTCGATTCTAGGCAGTGGATTAATATTTTGTTTTAGAAGGCTGTGAGATTCTTGACATTATTACAAGTGGAATGCAGAGTTCCGTTATTCACATTTATTGGCCAGAACAATACTTGAAAACAGGTTTATTTCTTTAAGAGAAGCCACGCAGGCAATGAATGCAATTGTATTTTGTAACCAAATGAACGCAGGTTCGATTTATTCAGGGAAGAGGCAATTTTATAAACGCACACACACAGTTAGCTTGTATCAGAAACCTTCATGTTTATTTAAAGCGTTGTCAGGATGTGTTTTTATACACATAATCTTTATTACCAGCAAATTCAAACGTGTAACAATTAGGATTCCACAGTTTTGTAAATTAAGAGTATTATATGAGTCGTGACGGTGGATGAATACCTCCGACATTGTTATTGTGGTTATATTGGTGGTAATGAACTAACTAAAGTCGTACCAAAACCGAAGGCGCCTGGATCAATGGATCCAAAATAAGAGTAAAGTAATTGGTGAAGACGTAGGATGTCTAATAAGTGTGATGAAATATTGGTGAAGACACAGGGTGTCTCGTAAACTAATGAACTATTGAGTTATTTGCTTAAGTTGGATACAAACGTTACCTGAATACACTGAACGCTTTTAAAGGTCCATAAACTGAACAACAATACTGGCAGGAATAAATAATTGTGTGAAACTTTAATAATCAAAAATAGGGTTTTGAAAACTAACACATCTTATAAATTCCCCCTGAACCGAAATAAAATTTATAAACATTAAAAATAAACTATTTTTCTGGACCAAATGTTAACACTTAGATATTGTTAAGCTGTTGTAGATACATTTTGATACATTTTCACATGAATAGTCGACCACTAATTGGTGATGTGATACCTGTAGCACACACATCAGATTAGTAGCAATATGAGTCGATGTAATTGTTTAATTACTATCGCATTTGCAGGCTTTCCTATATTTTCTATTTTCTTAACACTTTGACACTATGACCGTTTGTTACAAACAGTAACAAATCGAGTACGTAGGCAGTGCCAATTACACAACCATAGGAGTGCTGAATTATTGTATGCATTTGTGTTGTATTAGCATATTTTTTTTATTCAGCAACATTGTGCACATAGCTTGATTTTCTTAGTAATAAACGCATCTCGTTTATTAATTAATGATAGTTAGGACTAGCTAAAACTTAACTCTAAAGATAAATGTTAGAGATGATGATGATAATTGTTGTTTTAAGGGGCCTAACATCTAGGTTATCGGCCCCTGATAATGTTAGAGATGGCACCATCATGGCATAGGTCAAATTTTCCCCTTGCTACTAAATGTAAATGTTCTAGTATTTGTAAACAAGTAAATGTCTTGCTTTGCTGTAGATTCTTTTGATGTTTGATCCACCTGTAAGTTATTTCGATGTAATTGCTTAGGGCCGATCTTACGTGCCATTCTCTTAGCTTGTTCATTTTGTCGAATTTTGTATTTGGACCATGAGAGCAATTTAGATCTTGTTTAGGACTTTTTTTCATATTTCTTTCAGGGTAGAATAGTATCGGACTAGCCGTTTGCAACTCTCATGCTAGGCTAGGGATTGATTCTGAAAAAAAAAATGTATTTGTGATTTTAACCTGACCTCTCTTTTCTTGTTTAGTTTTGTTATCGATGCATTTCTCTGAGCTGGTTAAAGATCGAACCTCACTAATTCCCGACACCCCCGAGTGCAGACTTTTGTGCTACACCAGCCTATGAACGTATCGTCCCCCATACTTGTGTGTTAACTGGAAGAGGGTCTCGGAAGGGTCATTTGAAACGTGTGTCTCCCCGAAACCTTCGGTCAGCGGGCACAGTATACATGTATATACAGTAGAGTCTCGCAAACTCGGCACTCGGTAACCCGACACTCCGGATTTCTCGGCCACCCTGACAGGAGAAAAAAAAACATGATTTTTGTCTGTTTTTGTGTTTCCGCACAAAGCGTTATTATGTTTTCTTTTCTTTCGTCTTCTCCGTCAATGGAATTATTGACAGTTAAATACGACGCGAAACAAGATGACCTACAGTACATAGTAAGAAGAGTAGCGACGACCTGATAAATACAGGTACTGTGCAGCACTGTAAATGCACAAACTGTTGGCAGTAAGAAGTAAACAAACGGTTCTCACGCAGAGCGTTAGATTTATTTGATTGTGCATTCTCCGCAATTCTGTTTCTTCGCCGTGTTCGTGACGAGGCTACAAGAAACAGGTTTCAAAGCGAAAAGCAAAAGAACATTGCTTGCTTTTTTGTAAAAAGGTAAATGGTAATTTTCATTAAGTGAAAAAACTATTTGCCTACGGGAATTGTTTTGTACATACACTGTAAATGTAATCGGTATTCTGCCCGAAGGCAGGTCCGAGCCTCCGAAGAGGCTTCCCCCAGCCGGAGTTTACGTGCGGTAGGGTGGCCAGGGCCTTTCCGCTCCTCCTTATGTTGGCCAACAGCGCGCAGTACCTAGAACCGGCATACCATCCAAGTTCCGACTGAGCCCAATGTTGCTTAACTGCGGAGTTCCCATGGGATCCGGTGTTTCAACACGGCTAGGCCGTTGGCCACATATACTGTACAGTGTACATATTATACAAATAACTTGTAGGCCTAGTTTTTCTATGTTTTCTTGTATAATTTACAGCAATATTTTTTCCCGTGATTTTTATACAGTACAGTACTGAACTATATATTCAAGTACTGTAATTATAGTGGCTTAATCGTTTTAAAACTTGTGTTTCTGTTAAAAACAAATAAATGTATTGCATTGCATTACTTTTAAACCAAAACAAGCAGCTTATTTCTTCTTTTTAACACATTTCCCGATAACCCGGCATTTTCGCGAACTCGGCCACCCTTCGGTCCACATTAGGCCGAGTTTGCAAGACTCGACTGTATTCACATTCACTCGCAATCTTATGTGAATTATACTGATGTTTCCATACATACAACACGGTTGACAATTTTAACGACGCACTAACTGGTTGGCACATGATACAAAATTCACACTCCATATTTCGGAAGAGAATTTGTTTTACTCATTTCAAATTTAAAATATTTGTTGATATTCGGCACTTGTTTTTCTAAACTATTTAACTGTCTATATTTTTGAATTTTAATATAAAGCTCAATATTTTATTTTATTTAAACTTACTAATTAAAATGTCTTATTTTTCTAACTGTATTTTGAAAATGCAATGTGAAGCCCAATATTATATTTTATTTTATTTATTTACACTTAATATTACATTGTGAGGATAACCATTTTTATAGTTTTATTTCATTATTTTAATTACAATTTATCTCATAAACATTTTTCACATCAAACAAACATTAGACTTAAGTACATCTCTAGTATTTTATTGTATTCTTAATTGACCTGAAAGAGACCTCAAAGTCAGGTCGAAACCAAGTCCCCGATCCTTGGATGTTACGGGTAAACACGAGAACCACTGTATGTATTTTGATGCGGTTTTCACCATCCTGTAAAGGATATCTCGAGGAAGGTTTCTGTAGAAAATCATTTATTTATGACCAAAAGAAGTCAAGCACTAACGATTTCAGTGAAAAGGTCGAATAAACTGGCGTCCGTGCGCTTTTTAAGCTTTCTCTGGGCAAACGGTTAAAAATATCTAAATACTATGAGTGTAAGAATTGTTCAACATGAAAAGTTCTACAAAGAAAGCCCGGGAGAGCATATCTCTATCTTCAATACATCGCCTACTATAAGTGTTTTTACGTTTTCATTCTTTCCAACGATGCCCATTCAGTTACTCAGGCGACAGTTTACGAGCTAGCTAGGGGCGAGTCTATCACACCAGTTACAGCTTAGATAGCGGACGAGCTTATTTCCCCAGATACAGCCAGCAGCAAACTGTCGAGTCGTGTTGAAATTAATTGTACCTCCCTGCCCAATCTAATTGGGTACACTTGTGTTGACCGACTGAAAAGGGATTCTTTTAATATTGTGACCGTAATCACACGATCGGCAAATCCTGAGAGTCGAGAGCACCGATCGAGGATCGAACTCGGGAGAGTGGACGTAGCAAGAGCATGCCGGTGACATATGAGTTAGAAGACGAAGTGAGAAAATGAACTATGCTCATTTATTATAAGAGATTTGTCTACGGAAAATTGCCTGAAATTATAAACATATTTTTGGGAGAACAATTAACAACCCCGATGGAAGATTAAAAATGCATGAACGTATGATACTGACTCAACTGGAGCTCGTCATCTAGATAGTATGGTCGACCGAGAAGACAGTACATTTACAACTGAGGGGGACGAGTAATCAGCCTTCTCTCGAACGCAGATTTTGGAGTTCGTAAAAAGGACATTACCTAGTGAATAGAAAGTGAATCGGAAGTACATCCGAGGGATTATAAGGCATCGCGAGCGTAAACAACGCTATTTTCAACTGAAATCGAGCGATAAAATATCTCGAGTATTATATTTGAGTGAAGACGCCATTATGTGAATGTTGTTTTATATAATGATGACAGATAAGAACTTGTGAGAGAAAGGACACGAAACGTGTGAGTTATAAAAGGGTAAACATTAAAACTGTAAAACTGTAGTCTGTATGATTTCTTGAACGGTGTTTTTGTGTAAGAGTGAGAAGTAGGCTGAGAGGAATTTCTCATTTTTACGTGTGTTTTGTTGAGCGCACGGTGGCATTAAACTCTTGTTAAATGCTTTATAGTATAAGTTAAGTCAGTGCGCAGAGTTCAAGGTCACCACCAGATTGAGCATCGTATCACTTCATAGCTTCATTGCAAAATAATTGTTAAATTCCGCAACGTGGCATCGACTGCAAATTCCTGGATGACGGAATGTTAAGTCACATGGTCATGAGTAATGGAGAGATGACCGTTTAAATACCCATCATGGAGGAGCGGATGGCGAGATGATCCCAGCTGAAATGGAGTGCCACTCGAATAGAGAACTGTCTAGTTCTGGGGACAATCACGTACTCCAGACACCTACGACAAGAATACGTGAGTTTTATCTCCTAATGCATTTCCAGTAAAATGTGAGCTTCTGGTTATATTCAGATTAATTATAGGAACCGTAAAAATTCAGACTTTTACGACCGGCGTTGAAATAGGAATCTCTGTTTCGCGGGCTTATAGGCGTGCTACGGTTGTACCAAGCCCTCGTCCTGTCCCGGCTAGACTATTGTTCTGCCGCATACGGTTCAGCAAGGCCGGCAACCTTGCAAATGCTGGACAGTATCCACCATAGTGTCGTTAGGCTGGCTACCGGTGCCTTCCGGACCAGCCCGATATCCAGCCTACTCGCTGAATCGGGTGTTCCACCTCTAAATTATAGACACCAGCATATGCCTTTAGCGTATGCTACCAATGTGCGTTAAATGCCGCAGTATCCGAGCTATGGAGCTCTTTTCAGTACCCAATACCATCAGAGGTACGCCAACCAGCCTCGTACCACTCGGCCGGTTGGTATTAAATTTAGACTCCATAGCTCGTGTAGTGAAATAGGAGTGGCTGTAGGTCCCTAGCGAGGTGCCTCCGTGGCAAGTCCTGCATCCGGAAATTCGTTTAGATCTGCACCGAAGTCCTAAGGTGAACACGGATGCCTCCGCTTATCGGAGGCAGTTCCACAGCATAGTTCACCAATTTCCGGACGCTGGTATTCTATACACGGATGGTTCGAAGGTGGACGAGAGGGTGGGTTGTGCTTACGTTATTGAGGTACAAATACCAAATCTCTTTGTCTAAAGCCTGTAGTGTGTTTACTGCGGAGCTCGTTGCCATCTATGAAGCTCTGCAGTTTGCACTACAGGATGCACGAATCCACTTTCTCGTGTGTACCGACTCTTTGAGTTCGTTGCAGTCAATTGCTACATATTTCCCGCAACATCCCCTAGTGCAGCGATACCACGACCTACTAGCCGCGTTTTGCCGCGCTGACACACGAATCACCTTTCTGCGGCTTTAAGCCACATGGGAATTGCGGGAAGTGAGTTAGCGGATCAAGCTGTAAAAGAGGCGGTATCACTACCACCTCGACCAATGGAGGTACCCGCTAGAGATATTCGCTCTCAGTTACGCCAACAAGTACTGGCATTTTGGGAGAATCAGTGGCTAGCTGATCCACTGCCCAGTAAACAGAGAGCACTCAAGGGAACTACTCGCGTGTGGCGGAGCTCTTACGGTCTCGGAGGGAGTCCGTCATTTTGTGTAGATTAAGGTTAGGTCATACAAGATCCACCCACTCGTACCTAATGAGAAGGAAAGACCCCCCACTTTGTACCTGTGAAGTCGTTTCCACCGTGGCCCTCATTTTTACTGTGTGTGTGTGGATCTTGCTGACTTACGAAGAAACCTTGGTCTGCAGATGACACTCGCATTTATATTAGCCGATGACGCGGTGGCTGCTGATCTCGTCATCCGCTTTATAAGTGAGAGTGGGTTAGGGCCAGCAATCTAAATTTTCCGGTGTACATTGACTCAAACCTTGTTCGTTTTTGAATGATATTTTTTTCCGTATTTTTTATAATTATTAGTTTTATTAAATTTTTTGTTTTATTAATTTTCGGTCTTTTCAATTTAGGTGTCCGCCCCTAAATTTTAAATTCCATTCCAAATTTGTGTATTTTAATCTGTGTTAAGAGGGGCAGATGACCTCGTAGTTCCGGCCCTTAAAACAACAATAACTAACTAACGCCTACTTATCCCTACACCGTGGGTTCGATTCACAACCAAAATAGGATTTTCTTAAATGCGCGGAAATACCACACCAGTCTAACTCGTACGTTGTCGTCCCTTAAAATGTATCACATAATTCCTTTGATATTGTAGAGCAAAATTAGTAAGATCACTGTCACATTTTCCACTGTAAAATATATTAGTATCATCCGCGAATAATTATAGTCTGGCATATATTGCAATTTATTGTCCTATATCATTAATAAAGAATTCATGATGGAAATGAATAAATGTAAAACAAAAATATTGGATTGCATCTGAAATAAATCAGAAACCTCTATGGACATTGGCAGGTTAAAAGCTAAAGGAAGTAGGAGACTTCTGTTACTTAGGTAGCAAAATAACCAGTGATGGACGAAGCAAAGAGGATATATAAAGTAGGTTGGCTCAGGCAAGGAAAGCATTTCTACAAAAGAGGAGTCTATTGACATCCAATATAGATTTAGGTATTAAGGAGTCATTTTTGAAAGCCTTTGTCTGGAGCGTGGCGCTCTATGGGAGCGAAACTTGGACTGTTTGAGCAGCAGAAAAGAGGAGAATTGAAGCGTTTGAAATGTGGTGTTACAGGAGAGTGATGAAGATCAGATGGGTAGATAGGGTTACAACCGGAGAGGTATTAAGACGAGTGGAAGAGGAGAGATGTTTCTGGTGACTGCTAATGAAGAGAAGAGATAGGTTGGTAGGACAAATGCTAAGACACCCAGGAATTGCAAGCTTAGTTATGGAAGGAAGGGTCGTGGACAAGAACTGTAGGGGTAGACCAAGGTTAGAATATGTTAAACAGATTGCCTCGGATGTAGGGTGTGGTAGCTATGTAGAGATGAAACGATTAGCTCAGGACGGTGAGGCATGGAGGGCTGCATCAAACCAGCCAAGAGACTGAAGACTCAAACAACAGCCACAGATCGCTCATACCTCCCAGATGGCAGCGCAAAACAGAACAATACACTGCCTAGGTGACTCCAACTCAAACGGTACACGTCATTGTGTTAGAAACAACATAACGTTTCTACTCACCGTGTAGGCTCCATACAGCAGCCAGACCGCTAATATTATAAATATTATTGTGTACGCCAACAGAAGCTCATTAAATGGTTCGGATTCTGAAACAACATACAAAGAAATTATTACAAACAGTAGCGTATAATTCGCGAACTCAAGCGACGGTGCTGCCGTTAGCTGGAACTAGCGTAAGGGTGATGGAGACATAAACAAACTGATGCTAGAACATAGGTGTGCTCTTCTCTCGTTGTTTCAGTTATTTTCATAACAATTGAGGCTAAAAGGGGAGTAATATAATTGCTCAGTTCCGCTGTGCTCTTCAAATTCAACAATTGCCATATCAATGCATTACTTCCACAAAACGAAAGCTTTTCAGACGGAATGAAGTCGATTACTTCTCGTCGCAAAGCCGATTTCGAAGTACCGGTAGATATGATCGTATGCGGCTGGCATTTTACAAAGGAGAATTATTTATTCATCAATACTATTGAATTTCTTACAATAACCAGTGCCTACTCTACATTCTCGCCTGCACTACAAACTAGGCGACTTAGCAGGGTCGATTTGACAGCTGTTCGTCCCATGTGGCAAAAAATACTTTTAAGGGTCGCTTTATCGTAGGCTTACTTGTAGTTGTCTTTCTTTAACTTGTCTCATTGCTGCTTCAAATCTGTGAAGCTCAGGTCTTCTAAGTTTTCAATCATGTGCCTGTTGAAATTTTTAAAAAATCTTGATAGTCAACTTGTACAGTCTTTGATTTATCTACTTCAACAGTATTAGGCTATATCTTCCTAATTCAAATGTATCTACCTACTGAAGTATGTAAAGCAATGTACCGATTACACGCTTATTACATAGCCTATTCCTCAACAAATTATTTTTTTCTCGGCAACTGGTATCCGAATTTCATTTCGAATCTGGCGAGTGACTCATCTCAAATGACTGGTTTGTAAGCATAAAGCTTCAAGTCTCATAAAACCTTCAGATTCTAACACTTTCCCGCACATAATTATGCGCTTGGCATCTAATTTTGCCGGTCCTTAAACTAGAGCCTAGAATCGCCAACAACATTCAATACATACGTGAAGTCCAAAGCTAATAAACTACACAGGTTGCCTCAATATGGAGCTCTTTGGCGAGGGGACCGCGGGGAGAAGGGAAAGGACGTGACGTCACTAGATTCCTCGTAGCGCGCGAGGCGCGAGATATGCTAGGCAAGTCAATTTTCCCACACATTATATTGTATGGAATGGATTGCAGTGGTTTAAACACGTGTTTTAAGCCTCTTTGTTTATAATCATGCCAGGCCAAAGATGTGCTGTGGCAGTTTGTCACAGTTATTATAAAATTGGAAATGACGTGTCTTTTTTCACAATGCCAAAAGACGCATGCCCTCTCAATCATTGGATTGCTGCATGTAAGCGAAAAGATCATTTCAACCCTCAAACAAGTAGGATATATTCCCTCCACTTTAAGAGTGAAGACTTTGAATAAGACTACAGGGCCGAATTGCTTAATATAAAGCCAAGATTTCCAAGGAATCTAAAACCAAATGGTAAGTGAACCTTGGTGGCCTACTCTTAAGCCTTGATGACCTGCTAGGATGATTTTAAAGCTGTTAATATTTTTGACATATTATTTCGTATATGGTATTTTAGTGGTTGGAGCACTAGCTTTCAAAATACATTGGCTGTATTATCAAATCATAAATGTAAACGGGAGGGTTAGCTTAGTATTTATATTTAAAAAAAGCACTTGCTATATTACTACATTCATCCCACATAAACTTTGTTGTTCTCATATTACTTCCAGCTGTGCCAACGCTACATTTAACTCCAGATCACACCAGTATAGGAGAGTCATCATTAAGGAAGCAAAGATTAATAAAAAGGAACCAGAGGACATTGTTTCAAGATCTACTCAAAGAAGAGACTGAACAAAATTCAGTGAGTGAACCAGAAGCACCACTTCAAACCCATGCAGATGACAACAGGTATGCAATTCTTCTTGAGAAATACAAAAGGGTGTTAGAAGAAAGTGAGCAGTTAAGAAAGCAATGTTTACAAAATAGAGCACAAATTATTGATTGTTAGGAAGTCAACCCGAAGGCTGGTTGGATCCTCAAAAGGCACCGCCATTAGGTTATGTGGGTAGATACCCACAAAAACCCAAGGCAGCGCTATATTGAGGCGTACTAGGCAAGAAGAGGAGTGAGGTAGTTTGCCATTGCCTTCCTCACTGAGTCAGTACAGCAGCACTAACTCTATGAGTAGAACCTTTCACAGCATCCATAGGCACTGACTGTGCTCTGAATGTCATTACTAAGCACCACCCATACCTCAGTAGCTTCCATATAACCATAGCCATGAGTGAGACTGAGACAGTGGTGAAAAGCCACATTTTACTCTAGCCTGTGCCAACAGACAAATACAAATGTACTGCATTCATCAACAGATGGCAAACAGGCCCGAAAATTATTGATTACCAGAAGCAAATTGAGAAACTAGAAAAAACAGTTGAAGAATTATCAGCTAAATTGGGAAAGACCACTCAGATAGAACTGAACCAGCAAGTCATTGGTACATTCTCAGGGGTGCTGAGTAAAAGCCAATTAGATATCATCATCATCAATAAAAAGAAGCACGTTAAATGAACTTCATATGATATTTCGACTGCATTTACCATCAGATATTTCAGCAAACGATGTTACATTTACCTCAGGCAAAAACTACATTACCCTTTACCAGGAATTTCTTCATTGCATAGATGGGCTTCAAGTTTAAATTTGAGAGAAGGGATTCTGGCTGATGTAATTCGTGTAATGGAAGTTACAGGCTACACTATGAATAGTTCTGAAAAACAACAGTTCTCTCGTATGATGAAATGAAAGTGGCAGCTACATATGATTATGATCAAAAAGAGGATGAAATAGTAGGTCCTCATTTATACATGCAAGTTATTATGGCTAGAGGACTTTTTTTTCCAACTGGAAACAGCCTGTGTACCTCGATTTTGACTCTAAAATGACTAAGGATATGCTTGACCGAGTGACTATCGAGCTTGACAACATTGGGTACAATGTGGTAGCCTGTATGAGTGACTGTGGAGGTGAGAACATGGGTTTGTGGAGGGAATTGTCTATCTCAGTGAACTGCTCTTCTTACAAGCACCCAGTAACTCAACAGCCTATATACGTTTTCGCAGATGCACCCCATTTGCTAAAACTTATCAGGAACTGGTTCTTGGATTATGGCTATATTCTAGAAAACGGACAGAAAGTTACCAGTGCTCCTTTGGAAGAATTAGTGAAACAAACCAATTCTGAGGTAAATTCGTGCCATAAACTGACACCGAATCACATACAGTGTGAAAAAACAAAAGACAAAATGTTCGACTAGCAGCACAGCTTCTGTCACACACTACAGCTACAGCTTTAAAGCACTACAAACCAGGTCCAGATAAATTACTAGCAGAGGCAACAGGGGATTTCATAGAACTTGTAAACCAGTGGTATGATGTTATGAATTCATACTGTCCTAACCCGCCTTTACCAACAAAAATAACCTATGGTTTACTAATTGAACAGCAAAATATAATTTTGGACAAGATGGAAAATTTCATGAGCAATTCTCTTTGCATTGGTAAAAATTATTTGCAAATATTCCAAAAAGCAGTCATCATTTCAATAAAATCCCTTCGACTTCTGTACCAAGATATGGCCGGTAGGCATAATATAAAGTACATTCTCACACGTAGGCTAAATCAACATGTACTGGAAAATCTCTTTTCACAATTGCAGACCCGTGGTGGCTTACACGATCATCTTTCTCCCCTTGACTGCATTTACAGACTGAGGATGATTATTTTAGGGAAAAATCCAGGAGTAGTTCAAAAGAAAACAAACACTGCTGATCTTGTTTCAGATGAATATTTAGTTGCTAAAGCACTAAACAAAGCTGGCACAGTGTCTGAATCAAGTAACGTGCTTCCAGAACCAACCTCAGACATCAATTTGAAACCAGAGTCCTTCATTGCCAATATCATGGAACAAAGTGAAGAAGATGGCAAGGCAGGTTATGTATCCCACAAGTTCCAAGATACATTTCCACAACTTGGGAACTTAACCTATGGAATGCAAACTCAACACTATTATGCATTACCAACCTGGATTAAACACTTGTCATGTGGTGGTTTGATCGATCCCTCAGAAATTTGTCTAAACCAATTCCGGCACATTTCAGCAACATTCGTCACATTTCACGGAAAATACGGATTTCAACGAGGCAAGAACGTTCTAAGAAGAACGACAGATTGTTGTCGAGAGAAGTTCCTGACGTACTGTCTGATGTGGTTGAGGCAGCTGTGAGAACAATTTTCTTCATCATATTGAAACATTCCAATTCTATGTTACATAAGAAGAGGTTATTGGAAGTCGCTAACACCCACACCAGCACCACTGATACTGCTTATTATTTATTATTATTATTATTTATTATTCCAACGGCAAAGCCAATATATACATGAAAAATACAACAAGAAATATAACATTAAATAATTAATACATCAAGCAAAGATAGATAATTAACAAATGAATTAACAATAATAACAAGAAGAAGAAAAACTATTATAGGTAACAAAAACAAGCGCAAACTAAAAATAACAACAAATAAGGGTAACAATAATAACAGTAAATGAAAAACAGAGATAGCTAATAAAAAGGAATTGAATTTAACAATAAAATAGTGGTAGAAATGGAAGCAAAGGTTAAAGTCGGCGAAAAGTGACAAGATAAGCCCATGCTGTATCTATGACAAATCTTTGGCTGAACTTAGAGCGCAAATGCTGAGAAGGAAAAGTGAGATCAATGTCAAGGGCAGGGTGGTGGTTATCCTCCTTAACAAGAGGATCCAAAGCACGAGTGACTACACAAGGCAAATCACTTAAAACCAAATCCAACTGAGAGCCCCGCATATTGACTATCCCACTCTGTTGGAGCATTCCAAGAGTGTTGGACATGTCATAAAGCAGGTCAGATGAAGACGTAGGGCAAGCAGCGAATTTCCAAGAAATTCAAGAAGATCACAACATAAAATGTAAGTAGGCTACATTCAGTTATTTTATCACCCATTTATCAATAATTTCATGAGAGTAAACTGTTCTTTGCCTACTCAACAGCTAATGTTGACAGTTTCGTTAAGTTCGCACATGGCGAGTTTGGTATCTTGTGACGTCATTCGCCTTCCGAGCGCTGATTGGTGAGTGAAAATTGAAGCAACCTCCGTAGTTTATAAGCCTTGTATGAAGTCTATCACCCTTGCGTCCACTATATTGTCGCGACCGACCTGCCACCTTCATTCGATTGAGTTCGCGGATACAAACTAGGTACATCTGCGAGTAGTAACTTCACAGTCCTAAATAACACCAATTCTACCATCGCGCTGTTGGGTGCCAATGGAACTGCAGTATTAATCATTCTCCTATCGTGATAATCCCAAAATCGGGTGCCATTAATTAAGAATACTATAATCTTCAATTACGGTCCCTTACAGGTCGTTGGGATAATATCTTCCCACCATGTAAGGTTCCTGGCCCAATATCCGTCCCCGCGCGCAATTTCGTCCCCGCATGTTTCGAGCCCATTGAGTGCTGCAGTCTGGTGGGAGACAGTGGAACATGTGACAAAGCATACAGTAGTGAGCTTCCCACTCTGAGGTGCATCCCCTGTGATTGTGTTCCGAGTATTCTGAGTTGAAAGTTATTGGTTTGCCACGCTTGTAGTACATCCCTACTTGTCGGAGCTGTGAAACTATTCAAGGTACGTTTGACTCACATTTGTTTGTACTTACGTGCAACTTAAATATGTATAGCAGCAATATATATGGGTTGTAGCGATCGCTGTACAAAGGGAGAACTGAATGACGTAGACATGTAGGTTGGCATCATTGGTCCGATATTCGTCCCCCAACAACGTTCTTATATTCGTCCCGGGGACGAAATTCGGAACGCTGTTTTCCAATCTGGTATCTTGAGATTAAACGTTGGATGAACAATTATCACATATTTTTCAGATGTCAAAGTGGAGAAAATGGGTGAAAGAAGAAATGGTGGAGGCCATTAATGCTGTGAGGAAGAAGAAAATGGGCTATAAAGCAGCTTCTCGACATTTTAACGTACAAAGGGCAACGCTTAAAGACTATGTCAAATCAGAGTTATCACCTGAAGAGAGCGTTGCACAGACATATGGACGTAAGCCTACTCTGTCACCAGCAATTGAAAGATTGCTTGTCCAATACTGCTTAGAGATGGAAAGATGTTATTATGGCTTGACACTCTCTGATTTGCGTCGGATGGCGTATGAACTGGCTATGAAAAATAATCTATCTCACCTCTTTAATAGTGCCTCAGGGAAGGCTGGTCTTAAATGGAAGCGTTTTTTTTTAAGCGACACCCAGAGCTTAGTTTGAGAAAACCACAAAATCTCTCTATGGCTAGGATTCAAGGGTTTACGAAAGAAAGTGTTGCTATGTTCTTTTCTATTCTAAAACCTGAGCTGGAGAAGGTTAACTTTGATAGTACTAGAGTCTATAATGTGGACGAGACTGGCGTGTCGGTTGTTCAGCACAAGGCAACCAAGATTGTGACTGGTAAAGGAAAGAAGAGGGTTCATAAACTTTCGTCTGCAGAGCGAGGAGTCACAATAACTGTTGTTACTTGTATGTCTGCAGCTGGCCAGTACATACTTCCATTGATGATTTTCCCTCAAAAGAGGTGGGAACCGGAGCTACTTGATGGTGCTCCTCCTGGTTCTATTGGTGGCGTGAGCGATTCTGGGTGGATTACAGGCCCCCGGTTTTGTAGATGGCTAGAACACTTCATCTCCATAGTAAGACCATCAATGGAAAGACCTGTGGTGCTTATCCTCGACGGATATTTCTCTCATACGCGGAATATCGAGGTGATTGAAAGAGCTCGTGAAACTGGCATATCAGTTGTATGTCTACCTCCACACTCCACAGACAGAATGCAGCCCTTGGATGTAGCCTTCATGTTCCAATTGAAGACTTTCTATGCCAATGCCATTGAAGGCTGGTTGGCGAATCACCCTGGTAGAATTGTGAGAAAACGACAGGTATCTTCATTGTTTTCAGAGGCATATTTGAAAGCAGCGACTATGGAAACAGCTGTCAACGGCTTCAAGAAGACCGGCATAGTTCCTTTCAACCCCAATATTTTTCCTGATGAGGATTTTATTTCCTACAGGCAGATGACTAACGATCAAGATGACATCGAAAACGGATCTACCACTGTTGTAAGTCCTAAGGACATTCGGGAAGTTCCAGTTATTGAGCCTACATTTTCCAACAGGCGAGGTTCAGCATCGTTAGTCACTGGGACTCCCCACAAAATCAAAGTAATGGAAGCGTCACAGAAGAGAACTCAGGCGAATGAGGCAAAGGTACAAAAAATGCTTCAGTTTGATAATCCATCGTTCTCTCCCAAACGTAAGAAAGCTGCCTCTTCAAGATGTCCCTCACCTGATTTTAAAGCTGGACTTTCAACTTCTGTTAAGTTCACCTCCTCTTCCGAGCAATGTCATGGCAGGAAACGCCTATCAGCTAAAAAAAAGGAAGAGAATGCCTTCCCTGGAAGACCTTTCTAGTGATGGTTCGAGTCTTGAAGATTCAGACGAAATTCCTTACGTCTCAACAGACAATGAAGATAGTGAAAAAGATGACGCCGTATGCACTATGTGTGGAAAACCCTACTCAGCTGATAAGATGGGAGAAAAGTGGATTAAGTGCCCAAAATGTTTCCAGTGGTGTCATGAAACGTGTTCGTCAGAAAGTGACAAGTGTATGTTCATATGTGACATTTGTTTGGAAGGATAAGATTTCTTGTTTTTTATTGCCTACAAAGTTAGGCATTATAACTTGCCATTGAAAATAATAACTATCACTTTTTTCTGAAGAAGATACATGGGGACGAATTTAGGAACGCCCTTCATTAAACGTGGGAAGGTGCAACTTTGTATTCTTTTTTGAATAAATTATGTTGTGTGCTATAATTCCTGAAGTTAAATATATTCATTTTAAAACAACAGTTCAGTCGTCCTATCTGAATGATTCCAGACATTTTTCTCCAAACATTTTTATATTATATGCAAAAAACTTAAAGGGGGACGGATATTGGGCACCTTACCTTATTTATAGAACGGTGTTAGGGAGAGATTCTTCCAACACCTTTCATTTCAAGCAGTTCCACAAGTTAGCTGCACATAAATATTGAAACCCCATTAATTTGATGTATACTGGCATCAGAAACCAAAGGTGGGAAGCATATATCCCAGTGTTGGCAGTGGTCTCCTCAGTGGATGTGCTCGCCAGTTCGGTTATGGCCCTGCTAAGCACAGAAGTGGTAACTGACATTTTTGTCGAAACATAGATACAAATTTCATTTATTGCTCTGCATCCTGCCGCGTCTGTTATTACTGTCGACCAAAGAATTATGTGCACTCGAGTTTGAAGGTTGTTTGTGAAGTAACCAATAGATCTACATAAAATCCAATAACATCATCATTTTCGTCGTTCTATTTTACGTTAGTTCATGTAGGTTTGGATTTTTAAATGTATATTTTAATTTTTTTTTTATTGCAGATGGAACACTTTGGTCAACAGTAGTGTAAAATACCGTATATACGTGTGTGTTAGTCTACCGTTTCGGACTTGAATTGCTAGGCCATTTCATTGTATCTGCAGTTTACTAAACGATTTCACTGTATTTAGAGTAGATACGATATTTCGAATTAGTAAAGTGTACATAGCATAATATGCTTTAGAAATATGGAGATCTATAACTTGGCGTAGTGTTTTGGTCTAGTAAACTGTAGATGGCTTACGCCTTGGCAATTGGCGACAAACAGTAAGCGCTGGGTTGTGTTTGTGAATTCGAAATGTTAAGTTTCTATGTTAATGCTGTGTCTTGTGTGGGGTTTCGCCTAGGAACACCAAGTTGGCTCATCAGCGGGCTCTAGTTGTCCCCCTCCCCCCAGGGGCTTACAACTTGTGGGACGTGGGTTGGCGACCACGGGACCCCAGCCGAGTCCGGCATTGTTTCCAACCACTTGTGCTGGGCTCCTCTCTGTTATCTTTCTTCTCGACTTCCCTTGGTCAACTCTTGTTCTTTCGTGACTCTGGCGGTATTAGGGTATCCGAGGCCTAGGGAGTCTTTCACTTTCCCGCCTTAATTAGCCCTTGTCTCATCTTTCCTGAGCCCTCATTCTTCGAGGGGTCAGACCTCTTGTTTTCTTTTCATGTTATCTACTGCCTTCTACTCAAGGCCCATTAGGAGGCAGGGTGTGTGTAGCTCAACCATTCATGATGCACCCTAGATTGTGCTACACCCTCAAGGGCTCACGTCTGGTGAGTTCGCGAATTGGCATCCTGAGTAGGGTTTGCTCTTTCTTATTCTTCCATTGCCTTTGGGGTGGTCCCTCTCCTCTTTACCTTTCCTGTCTGCCTTTCTTGGCTCTCCTTTCTTGAAAGTCCCTTCATTTTCATTCTTCGAGGTTTGAGGGCATTTCCTTTCCTCCTGTGTTTTGTTTCCCTTATTCTTAGTTTTGTTTACCATTTCCTCTTCTAGTTTGTAAGTATTAGGTTTAGTTACATTTCATTTACATTTTCACTCTCACCGAAACCATTAGGGCCCGATAAGTCAGATGTTAGGCCCCTTAAAACAACAATTATCATCATCATCATCATCATCATCTTGGTGTTCGTTCCCCGACCCCCACGGTAGTAGCGAACTGTGCACTACTCTCTTCTTATGAATCGCACCTGCGCTTCTTTACCGCGAGAGCTAAAAGCACAATCAGCCTTCCACCTCCCTATAATTAATGATATTTATTGCAACCAATGGTCAAATACAATAATAATTAAAATTGCGCACAATGAAGTCATGTACAGAATTCTGTTAATGTCACTGTTCACTTACTACAAACTTTTGCGTGATATCTTTCACACGACTTTCCACACAATTCACACCTACAGTTCTCGTCTGGGTTATGGTATACCATCTTGCTGCACAGCTTGAGATGAAAACCATGAACAGCGAAACGTGTCATGAAATGGCGAAGTTCATACATAGAATTCCTCCACTCTGAGGTCATCATGGCATCTGTCTGGTAGAAATTCCTCCGGATGTTGGCTTTCTTCTCTTGAAGTTCTTGTAGTAATAACTGATATTGCTTTGTAGATGGCAGTAACATTCTTATACGTAACTCTTCTATGTAAAATGGTTGTCTCGTTAGTTCATAGGTCGTCCTTGATGGTGCATTTTGTCCTAGACAGAGAATCTTTTTCATGTATAAGGCCTTTACCCTTTCTATCTGTCACCTCCCTATAAGCCTTTAGAAATGGAAAAGTCTCATGTCGCTGAAAAATATAAAAAGCAGTACATCTGAACGAAGATATCTCCACAACATTGTTACAAAGCGTACAAAGAGGAGTATCAGGAGGATTGAAAGACATTAGATTTTGTTCAGCTGAAAATAATTAAAACTGGGAAGATTCCTGTACCCAGGCAGCAAGGACAACCTATCCCAGAGGAAAGGTTGTATTATTCCTGCTAACAGAGCATTCACTTCCTCTAAGTGCTAATGGAGGCAGGGTGGATGCGAGTGACGACAATGTTGGCTAAGTATCAGATACACGTCACGTTTATTTGTTTAGATGTCTTACATCCTCCTTTGTTCTTTTATATTGGGGAAATAGTTTCTATAATCCAGTTAGGTTCATAATGTTACGAAGCAAGTTTCAATTGTAACAAATCAATGTGTCTTTTTAATAGTTTTTCTTACCTAGATCAAAACTTGAGCACACAGCCTGCTAAAGGATTTAAGCTGATATTTCCCTTCATATGACCTACCGTACAACTGCTAAAATATGATAGCCTACATTCTTAATTTTTGTGATTTTTTTTGTCTTTTCATTATATCGTTTGTCCAAGATCAGCCTGAAATTCAATAAATTCTTATTGTAAAATGTAATTATAGTTATACTGTATATGTTATGAAATCTTGAATATTTTACTGTATAAACCCTGGGACTACAGCCCATTAAGGGCCAAGCGACCGCTGTCCAGCCATTTGGCCTGCAGATATTGGGGTGACGCGTGGTCAGCGCATCGGCTCACCTCGGCCGTTAATCTTGGTTTTCGTGACCGGGACGCTGCCTCACTCTCAGACAGCTACTCAATTGTCCTCACGAGGCTCAGTGCACCCTGTTCCAGCACTCACGTAAGTTTCTAAAATCCCTGACGAAGCCGGGAATCGAACCCGGGGCCTCCGGGTGAGAGCCAGGTGCGCTATCTCAACACCACGGGGCAGACTGCATATTCTACTGTATGTCTACCCCTTATTATTCCCGTTTTCCAACGGGGTCGGGGATGAGATGCGATGGAAGTCTTTGTGGCGATGGTTTTTACGGCCGGATGCCCTTCCTGACGCCAACCTCACGAGAGGAGTTAATGAGAGATGAAATGAATGATGGTGAATGAAACTGGGCAAGGATGTGGAAGGAAGCAGCCGTGGCCTGTCAGAAGGTACCGTCCCAACATTTGCCTGGTGTTGAAAATGGGAAACCACGGAAAACCATTTCAAGGACGGCCGACGGTGGGGCTCGAACCCACGCGTCTACCGAGTCAGCAGAGAGCTTGGCCCTATGACCTAACGCTAAGCTTTAGCCAGCGTAGCCACTACTGTCGGTGACTGCATATTCTACTAATTATGATTATTTTAGGTAAGATTACATGCATGTATTAAAATTTGAGATAAGCCACAGTTGGTTAATTTTCATTTTTAACAGGATATAGGCTAACTTGGATTTTTAAAAAAATTATCAGTACATTAAAAAAAGTTACAATAAAAGCGACTGAACTTTTCAGAGTTTACTAAGCCATAAAGCAACTATGTACAAATTACTAAGCAGGTTGATGGTATCTGAGCAGAAACAATATTGAAGCCTAGTGAAGTGCAGATACAGTAAGCTAAAATAGCTTAGCCAACATGAGTGTTTTCATTAATTGTCTAAGATTTATCTGATATTTTTGCTGGAAAATATTCACTTATACCGTGTTAAGCTTTAGAAAGTAATTCCCCGCGAATCATAATATCAGAGAGATGCTATATTGGTTTAACACAATCCACGGCAATGATTGAAACTTGAACCTTGATTTACTCCATTCCAATCCGAAAGCAGATACCACTTCTGTGCTCAGCAGGGCAGAAGGTGTCTTTATTGAAGATAGGAGATTTGTAAAATTTGGTATATAATTGAAATATAATGTTAATAATGGCTTTGGTCACTTGAGTAAATATATTTCAGCTAGAAAGGAAATAATTATCCAGTATAGGTTGTTTGCCATGGAATAGAAGATTTTTAAAATTAATTTTCTGTGTTTTTAGTAAATACTATTTTGAAATTATTGAATTATGTTAGAATATACTAACTTTTAACATTCCAAAATCACTTTTATATTTTTGTGCAGTTTTCGGCAAAGATGTTATAGGTCACTGAATGTGTGATACGTGGGTTGTACGTTTTTTATAAATTATAGAGCGTGATGTGTGTTTTGTATACTATATCATGTTAAATAAACCTCATTATTGAGTGATAAACACAGTATTACATTATTTAAATGACTCATGGTGGTTCCGTATTGATATGCATGAATAGTTATTAACACGAATTGTACATCCGCCTGAATCAATACTATAAAGAAAAAAAAATAACTTGTTTTCAGTACATGTTTCGAGGATTAATTACATTTTATCCCCTTCATCAGCTATTGAAAAAAAAAAAAAAAGCGTAGCACAGTAATAAGATACGTATTTACGTATTTAAAGCATATGCTTTGAATTAACTTCTGTTTACCAAGAGATCACTTTCCATCACGTCGGGTTTCTTAAAGCCGTTTTGTTTTGAAAAGGCTAAATTTGGATCTTTAAGCATACAGGCTCTTCATTAGTTATAGACCTACACGGATTGGTGAAATATTGGTGTTACATATCTACAATTTCAAGCTTCAATACGGAACTGCTATTTGTCATGAGCAGCTGATCACCGTCGCCATCTATTTCATTTAATTTTATTCTATTCTTATAGGCTTTTTGAGGAGATATGGAAGACAGAGATCATTCCAGTGGAATGGAAAATGGCCCTGATACACCCTCTTCACAAAAAAGGTTTGAAATCGGATCCTAGCAATTACCGAGGGATCTCACTGCTGGACGTGACATACAAGATATTTTCAAGAGCGTTATTAGAAAGAGCAGAACCATAGTTGGACTGCCAAATTGGGGAGTATCAAGCAGGGTTTAGAAAGGGGAGATCTTGCGCTGAACAAATTTTAAATCTCAGAAACATTATAGCGTACCAGAAGCAGAGGGCGAAACCGTATATAGTGACCTTTGTAGACTTCCAAAAAGCTTACGATTCCATCGACAGAGAGTCGTTGCTCAATATTTTGGAAGAGTTTGGCCTGGACAGGAAAACCCTAGCCCTTATAAAGGAGACGCTCACGAATACGTCCTCAAAAGTAAGATTCATGGGCGAACTGTCTGAACCATTTGAGATCAGAACAGGGGTCCGGCAGGGGGATGGTCTCTTCCCCCTGTTGTTCAACTGTGCACTTGAAAAAGTTATGAGAGAATGGAATGCGAAAACACGAGGGGAATACGTCTAGGAACAAAAAACAAAGGAATCACGATTAAGTGTTTGGCCTTTGCTGACGACTTGGCGCTGCTCGCAGAAACATGGGAGGAAACCAAAGAACAAATCACAGAATTACAAGAGATGGCGGGGAAAATAGGACTTAAAATTTCCTTTGAAAAAACGAAAATTATGTCAAATAGTTTGGATGTGCCCAAGAGAGTTACAGTAGGAGCTAATAAAATCGAGGTGGTTAGTAGTTTCAAATACTTAGGAGAATGGATCGACTGGAAGAACCTTGAGGGAAAAACAATGGAGGCGAGAAGAATCAAAATGGAACTAGCCTTCCAGAAAACCAAAAATACATACAATAAGAAAACCCTCTCCTGGAACACTAAAATCAGGCATTATAACACCGTCATTAAGCCAGAGGCACTCTTTGCAGCAGAAACACTAGTCTTGAGGAGACAAGGGCAAATGGAAAAATTGGAAATCAAAGAGAGAAAAATTTTGAGGAAGATCATAGGTCCTAAATTCCAAAATAACAAACAAGTTTTCTATATGAACGACACCCTGTATGTGAAGTCGGAGAGAATTTCAGATACCATACGGAAAAGGAGGATTGATTTCTATGGACACATCTACCGGATGAATCCTGCCCGATTAACCAAGATAATCTTTGACTTCTTTTCCAAATAGAAGATCAAACCTAATTGGTTTACGGAAGTGGAAAAGGACCTGCGAGAGCTTCAGATTACTGAAATCATGTTGATGAATGGTACAGCCAAAACCGTGACCAAAGACAACACCAAGAAGTTCCAAGCCAGAGCCGTCTCCAGAAAACCGATGCAGATATCACAAGAGGAAAGAAAGAGGAGATCAGAGAGAATGAAGAAGTATTGGGAGAAAAGGAGAGCACAAGCATCTAAGAAGTGATTGATCTGACGTACCCCAAAGTGGGTGATTCGAGAAGAAGAAGAAGAAGAAGAAGGCACCATACTAGGTTTAAATACGTATCTTATTACTGTGCTACGCTCTTTTTTTCAATAGCTGATGAAGGGGATAAAATGTAATTGATCCTCGGAACATGTAATGAAAACAAGTTAAATAATTGATTGTTTCCTTATGTAGTACTGATTCAGGCGGATGTACATTTCTTACTATGATAAACACAGTGTCATCATAATTTGGAGGTGGGATATTATTACCCCATTGCTCATTTAGAAAACATACTGTCCGGTGTAGGCAGTGGGCTAATAATTTCCCACCCCATATTTCATAAAATAGAATCCATATCTATAAAATTGTTGCATATTCCTACTTATCTATCACCCCCAACTACACATGTGCAAAGAATAATAATAATTTCATACCCCCCCCCCCCCCCCCCCCCAGTCTTCTGCTCAATAAAGGGTTCAAATAACAGAATTTCCCCTTAATTCAATTGCGGAGAATAATTATTGATAGTAAAACCAACACCACCTAGATAAAAGGCCGTTGCACTTAATTGCACCATCTTTCTAAGGCCTCTACACGAAATCAATTTGCATGCCCGTCCCCTATTCAAAATCCTTCTTCTCTTGCTCAATATTCTTCAAGTCGATCTCAACGCATCGCTAATGTACAATTTATTTCTTCCATTTTTAGCCTACTTTTCACATTTTGCAAAAATGAGGAAAAAGTAGACTTATGAGATAGGGCAAATGTGTGTCTGTCTGTCTGTCTGTTCTTCTGTCTGTCTGTCAGTCTGTCAGTCTGGCTGTGTGTGTGTGTGTGTCCCCTATCAACTCCTAAACGACTGCAGCAATCGAAACAAAATTTGGTACGAGTAAAGATCTATACCTGAATATCTCACGGCCATATTAGAAAATGATGTCAGTGCTACCAACTGCTGAAAAATCGCAATTGAAATTTGAGCTCCATGTTGGATATGTTGGAAGGTATGAATGGGAGCTATTTCAAAATTGGCACACGTATAGATAATAATATTGCAGTTTAATTTCCAGGAGGCCATATATGGCAGTGTTGCCAAAATGATTATAAGCCTGCTGATAGGTCCAAATTTTAAACGCATATAACTCCTACACTATCAATTGGATTTCAACCAAATTTCGTATGTGCTATGTGTACATAAATAGATATGACAGCGTATTCTTAAGAGCCACCAAGGCTGCCAACTGTTAATAAATGCTCTCAATTTTTTAAATCCAAATACCCATATATCAGAAAGTATGCAAGCCGACAGCTTTAAACTATGCACACGTATAGTACCTGACATACTATATTAATTTGAAGTATCTTATATACGACAGTGCTACCAACATGATTCTAAGCCTGCTGAGAAATCCAACTTTAAATACATGTAACTTCTATACTATCATTTGGATTTCAACCAAATTTCGTATGTGCTATATGTACCAAAACAGATATGACTATGCCGATTCTTAAGAGCAACCAGGGCTGCCAACTGTTAATAAATACTGTCTCCATTTTTGTTACCCTAATATATAAGAAAGTATGCAAGCCAATAGCTCTAAACTATGCACACGTATAGTACCTGGCATTCTAGATTAATTTGGAGTAACTAATATAGGCCTACGCCAGTGCTGCCAACATGATTTTAAGCCTGCTGATAGGTCCAATTTTAAAATACATGTAACTTCTATACTAACTAATGGATTTCATTCAGAATTGACATAACAATCGATCATACTATTTCAGATTATTTCTGACCAATACATGTATGTCATTGTTGCCAACATGATTTTACGCGCGCTGTTAGATCCAATGTTTAATTACATGTAACGTCCATGCTATCCATTGGACTTCAACCAAATTTTGTATTCTGTACCTTAAGAGATGGAACTAAGAATATATTCAGTCACCAGGGCTGCCAACTGTAGTTCTCTATTAGGATACATTATGCCAGGTATACAGTATTTCGAACTAATTAGAAATTTCTATATTACCAACATAATTTCGTCATTATTCTAGATGGATTCATGTAGATTAATCATTGGCATGAAACTTAAATTTTAAGAAAAGTAGGCTCTTTAGTTCGTCACGGAACTTCTTGTTTTAATATTCGGGTCTTTATTTGACATGGCAATAGCACCGTGGTGACTCATATATGAGGAGAAAGTAGTACTTACTTGTTTCATAGCCCAGATCGTTTAAACTCAGATACTCAATGAGAGCGAAACCCTGTGAAATAAATATAGGACTACTTGTTGAATCATACATAATAACAATATCATAGCAAATAAGCATCCATTGAGTTGTGAAGAAGAAGGAAGTTGGTTAGTTATTTATTGTTGTTTTAAATGGCGGAACTAAGAGGTCATCTGCCCATCTTAACACAGATTAAAGTATACAAATTTGGAATGGAAATTAAAATTAAGAGGTGGACACCTAAATTTGAAAAGACCGAAAATTAATAAAACAAAATATTAAATAAAATTAATTACTGTATAAAAACATACAAAAATTACGGAAAATCACAAAATTCAGAATTCCAAACAGAACAAGTTTTTGAGTCAATATACAGTGGAAAATTTAGATTGCTGGCCCTAACCCACTCTCACTTATAAAGCGGATGACGAGATCAGCAGCCACCACGTCATCGGCTAATATAAGTTTGAGTGTCATCTGCAAACCAAGGTTTCATCGTGAGTCAGCAAAATCCACACACTCGGTTAAATGTGGGCCTCGGTGAATACGTCTCCACAGGTACAAATTGGGGGTCTTCCCTTCTCATTAGGTACGAGTGGGTGGATCTTGTATGACCTATTCTTAGCCTACACAAAATGACGGACTCTCTTCGTGACCGGAAACAGCTCCGCCACAATCAAGTAGTTCCCTTGATCGCTCTCAGTTTATTGGGCATTGGGTCTGCTAGCCACTTGACTACGTCTTGTCGGCGTAATTGAGAGCGAATATCTCTAGCGCGAACCTCCATTGGTCAAGGTGGTAGGGATACCGCCTCTTTCGCAGCTTGATCCGCTAACTCAACCACAGTGACAGTCACAATACTAGCGTGAGAATAGAGTGATATGCAACTCAGGCGAAGTGTGCTTGGAACCTTATTGATATGTGTCAGGCAGGCATTTCTTAAAGCGGTACGCATGATTGTACTCACTGGGGATCAATCTAAAGAGCAAAGCGACGTGATTTAACCAACGATGGTGGGGCGTGTCTATTTAGTCCGCATTGTTGAGGAACACTCATTATCCACGGTAGGCAACGATAAAAAAAATAGAATAGTGGATAGCATAATAGGATTTCTCATGAAGGATTTGATCGCTGCAGTGGGAGCCAGTCATATGCGGTAAATGCTACAACACGTTGCCTGTATTGCGTTAAAATATATTGAAATCCTGAGGACTGCCGGGAAACCGCGGAAAGTTCGTTATCGTGACCGCAAATGGCAGGAGCCATGAGGAAGATGTGGTTTAAACTCTTCACGATGTGCATATTTGTTAGTCGACACCGTAACGATTCTACGAAGGACATTATGAACTTAGCGATGGTGCATTAAACTACTGGGGGTGACATGGAAGCCGACGTTTTGTAAGCTGGCCAGGACAGGATGGCGTGGTGTCCTGCACATGCGTGTGCCAACCTTAGTGCGTGTTATCGTAATCCAGGAGTGTACAAACCAACTACACGGAAATGGAAACGCCACCACACCAACCTTGGATCATCATATGAATATGTAAGCTACAACGTAACATTTATTTCACTTGATGTCATGACATTCGCAAGACCTTTATTCAACCCCTTCTCAGCACGTTTTCTCAGCCAACGTAATTATATTTTACGCATATTTGAGAACCAGGACCAGAGTCCAGTAGTTTTGTCAAGCTTCAGATTTTGAAGATATTAGATGGTTCAGTTATATTAGTCATGGTGAAGGACACTATATTCTAGAACATGTTTAGTTTTGAAGGAACACGAGACAATTGCTTCATTTGATTTCTTGAACGACGCATTTATGTGTTTGCTACATTTTTATGTATTACAGAGTTTTGGACCATCTAACACTGGTTGTGGTCGTCATTGAGTAAATATTTGATTAATTCATAGATGAAGTTTAGTTTCATGCAATACTAATGATATGGTTTATCGAATCCGATTTTTCTATGATAACAATTTTTGAGTACAGTAATTATATATTTGGAATGTATGTATGTCTACCCCTTATTATTCCCGTTTTTCCAACGGGGTCGGGGATGAGATGCGATGGAAGTCTTTGTGGCGATGGATTTTACGGCCGGATGCCCTTCCTGACGCCAACCTCATGGGAGGAGTTAATGAGAGATGAAATGAATGATGGTGAATGAAACTGGGCAAGGATGTGGAAGGAAGCGGCCGTGGCCTGTCAGAAGGTACCGTCCCAGCATTTGCCTGGTGTTGAAAATGGGGAAACCACGGAAAACCATTTCAAGGACGGCCGACGGTGGGGTTCGAACCCACGCGTCTACAGAGTCAGCAGAGAGCTTGGCCCCATGACCTAATGCTGCGCTTTAGCCAGCGTAACCACTACTGTCGGTAGTAATTATATATTTGGAATAATAACAATAATTGTGAATAAACATAATAAAATCATAATAATAATTTTGAATAATTATAATAAAAGGAATAATGACAGTCGCAAATAATAATAAAAATAAGTAGCCATGATTATGAATTAATATTCAATAAATAAATAATTATTGTGATGTAAGATAATTAATGATGAATTATAAATTGAGGGTCATTAAATTGTATTAATAATTATTAATATATATTAAGGATAAATGAGATGAATTAATAAGAACACATTGAGGTGGATATCACTTAATAATGACCGTAAATAACAAGTTTAAGAAGGCTTGACTGTGATCAATGATAATTAGCCATGATTAACTATAACTATTTTTGATTAATGATACTTAATGGAAAGGAATTAGGAATGGAGTGATTAATTATAAGTACTTGATAATGTTTCGAGTACTATGAAACAAAACAGAGCAATGAAGAATGTGGAGATTGGTGTTATAATAATGTGATGGAACAGACATAATAATAATAATAACATTTCAATAATTTTGGAATAATATGATGAGTGGTATAATATCAGGGGTGTTACAGTATAATGGATTAAAACAATCTTGGAGGATGATAATTATCAGTCTGCCTATAATTCAATAATTTAATGACGTCATGTTCATGAAACATGAAAAGAACGGAAGGCTATTCCTGTTGGAATAATTTTATGTATAAATTAGGAGAGAATTGTCTCCCACAAATCCAACCCCTCGTCCTCGTCGTGGGAGATGGGCAACGTAATGAGGTAGGGGATTGCCTGTAGAGGTGAAGTTCCGTGGGGACTTTGTGTGCCTCGAGACCGCTACGGTAGCTGTGAAGGCCCTACAGGAACCCTCAAGAAATTACTGCTAACGGGGCTCTGATGAAACAACTGCTGCCTTGTAGTTTGGAGTTGGTTCTTCAAAGGCTAAGGGAAGAAACCCTGACAGGAAATCAGCCTGGTGCCTCAGGCTTAAGGTGGCAGCCCCTCCAAGGCACTCGGAGGTAGTGTGAGAATCACTCGCTCCTCTTAAATAAAATGATTACGGAAACTAAAGCGAAATTACAAAACCGGACGGATAACCTGATGACGACTTTTGGCAAGAAGAGGACTACGAAAATCGGTTTCTGGAATGTGAGAACCTTTATGGAGAAAACCAGACTGAAACAAGTGACACGGGAGATGAAGAACTATGGGCTGGATATCCTAGGATTGGGTGAGGTGAGGTGGCTAGGATTCGGTGAAATACAGACAATAGATGGAATTACATTCCTCTATTCTGGGGGCAATGATGAAGAACACAGGGATGGAGTAGGGTTGCTGCTCACTAGAAATGAAAAGAGAAACCTTATGGAGTGGAAGCCGATTTCTAGTTGGCTCATGATTGCTGGTTCAAGGCAAAGATCAGGAATGTGATTATCATCCAATGCTATGCGCCTACAGAACAATCGTAGCCGGAGAAGAAGGAAGAATTCTAACAAATGCTGCGAGATGTCACAAGACAAACAAGTAAGAAGGGCATTTTAATTGTTATGGGAGACTTCAACGCGAAGGTGGGCTGAAACGATGAGGGGTTGGAGCAGATCAAGGGTAAACATGGCCTTGGTGAGATGAATGACAATGGGGAGAAATTTACGGAATATTGCGCCAGTCAGGATTTGGTGAAGGGTGGCACGGTGTTTCCTCATAGGCGGTGCCATAAGGTCACCTGGGTTCTCCTGATCAAGTCACAGAAAATCAAATTGATCACATCGCGGTGAGCAGGTTTAGAAGACGCTTGGGAGATGTTAGGAACAAGAGAGGAGCAGACGTTGGTAGTGACCATCTTCTTGTGGTTGCCAACTTCCGCATGAAGATCGTGGCAGTCCTCCGAAAGTTTAAAAATCGGCACAACTAGTTTGATGTGGACAAGCTAAAGAACCAGCAGAGATCGGACCAATTTAAACTGGAGATCAGAAATAAACTCCAGGTGTTGGACTCCGAGACAGAGAAGGATGTGGAAGCTGTGTGGAGCGAGGTAAAGAATATCTTCATGGAAACCAGTGAGAAGCAGCTCCGGCACAAGAACTACTGCGGAAAGAATGGATATCCGATCAGACTTGGGACAAGATAAATTATAGGAAAGAGATTAAGGCCAAACTAAACACCTGCAAGACTAGACAGCAGAAGGCTCACACACAAGCAAAGTCTTCAACAGCAAATAGGGAGGTAAATAGGAGTGCGCGGAAGGATCATAGCAGGTGGATTGATGAGCAGGCGGAGAAAGCAAAAGAAGTGGCAAGAAGGGGGGACGTTGAGGAGCTCTATGGCATCACAAAGATGCTTTCGAAGAAATGTTTTAATAAGACTAGGCCTGTGAAGAGCAAGACGGGCGAGATCCTCACGAAGTGTGAACAACAACTGAGTAGATGGAAAGAACACTTTGCGGAGGTTCTAAATAGAGATAGAGGACCATAAAGTAAGCAGCGAGGAGAAGATGAAGAGGAAGCAGAAAGTGACCCAGGCATCAGCCTTGACTCTCCAACTCGGGGCGAAATACGGACAGCGTTGAAGCAGATGAAGTACGGGAAGGCACCAGGTCTGGATAATATCCCAGTGGAAGTACTGAAAGCAGACCTGTATATTACGATCAATCTGCTGCACCCGCTGTTGGAGAAGATCTGGAAGGTGGAGAAAATACCAACCGACTGGAAGAAGGGGTTGATAGTCAAGTTACCGAAGAAAGGGGACACCACAAACTGTAACAACTGGAGAGGTATCACCAGCAAAGTGCTGGCGAGAGTCATCCTGAATCGTATAAAAGACTGACTGCGTAGTAAAAAGGCTTCGGAAGGAACAGGCTGGATTTCGACAACATCGATGCTGTGTGGATCTCATAACACCCTCCGAATCATCTTGAAGCAAAGTGTGGAGTGGCGGAATACCCTTTAGCTCAAATGTGTTGACATCGAGAAAGCCTTTGACTCCTTAAATCAAAGAATCGTGTGGAAGACCCTCGAGGAATATAAAATTCCAACAAAGATCATCAGAATCATGGAAGAGATGTACGAAGAGTATGAGTGCCAGGTTCTTCACGAAGGCAAATTAACAGAAAATACAAATGTCAGTTCCGGAGTGAGACAGGGGTGTGCCCTTTCCACCACTCTGTTCCTGTTGTTCCAGGATAGTGTGATGAAGAACGTAATGGGAGGACGGAAGAGGGGTGTGGGAAACTAGTATTCTCTGACGGCACTAGGACTATATATATGTTCCATGGTGGCCGTGGTGGTGTGAGTGTGATATCTTGTACCTTGGTGCGACTTGCAATAAAGGATCTAAGATGGCGTACTGTTGAAGTGAAAGTGTTGTTTATTAGTTCACTAAAGAAAAACGCTATTTATATTCCCCAGAACATTACAACTGTAACCCCCCCCCCCCCCCGACATTTTGGTGTCGAAAGCGCGGGAAGGAACATTTATGTCCCTTAAATAAACGGAGAGAAAGGGAGAGAAGGGAAGATAGTAGGAGATTTCGGATTAGGTGAAAGGAATGATCGAGGAAGCAGGCTGGTAGAATTCTGCACCGAGCATGAATTGGTCATAGCTAACACCTTATTCAATAACCACAATAGAAGAATATACACATGGATGAGACCAGGAGATACAGGGCGTTACCAAATCGACTTCATTATGGTCAAGCAGAGGTTTCGAAACCAGATTTTGGATTGTAAAACATATCCTGGTGCTGACATAAACTCTGATCACAATCTGGTTGTAATAAATTGCATATTAAAGTTGAAGAAACTGAAGAAAAGTCAAAAGCCAAAAAGGTGGGCAATAGACAGACTGAAAGAGAAGGATGTAAACGAAAGATTCAAGAAGAGTATAAAGGAAGGACTAATGAAAAACCCTAAACAAACTTCAATTGCAGACGAATGGGCACTTTTGAAGAATGAAATAACAAAATCCGCAGAAGAAAACATTGGTAGGAAAGAAAGAATAGGTAGAAAACCGTGGATCACTCAGGATATACTAGAATTGATGGATGAAAGGCGGAAACACAAGAATCTAAGAGATGAAAAGGAGAAAGCAGAATACAGACGTCTGAGAAATGAGGTTAACAAGAAGTGCAAGGAAGCGAAAGAAGAATGGTTGAAAGAGAAATGTGCAGGTATAGAAAATTGTCTGAAATTAGGAAAAGTAGACACAGCTTATCGAAGGATTAAGAATACTTTTGGGGAAAAGAAGACTAAGTGCTGTAATATTAAGGACACAAATGGAAAGCCTCTAACAGATAGGGAAGAAAAGGTTGAGAGATGGAAAGCTTACATAGAGAGTTTGTATAAGGGAAAGGAGATTGAGAATCATGTAATGGAAAGGGAGGAGGAAATTGATGAGGATGCGAAAGGAGATTTAATATTGAGATCAGAATTTGATAGAGCTTTGGAAGACTTAAGCAGGAACAAAGCACCAGGCATAGATGATATACCGATTGAGTTGCTACGCTGCATAGGAGATGAAGGTCTGATCAGGTTATTTCACTTGGTGTGTAGGATTTATGAGACAGGTGAGGTACCCCCTGATTTCAAGAAGAATGTAATCATCCCTATACCAAAGAAAGTGGGAGCTGACAGATGTGAAGATTACCGTACAATCAGCTTGATTACTCATGCTTCAAAGATCCTGTCTAGAATAATTTACAAGAGGATTGAAAGCCAGATAGAAACGGAGTTGGGTGAAGACCAGTTTGGTTTCAGGAGAAATGTAGGAACAAGGGAAGCTGTACTAAGTCTTAGGCTGATTTTAGAAGGTAGAATAAGGAAAGATAAGAGAACGTTCATGGCTTTTGTAGACTTAGAAAAGGCTTTTGATAACGTTGATTGGACTAAATTGTTTGACATTTTGAAATCAATTGGAATAAAGTACAGGGATAGGAGGGTGATATACAATCTGTACAGAAACCAGACAGCAGTCATTCGAGTTGAAGGACATGAGAGAGAAGCTGGTATTCAGAAAGGTGTAAGGCAAGGCTGCAACTTATCACCCATACTTTTCAATCTTTACATTGAACAAGCAATGAAGGAAATTAGGGAAAAATTTAAAGTGGGGGTGAAGATTCAAGGAGAAATAATTTCAACTCTGAGATTTGCTGATGACATAGTCATCTTGGCCGACAAACCTGAGGATTTGAATGAGTTTTTGAATGGTATGGACTCCGTCTTACAGAAAGAATTCATGATGAAAATTAATAAATGTAAAACAAAAATACTGGAATGCAGCCGAAATAAATCAGAAACCTCTATGGAGATCAAATTGGCAGGTGAAAAGCTGAAGGAAGTAGGAGACTTCTGTTACTTAGGAAGCAGAATAACCAGTGATGGACGAAGCAAAGAGGATATTAAAAGTAGTTTGGCTCAGGCAAAGAAAGCATTTCTACAAAAAAGGAATCTGCTGACATCGAATATAGATTTAGGTATTAGGAAGTCATTTTTGAAAGCCTTTGTCTGGAGCGTGGCGCTCTATGGAAGTGAAACTTGGACTATTGGTGCAGCAGAAAAGAGGAGAATTGAAGCATTTGAAATGTGGTGTTACAGGAGAATGATGAAGATCAGATGGGTAGATAGGGTTACAAACAAAGATGTATTAAGACGAGTGGGAGAGGAGAGATGTTTCTGGCGACTGCTAATGAAGAGAAGAGATAGGTTGGTAGGTCACATACTAAGACACCCAGGAATAGCAAGCTTAGTTATGGAAGGAAGGGTCGAGGACATAAACTGTAGGGGTAGACCAAGGTTAGAATATGTTAAACAGATTGCCTCCGATGTAGGGTGTTGGAGCTATGTAGAGATGAAACGATTAGCTCAGGACAGGGAGGCATGGAGAGCTGCATCAAACCAGTCAAAAGACTGAAGACTCAAACAAACAAACAAATAAACGGAAGAAGATTCAAGAGACGCTGTTCAGTACAGATAAGTTGCAATAAGCTATACGGTTACTCACTATATTTTGGAGGAGAATAGCGTAGGTACAATTTGTTACACACGATATAAACACTGAACACTAGTTATATGTTACACATACAATACAGCATCAATATAATAACGCACGCACGTGTAAGTAACGATAGCGCCATCTGTTAACAAATACCATACCTAATAGGAATACTGAACACGCATTAGACTACACGGATACCGAAGGCATTTAGCAATACTTGATCATGACGAGTTCAGAAGAAATAGCTCTGAAACTTAACAATATTAAGAGGAAACGCACACGAGAGAGGGAAAACGTCACACGATTCATAAATGCTATAAACGTATTTAATGAAAGCACTGATATCATACAATACGAGCACCATCGCGGGCGCTTGGAGAAAAGTTTAATATTACTCATTGATTTAGATAACGAACTACACGAACTCCTCACTGACACGGAATACTGCGAGGATGTTAAATCTTGTGATGATTACATTGACAAAGCAAAGTTAGCCATCCTACATGCCACTAAGCACATTGAAAAGAAGATTTCTTGAGGTATGGCAGATCTCACCATAAATCCACCTCCACCTTCACATCAGGCTCTACACACTACATTCAGTCACTCGGTAAAATTGCCTTACAGTAAAGTTGGAAATATTTTCAGGAGACGTTGAAAGTTGGCAACGCTTCTGGCAGCAGTTCAAATCATCTGTTGACGAAAACCCATCGTTGTCCACGATCAACAAACACGTATTCTTACGCGGCTATCTAGACGGAGAACCAAAGCTACTAGTCGATGGTATCGCCGTCACAGCGGCCACTTACGAAGACACAAAGAGAATGCTCCACCAACGCTATGGAGATCGAAATAGAATTATTCAAGCGCACTTGGATTACTTGGAAACAATACAACCAATTCAGTTTGCCACACCTGAAACACTAAACAGCACGTTTATTGAATGTAATAGACGTATTCAAGCACTTCGATCATTAGGGGAAGATATCAATGCTTACGGGAGAATTTTAGCACCCAAAATTCTACGAGCTTTTCCGCCGGATATCTGCCAGAGATGGATCGTTCACGTTAGACGGCAAAATATTGCAGAAGGAGACATATTGAAGCTGATAGATTTTATAAACGAGGAGGTAGACGGCGCTATGATCACTCAAAAAATTAGGGGAGATTTCACTCAACCACATAATTTCACTGCTATGGCTGCAACGTTACACGTAAACACTAAGTCAAAACGGACTGCAAGGGTAACCAATAATATGCCTTCACAATTCTGTGTATTCTGCGAGAAAAGAGGGCACTGGACTCAAGAATGCAAGCAGTTTACTAACGTGCAGGCAAGGATTGAGAAACTGAAGCAGTCATCAAGATGTTTCCTTCGTCTCAACCGCGGCCATTCAGTTAGGAACTGCACAAAACGTGGGAAGGTCACATGCTCCAAGTGCAAATGATCACATCATCACTCGATATGTGCAAGTTCTGTTCATGACTCAACAATGACAACAGTCCACAAAATTAACACTCAATTGCAGGATTTCACGCACCTACAGACAGCTAGTGTGCGGATTATCGGACCGACAGGACTGAGCAGGGTGACACGTTGCATCTTAAGTAGTGGTTTTTGGACAGTTCTACAGCCTCCTCCTCCTCCACACCCTCCTCACAAGATGGCGGCGGCGCGATATCTCTCGAACGCATGGTCGGATTTTGACAAATGAGGTGTTGTTGAACTCGGGCTGATACCCCCCTTCCATTGGACAACACATTTCCACCCCAAAATAAAACCTACCCCTACAAGGGGGGAAATGGTATTTTTTTAGAAAATCTCGCTTTACAAGTGCGACAAGTGAGAGTTTGAATGTTAATATGAAATTAAACGTTGTTTCACACAAGAGACATGTGTACGGTGGAAAGCCAATATGAATTAACATGCTTATTTTTGTTTTTACGCATGCCCACTCATAGTTTTTGTAAGAGGGTGGGCTTTTTAAAGATGGCGGCTGTAGTGTAACCTAACTTAACCCAACCCACGAGGGGTGATCACAAAGTATTCCAAGCAGCGCTTGTCGATAGGCAAACCAATAATCGAACAGGACATGTCAGGCCTTGAGGTGAGAGCCCCTGTCATTGTTGATTTGTCCCTTTGGACTGGTCCCTGTGGACGGGTCCCTGTTGACGGGTCATTGATGACGGGTCCTTGTGGATGGGCCATTGTTGACGGGTCCCTATGGACGAGTCCTTGTTGACGGGTCCTTGTTGACAGGTCCTTGTTGACGGGTCCCTTTGGCCTGATCGCTACGGACTAGCCCATGAATTTATTCAAATTATGCCAAAGGGCCTAACTACATTTATGTGTAAAGCAGTGTGTTGAACTGACGTTGTTCGCCAGCCCTCACTACTACAATGTGATAAAGATATGAAAGGAAAGTGACGAAATATATGTGAACACGTGTGAGAAGTCATTATTACCGTCCTCCTTGTGAAACAAATCACATCCTGTTTTGGTTCATACGTGAGAAAATGCAAGTTCATGTGTAATATGACCTACCACTGGTGTTCACCTTGAACGTTAGCTGCGCACGTGCACGATAAGAGCTAACAAGTCACATCCTGTTTTAACAGTGGCGGGAGTTAAAGGAAAGGAGAGGGGGAGAGTCGGTGTAAGAGACAACATACGTGAAGAGAGAAAGAAATATGTATTGCTCATAATACATGAAGCGCTGAGGACAGTACACACACACAAACACACACACACACACACATGGCTATAGGTTAAGTACAACATGAGTGAATAAATAAATACAAGGCATACAGGTTCACACAACATGTAATTTATTAATCCAAGAATTAAAGGCTGAGCTAAATCCCAACCATTTAACACATATAGTTTATTTCCTTTTTATTTCAACACTTTTTCCACCAGGTAATGTTTTGGAAACGCTGTCCTTTGGAGTTCTTGGAGATAAAACCTGCCTTTTATGGGTTGATGGTTGAGGTCCTCGAGTAAATAGGTGACTGGGCTGTCTAGGTTGACTTGACGAATTCGAAATAGTTCAGTCCCCCAATTTGGTGTGTAACCCTTGTCGAAGACGGACTTAAATTTGCTCACACGAACATGGTCCCAAATGTTAAGGCGATGACGTTTAGGGTCCGCTGTTTTTATGGGGTTAAACAGTTTATCCATTCGAGGAATATTTTTGACCACAAGTTGTGGTTTGATCCCAATGGTTCTGTGTTTGGTGTCATTGTAACGTGACACTAGCTCGGGTAACAAGTCCAGCCAGCGATATGAGCCTTGAGCGGTAAACGCTTTCCACATATGGGGTTTTAATGTTCGGTAAAACCGCTCGACCACGCTGGCTTTGAGATTGCTGTACTTGGTGTAATGGTGAATATCCTTAGATTTGAGAAAACTGGAGAAATCCTTGTTGAAAAATTCTTTCCCCTGGTCGGTTTGTAGTAACTGAGGTTGACGTTTGGATTGTTGAATAATATGTTGAAAGGCCTTGGTGACTAGTGGACCAGACTTGCGACGCACAGGTTCAACAAACGCCATTTTGGAATACACATCAATGACGGTCAACATATAGCATACACCGTCGTTAACGCTAGCATAGAGGATCATTTCAACCAAGTCTGCTTGCCAAAGTTCATTCACACCTCGTGAAATCACCTTAAGTCGTGGATAGTGACGCCTAGCTGGGCGATGCGACTCGTGAGCAATACACATTTTAATGGGTGAGGGCTTAAACAATAATTTTGGCATTTCGAAGATCTTCTTCAATTTCTTGAATTTCCCAATCGTGACCGGTATGGCCGGCTAGTCGTGAAGAATGCAACAGCTGTAGCCGCCGGACGAGTTTATTGGGATTGTGCCAGTAGGTAACATCCACAAGGGGGTTTTAATGGTTTAAATGTCACCCCCGAAGCGGACACTTTACGACGACCACTTTGACGAGTGGGGAACTTTTTTTCAATGATGGTTTTATATTTTTGAGATATATTGGCATTCACTTGTTGAGTGGGATCATACTGTCTTTTGTGGGCATGGGTGTCCAATAAAATGGATTTATATTTACCAAGGTCCTCTGGTGTATAATCTTGGGAAGAGGGAGTCCGAGAGAATAGCAGTTTTAACAGTCCTGGTGTTAATTTATAGTTGATCTTTTTAATGACAGCTTTAGTACGACCAAATTTAATCGACGAATCACCAATTTTAAAACTATCATCCTCATAGCGAACACCATACGTGGTATCTGTGTTTCCAATAAATAGATTGGTGAAATAGGGTTCCAGTGTTGATCCATAATATTTTATTAAAATGTTTTTCAGTTGAGCTTTATGTTGAAGGGTGGCCAAGAGTTGTGAAAACGGAGACGATCTGGAAGGGCAAGGTGTTTCGACCATGACCAAGGATTCTTTTTTCTTAAAAACTCTGCAAGGGGTGAGGCCTTTTTTTCAGGCGTAAACACTTGTTCCTCTTCATCCTCAACTTCGCTAACACTAGTTAAATCTTTCTGTTCCTGTTCCTCTTCCTCAGGGTCCTCGTGATGCGTCTGAGTGGCTTTTGAAACGGTAGGTAGCGTTTCAGATGGCTTGAAAGAGGGTTTCAACATAGCTTTTAGCGGAGGTGCTAAATGTTGTTGAATAAACAAAGCATGATCCGCACGTGATCGTTTCAATTGACGGAACTTTCGGCGAATAGTATTTTTGCTCTAATAATATGCTTTTTCAATTGACTCTCTGCTAACGCCATGGTGTCTTGACAAATGACTTGAGAGGGAATGACACACTGCCTTAAATAGCAATAAAATGATCAAACCTAAGCGATTCCGCCCTTGGTTGAGTTCACTTTGTTTGTGAATCACTAAACAGGCATGACGTTGAGTGTTCCAGCACTTGGCACACAATTCTGTAAACATTTGAAATGTCATATCCGGATTCACATGTACATTATAAATGTGACGACTGTTCCTTTCGTCCTGACGAAATAAAACAATTACATTGGCATTGTCACGAATCAACTGTTTGGACATTTTAGAATACGTTTGTCCAAGATAGAAGCAATCGATATGTTTGTGTCGCCCCATGCTGAAATAGCTTTGAATGATACCTTGTTGTTCAGTGGATACATCACCGAAAATCATGAGTGAATCAGGCTTTACCTCATCTGGTGAAATAACATTTTCTTGCATGGAAAATATGAAATAACCCATATTCTTATTTTGTTATCCAAACATGACTTGATCCAGAAACACGTAGAGGGGTTGGTAGAGAGATTTTGCAAAAATATAAATATTTTGAAAACGCAGACCATTGGGCGCTGTAATAAGCGTCTGCAAAAGATTAGTCTTTCCACATCCCGAAGGCCCCACAATGATGCAGCGAATGGAAGATGGAAACAGTGAACCATGACGTTGTTCACGTGATGTGGGACAGAGATGGGAAACCATGTCCCCCACGGGGAATGACTTGCTGCTTAATAATCTTCATTTCAACTAAGGCTTAGAGAGGCTAGCAAGCTGTCTATATACATGGAACCGAACCTTGTCATAGAAACAGTAGACTCGTACTACAGGTTGACGATAGATGTCTTTGGACGTGCATTGATGGCCAAAGCTAGGTCTGTTCCCATACATGATCCTAAACGAGACACAGATCCTGCTAATAAACACTATATGGATAGGTCTGTAGTTCTACGCACAAAACAGGGAGATGATGACTTTAAGGGAAAGCGGTTAACCCATGTGAAACATCCTCAAGAGTCAACAGACGTTACTACAAAAAGTATGTGGATAACAAGGTGCATGAGTTATATAACAAAGTGCCTCAGCTTACTGTGGATGGCTATACAGCTAATCATCACCGCATTATTCACGTGGAAGACCCACAAGAAGATGATGATGTCTGCACTAAACGCTACCTCACCTACCAAATGAAAAGCCTTTATAAATTTATTCCATCTATATTTTTAGTGTATCTGACAAATGAAAAACCTGTGAATGATAGGAACCATTTACCGCTATTCCATGACCAGCACCTGACCTTTGTGCTTGCTGCGGGTTTAAACCACTATCGATTACACTATGAGGGAACCATTCACATGAAATACGCGATGCCTGATGAAAACCATTTACATGTAGAGATAAACGGTCATAGGATGATGGTCCATAACCATGAAATGGTCAAAGCAGGTGACGAATTATCTTTTCACCTCATGTTGACATGGGATGAAAAGCAAGTTGGAAAAACCATAAACGATTTCCTGCTTTATGTGGATTTCGAATATACGGCCATGACATAACAAGCTGACGTTAGTTATGACTTAAACTTTCTTGTGAAAGGTTGTTGGTCATCATCATGGTGAAACAAAGATATGTGGTAAGAAAGAATAAAAAGACTAAAAATAAGACCCACTCATTGGCAAAGCATGGTCTTAAAGCATTTGTGGACAAGCCCTCGCGAAAGAAAAAAATAAAAAATAATGAGTTGACCATAAGGAAAGCTCTTCGAGCGGCACAGAGACATGTTATTCCAAAACGTCAGCGACAGAGTTCAAAACAAGGGCGAGTGATTCCCGTCCCCAAACGAGCTGGATTTTTACCTGCATTATTCGCTGGTCTGGCTGCTCTGGGTTCACTTTTGGGCGGTGCCAGTGCGGTGGCAAACACTATTAAAGCCGCACAGCAGGGCAAGCAACAACTAAAAGAAAGTCAGCGACACAATGAAACGATGGAAGCCATTGCTATGGGGGCTAGAAATGCTAATTTGAAGCCAGCCTTTTATCAACAAGGATTTGGAATTTCACCATTTCGAAATAAAATAAAAACATCTTTAACCTCAGCCAAAGCAAGACATGCCCTGACACATCAACAAGTGGAAAGCTGTGCTAAACAACTGAATCTTTCTCATTTTCGAGGTGTGTTTATGCGAAACCAATTGCCCCCACGACCCTGGAAACAGGAATGTGCTGTTGTCAATTTGGATGGTCACCGAGGATCAGGAACGCATTATGTAGCTTATGTCAAAGAGGGATCCAACGTAGGGTACTTGGACAGTTTTGGGAACTTGCCCCCGCCCATGGAACTAGTGACCTATTTTGGTAACAGGATCAAGATATATTATAATGTGAAACGTGAGCAAACATTTAACAGTCAACAGTGTGGACGTTTGTGTTTAATTTTTTTATATAAGACGCAGCATAAGCAAAAACCTCAACAGTATGTCAGCGGAAAGTAAAACGTTTACACTGCGTGGACGCGGACCTGAAGTCAGCCTAGACTTTTACCCGCCTATTGAATTGAGTGAAAGACCCTATGGTTTAGGACTTGTTTCACTTGAAACGTACAATAGAATATACAACATACGTGAAAATGTGAACAATAAGTTTTACTATGATGATTGTGTGCTCTCCCTGAACTCTGGTGGATATACGATAGATGACATTTATGAACACATTTATGTGGTGTTGATCAATGAATATGGTTTAAAGTCATTTCTCGATGTAACGCACAAGTTTGAACTTGTAGGAAATACCATCATTCATCGCTGCAGTATTTTTCTACATTCAAAATTGACTTTAAAACACACCCCGATTCCATTGGTGCATTACTAGGATTTAAACCACGCGTGTTGGAGCCCAACAAAAAGCATGAATCATACCATGAAGTGAAATTCATTGAGGACCATCACATGTCGGTGACGTGTAATATTATTTGCCAAGTGTACATCAATCAAGAACCATCGCATTCGCTTTATGACTTTATTGTGACATCGCCCAATGGTTATATTATTCGTGAAAACCCTCCAGTGGTGCTTTTTCATTCGGTGGCTGTCGATGGTATTAGTAATATAACATTAAGACTGATCAAAAGAGATCAACAACTCATTGATCTAGATTCTACCACACCAGTGACTTACGGTACAAGTTGGTGCTAAAGCCACTATGATGTTTGTGTATAAAGCAACAACACCGTCTAGGAATGGTGTTAGTTGTTTGCCACGTGAATACACGTTAACATCTAAGGACAAGCAGATTTTACAGCATTTGGGTTACCATGTCAAACTCCATGATGAATTCTATCCTAGAGGTAGCGAACCACATCGAGGAGCAACTAGGAGTGGTAGGAATTGATCTCCATTCCTATCAAGCTCAAACACCTGGACTCAATAACAATGATGAAATTCAATTTGTTATCAACAACCAAGATATTTACACCCTACCGCATGAAAGTGTCATTCAAATTGAAGGTCGGCTCACCAAAGCCGATGGCTCTACACCTACCACATCCAAGTTAGCCAACCATGCTTTTGCCTTTCTGTTTTCTGAGGTGCGGTATGTCATTAACGATATTGTAGTGGATAGCACTCGAAAAGTGGGAATTTCCAGTGTCATGAAACTATATCCCTCTTATAGTGAGGAAGAAGGTAGAACACTTTGCATGGCGGGTTGGTGCCCTGACTCGACCAATGACTGAATGGTACACACGGATGGCACCTTTACTGGATTTTTACCTCTTAAACTGATTTTAGGATTTGCTGAAGATCACCAGCGCATTGTGGTGAATGCAAGGCAAGTGCTTTATTTGGTGAGAGACAGGAGTGATAATAATGCACTCAAGGGAGCCGAAAATGCCCCCATAGATTCAAAAATTCAACTACAACGCTTGCTATGATAAGTGCCTCATGTAACCCTTGATGATACCAAAAAACTGGACATACTCAAAATGGTAAAGAGAGATATGCCTCTACCCACGGAATTTAGAAGCTGGGCAGTCCATGAGTACCCGCTATTGCCCACCACCAACACACACAGTTGGTCTGTAAAAACAGCCCGCTATACAGAGAGACCTCTCTACATGATCGTGCGTTTTCAAACAAATCGCAAGTATCAACAAACCAAAGATGCTACGCAATTTGATCACCTGCAATTAAGAAATGCACGTCTTTTCCTCAACGGTGCTGTGTTTCCCTATGAAGGACTGGATTTGGATTTTTCAAAAAATAAATTTGGCCCCCTGTACGACTTGTTTTCTAAATTTCGATGGTCGTATTATCAAAAAGAGAATTGTCCCATGTTGTCACCCCAAGTGTTTAAGACAAGGGCGCCACTGATTGTCTTTGACTGTTCCTACTTGGAAGAGTCTGTCAAGCCATCCAATATTGACATTCGACTAGATTTTGAAACACATGATAATGTTCCAGCCAATACGACGGCCTACTGTTTGATCATTCATCACAAACAAGTCAACTATTATCCACTGTCCAACCAAGTGACAAGTGTATAAATAACAGGTCAACCTACGTCCAGCTGCTCAGTCATGTCTTGCTTTAAAGCATCACGAGACGTTACATCCATGAATTTAAAATCTGAGGAACAACGTCTCAAGACCTTTGCGACGTGGCCGGTGCCTTTCATAAACCCTCAAGACTTGGCGGCCGCTGGATTTTACTATTTGAAAACAAGAGATGAAGTGAAATGTGTGTTTTGTCCCATCATCATAGACCAATGGGAAGAAAGTGATGAACCCATGAAAGAACATCAGCGCTGGTCACCCGCCTGCCCTTACCTGTGTAGAATGGATGTGGGTAATATACCCTGTCATTCAAGTTACCCCTCACTGGTGCCTCTGAGTGATGAAAAAAGTTATGATACATGTGGACTTTATGGTGTCAACGGTGCTTCAGTGAGCAGCTCACAGTCAAAAACACCCAGTTTAGAGACATTGGGATATCATCGGTGTTATGGACGCTATAAACATAAAAGAATTTGTTGTTGTATGAGTTGGTACCGCCCCTATCCTAGAATGACAAAAGAATGTAAAACTTGTTATGCTAATAAAATAATGTAATAAAAATTGGTTGTTGTTGTTATATTATTATTTCTTATGTCCCCTGTCATACCCTAATCTCAGTAGTGAGTAGTCTGTGATTTCTTATTTTTTTACTAGAATGGAATGTAAGTAAATGTCATGGGTACGCCTTACTGGACGATAGTCTGTCTGTGATCAGTTGGACTTGATCCAGACAAGAGTGAACATGTTGCGTACACTGATTGTCGACTGTCAAGGGTTTAAAATTGTAGATAACAGATTTATATTTAAAGAAGTGGCCATCATCGATTGTTCCACTTTTTGGATATCGCAAGCTACCCATTTGGTGTTTAAACCACCCTATGCATTTAATTTATTGTGTGATAAAGACCGTAAACAAACCCAGTGGATTGAAACTCATATGCAACTAGACAGGAAGCAAGGAACCATTTCATATAAGCACCTGGACATGGTCATGAAAGCCCACTTGTCTTCTGCCCATGTGGTATTTGTGAAAGGTAGTGAAAAACGTCAATGGCTACAACCATTTTTGGCGTCTTACTGTCAATGTATCGATTTAATGGACTTGGGCTGTCCCTCGCTGCAAACACTCATGGACCACTGCCCCTGTGACAATATTACCCATAAAGCCTTGGCACAGGTGTGGCAGTTGTTTTTTTTTGGCTAACTACCATTGCCTGCTGGGAGTTGTTAAATGAAATTAAAACTCTAGGTTTACCTGTGAATGACACCAGTGTGATTTCTACAAGCGACGTGTAAACATCTACATTATACCATGGAGAAAGGGGATGCTACCGATAAAGCGATTGGAAAGTTCTTTGTGTGTAAAAAGAAACTAGACAGTTTTACCAAAGAAGAATTATTGGCTCTTCCAAAATCGTTCATTTATTATGTGGCAGCAAATGCAGTGAAAGAAATCTGGCAACATGTACCAAAATCATGGACTCAAGACCCTGTGTTAAGTGAATTGCAACCATGTACAGATTATGATCACCATAAGCAAGTGGCCATGGCAAAAATACCCTCTATGCGACAGTGTGCTACTTGCCAGCTGGTCAAACTCTATCACGGTCATAAAAGTCAATGTAAGGACTTTGTTTCCTCATTCCACGGGTGTGATGGCGAGAAAAAAAAAGCGACAACATCAGCATCGTCTACAGATGAAGAGGAAAATCAAACCTTTTCTCCACCTATGGAAAAGGATATGTCAAAGTTGTACTGATCATGGCGTCATTGACAAAGTCATTTATTACTTACCTTTTGAAATCCATCTTCTGGTTATCGTTTTTGTGGTCCAGGAACAAAGCTGAATCAACATTTACAACGTGGTGATGTACCTATTAATCCTTTGTATCAAGCGTGCAAAGAACATGACCTTTCTTATCGCCATGGACATCCAGTATTAAGACGTGTGGCGGATAAAGTATTGTTGAAAAAAGCTAAACAACGTTTGACATCCTGCGATGCCTCAGTGTTAGAAAGGTTGGCAGCCCTCATTGTAATTGGTGCTATAAAAGGAAAGTTAATGATGAGTGGACATGGACATTGAAGAGGATAGAGGAATTGGCATTTTCTTTGTATTCTATTTTGTAAAGCCCTATTTGTTGTAAAATAATAAACAAGTTTTATCAGGTCACAATGTATTTTAATTTTTAAAATGGTGATAGCCATTTCTTTATTTTTTCACACATGGAAACTTACAATTTTAAACTAAAACTATAGTAGTCTAACATTATACATTCTACGTGCAGTTTTACAATTATATTACAAAAATAAAACACACTACAAATGATACAATATGGTGAACAATAGACTTAAGTAAAGTAATAGTCGACAATGCGACGGTTACCCTAAGCAAGAGTATCAAATGTGTTGGGTATAATGAATCGTTTGTTGTCTTCATTACTTAAAGCAACTTTGTTCAGCAAATTGGTATGTGGCTGATGATTTTTACTTCTAAATACACACATTTTCTTATATAATACTAGCAGTAGTACCCGGCTTCGCCCGGTGGAATGATGATAATGTTTTAAGGTCTCCTTAGAAATATAATGGACTTAAAATCTAAGTCATTTGCCCCCAAAGACAATGAGGGAGTAATATCTAGGTCATTTGCCCTTTTGATGAGGATGATAATAAAAACTACTGTTGAATTGACACGTCAAACTTACAAACTACCGTAATAGAAATACATATTTCAAAATTCACAGGCGAGGAAGACTTATTGTGTGTGGTGATTAATGGTGTAATGGGCGTAACATCTACTGTAGGTCATTTGCTCTTATGATGAGGATGATAAGGGAAACTACTACCGGTATTGAATTGACACTTCAACGTATAATGTACACAATGTACTGTAATAAAAATAACTATATGGCGGCTTCGGTGGCGTATTTGGTAGCATGCTGAGCTTCTATGCCCAAGATAGCGGGTTCAAACCCGGCCTAAGCCGTCGGATATTTTAAGAGCGTTAAAAATCAGTCAGTATGCCTTTCTTCGGAGGGGAAGTAAAGCCGGCGGTCCCATGTCAGATTTATGGCATGTTATTGAACCTTCCACTAGTTACACCTGTGTGAAGCTAAATTGGATAGGTAAACAACGCTCATATATGTCTACGTCCGTTGCCAAGAGCCGACTGCAGTGGCGTCTAGTAGCTAAGTTCCGAACTTGGCCTAGTAGTCGTTGACGGTGGCGCTTGGCGGCAAAAGTACGAACTATTTGAAGAATTCTAAGTTGCAGTTTGTACTTAAATTAAAAAACAGATAACACACACTAATACAGTCATCACAATTAACACCGGTTATCAGACAGATTCTACACACACCCAAAGTACACGGGGCTACATGACCGCGTTGTCGCAGCCCCTAAACTTAAGAACCAACCAACCAAAAATAAATATTTTAAAAATCACAGTCGAGAAAGTCTTTATGCGGCGGTGATTATTGGTATGATGCGCGTAACATCTAGGTCATTTGCACTTATGATGATAATAATAAGGTAATGAAAAAATGACTACTAAACGAACATGGTGTTATTTTAAAACTGATATAGGTAATTCAGGTGTCTAGCTTCGATGTCTTCCAAAATCTCAACCTTATTTTCTGGCTTAGGCCTGTACTGGATGCGTCTAGTGAAAGAGCGTACTGCTCGGCAAAGACAAAGAATATAGGTCCAAGCTGCACGAACCTGAGATGATCGCAGATGATGACGAAATATGATGACACACGTTCGGTGTTCCCCGTCCTATACAGATTGACCGGGAATCACTCACTGTTTCGCAACGGCCCTGTGCTGGCATCAGCATAGACAGCAGGAGATAACACGGCGGGCTCTGGAAAGTACTCTCAAGTCACCTCACGATGAATCAGCAAGCTATTCTCACAACTAACCCCCCCCCCAGGGTCTCACAACTTGTCAACTCTTGTTCTCTTCCGACCCAGACTGTATTAGGGTATCCGAGGGCTAGGGAGTCTTTCAATTTCCCGCCTTAATTGGCTTTGTATCATCTTTCCTGATACCCTCATTCTTCGAGGGGTCTGCCTTCTTTTCCTTTTCATAATATCTCCTGTCTTCTGCTCAAGGTCCTCAAAGAGGCAGGGTGTGTGTAGACCCACCACTTCTGGTACACCCTCAAGGGCTCATGACTGGTGAGTTAGGAAGCTGGCAACCCCGAGGAATTCCTGAGCTACATGCAGGGAATGGAGGGGTATGTCAGAAATTTCAAGTGGACAGTGTTACGCATCGGGTTCCAAAGGGTAAGTATACACACTTTGTTTTCGATCGGTGAACGATGTAGATTTGTACCAAAGGGTAATTATGTAAAATCTGGTTGAGATCGGTGAAACGGTGTAGTTTTGTGCCAAGGGCCAAAATGCTGGGAATGGAGTGGCCTGTCCAAATTTTAAAGTGGACAGTGTTACTCATCGGGTTCCAAAGGGTAAGTATACACATTTTGTTTTCGATCGGTGAACGATCTAGATTTGTGCCAAAGGGCCTAAATGCGTGGAATGGAGTGGTCTGTCCGAAATTTCGAGTGGACAGTGTTACTCGTCGAGTTCCAAAGGGTAATTATGTAAAATCTGTTTGAGATCGGTGAAACGGTGTAGTTTTCTTCCAAAGGGCCAAAAAGCAGGGATTAGTGTGGTCTGTCCGAAATTTAAAGTGAACAGTGTTACTTGTCGGGTTCTACGGGTAAGTATATAAAATTGGGGTCAGATCGGTGAAACGGTGTAGATTTGTGCCAAACAGCCTAAATGCAAGGGATGGAGTGGCCTCGCCTAAAGTTTGAATGTTAAACTGTGTCCATACACGTAGTGCATGTAAATATTCCTGATCCCTGATATGACTTGTGTTTATGGAACTGTAAAATGCATCTTTCGGTGGTAAAGAACACTCCTCAAGACGTTCCACACAGTTAATATATTCATAAGGGAATATACCCTTTTGTCGAATCAAATTAAAATCATCTTCTTTAGGAAAGACACGTTGAATTTCACGAAACTGGTCTGATTTTAAATTACTAGCAAGCTTATCAAGACTACTTGGCATAAAGCGGAATGAATCTAAAAATCGCAGTTTTATAGTTTTCTTGTTGTTAGTTTTGATGTATTTTGTGAATGATATGTATTGCTCCTTATTATTTGGAATCACATCAATTTTCACATCTGAAGCTCCAAATTCTTTAACGATAAAGTGGTTATCGTATTTGCTACCATTATGTAGAATGACTGGAATGAATTTACTTACTCTATACTTTAAATTACATTCTTGGTGAGCAGCAACACGATATTTCCCTGTTAAATGGTCATGATCGCGAACCCTGTCTGTATATAAACATTCACCACATATAATACAATTAGTTTCAGTTTCAAAACCCATTTGCTGTGATGATGTTAATGGCTCCATTGGAATGATAGTATTTAAAATAGAGGATATACGGATGGCATCTTTTTCAAGTCTTTCCATGAAAACTTTAGGTGCATCAGGTCCTCTATAGAGCTCAAACTTATTTAAAGAGTCATCGTAACTACATTTAATATAATATGCAAAGCTAAAAGATTCATGAATGTGGGTAGTGTTGGTAAAATATTTGGTTGGATTCGATGAACATGTATAAAAAGGCTTTAGCAAAGCTTCAAAGTCAGCATATATAACAAATGGTACTCGAAGCTGCTTCTCAAACTCCTTAAATTTCAGAATGTTATTTTCATGAGTAGGTAATACTGTACAAACATGATTACATCCCCATTTTTGATGTTGAGTTAGTTGATCCTCTTTTCTAAAATATAACAAACAGCCATCACACAACCACTTTTTCCCATAACGTTTTGTTATCTGACTACCGACAACCAACAATAGTGGGCATTTTTACCTTTAGTTATGTATAGTAAATTTACATGAGCATTCTTTTTTTCCTGAGTATAATGTAGAGGAACTACTATACTCTTGTTTTCAATTCCATACACATTAATACTTATATTGTTTAGCTCTTCAAAAGGCTTAATGTCTTTAATCTCCATAGTTAACCCTTTACCCTCTGATGGATAAATGATTCGATGTTTTATTTCTTCAATTAATAAATATTTCCACCAGCATCTTGAAAATAGCCAGACGGAGATGAGGAAATTTCAAGCATTGGTTGGAGGCAATGGGGACATACCTGCAGCAGTTTGACAAAAGGCTAAATACTTAGGATTGTGAAAAGATAGACCCTAGCAATGATTCAGAAGGACAGGTGGTGGCCACCTCAAAATAGAAAGGACGCGTGGTGAGACACGCTTATGGCATGTTCATTGTAATATTCGCGCCTAGAAAAAATATGATGCAGTAACGTGAGTGGCTGATGAAAATACTAGACACTCCTACGAGGCCAAGGTCTGATAAAAACCGCCAAGTTACAGAAAATGTGGAACCAATGGGAGAAGAATGCTTACCAGCGCGGCAAGTCTAGCTTGGGCACGCGATGGCTAGCATTAACGCGGGAGATCGCCTAGACAACATCTCTACGATCGATTCTAGGATTAATGGGCATATTCTTGACCTGCGCAATTTTTCGAGTTCAGTGATATTTATCTCATTCCTGTACCACTATTATTTTGAGAAATTTTTATATAATTTCCCCCTCTATCAATACCTAGGGCCGGTTCATTTATAAGTGGCGTGAAGAGCCAAGACTTTGCTATTACTTTTGTTCGTCTGAGGACGGAAGCTTATTATATTTTGTGTGTCGGTGGACACAGGCTATTATATTTTGTGTGTCGAGGACACAGGTTACTTTACATTTTGCGCGTCTAAGGACGTAGACACTTATACTTTTGCGTGTCATGTGGACACAGAAATTATTAATAAATGTGTTAAATTCAGTGATAGATAGTCACAGTACTATATTTTGTAGGGACAGTAGCATCGAAAATTCGCCAACAGACTGTTCCGGGGAAAGTAGTACCTGAAACGGCGAATTTAGTAGTCAGATATCGAGTGTATAATAATCTAACTTTTTGAATCAGCTCGAGAGATGACATCGCTTATCCTGGAAGCAGTTAGGAACTATCAACACTCCGTCCAGATGGCTGAGATGAGCTAAGAAGCATTCAGTTGGGAGATGGCATCTGATGTCCTTTGACGGGTGACTGGCCGAGGATGAGTACAAAATAATATGCTTATTATCTGATAAATTAACTTATGGTATGTGGGACATATTTTTGTAAATAATTTGCTTGTGTGATTAACGTAGTATATTTAGTTTTGGTCTGACACACCTTTTGCATGGAAACAGCTCGCATATATGTTTTTAGTAGAAGGTTCTTGTTTTTGTTTGTTGTTTTAACTAACGTAGCTATGTGGACGACCGTGTTTGCATATGTTACGCAATGCGGTTAAAAATGTCTCTCGGAGATATGTTTTGTTTCAGAAGTAGGACTGAAGTAATATAATTATACAGTAGATTCGAGGGTAATTAATCTTTTTAAGGTTTATTATTGATCAGATTCAGTGAGATTATTGCCTTTGGAGCAATGTGATTTGTGACGAAGAGCAGTCAGCTCTATCGTAGGTTTTAATATTTTTTTAATAGTTTGTGAGCATCTATTCAGCCGACCTGTGTGAAAAACGTAATGTCATTCCCAGAAGTGTGAGTGTGTGTATTTTGTGGTCATTACAAGCGGGAATTTCAGCGTAGACTGATTTCTGTCAGCTTGGTGCCATGTCCATATTGTTACCTTGCGAGGGCAATTGTGGCTATTTTGATTAATGTCTGACCATATGTTGAGGTGGTTGAGATTTATTGCTGTTGATTCTCTGAGATAACGGCACAGCTGGTCAGTTATTTTTACACACTGGAGTTGGGACAATGACAAGTATTGAGGAAGGGGGAGCTGTTTCACAAGACGGACTGAAGGTTGCAAGCGAGGTCATTAGTGGGGAGTGCTTGTTTGGCTCCGTAATTACTTGAAATACAGAATTAAGAACTGATCAATGGTAAAATTGTAAAAATAAATGGGAGTTGCCTACGAATCACGATAATCTCCGAAGCGTTAGCTTAACATGCAGTTTTGTTCATATAAAGTAATCTCAGCCGGTCAGGCTTTTGTTGTTGTTGGTTTAAGTCCATGTTTATATTCCATATCAGTGACCCGTGAAGTCACGTGCGAGGCTGTCTTTCCCTTATTTGTGTATTGAGCAATTGGCCGGAGTTGGCAGCTCATTGTGTCAAGTGCGTCATCGCGCTAATGGAGGGTCTCGAGAGAGATTCCTGTAAATAGTAGATTTTAGTGTGTGTGTCAGCATTACATTTTTAAGGGTTTTCATTAGTGTCATGTTCCATATCCGTAAACGTTGATTTACGAGATGATTGTTCGTAAGCATCGTGGCTGTTAACCCGCTGTAAACGAACAGTCATCCAAAGTACTCATTCCTCGTAGTTAGTCATTACGCGTACATAAAATCCAAATGCAAGTAGTGGAACTAGGATCCATATTTTAATAAAGGGGAGATCCGTCTGACTCCTCAGCATTGATAGATATTCCTGTCATGGAAAAATTCAGGGAGGATTTTTTATTATTGTTGTTTATATTATTTTTTATGCACTATTAGTCATTAAATTATGTTATTATTTTACATCTTGTCACCTTTCTTTCTTAATTATAGTTTTAATCCTATGACCCTTACCTCAGTAGAGCATGTTGTTTGGCGAACGTAAACATCACACTAGGAACTGAGCGCGACCCCTTGATCAAGATTCTTGCATATAAACACTGCTATTCTGAAGGGTTCAATAGGAAATTCCATTTCTTTTAAATCTAACACTGAGGAATAGTGAGGATAAGATGATGTTCTCTTTTCATTCATCACTGCTGGGTGGAGAGCTGAGGTTACAGCCCATGCAAAACATGCTTGATCACTATTCATAACGTTTACACAAGCATGCTTACGTTTGATCCATGCTGGCAAATCAATATAGGATGATGCTCGAAGGGGGTTATATTTATTCAGGCTAGTTTCTAAATAAAGTACTTCAACCAACGCCCAGCCTGACTCCCTTTCCTGGATCTCTTCACTCTTCACAATGATAGCACTTGACATATTTTGGTATATATCACTAATATTAGTTGATTCACTAACAATTATGTTTTTTGTATTAAAAGATTTGATATCCGTTATTTCACCTTAGCCCCCAGTTTTTACATAGAGTCCAAAAAGTTCAAAATTCACTTTAATTGTTTTATGCTCTACTAAAACATTACCTACCAAGCCAAACACGGTAGTTTGAACATTTTTAAAAATGATTCAATACTTTGAGTTTTTTCTTCATTATGAAGTCTATAACTAGCAATTCGACTTTTAAATGCACAAACAATTTGCTAAATATTTCCAGAATTGTTTTCATGACAAGCATTATTTTTATGATTAATACTGCGCAAATGTCCCTGCATCATTGAAAAGGGTATATCAATATTGCATACATCACAATGTGTTATTGGAGGTTCACCATTTTTCTTCCTTTTTGTTGCACAACTATTTTTACAATCTATAGAACATTTACGCTTTCGAGCATCATATTTGTTTAAAGGTTCTGTACTAGTTGATGGTTTTACAGTTTTTAATTCCTGTTTTTCACCATGCACTTCAACCATGTGGGATTGATATCGCTTTACAGCAGTAAAACCAAGATCACAAACTGAACACGAAAATGGTGCTGAACTAACATGTATTAAATTTACATGACGTGCAAGATTATCCTGTCTGTTAAATGTGGTAGAACAATAACTACACACAAACATTTTAAGATTATGTTTTGTACTTGCATGACGTTGAAGGTTGTCAGGTCTTGAAAACTGCTTTTTACAATCACTACACTTGAACATAATGATTATCAATCACTTTCCAAATTACCTATAAAAGAAAGAAATCATAAATATTAATAAAAAATAAAACAAAGTAAAAGAAAAATATGTTAATTAAATTACAGTCAATGGTCATAGTAGAGTATTTTAATTATACGTCTGTGGACTCTCAGCAAGTCTAATTTCAAGTAGTTCCAACTTTGGTTGATATCATTGTCACTGACACCTAGTGGTGAACGTTAGAACTTGATAGAGCGTTAATCAAATCTAACCTACAAACCTAGCTTTACACAATTGTCAAGTAGTTCCGAGTTTTTTTTAAACAGTTATGTCACTATCACTGTCACTTAGCGGTGAACATTCAGAGTTGAGCGTTAATCAAATCTGACCTACAAATTTAGCTTCACACCATTGTCGCGTAGTTCCAACTTTAGTTATCAGGTACCATTGTCACTGACACCAAGTAGTGAACGTTGGAACTTAATAAAGCGTTAATCAAATCTAACCTACAAATTTAGCTTCACACCATTGTTGAGTAGTTCCAACTTTAATTACCAGGTACCATTGTCACTGACACCAACTAGTGAACATTGGAACGTAATAAAGCGTTAATCAAATCTACCTACAAATTTAGCTTCACAACATTGTCGAGTTGTTCCAACTTAAGTTACCAGGTACCATGCCACCTAGTAGTGAACTTGGAACTTGATAAAGCGTTAATCAAATCTAACCTAAAATTTCAGCTTCACATAATTGTCGAGTAGTTCCAAAATTGGTTAACAAATATTATTGTCACTGACACCTAGCAGCGAACGTTGGAACTTAGCAGAGTGTTAATCAAATCTAACCTACAAATTTAGCTTCACACATCATAGTCAAGTAGTTCCAACTTTAACTATCAAATAAACCATTGTCATTGACATCTAGCAGTGAACATTGGAAAATATCGCTCTAGCTGTTTAAAAGTTATTACAGGGGGTACTTACCTTTAATAATTTATCAACTGCTGCCACTGACTGAACTAGGTACAGGAATCTGCTAACCTACAGGTACGCCAATTATCTGTAAACAAATAAATCAATCAATCAATAAATAAATACATTCCAATCAATAACTTGAACATCGATTAGTAATAAAAGACTACAATCCATTAATAATAAGTACTTACCTTGCAAAATTATTTAATGATTTTCCACCAAAAAGGCTTTTGCAAATGTTTAGCAGTAATAGAGCACTGTTCACTTGTAGCGAGTAATAAATACAGACAGTAAGGAAATATATGACACCTCCCTTATATAGGCTTACATCACTCGTGTCAGCAGTTTTTTGCTGATCATTGCAATTCCTTTTCTGTACACCTGCCAGTCCAAAGTGCGCTAGGAACACCTGTGCGGTATCAGATTTCTGTTGACTTTGCATGATCATCACCCATTATCTTGATGAACACCTGTGGTTTTAAATTACTGCAGCGTTAGTCATAGCAATAGAACTGTACGCTCTCTGCCATGTCAGCAATATGACACAGGAAATGACAAGTCGGCTTACTGCACGTACAATCTCCTCAGTTTTAACATCTTAAAAACGTGCATTATTCTCGTTCAACTACAAATGACACATTCATCCACCAAGTTTGATCCCTTGACCTGTCCTCAAATTGCATGTGCCCCGTGTAGTAGAGTGTGTTCATTAACCCTAGCACTAGAACATATTCATCCACCAAGTGTTTGCACTTACTCCTTGACATGTCCTCTATCTACCAAGTTTTACACTTATACGAACCAAAACAGGATGTGACTTGTTTCACAAGGAGGACAGTAATAATGTCATCTCATACGTGTTCACATGTATTTCGTCACTTTCCTTTCATATCGTTATCACATTGTAGTAGTGAGGGCTGGCGAACAACGTCAGTTCAACACACTGCTTTACACATAAATGTAGTTAGGCCCTTTGGTATAATTTGAATAAATTCATGGGTTAGTCCGTAGCGATCAGGCCAAAGGGACCCGTCAACAAGGACCTGTCAACAAGGACCCGTCAACAAGGACTCGTCCATAGGGACCCGTCAACAATGACCCGTCAACAATAACCTGTCCACAAGGACCCGTCAACAATGACCCGTCAACAGGGACCCGTCCACAGGGACCAGTCCAAAGGGACAAATCAACAATGACAGGGGCTCTCACCTCAAGGCCTGACATGTCCTGTTCGATTATTGGTTTGCCTATCGACAAGCGCTTCTTGGAATACTTTTTGATCACCCCTCGTGGGTTGGGTTAGGTTAGGTTACACTACAGCCACCATCTTTTAAAAAGCCCGCCCTCTTACAAAAGCTATGAGTGGGCATGCGTAAAAACAAAAACTAAGCATGTTAATTCATATTGGCTTTCCACCGTACACATGTCTCTTGTGTGAAACAACGTTTAACTTCATATTAACATTGAAACTCTCACTTGTCGCACTAGGAAAGCGTGATTTTCTAAGACTTACCATTACACCCCCTAGAAGGGGTACGTTTTATTTTGGGGTGGAAATATGTTGTCCAATGGAAGGGGGGTATCAGCCCGAGTTCAACAACACCTCATATGTCAAAATCCGACCATGCGTTCGAGAGATATCGCGCCGCCGCCATCTTGTGAGGAGGGTGAGGAGGAGGAGGTTGTAGAACTGCCCAAAAACCACTACTATCTTAGACGCAGGCAGTCAATCGAGCTTTATCTGCACATCGCTCATCAATTCGCTCAATCTGGAAATCGTAGTTGAGCGAAGCGTTACCATCACTGCTTTTGAATCAAGTGAGTAGTGTGTTTGTAGCGGTTCAAGGCCCGCCTCCACCTCCCCACCTCACAAGATGGCGGCGGCGCGATATCTCTCGAACGCATGGTCAGATTTTGACGAATGAGGTGTCATTGAACTCGGGCTGACACTCCCTTTCCAATGGACGACATATTTCAACCCCAAAAATAAAACCTTCCCCTACTAGGGGGTGAAATTGTAATTTTTTAGAGAATCTCTCTTTCCAATTGCAACATGTGAGAGTTTGAATGTCGATATGGAATAAAACGTTGTTCTACACAAGAGACATGTGTGCGGTGGAAAGCTACTATGAATTAGCATGCCCACTCATGGCTTTTGTAAGAGGGTGGGGGAGCGGATCCCTGTGGATGGGTTATTGTTGACGGGTCATTGTTGGCGGGGTCATTGTTGTCGGGTCATTGTGGACGAGTCCTTGTGGACAAGTCCTTGTTGACAGGTCCTTGTGGACAAGTCCTTGTTGACAGGTCCTTGTGGACAGGTCCTTGTTGACAGGTCCTTGTGGACAGGTCCCTGTGGACGAGTCCTTGTCCCTTTGGACTGATCCCTTTGGACGGGTCCCTTTGGCCTGGTTCCTACGGACTAGCCCATGAATTTATTTAAATTATGTCAAAGGGCCTAACTACATTTGTGTGTGTTGAATTGACGTTGTTCACTAATCCCCCACTACTATAATGGGATAACGATATGAAAGGAAAGTGATGAAATACATGTGAACATACAAGGGATCTAACTTGGTGGATGGATGTGTTCTAACGAGTCATTTGTAGTTGAAAGAGAATAATACATGTTCTTAAGATGTTAAAACTGAGGAGATGACACGTGCAGTAAGACGTCTTGTTTCTTCCTGTGTCATATTACAGACATGACAGAGAGCGCGCAGATCTGTTGCTATGACTAACACTGCAGTAATTTGAAACCGCAAGTGTTCATTAAGACAATGGATGATGATCATGCAAAGTTAGCAGTTATTGGATATTACACAGGTGTTCCTTCCGGTGTCATGTTGCTGACATACCAGAGAGCGCACACTGCTGTTGCTATGACTAACGCTGCAGTAATTTGAAACCCCATATGTTGATTAAGACAATGGGTGATGATCATGCAAAGTCAGCAGTCATTGAATACCACACAGGTGTTCCTAGTGTACTTTGGACTCTCAGCTGTATTGGGAGAGGAATTGCAATGATCTGCAAAAAACTGCTGACACGAGCGATGAGAGTTTATATAAGAGGGGTGTCATATATCTCCCTACTGTCAGTCTTTATTACTCGCTTTGAGTGAACAGTGCTCTATTACTGCTCTAGAGTTGTAAAAAAAGCCGTTTTGGTAGAAAATCATTAAATTATTTTGCAAGGTAAGTACTTATTATTAATGGATTGTAGTCTTTTATTACTAATTGATGTTGAAGTTATTGATTGGAATGTATTTATCGATTGATTGATTGATTGATTGATTTGTTTACAGATAATTGGGTACCTGTAGGTTACCAGAATCCTACAATCTGTTCATTAAGTGGCAGCAGTTGATCAATTATAAAAAGGTAAGTGCCCCTCTAATAACTTTTAAACAGCTAGAGTGATATTTTCCAATGTTCACTACTACATGTCAGTGAAAATGGTATATTTAGCAGTCAAAAGTTGGAACTACTTGACCATGATGTGTAAAGCTAAATTTGTAGGTTAGATTTTGAGTACCGCTCTATTAAGTCCGAATGTTCATTGCTAGGTGTCAGTGACAGAGGGAATATTTAAAGACTTAACCCCAATTCACCTAACATAACATAACTTTACCTAACTTAACCTTGTCACGTGACATGTTTTACAAGTTTAGACTTGCTTTATGACTGACTATGACGTCACACTTAGGTGACTTAACTGGTGATCGCTGGTTTCCAATATGTGACATGTTCTACAAGTTTAGACTTGTTTTAAGACTGGCTATGACGTAACACTTAGCTCACTTAACTGGTGGCTGCTGGTTTCCAATATGTGACATGTTCTACAAGTTTAGACTTGTTTTAAGACTGGCTATGACGTCACACTTAGCTCACTTAACTGGTGAACGCTGGTTTCTATCACGTGACATGTTCGACAAGTTTAGACTTGTTTTAAGATTGGTTATGACGTCACACTTAGCTCACTTAACTGACGATCACTGGTTTCTCTCACTCTATCATGTTCCAATGTTCACTGCTAGGTGTCAGTGACAGTGGTATATAGTAACCCCCAGTTAGAACTACATGAAGTTAGACTTGCTAGGAGTTCACAGATGATCGATTTAAATACCCTGCTATAACCATTGACTGGAATGTAATTAAACAATTTATATTGTACTTTTGTTTATCATTTATTAACATTTATGATTTCTTTCTTTTATAGGTAATTTCGAAAGGGATCATCATGTTCAAGTGTGGTGACTGTAAGAAACAGTTCTCAAGACCTGATAGCCTTCAACGACACACAAATGTTAAACATGACATTAAAATGTTTGTGTGCAGTCATTGTGCTACCACATTTAACAGACAAGATAATCTTGCACGTCATGTAAATTTAATGCATGTTAGTTCAGCACCTTTTTCATGTTCAGTTTGTGATCTTGGTTTTTCTGCTGTAAAGCGATATCAATCCCATATGGTTGAAGTGCATGGAGAACAACAGGAATTGAAATCTGTAAAACCATCAACTAGCACGGAACCTTTAAACGAATGTGATACTCAAAAGCGTAAACGTTCTCAAGATTGTGAAAATAGTTGTGCAACAAAAAGAAAGAAGAATGGTGAACCTTCAATAACACATTGTGATGTATGTAATATTGATATACCTTCTTCAATCATTCATGGACATTTACGCAGTATTCAACATAAAAATAACGCTTGCCATGAAAGAAATTCTGGAAATATTCAACAAATTGGTAGTGCATTTAAAAGTCGAATTGCTAGTTATAGACTTCATAGTGAAGAAAAAACTCAAAGTATTGAATCATTTTTAAAAAATGTTCAACCTACTGTGTTTGGTTTGGTAGGTAATGTTTTATTAGAGCATAAAACATTTAAAATGAATTTTGAACTTTTTGGCCTCTATGTAAAAACTGGGAGCGAAGGTGAAATTACGGATATCAAATCTTTTAATACAAAAAACGTAATTGTTAGTGAATCAACTAATATTAGTGATATATATCAAAATATTTCAAGTGCTCTCATCGTGAAGAGTGAAGAGTTCCAGGAAAGGGAGTCGGGCTGGGCATTGGTTGAAGTACTTTATTTAGAAACCAACATGAATAAATATAATCCCCTTCGAGCCTCATCATACATTGATTTGCCAGCATGGATCAAACGTAAGAAAGCTGTTGTGAACGTTATGAATAATGATGACGCATGCTTTGCATGGGCTGTAACCTCAGCTCTCCATCCAGCAGAGGAGCATCTGTATAGAACATCATCATATCCTCACTATTCCTCAGTGTTAGATTTAAAAGAAATAGAATTTCCTATGGCGATAAAAGACATTCAACGTTTTGAAGAGCTGAACAATGTAAGTATTAATGTTTATGAAATTGAAAATAAGAGTATAGTAGGCCCTCTATATTATACTCAGGAAAAAAAGGATATTCACGTAAATTTACTTTACATAACCGAAGGTGAAAATGCCCACTATTGTTGGATAAAACATTTAAGTAGACTTGTTGGTAGTCAACTATCAAAATACGAAGGTAAGAAGTGCTTGTGTGAAGGCTGTTTCTCTATTTTACAAAAGAGGATCAACTAACTCAACAACAAAAATGGGGGTGTAATCATGTTCGTACGGTATTACCGACTCCTAAAAATAACATTCTAAAATTTAAGGATTATGAGAAACAGCTTCGAGTACCATTTGTTATATATGCTGACTTCGAGGCTTTGCTAAAACCATTTAATACATGTTCATCGAATCCAGCCCAACCTTTCACCAACACTACTCACATTCATGAACCTTTTAGCTTTGCATATTATATTAAATGTAGTTATGATGACTCTTTAAATAAGTTTGAGCTCTATAGAGGACCTGATGCACCTAAAGTTTTTATGGAAAGGCTTGAGAAAGATGCCGTCCGTATATCGTCTATTTTAAATACGATCATTCCAATGGAGCCACTAACTTCATTAGAGCAAATGAATTTTGAAACTGAAACTAATTGTTTTATATGTGGTGAATGTTTATATACAGACAGGGTTCGCGATCATGACCATTTAACAGGAAAATATCGTGGTGCGGCTCACCAAGAATGTAATTTAAATTATAAAGTAAATTCATTCCGGTCATTCTACATAACGGTAGCAAATACGATAACCACTTTATCGTTAAAGAATTTGGAGCTTCAGATGTGAAAATTGATGTTATTGCAAATAATAAGGAACAATACATATCGTTCACAAAATACATCAAAACTAGCAATAAAAAAAACATTAAACTGCGATTTTTAGATTCATTCCGCTTTATGTCGAGTAGTCTTGATAAGCTGGCTAGTAATTTAAAATCAGTTCAGTTTCATGAAATTCAACGTGTCTTTCCTAAAGAAGATGATTTTAATTTGATTCGTCAAAAGGGTATATTCCCTTATGAATATATTAACTGTGTGGAACGTCTTGAGGAGTGTTGTTTACCACCGAAAAATGCATTTTACAGTTCCTTAAACACAAGTCATATCAGTGATCAGGAATATTTACATGCACAACGTGTATGGACACAGTTCCACATTCAAACTTTAGGAGAATTTTCAGACATATATTTGAAGACAGATGTGTTGTTATTAGCAGATGTTTTTGAAAATTTTCGGAATGTTTGTATGAAAACTTATGACCTTGATCCTTGTCAGTATTTCACATCTCCTGGGTTAAGTTTCAGTTCAATGTTGAAAAAAACGAAAGTAAATTAAGAATTAATGACTGATATAGACATGATCAATTTTATAAAATCATCAATTCGAGGTGGATTAAGTCAATGTAGTGGACGGTACTCTACAGCGAATAATAAATACATGCCTAGCTACAACCCTTGTGAAGAGTCAAAGTATATTGTCTACCTCGATGCAAATAACCAATATGGTTGGGCTATGAGTCAATATCTACCACTGAAAGATTTTCGCTGACTGACACAACCTGAAATTGATGTCTTACATGTTGACACTCTTAATGATAACGATGATAAAGGACATATTTTAGAGGTAAATCTTGAGTATCCTAAAGAGTTACATGATGATCATAATGATTTACCATTTTGTCCTGAGAATATGAAATCTCCATACATTACATCACGAACAAAAATGTTAATTGCTAATGTAAATGATAAATGTAAATATGTAATACATTATCAAAAATTGAAACAGTGTCTACAGCATGGATTGAAATTAACTAAAATTCATCGCGTATTGCAATTTCATCAGTCAGCATGGCTCAAACCGCATATTGATCTAAACAATAATTTAAGAACGCAGTCAACAAACGCGTTTGAAAAAGATTTTTATAAACTCATGAATAATAGTGTTTTTGGAAAGACTATGGAGAATGTTGATAAACGAGTTGATGTAAAGCTGATAACAAAGTGGGAGAATGATGGTAAAAGGTATGGTGAGAGCAACTTAATAAGCAAGCCTAACTTTCATAGTTGTTCAATTATTCATGAGGATTTAGTTGTAATACAAATGAATCGTCTTAAAGTAACTTTCAACAAACCCATATATGTGGGTTACACCATTCTGGAATTATCAAAAACACTTATGTATGAATTTCACTATGATTATGTAAAGAAAAACTATCTTGATAATGCTAAATTACTCTACACAGACACAGATTCTTTTATTTATGAGTTTAAAACTGATGATTTTTACGAGGATATCAAAACTGAGCTAAATAGGTTTGATACAAGTGATTACCCCAAGGATAATATTTACCATTTACCTCTAGTAAACAAAAAGGTTCTTGGGAAATTTAAGGATGAATGTGCTGGTGTTATTATAGACACCTTTGTAGGCACAAAGTCTAAATCATACAGCTATATGACAATTGATGATGTAGTAGTAAAAAAATTAAAAGGAGTGAAAAAGAATGTTGTTAGTAAAGAGTTAGATATAAGTGATTATAAAAACTGTATAGTTAGTAACCCACCTGTATTATATAAGAAAATGTGCGTATTTAGAAGTAAAAATCATCAGCTACATACCAATTTGTTGAACAAAGTTGCTTTAAGTAATGAAGACAACAAACGATTCATTATACCCAACACATTTAATACACTTGCTTGGGGAAACAGTCGTATTGACGACTATTACTTTACTTAAGTCTAATGATCACTATATTGTAATATTTGTAGTGTGTTTTATATTGTAATATTTTTTGTAAAAACTGTAAGTAGAATGTATAATGTTAGGCTACAGTAGTTTAGTAAAAATAAGATAAGTAATACATTTTAGTGTAAAATGTTTGCTTTTGTATATTACGAAAAAGATTTTAAAAAATTTACTGAATGTGTGAACTAAACAAGGGGAATGTAAAAAATGTAAAGTGGAAATTGTAAATATCCATGTGTGAAAAAGTGAAATGGCTATCACCATTTTAAAATTAAAAAGACATTGTAATCTGGTAAACCTTGTTTTTTATTTCACAACAACAAAAATGTACAGAATGTGTAAACTAAACAAGGGAATGTAAAAAATGAAAAGTGGAAATTGTAAATATTCATGTGTGAAAAAATGAAATGGCTATCACCATTTTTAAAAATTAAAAGATATAGTGATTTAGTGAACCTTATTTATATTTCACAAAAAATGTACAGAATGTGTGAACTAAACAAGGGGTATGTAAAAAATGAAAAGTGGAAATTGTAAATATTCATGTGTGTGAAAAAATGAAAATGAAGAAATGACTATCACCATTTTTAGAATTAAAAGACATTGTGATCTGGTAAACCTTGTTTTTATTTCACAACAACAAAAATGTACAGAATGTTTAAACTAAACAAGGGGAATGTAAAAAAAATGTAAAGTGGAAATTGTAAATATTCATGTGTGAAAAAAATGAAATGGCTATCACCATTTTTTAAAATAAAAGACATTGTGATCTTGTAAACCTTGTTTTTATTTCACAACAAATAGAGCTTTACAAAAATAGAATACAAAGAAATACCAATTCCTCAATCCTTTTCAATGTCCATGTCCACCATTATTAACTTTCCTTTTGTAACACTAATCACAATGACGACTGCCAACCTCTCTCCCACTGAGACATCACAGAATGTCAAACGTTGTTTAGCTTTTCAACGATACTTTATCCGCTACACGTCATAATGCAGAATGACTGTGGTGATAAGAAAGATGCATGCTTGATCCAAAGGATTAATAGCTATATCACTATGCTGCAAAGGTTCTTCAAGACAAGTTCCAGGACTACACAAATAATAACCAGGTAGGTAGATTTCGAAAGTCAAGTATTGAATTACTTTGTTAATGACGCCATTGCCAGTACAGGTCTGGCATATCCTTTTCCATCGATGGTAAAAAGGTTTGATCTTCCTCCTCCTCTGTGGATGATGTTTGTTGTTGCTGCTTTTTTTCTCCATTACTCCCGTGGTATGAGGAAACAAAGTCTTTACACTGACTTTTATGACCATGATACAGTTTGACTAGCTGACAAGTAGCACACTGTCGCATAGAGGGTATTTTTGCCATAGCCACTTGCTTATGGTGATCATAATCCGTACATGGTTGCAATTCACTTAATCCAGGGTCTTGAGTCCATGATTTTGGTACATGTTGCCAGATTTCTTTCACTGCATTTGCTGCGACATAATAAATGAATGATTTTGGAAAGGCCAATAATTCTTCTTTAGTAAAACTGTCTAGTTTCTTTTTACACACAAAGAACTTTCCAATCGCTTTATCGGTAGCATCCCCTTTCTCCATGGTATCACGTTGATGTTTACACGTCGCTTGTAGAAATCTCACTGGTGTCATCCACAGGTAAACCTTTAGTTTTAATTTTATTTAACAACTCCCAGCAGGCATTGGTGGATAGCCAATGAAACAATTGCCACACCTGTGCCAAGGCTTTATGGGTAATATTGTCACAGGGGCAGCGATCCATGAGTGTTTGCAGCGATGGACAGCCCATGTCCATTAAATCGATACATTGACAGTAAGACGCTAAAAATGGTTATAGCCATTGACGTTTTTCACTACCTTTCACAAATATTACATGGGCAGAAGACAAGTGGGCTTTCATGACCATGTCCAGGTGCTTATATGAAATGGTTCCTTGCTTCCAGTCTAGTTGCATATGAGTTTCAATCCACTGGGTTTGTTTACGGTCTTTATCACACAACAAATCAAACGCATAAGGTGGTTTAAACACCAAATGAGTAGCTTGTGATATCCAAAAAGTGGAACAATCGATGATGGCCACTTCTTTAAATATAAATTTGTTATCTCCAATTTTAAACCCTTGACAGTCGACAATCAGTGTACGCAACATATTCACTCTTGTCTGGATCAAGTCCAACTGACCACAGACTGACAATTGTTCAGTAAGGTGTACCCATGTCATTTACTTACATTCCATTCTAGTAAAAGAAAAGAAAAACATCGAGTAGTCACTATAGAGGTTAGGATATGACAGGGGGGGGCATAAGAAATAATAATATAACAACAACAACCAATTTTTTTTATTTCATTATTTTATTAGCATAACAAGTTTTACATTCTTTTTTCATTCTAGGATAGAGGCGGTACCATCTCATACAACAAAAAAGTCTTTTGTGTTTATAGTGTCCATAACACTGATGATATCCCAATGTCTCTAAACTGGACGTTTTTAACTGTGAGCTGCTCACTGAAGCACTGCCGGCACCATAAAGTCCACACGTATCATAACTTTTTTCATCACTTAGAGGCATGAGTGAGGGGTAACTTGAATGACCCACCTCCATTCTGCACCGGTAGGGGCAGGCAGGTGACCAGCGCTGATGTTCCTGCATGGGTTCATCGCTCTCTTGCCATCGGTCTAAGATGATGGGACAAAACACACATTTCACTTCATCTCTTCTTTTTAAATAGTAGAATCCAGCGGCTGCTAAGGCTTGAGGGTTTATAAAAGGCATCGGCCACGTCGCAAAGGTCTTGAAACGTTGTTCCTCAGATTTTAAATTCATGGATGTAACTTCTCTTGAGGCTTGAAAGCAAGACATGACTGAGTGGTTTGATGTGTGTTGACCTGCTATTTATACACTTGTCACTTGGTTGGACAGTGGATAATAGTTGACTTGTTTGTGATGAATAATCAAACAGTAGGCCGTGGTATTGGCTGGAACATTGTCATGCGTTTCAAAATCTAGTCGAAAGTCAATATTGGATGGTTTGACAGACTCTTCCAAGTAGGAACAGTCAAAGACAATCAGTGGCGCCCTTGTCTTAAAAGCTTGGGGTGACAACCTTTTTGATAATACGACCATCGAAATTTAGAAAACAAGTCGTACAGGGGGCCAAATTTATTTTTTGAAAAATCCAAATCCAGTCCTTCATAGGGAAACACAGCACCGTTGAGGAAAAGACGTGCATTTCTTAATTGCAGGTGATCAAATTGCGTAGCATCTTTGGTTTGTTGATACTTGCGATTTGTTTGAAAACGCACGATCATGTAGAGAGGTCTCTCTGTATAGCGGGCTGTTTTTACAGACCAACTGTGTGTGTTGGTGGTGGGCAATAGCGGGTACTCATGGACTGCCCAGCTTCTAAATTCCGTGGGTAGAGGCATATCTCTCTTTACCATTTTGAGTATGTCCAGTTTTTTGGTATCATCAAGGGTTACATGAGGCACTTATCATAGCAAGCGTTGTAGTTGAATTTTTGAATCTATGGGGGCATTTTCGGCTCCCTTGAGTGCATTATTATCACTCCTGTCTCTCACCAAATAAAGCACTTGCCTTGCATTCACCACAATGCGCTGGTGATCTTCAGCAAATTCTAAAATCAGTTTAAGAGGTAAAAATCCAGTAAAGGTGCCATCCGTGTGTACCATTCAGTCATTGGTCGAGTCAGGGCACCAACCCGCCATGCAAAGTGTTCTACCTTCTTCCTCACTATAAGAGGGATATAGTTTCATGACACTGGAAATACCCACATTTCGAGTGCTATCCACCACGATATCGTTAATCTCATAACGTACTTCAGAAAACAGGAAGGCGAAAGCATGGTTGGCTAACTAGGATGTAGTGGGTGTAGAACCATCGGCTTTGGTGAGCCGACCTTCAATCTGAATAACACTTTCATGCGGTAGAGTGTAAATATCTTGGTTGTTGATAACAAATTGAATTTCATCATTGTTATTGAGTCCACGTGTTTGAGCTTCATAAGAATGCAGATCAATTCTTACCACTCCTGGTTGCTCCTCGATGTGGTTCGCTACCTCTAGAATAGAATTCATCGCGGGGGTTAATGTGGTAACCCAAATGCTGTAAAATCTGCTTGTTCTGAGATGTTAACGTGTATTCACGTGGTAAACAACTAACACCATTCCTAGACGGTGCTGTTGCTTTATATACAAACTTCATAGTGGTTTTAGCACCAACTTGTAAGTCACTGGTGTGGTAGAATCTAGATCAATGAGTTGTTGCTCTCTATTGATCAGTCTTAATGTTATATTACTAATACCATCGACAGCCACAGAATGAAAAAGCACCACTGGAGGGTTTTCACGAATAATATAGCCATTGGGCGATGTTATAATAAAGTCATAAAGCGAATGCGACGGTTCTTGATTGGTGTACACTTGACTAATAATATTACACGTCACCGACACATGATGGTCCTCAATGAATTTCACTTCATGGTCTGATTCATGTTTTTTGTTGGGCTCTAACACACGTGGTTTAAATCCTAGTAATGGACCAGTGGAATCGGGGTGAGTTTTAAAGTCAATTTTGAATGTAGAAAAAATACTGCAGCGATGAGTGTTGGTATTTCCTACAAGTTCAAACTTGCGCGTTCCATCGAGAAATGACTTTAAACCATATTCATTGATCAACACCACTTAAATGTGTTCATAAATGTCATCTATCGTGCATCCACCAGAGTTCAGGGTGAGCACAGAATCATCATAGTAAAACTTGTTGTTCACATTTTCACGTATGTTGTATATTCGATTGCACGTTTCAAGAGAAACAAGTCCTAAACCATAAGGTTTTTCACTCAATTCGATAGGTGGGTAAAAGTCTAGACTCACTTCAGGTCCACGTCCATGCAGTGTAAACGTCTTACTTTCCACCGACATACTGTTGACGTTTTTGCTTATGTTGCGTCTTATATAAAAAAATTAAACACAAACGTCCACACTGTTGGCTGTTAAATGTTTGCTCACGTTTCACATTATAATATATCTTGATCCTGTTTCCAAAATAGGCCACTAGTTCCATGGGCGGGGGCAAATTCCCAAAACTGTCAAAGTACCATACAGTAGATCCCTCTTTGACATAAGCTACATAATGTGTTCCAGGTCCTCGGTGATCATCCAAATTGACAACAGCACATTCATGTTTCCAGGGTCGTGAGGGTAATTGGTTTCGCATAAACACACCTCGAAAATGAGAAAGCTTCAGTTGTTTAGCATAGCTTTCCACTTGCTGATGCGTCAGAGCATGTCTTGCTATGGCTGAGGTTAAAGATGTTTTTTTATTTCGAAAAGGTGAAATTCCAAATCCTTGTTGATAAAAGGCTGGCTTCAAATTGACATTTCTAGCCCCCATAGCAATGGCCTCTATTGTTTCATTGTGTCGCTGACTTTCATTGAGTTGTTGCTTGTCCTGTTGCACGGCTTTAATGGTTTTTGCCACTGCACTGGCGCCGCCTAAAAGTGAACCTAGAACAGCCAGACCAGCGAATAATGCAGGTAAAAATCCCGCTCGTTTGGGGACGGGGATCACTCGCCCTTGTTTTGAACCCTGTCGCTGACGTTTTGGAATAACATGTCTCTGTGCTACTCGAAGAGCTTTCCTTATGGTCAACACATTATTTTTTTCTTTCGCAAGGGCTTGTCCACGAATGTCATAAGCCTAGGCTTTGCCAAGGACAGGCTCATATTTGTTGTCTTTCTCACCACATATCTTTGTTTCACCATGATGATGACCAACAACCTTTCACAAGAAAGTTTAAGTCACAACTAACATTAGATTGTCATTTCATGGCTGTATATTCAAATTCTACATAAAGTGGGAAATCATTTATGGTTTTTCCAGCTTGCTTTTCATTCCATGTCAACAGGAGATGAAAGGATAATTCGTCTCCTGCATTGACCATTTCATGGTTATGGACCATCATCCTATGACCATTTATCTCTATTTGTAAATGGTTCTCATCAGGTATGGCATATTTGATGTGAATGGTTCCATTATAGTGTATTCGATACTGGCTTAAACCCGAAGCAAGCACATAGGTCAAGTGCTGGTCATGAACTAGCGGTATATGGTTTCTCTCATTCGCAGGTTTTACATTTGTCAGATGCACTAAAAATACAGATGGGATAAATGTATAAAGCCTTTTCATTTCATAGGTCACGTATCGATTGGTACAGACATCATCATCTTCTTGTGGGTCTTCCACGTGAATAATGCGGTGATGATTAGCGCTATAGCCATCCACCGTAAGCTGAGGCACTTTATCATAAAACTCATACACCTTGTTATCCACATACTTTTTTGTAGTAACGTCTGTAGACACTTGAGGATGTTTTACATGAGTTAACCGCTTTCCTTTAAAGTCATAATCTCCTTGTTTTGTGCGTGGCACTACTGACCTATCCACATAGTGTTTATTAGCAGGATCTGTTTCTTGTTTAGGATCATGTATGGGAACAGACCTAGCTTTGACCATCAACGCACGTCCAAAGACATCCATCGTCAACCTGTAGTACGAGTCTACTGTTTCTATGACAAGGCTCGGTGCGATGTATATAGACAGCCTGCTAGCCTCTCTAAGCCTTAGTTGAAATGAAGCTAATTAAGCAGCAAGAGTCATTCCCCATGAGGGACATGGTTTCCCATCTCTACCCCACATCACGTGAACAACGCCATGGTTCACTGTTTCCATCCTCCATTCGCTGCATCATTGTGGGAACTTCCGGCTGTGGAAAGACCAATCTTTTGCTGACACTTATTACAACGCCCAATGGTCTGTGTTTTCAAAATTTTATATTTTCGCAAAATCTCTCTACCAACCCCTCTACGTGTTTCTGGATCAAGTCATGTCTGGATTAAAAAATGAGAATATGGTGTATTTTACATTTTCCACGCAAGAAAATGTTATTTCACCGGATGAGGTAAAGCCTGATTCACTCATGATTTTCGATGATGTATCCACTGAACGACAAGGTATCATTCAAAGCTATTTCAGCATGGGTCGACACAAACATATCGATTGCTTCTATCTTGGACAAACGTATTCTAAAATGTCCAAACAGTTGATTCGTGACAATGCCAATGTCATTGTTTTATTTCGCCAGGACGAGAGGAACAGTCGTTACATTTATAATGAACATGTGAATCCGGATATGACCTTTCAAATGTTTACAGAATTGTGTGGCAAGTGCTGGAACACACAACGTCATGCCTGTTGAGTGATTGACAAACAAAGTGAACTCAACCAAGGGCGGTATCGCTTAGGGTTTGATCATTTTATTGCTATTTAAGGCACTGTATCATTCCCTCTCAAGTCATTTGTCACGACATCATGGCGTTAGCAGAGAGTCAATTGAAAAAGCATATTATTAGAGCAAAAAATACTATTCGCCAAAAGTTTCGTCAATTGAAACGATCGCGTGCGGATCATGCTTTTTTTATTCAACAACATTTAGCACCTCCGCTAAAAGCTATGTTGAAACCCTCTTTCAAGCCATCTGAAACGCTACCTACCGTTTCACAAGCCAGTCAGACGCACCACGAGGACTCTGAGGAAGAGGAAGAGGAATATGAAGAGGAACAGGAAGATTTAACTAGTGTTAGCGAAGTTGAGGATAATGAGGAACAAGTGTTTACGCCTCAAAAAAAGGCATCACCCCTTGCAGAGTTTTTAAGAAAAAGGAAATCCTTGGCCATGGTCGAAACCCCTTGCCCTTCCAGATCGTCTCCATTTTCACAACTCTTAGCCACCCCTCAACATAAAGCTCAACTGAAAAACATTTTAATAAAATATTATGGATCAACACTGGAACCCTATTTCACCAATCTATTTGTTGGAAACACAGATACCACATATGGCGTTCGCTATGAGAATGATAGTTTTAAAATTGGTGATTCATCGATTAAATTTAGTCGTACTAAAGCTGTCATTAAAAAGATTAACTATAAATTAACACCAGGACTGTTAAAGCTACTATTCTCTCGGACTCCCTCATCTCAAGATTATACGTCAGAGGACCTTAGTAAATATAAATCCATTTTATTGGATACCCATGCTCACAAAAGACAGTATGATCCCACTCAACAAGTGAATGCTAATATATCCCAAAAATATAAAACCATCATTGCAAAAATATTCCCCACTAGTCAAAGTGGTCGTCGTAAAGTGTCCGCTTCAGGGGTGACATTTAAACCATTAAGACCCCTTGTGGATGTTACCTACTGGCACAATCCAAATAAACTCGTCCAGCGACTACAGCTGTTGCATGCTTCACGTCAAGCCGGCCATACTGGTCACGATTGGGAAATTCAAGAAATTGAGGAAGAATTTCGAAATGCCAAAATTATTGTTTAAGCCCTCACCCATTAAAATGGGTATTGCTCACGAGTTGCATCGTCCAGCTAGACGTCACTATCAGTGACTCAAGGTGATTTCACATGGTGTGGATGAACTTTGGCAAGCAGACTTGGTTGAAATGATTCCCTATGCTAACGTTAACGATGGTGTACGCTATATGTTGACGGTCATTGATGTTTATTCCAAAATGGCGTTTGTTGAACCTGTGCGTCGCAAGTCTAGTCCACTAGTCACCAAAGCCTTTCAACATATTATTCAACGATCTAAACGTTAACCTCAGCTGCTACAAACCGACCAGGGAAACGAATTTTTCAACAAGGATTTCTCCAGTTTTCTCAAATCTAAGGATATTCACCATTACACCACGTACAGCAATCTCAAAGCCAGCGTGGTCGAGCGGTTCAACCGAACATTGAAAACCCATATGTGGAAAGCGTTTACCGCTCAGGGCACTTATCGCTGGTTGGACTTGTTACCTGAGTTAGTGTCACGTTACAACGACACCAAACACAGAACCATTGGGACCAAGCCACGACTTGTAACTAAAACTATTCCACAACTGGATAAACTGTTTAACCCCATAAAAACAGCAGACCCTAAACGTCATCGCCTTAACATTGGGGACCATGTTCGTGTGAGCAAATTCAAGTCCGTCTTCGACAAGGGCTACACACCAAATTGGGGGACTGAACTATTTCGAATTCGTCAAGTCAACCTGAACAGTCCAGTCACCTATTTACTCGAGGACCTCAACCATCAACCCATAAAAGGCAGGTTTTATCTTCAAGAACTTCAAAAGACAGCGTTTCCTAAACATTACCTTGTGGAAAAAGTGTTGAAACAAAAAGGAAATAAACTATATGTAAAATGGTTGGGATTTAGCTCAGCCTTTAATTCTTGGATTAATAAATTACATGTTGTGTGAACCTGTGTGTCTTGTATTTATTTATTTACTCATGTTGTACTTAACCTACAGTCCTATGTACAGTCCTCAGCTATACATGTATTATGAGCAATACATATTTCTTTCTCTCTTCACCTGTGTTCTCTCTTACACTAACCCCCCTTCACCTCCCACCACTGTCAAAACAGGTTGTGGCTTGTTAGCTCTTATCGTGCACGTGTACAGGTGAACACTTGTGTGTTAGGTCATATTACACATGAACTTGCATTTTCTCACGTATGAACCAAAACAGGATGTGACTTGTTTCACAAGGAGGACGGTAATAAGGTCATTTCACACGTGTTCACATGTACTTCGTCACTTTCCTTTCATATCGTTATCCCATTATAGTAGTGGGGGATTAGTGAACAACGTCAATTCAACACACACAAATGTAGTTAGGCCCTTTGACATAATTTAAATAAATTCATGGGCTCGTCCGTAGGAACCAGGCCAAAGGGACCCGTCCAAAGGGATCAGTCCAAAGGGACAAGGACTCGTCCACAGGGACCTGTCCACAAGGACCTGTCAACAAGGACCTGTCCACAAGGACCTGTCAACAAGGACTTGTCCACAAGGACCTGTCAACAAGGACTTGTCCACAAGGACTCGTCCACAATGACCCGACAACAATGACCCCGCCAACAATGACCCGTCAACAATAACCCATCCACAGGGATCCGCTCCCCCACCCTCTTACAAAAGCCATGAGTGGGCATGCTAATTCATAGTAGCTTTCCACCGCACACATGTCTCTTGTGTAGAACAACGTTTCATTCCATATCGACATTCAAACTCTCACATGTTGCAATTGGAAAGAGAGATTCTCTAAAAAATTACAATTTCACCACCTAGTAGGAGAAGGTTTTATTTTTGGGGTTGAAATATGTCGTCCATTGGAAAGGGAGTGTCAGCCCGAGTTCAATGACACCTCATTCATCAAAATCTGACCATGCGTTCGAGAGATATCGCGCCGCCGCCATCTTGTGAGGTGGGGAGGTGGAGGCGGGCCTTGAACCGCTACAAACACACTACTCAAGTGAAGCAACTCCAGGGAAACGTCGATTGGCACGTTTCAAGGTGCGGGGACTTTGCAACAAGTCAACCACAGTAATCCATGCACTCGAGATCAACAATACGTACTCCGCGCATCCATCAACACCACAGGACATTTCTTCATTAGCGTGTACACGTAAGGTGCCGTTGGCAGATCCGAGAGATGGTTCAGCGAACCAGCCGATAGAAATACTACTAGGTGCTGACCACTACTGGAAGTTGATGAAGGATACTCCACCCATACGCATTTCCCCTTCACTTGTTCTACTCCCCTCGATCTTAGGATGGATACTCAGCGGAAGCCGATCAGGAATCACTATCAACAATGTCAACGTAAACAAAGTAGAGCTTACAGAAGAATATCCCATACACGATAGCCAAGTCCGCCGGTTTTGGGATCTCGAAAGCATGGGTATACGAGACACTGAATCAAAGGTGCAGTCCCTGAGTAATAAAAACTCCAAAATCCTCCAACAGTTTTATGACTCATTGAATATTGAACACGGCAGAAGTGTAGTTTCACTGCCAAAGAAAGATCATTCACCTCTGAATAACAATCGCGCAAATGCGGAAAGGCGCTTGCAGACTCTAACTCGTGCATTTGAGAAAAAATATGAGTATAAAGTTATGTACCACCAACAGATGTTAAACTATATCATCCAAGGACAGGTAGAAGTTGTCGACACAAATACTCAACGATTTTTATCCTTTTATCTGACTCACCACGCCATCAAGATGGAGAAACGACTTCAAAAATGGCGAATTGTGTTTGACGCATCATCTTACGCACCCGGATCTCCATCACCGAATTAAATCCTAGAAACTGGACCTAATATCGTACCAGAAATGATGGCTATACTACTTAGATTCAGATTATTCAAACATGCCATCCTCGGTGATGTCAGGCAGCCATTCCTACTACTGTCTTTGGACCCGGTTGATAGAGATTTAACCAGGTCCTTATGGTTCCGTTTGGTATCAACCGATGATGGCCAGTATCAAACTACAAACGACGTTCTCACATACCGGTTTACCAGATTACCATTTGGCCTTTCATGCAGCCCATTCCTGTTATCTGCAACCCTTAGAGAATTAGCTACAACACACATACACTCATTTCCTTCCACAGACGTGCTTGTGGATAAATGCATGTACATGGATGACTTCGTTACTTCACTCACGGAGGAATCAGAGCTCTTCACAATATACACAGAACTTACAGCACTCACGGGAATCATCAAGCTTCCCATGTTGAAGTGAACTCGGCATCATTTCAAGAAACTTGGAAAACACAAGGTTTAACACCCCAGATAAATGCACAGGTCCTGGGAATTGATTGGAATACCAAGTGTGAATTACTTTCTATTTCATCCAATGATATCCTGAAAACTCTTTCGGAGCAACATGCTACTAAGCGAAACCTACTTCAAATAACCTCCAGATTGTACGATCCACTCGGTCTCTACTCACCAATAACAATACTCGGGAAGCTACTTTTTCAGGAGACCTGGTGCCGAGGGATCGGTTGGAACGAAACACTCCCCCCTGATATCGGTGAAAAGTGGTCATTATGGTGCTCAAATCTAACATACCTGTCAAACATACGCATTTCACTCTGGGTAGGAGCCTTAAACCACCAACTTGAAGGCTCCACACTTCATGTCTTCTGCGACGCTTCTGAAAGGGCGTATGGTGCAGTCATATATCTACGCACACAGTCAGAAGTAAAAACAACAGTAGAACTGGTTTGCAGTAAAGTTAGACTAGAACAATAAAAAGGGTCACACTTCCTCGTCTAGAATTGCTTGCAGCTGTAGTAGGAGCAAGACTTTTTCATTACTTCTGCCAGGCCACGAGTAGCGACATTACAAAGGCAACATTATGGACGGATTCCACCATCACCCTTGGCTGGATACGCAGTGAACCTCATCGCTGGAAGGCCTTCGTATGTAACCGCGTTACCGAAATCGTCGCATCAACTTCACCCTCCCAGTGGAGACACTGTCCAGGAACTGACAAACCAGCAGACAACCTGTCCCGAGGTCTTCAAACCTCGGAACTGGCATCGACAGACACATGGTGGCACGGCCCCAATTGGCTCAAGGACTCATCAGAATTATGGCCTCATGACTTTTCACCCAAGCATTCTTCACTCCCAGAAGCGAGAAAAGCGATACATCAAGCGCTCGTAGTCACCACAGACGAACCCTACATCATTTTTTCTAACTTCAGCTCTTTCACTAAGCTACTCCATACGATGGGCGGGATTCTTCGGTTTTGCAATAATCTTCGCAGATCAAATCTTCTACTCGGCGAACTAACAGCTTCCGAGATGGATAATAGTCGCACTATGTTAATATCCATTACCCAAAAGGAGAGTTTTCCAGCGGAATACGAGGCTCTAATGAAAAACTTACCACTTCCAAAGAAATCCAAAATTACGAACTTTCAGCCCTTCAAACAAAATAATATCATCCGGTTAGGAAGGTCGGCTTCGGTTTATGGACGCATTCTTTAATGAACAACATCCTCTCATCCTCGATGGCAGTTACCACTTCACTTATCTACTGATTAGAAACACTCATGTCAAGCTGCACCATTTAGGATTAAGGATTGTTCTTTCGGAATTACGAGCAAAGTTTTGGATTATTCGCGAACGACAAACAATAAGGAAAGTTCTTCGCACATGCTTACCTTGAAAACTTGCAAACAACCCCCACGGACAAGCACCTGAAGCTCCACTACCAGCGGACAGAGTTCGAGGCTCACTCCCATTCTTAGTCACAGGATTAGATATCGCTGGGCCACTATATGCGAAACACAACAATTCCGTCTCCAAGGTTCACGTTCTGTTGTTAACCTGCGCCACAACTAGAGCAGTTCATCTTGAGCTCACCTCCGACATGACAGTAGACAAATTTCTCCTGGCTTTTCAAAGATTCGTCAGTCGTAGAGGTATTCCTCACACGGTGTACTCCGACAACGCAACTTCCTTCCACGCAGCAAACAAAGAACTGAGAGAATTATGCACCATCTTCAAGGAAGACAAAACTGCCCACTACTTCGCCACAAACTGCATCCACTGGAAGTTCATCGCGCCACGGGCGGCTTGGTGGGGAGGATGGTGGGAGAGAATGGTCGGCACGGTAAAGCGCTGCTTAAGGAAGACCCTAGGACGCAGACAAGTGGACCATGAAACTTTGAACACCATCCTTACCAGTGTAGAAGCCGCAATAAATGCACGTCCCTTGTTACAGGACGAGGGTTCAGATACCTTGACACCTGCCCATTTCCTGCACCTAGAACGACGCGTGACTACCATCCCTACAGGTCCAGAACCACCCTCACCTACCAGCCTAAAAAGGGAATTTCGGCTCCAACAACAAGCCACACGGGATTTGTTGGCGAGATGGACAAAGGAATACCTGTTGCAGCTACGGAATTATCACCACGTCCGGCAAGTTACTTGAAAAGGAGCTGAACTACGGGTAGGAGACTTGATACTCCTACAAGATGATGAACATAAACGTATCATGTGGGACAGGGCAGTCATCGAAGAACTACGACCGGGTCGAGATGGTAAAATTAGGACAGTGATCCTTCGAAGACCCAACGGACACCAAATCTCACGCCCCGTACAGCTGGTCATCCCCCTGGAGGTTGACCAGGGTGGGGAGAATGTGGGAAACTAGTATTCTCTGACGGCACTAGGCCTATATGTATGTTCCATGATGGCCGTGGTGGTGTGAGTGTGATATCTTGTACCTTGGTGCTTTGAATTGCAATAAAGGATCTAAGATGGCGTACTGTTGAAGTGAATGTGTTGTTTATTAGTCCACTAAAGAAAAACGCTATTTATATTCCCCAGAATATAACAACTGTAACCCCCCCCCCCCCCCCCCCGACAAGGGGTATTCAATGGGGTGTAAATGACAGGCTTGAAGATCTGGATTTCGTAGACGACATTTGTTTTATGGTACAACGGTACCGAGACATAGAAGATAAGCTGGGGATGTTGCAGAGAGAAGCAGAACGTGCAGGACTAATGATCAGCACCACCAAGACCAAAGAGATGAGGATAAATTCTGACGTCACGACCAGCTTGACAGTCAACGGAAAGGAAATTGAGCGAGTTGAGTCCTTCCTCTACCTTGGAAGTAATAGTCACAAATGATGGGGGAGCAGAGGAAGATGTTCGAAACCGTATCAGGAAGGCAAATGGTGCGTTTGTTCAGCTCTACCGCATCTGGAGAAATAGAAACTTTTCCAGGAAAACCAAGCTCCGCCTTTTCAATAGCAACGTAAAGTCGATTATTCTCTTCGGCTGTGAAACATGGAAAGTCACAAATCGATCAACAACCAGCTACAGCTGTTCATTAACAGATGTCTGCGTCGCATCATGAATGTGAGGTGGCCGGACATAATCTCAAATAAAGATTCTTGGACCATCACCAATCAACAACCGATTAGCATCCAGATCAAGGAGAGGAAATGGCGCTGGATAGGGCACACACTAAGGAAGCCGGACGGTGCTAGACTGGAATGCTCAAGGCGTCAGGAAGCGAGGTCGACCTAAGAAGACCTAGAAGAGGACAATCGAAAATGAAATTGCAGAGGTGGACAAGAACTGGAGTCAAGTGAAGAGAATGGCCAGGACCCGTACTGCGTGGAGACATTTCGCCAACGCCCTATGCTCCGGAAGTAGCGACAAGAATTAAGCCTAAGGAGATAATTTGTGAAGCAAGTGAATAGTCACGGGCATTAATATATTGACAAGAAATAATAACAATAAAACAACTATGGGACGGATAGTTTGGATAAATTAAATACATTTTGGAGTGAGTTGCATGCCAGTGACATGACTCAATGGATGAAGCTTATGGTACTCTTGCGATGAGTTATATAAAAAAGAATATATTGGAATAATGTAAGCGTTAAGGGAATGCTATAGATCCCTATAAACAGTGAGTAGAAAAGAAGGGATGTTTGAATGCCCCATTAAGATGCTCAACAAGTCTTCGGTAAACTTCTAAATTAATTGCTGTGCTTCTCACTCACCACTTCAAATGCTCAATGTAAACCTAACTTTCGGTTGATAAAATCCCATTAGTTTTGAGATGGCCTTACAAAATCCCATGTAGGTGGATAAATTAGAATAATAATTCCATTACGTTTCACGACTGATTAATTAATTTGATGAATAGCTGTCATAATCTGAATATCCATATGATAGTGTCTAAAATAGGGTAAATATTTGAATGATTAACTGAAAAGTGATTAATTTGTTACTATTATGAAAGAAGGAATTGATTAACATTACGATGCCTAATTCATTGTTGTCACACATGAGTTAATTTTGCATACAATTATAGGGATGAATAATGCATTTATTCCATACTATGGAAGGTTGATTTGAAACCATTTCCATATATTCAATAGATTAAACTTAAATTGTACAGACTATGATGGACAAAATTTACATGAACTTAACCAAAAAAGGTTGGATGATATTTTGGAAATATTTGTGTGAAAATGTGAAAGACAGTTGGTTGGTTCTTAAGTTTACTGGCTGCGACAACGTGGTCATTTAGCCCCGTGTACTTTGGGTGTGTGTAGAATCTGTCTGATAACCGGTGTTAATTGTGATGATTGTATTAGTGTGTGTTATCTGTTTTTTAGCCTAATTTCAATTTTGAAAAAATAGGCTTATGAGATCACCTTTTGTCCGTGTGTGTGTGTGTGATTCGTGTGTGTGTCCCCCCCTAATAAAATCTAAACGGCAGGAGCGATTTCAATGAAACTCGGAAAGTTCATAGCACTATTCCCGGCGACCTAGACCGTGCCCTTCAAATTTTGTTACGACTCACCAATCCAACATGGCGGCTGTGCGAAATATTTCACCAGCATTCAATATCTCCGAAACTATTACCGATATTACCCTGACATTTTCTATGGTGATAGAGGGAACTACTATAAGTTCACTTATGTGACTTTTGAAAACCTGGTAACTACAAAACCAACATGGCGGCCAAGCGAATTTGCGACTTTTAAATAGACGTTTCTCGCGATTTGACCAACCAAACGCAGTGAAACTTGGTAGAGTATATGTTTATATACATTGTAATGCACCGACATCAATTGTTTACATAATCACAAGATGGCGGATGTGCGAAATATTTCTCCGGCATTCTATATCTCTGAAACTATTAGCGGTATCTCCCTAAAATTTTGTACGGAGTCAAAGGGCACTACTGGAAGTCCATCTATAAGATTTTCAAAAACCGGTTTACTACAAAACGACCATGGCGGCCAAGCGAATTTGAACATTTTAAATAGACCTTTCTCGCGATTTAATGTTCCAAACGCACTGAAACCTGGTACAGGAAATATTTATACACATTGTAATCCACTGGTATCTAATTTTGTTCAATTGTTTACATAACTTCAAGATGGCAGCTGTGAAATTTTTTTAAATCTCCTTGTTTTTTCTTGTGTCCTAATTATGCGATTGAAGTTTGAATACTACACGTTCACAATAATCTGCATGTAACAGTACATAACTCTAGGACCTACATATATAAAATCCAACATGGCGACCATCCGAAATATTTAGTCGGTTCTCAATATCTACGAATCTATTACAGCAATCAAACTGAAATTGTGTATGTTGATAGTGGAAATTAACATAAGTAGCATATATGAAAATAGGCTGTATAGTTCTTCACGGAACTACTTGTTTAAATTTAAGTACAGACTGCAACTTAGAATTTTTCAAATAGTTCCTACTTTTGCCGCCAAGCGCCACCGTCAACGACTACTAGGCCAAGTTCAGAACATAGCTACTAGACGCCACCGCAGTCGGCTCTTGGCAACGAACGTAGAAACCTAAGAGCGTTGTTTACATTCTTAATCTATCCAATTTAGCTTCACACAGGTGTAATTAGTGCAAGGTTCTTTAACATGCCATAAATCTATGACATGGGACCGTCGGCTTTACTTCCCCTCCGAAGGAAGGCATACTGAGGGATTTTTAACGCTATGTGAAAGACAGTGTTTGAACAATGATTCAAAGTGATTTGTTTTCATAGATGTCAGAAAGAACTGATGTTGAATCTGAACATCTAAGCCTCTTGTAAGGTTGAGTGGCAGATGGACTGATATTTTCTGCTCACTTTACCACCATCAGTGCTAGTTATAAATAATTTTCTATTTGTATAGGATATCTCATAAGATTTTTATATTATCGACAGGGACCCAGGGAGACAGGGACCCAGGGAGACAGGGGCCCAGGGAGACAGGGGCCCAGGGAGACAGGGACCCAGGGAGACAGGGGCCCAGGGAGACAGGGACCCAGGGAGACAGGGACCCAGGGAGACAGGGGCCCAGGGAGACAGGGACCCAGGGCGACAGGGGCCAGGGAGACAGGGGCCCAGGGAGACAGGGACCCAGGGAGACAGGGGCCCAGGGAGACAGGGGCCCAGGGAGACAGGGGCCCAGGGAGACAGGGCCCAGGGAGACAGGATGTTTTCTTTTACAGGAGAGTGTTCTAGTTTTCGTTTCTTCCTGGGATGCATTTATTTAAGTTCAAGGTGCTTGAGAAGGACAAAATAAATTATAATATTGTTTTATAACTGTGTTATTTGTGGCATTTCCTAACATTCCTTTTCTTCCCTACTGATGTGTGGATTTTGGAATCAGCCAGCTAGTTAGTTAATTCATTGCATGCCCAGATAGACGCCGAGGCTCTGATCTTGTGCTACCGCTGATTTCAAAATTCACACATGTGTGTTCGGGCGCCTCCGGTCAAACGGGCACATAAAGTCGAAACAAAAAGGAAATGTTAGCCGCAACGTGGGGATCGAGTTTTTGTTAGACTTTGTGGTGCTCGAGTTTTGTTTATGTCAATTCAGTATAGGAGAAGGTGGTAGTTAGTTGTTTTTTGAGATGGGCAAATGCACAGTTTTATTCTTTTGACATTTTGGTGTAGTTGATTTTTCTTTAGGTAATTGTAGTTTATATTTCAAGACAATGAGGTTATAATTTATGGTTGAACTTGCAAATTCATGACACAAGTACTTAGATATAAGCTACAGGATGTTGGCTGACATTCTATTTTTGAATATAGGGGAAGGTGGACCACAGTGAGACAGAAAAAATATATTTTAGTATACTGTCTTATTTTTTGATATATGGGAATGTCTTTATATACTGAAATATAAGGTGATTGTTGCTCATCAATTTCATACCCTTAGAATTTCCAAAACATCCACACGTTTCTGTAAAAATAATAAATTGTGAACATGTTGCAGCCGTCTCACTGTAGCCCACCCATGGGCCACACTGAGACAGATGATGGTCCACACTGAGACACAATGAAAATAATTTATTTTGACTGGTTAAATACATAGATAAACACTAAACAAATAATTAATGCCAGAAAACACTTCAGCACATTCAGATTCCCAAAATTTACAGAAAATTTGAGATATGACTTTTGTCTATTTGTTTTGCCATATGCACAGGAAACCGGCCACAGTGATCTGTTGCCTTTCGCGGGGACTGAAGCAATATCTGCACCCTATGGGTTAAAAAAAGAACTGCCTATCATTTTTGCTCTTTTTCTTAAGAATTTTACTTAATAATTTTCATCATCTAAATCTCATTTCACTTCCCCGATGCAAAATCTTGAGTGTTTCCCTGAAAACTCAACCAGAACGAAGTCACCTTCCTTAGGTTTGCGAGCGAGTTGATGAAATGTTAGGAGCTCGATTTCTTCATTATCTGATGAGCTGTCTGAATTAGAAGAATCATCAACATAATCATCCATGGAAATGTCTGTAGCTAGGGCTGCCTTTGGCTGAACAAATTCTTCTTGCAGTTCTTTAGATTTTTAAATTTTTATTTGTGGACTTAAAATAAAGTTTTTATTTCTTTCTGGGGTGTGAGTTGGAATGAAGATCTCCCCTTTTCTCTCCTAGAAGTTGACTCTGCCCTCTCCTCAGCTTTGGGGTAACTCCGTATATCTTTCTCACTGTCTCACTGTAGCCAACCATACTGTGTCTCACTGTGGCCCACTTGCGACATGTAAAAAGAATTATGTCTACTATCTCACCTACAATACCGAACAAGCTGACAATTCCAATAATTCTTTAGTAATATGTATGTATTTCGACCATATTATATTCATTAATGTACAATGATACACATAACTATAAAAAAAACAAAGGAAGAAAATTTCACTTTTCTTACCTCAAAAACGAAGATGTTGTTTATCTCCTACATAACATGCTTCTTTCAAAGAGTAAACAGGATCAAAATGTCTGCTACCAGGAGAGCCAACCTCTAAGAAATATTAAAAATGTCCCTCTTTCAAAAAAAAAAAAAAAAAAAAAAAAAAAAAGATTTAATGAGCTTGTCTCACTGTGGCCCACCTTCCCATACTGTGGAGATGGAAGAGATTCTCAAGCGGATGGAGAGTCATTTGACGTTGTTGTCTACGAATGCTAAGGCATTAGACACTGAACTTGATGAAAATTCCAAAATATTAGAAACTGAAATAGCTGATAACATTAAATCATTAGAGGCTAAAATGACTGAAAATTCTCAAACACTTAATGAAAACTCTAAATCATTAGAGAAAATACTTAAGGAAAACTCTAAATCATTGCAAGATAAAATCAAAATTAATGCCCTAAAGTTGGAAAATAAAATCAAAGAAAATTCGAATTCTATAAAGCTAGAGATGACCGAAAGATTAGACGCGATGGATGCTCGGGTAGCGGACAACATTAAAGCGTTAGAGCAAAGCTTGTCAGAAACGATAGATGCTAAGATTGAAGATAGGATTGTAGTCTTAGACAATAAAATTAAAGAAAATGCTGGAAAAGCTCAGGAGAACTTTTTGGGAATCGAAGCTCGTATACAGTAATTGAATATGGTAAAAACCTAAAGGAGAACTTATTCAATACAGTAATTATGGACGGATGCAAGGAAGTCTGGATGAGAATAAGAAAATCATGCAGGAAGCGTTAGAGAAACACAAACAGGAATCTCATGCGATATTAAGGAATTTGGAATATAAAATAGATGGTAACGCGAGGAATGTCATGGGTGATATGGCATCATTGGAGATCCGAGTTATCAAGGATAGCGATTTAAATACTAGACAGGTGTTACAGAAAGTGACACAGGATTTTCATGAAGTTCTATTGGGAGAAATAAAGGACGGAGTAGTAAAAGAAATACAGGAAGGAATCAGTGACATGGTGATAACACAAATCAAAGAAAATATAGTACAAGGAACTCAAGAGGAAGCAAAGGAAGTAAGAAAGGCTTTCGCATCTGAAGAAAAGGTTGTAACCAATGATCTGCAGAATGTCAGAGAAGACGTAGAAAATATACTGAACCAGGTCAAGAAACAGGAACTTGATATCGGAGACTTTAAGGAAGACATCTACTGAGAGAAAGGAGTAACATCAAATAAGGATATCGAAGAGATTCGAAAGACAATTCAGGATCTGGCTTAAAAATTCTTGTCATTTGAATCCCAGTCTAAAACCACTGCTCAAACCACTGTGGTGTTACGAATGAGTGAGTGAGTCACCGACCAATGTATTTGGTTCTGTACTATGCACGGACCGAGAAACCTCATCTCTCGTCAACACCACTTCTGCTCGGGTCCAAGCTCTGTGAACTTGCGGGGTGAGGCGAAAGAGCAGGGAAGGGTCAGGCAAGAAGAGACGGGTCTGTCAACAGCCCGCCATGATATCTGGTATTCCTTTCTATTCCAATACTGCTTACGTAGCGCCGTTGCTCAAACCACTGTGATGTTACGAATGAGTGAGTGAGTCACCGACCAATGTATTTGGTTCTGTACTATGCACGGACCGAGAAACCTCATCACTCGCCAACACCACTTCTCATAGACCACGATGCACATTCCTCTCAGGTTCACGCAGCTTAGACCCGAGCAGTAGAACTGAACTTCTCATGAACCAGGAAGGTCTATCAACATTAGGAAGGACTATTGAAACTTCTAACATATCTAAGGGTACTCCGATAACCATATTGAAACACGCTTAAGATAAACCTAATAAATTTACGGGAACAGGAGTTGTTTCACCTGTAGAGTTTCTAAGAGAAATTATGGAATATCTGAAGGACTTTAAGGTTTCAAAAGAGAGAGATACGTGTAATTAGCCGATTTTCAGATGGCCCTGCACTTGTTTGGTTTAGAGCATTTAGATGCAATCTCAGAAGTTACGAAGAATTTGCTCAAGCTCTGTTACGAAAATTTTGCTCGCCAGAAACGCAACAATATATAAGAGCCGATATGTATGCTAAAAGATATTCGACATCCCAGCCTACAAAACATTCTAATTATTTTGCAAGCCAGTTAGCTAAATTGCAATTTTTAGATCCGTCCATGCCGGAGTACGAACTTATTTCTGCCCTGATACGTCAATTTCCACTGGAGGTACAGCGAACGCTGATAGCAGCAAACGTCGGGATTATGGAGGAGTTTGATGAAGCATTGCAGCGGTTGGATCATTCCAACGCACAATTCTTTCACCAAAGGACTTCAAAACCTGACAATCAAGACGTATATGCTGTAGTTGCTGATCGCCAATGTCAGATGACGCCAGAAAGAGGTCGAGAAGAGAAATCGCCGCGGGATGACAGAGACAGACGTAATTGAAATGGTCAGAACCAAGATAGACCATATATCAGACCTAGGAGGTTCGATAATCGATGGAATTCATGAAGAAGGCCAGGGTATGGAAGAAGACAATTACCATATAAACCGTATCAGAGACCGAATAATGAAGAGTTTAGTAAACAGAATATACATGATATAGAGCAAAGACACGAGGTTAGTAAGAGATACTCAGAGGAATTACTTGCCGCTAGGGATCAACAAAGTACTTCGGGGATGCAGAAGACACTTAGACCACCGGAGGAGAAAAATAAAACGCCGATTTTGGATCTGAACAAACACCAAAATCGTCAGTAATTACACACATTTTCAAAATTATTCAATGCCAGGTGGAGGAATGAAGACTCAATTCATGGAGAAGAAGATAGAACAGGAGATAGACCCAACACTTGATTGCCTATTATTTTATGCGAAGTTTATGGGAAACCTGTTTATACTCTGATTGATACTGGAGCTATGTGTGCCTAATAAGCGATAAACTGTATGCACACTGGACGTTAACAGAGAACTTGGAAGAAATTCCAGTAGCCGGAATAAAGATCCAGAGGATTATTCCTAACAGAATATCGACATGCAAAGTCCAGCTATACTTAAAAATACACATCGGGGGATGTCCATTCGAGCATATCTTTGTTGTAATGAGGGATATAGCACAGGATCCAATTTTGGGATCCGACTTCATTAAGAGATACAAGGTGATCATAGATATGGGGTCCGACACAATCAAGTTTCACCGTACAGAAAACATACCTTTTGAATGTATTGCAGATGAATGGGCACTTTTGAAGAATGAAATAACAAAATCCACAGAAGAAAACATTGGTAGGAAGAAAAGAATAGGTAGAAAACCGTGGATCACTCAGGATACACTAAAATTGATGGAAGAAAGGCGGAAACACAAGCATGTAAGAGTTGAAAAGGGGAAAGCAGAATACAGATATCTGATAAATGAGGTCAACAAGAAGTGCAAGGAAGCGAAAGAAGAATGGTTGGAAGAGAAATGTGTAGGCATAGAAAATTGTTTGAAATTAGGAAAAGTAGACACAGTTTACCGAAGGATTAAGACTACTTTTGGGGAAAAGAAGACTAAGTGCTTTAATATTAAGGACACAAATGGAAAGCCTCTAACAGACAGGGAAGAAAAGGTTGAGAGATGGAAAGCGTACATATAGTGTTTGTATATGGGAAAGGAGATTGAAAATCATGTAATGGAAAGGGAGGAGGAATTTGATGATGATGCAAAAGGAGATTTAATATTGAGATCAGAATTTGACAGAGCATTGGGAGACTTAAGCAGGAACAAAGCACCAGGCATAGATGATATACCGATTGAGTTGCTACGCTGCATAGGAGATGAAGGAAAAAAAAAGGAAGCTTGTAGTTTAACGTGACCGTTAATCTCGAGATCATGAGCCACGGGACCTCCTTTTTACGTGGAATCCGAACCACAGGACATGGCATTTCACATCGAAAATCTCACATGCATTGACCGGGAATCGAACCCGGACCGCCTTGGTGAGAGGCATTCAGCTAGACCGCTGAGCCACCACGGCCCCCCTAGGAGATGAAGGTCTGAACAGGTTATTTCACTTGGTGTGTAGTATTTATAAGACAGGTGAGGTACCCTATGATTTCAAGAAGAATTGTATCATCCCTATACCGAAGAAAGTGGGAGCTGACAGATGTGAAGATTACCGTACCATCAGCTTAATTACTCATGCTTCAAAGATCCTGTCTAGAATAATTTACAAGAGGATGGAAAACCAGATAGAAACGGAGTTGGGTGAAGAACAGTTTGGTTTTAGGAGAAATGTAGGTCCAAGGGAAGCTGTACCAAGTCTCAGGCTGATTTTGGAAAGATAAGAGAACGTTCATGGCATTTGCAGACTTAGAAAAGGCTTTTGATAACGTTGATTGGACTAAATTGTTTGACATTTTGAAATCTATTGGAATAAAGTACAGGGATAGGAGGGTGACATACAATCTATACACAAACCAGACAGCAGTCATTCGAGCTGAAGGACATGAGAGAGCATCTGGTATTCAGAAAGGTGTAAGGCAAGGCTGCAACTTATCACCCATACTTTTCAATCTTTGCATTGAGCAAGCAATGAAGGAAATTGGAGAAAAGTTTAAAGTTGGAGTGAAGATTCAAGGAGAAATAATTTCAATTCTGAGATTTGCCGATGACCTAGTCATCTTGGCCGACACGCCTGAGGATTTGAATGAGTTTTTGAATGGTATGGACTCCATCTTGAGGAAAGAATTCATGATGAAAATTAATAAATGTAAAACAAAAATATTGGAATGCAGCCGAAATAAGTCAGAAACCTCTATGGACATCAAATTGGCAGATGAAAAACTAAAGGAAGTAGGATACTTCTATTACTTAGGAAGTAAAATAACCAGTGATGGACGATGCAAAGAGAATATAAAGAATAGTTTACCTCAGGCAAGGAAAGCATTTCTACAGAAAAGGAATCTGTTGACATCGAATAAAGATTTAGGTATTAGGAAGTCGTTTTTGGAGCGTGGCACTCTATTGTGCCCTTTTAGCAAGAAATATGCAAATCACAGTATGCCAGCAATGCTCAAATCGGGATTTTAGGGGTTATGGCATGTTCTCCCACTCTGTGACTTACACATTTTGGATTAAATAGAGGATACACTTCAAAAAATAAAAACAAAATCAACTCCTATTATAAAACATTTAATTTACGAAATATATGGCGCTACAAACAAATAAAACAAATAAACTACTGACCAATCCTTCCAACTTGTTCAAAGTGAACAAGGAATACATAAAATCAAACAAATGTTATATTAAAATACATGGTTTCCTTCAAACCAACAAACTTATAATTCTTTTCACTTCCATAAAGTATCCCTTTTAAAATTCACTACAATCACGAGCTCCAATGGCTCGATACTTTCCACTATAAACTGTGTTATTCTTTTATACACCTCAATATCTATTTTATGAGTTTCTTATATTCAAAACAATATATAATCTTATTCAAATTAATTGTTACTCCTTTACTTAAATTTTTGGGCACTTCACAATGTTCTCATGTTACCACCTCTCTCAAGTTAACAAATTCACTACAGTGATCGGGAAAAATACTTGTGCACTCCCGAGTTATAGAAGACTACTTGAACAAAGTCAAAAATTATGATCACTCCCGAAATCTAATTGTCTTCATTGAACTCGTGAAATCCTACATCAATATCTCATTACATTAGGGATTTATATTTATTATTATCTGTCTTAAAAGACCATCGTCTCATAAGAAAGCACACGATCTGAACTTGCAAGCGGTAACTTTCATCTACAAGAACCTCGGTTCGATTCCCGGGTCATTAACAAACTCTAAACACTCATGGTTTATTATTACCTCAAATAGACGGTTCCCCTGACCTACCACACTTTCAATAGCGAGGGGTTGGACCGTGACACTCGACTTGATTTATTGCCCGGGAGGGAGACCCTCAGTATCGCCCACACGGGACCGCTCTACTCATGCTTTAAAACAGCTATTTCTCAAACACAGTTCTCTGAACAGACCTGGCGTTTCTTTCATACATTTAAACTACATTATTTAGGTTCATAGACCACTTTCGTAACCATGGCATTTATTAATTATGAAGTGTCATCATTGATGGGTAAGAATAATTCAATACACCAACAATATATAGGGGCTTCAACAACTATACGAGTCTGGGTTCGACTCTCTCAACTGCCTCGGGAACCAATCCCATACTGGAGGACTTTACAACAAATTAGCGGCTTAGGGCGACCTCGGTCTAACTTCCGCTCATCAATACAATAATTCGCACCTTTATACAACACCTCGTTATCTACATCACTATATGGAGGACTTATCATCAATTACCGCAATCAACTGTCCCTCACAATTAATTTACCAAGTATATTTAGATTCAACGCCTTCCTAGCGTGACAATTTACTTTAATGCGCGACAATGCGCTATATATTACTTTAAGGCCTAGCGTCTTCCAGAGAACTGATAAATTCAAAATCATCATTTGATCTATATCTCAAACTTTCATATTAATCCTCTCCCGTGACAATAATCGCTATACTTTAAGGACATGTATTCACACCATGTCTGTATTCCTTTACAAAAGCTCAAAAGCTATTACTTTCATATAATCCAACTTAATCTTCATTTATATAATATATATTATTATTATATTTTTCCGCTTGCTTTCATAACATTTATCAAATACACTGATATTTTATTTCATACATTTCCTCTAAGGATTTATTCATTTCACATAATCATTTTATAATTTCTCAATTTTTAGTTGTTCAGATCGCGCTCTTATTCTGTTATTTGTTATTCAAAAACATCCCTATTTATCATTCTCAGGTGGATTGTACACAAATATTCCCCCAACACATAACATAATGAAAATAGTTACTTACATGCTCGGACGGTCCACTACCGTGCTTTCCAACGATGTTTCATTTTTGCCCACTATTTGTGATTACACCATCGTGCTCAAATTCATTTCATACACTGACATATCTTGGCACACATATAATTTATATACCTTAAACACTGGTAACATTTTAAAATACACTTCGGTATTCTCCTATTACACACAATAAAATCACTGAAAAATTACTATCTAACACAAATTTTATATATTTACACTACACTGATTCTAATCACTGAGGCTTTGATTAGGCCTTGCACACGTGATATTTGCTTCCCCGTCTCCAAGGGTGAACTAGTAGACGTCGGCTTCCTATCTGACCAGAATATGAAAGTCTCGAACACTCTACCCCTCCCTGGAATGGTACTTCTTCGAATCCGGTTTCCTGATGATCGGCTATTATTATTATAAGCTCGAACTTGCTTCTTTCTAGACCCTATTAGTCGTCTAGCGAAAGTCTGTCTTGTTCTAGGTCTCCCAAATACTCTATCGGTGACCTATTATTTTCTAGCATCTAATACTCCTCGTAACTTAGTGCTTTTTATAGTTCGTTTGTTTCCTTGAAACACGTCTTGAATTTACTTCCCCTTTCTGATTACTCAGTTCTATAATTCCTCTCTTTTCAGAATAGTATGCGGACCTTATTTTGTCCGACCTTGATCGGGTTCTTTAACATTGATAGAATGTTTATTTCGCTGTTATGGTACTTCAAAACGTTACGATACACTTGGTCGTTTAAATAAACTGTTATTGAAGACCTATCGCCTATTCTTTAAGTTCGCAGCCTACTTCGACTGTAATACTGAACTTTTCACGGTAAGATTGATATTGGCGGAACTAAATCCTGTATTAGGATTTTCCTAATTCTCCACACGGCGATACTTTGATGATACTTCTCGGCCACTCCTTACGGGTGCTCGCTGGTGATACAGAGTATCACGACCTCTCGGGGTCTAGTAAGTACTGCATGATTAGCCTGGCCCTGCCAGGGCTTTTATACAAATCGGCGACAAAAAGATAAAATCTACGTCTTTTTCGGAACCAACTTTTGAAGTAATGGTCGCACACTTTTAAAAATTATATCTCTGGAAAGCTCGTTTTCTAAACGTAAACTGACTTCTTTGCACATGAAAATCGATCGTGCATTTCTGAGATATTAAATAAAATTTAGTCTTCAGCTGTGTGGGTGTTACAGTTGATTTTTAATTCCCCCCTCCTCGGGTCTCGGGAAACCCCCAATGACGTATGACCACGTCGGCACTTCTTTCCTGGGCATTTATTATAACATCTCTCTCCACACAAAAATCTCACAATGCTGTATTTCTTTAGTTAATTTTATTCCTGCAAATGGGTTAAATCTAATTATTCTTCTCCTGGTCCGGCTGCGCGGTTGCCATTTTACTGCAAGGTCAGGGCGATTTCCGAAACACGCTCTTCGTCACTCGCTTGGAAAATTCCACTCGTTCTATTTATATTCGTGACTGGCTCCTTATCAATGCGTCAGGCATTATCTCATTTCCTGGCCACCTGGCTTCAGTTTATTTCACAACGTTATGCTAGCCTTCTTGTATAAAATATTTCTATATTCCTCTGAAGACAGTATAGTTCCTACCTTCCTTTTACAAAAATACATGGATTCGACCCCTTGAACCAATGGTACATGGGTTCATCTCTCCCCTTCTTAGGTAAATAAATTTTCGAAAAATTTTGAGGAAATTTATTTCAATAATTTTCATAAAAAATCTCTTTTTTCTTCATTGTCGAAGCTATCATAACGTTTATCCGTACCTTCTGATCTTTATTCCTTTAAAATCCCACGATAATTTCGGTTTTTCCACCTTTTAAATCATATCCGGTAATAGTGTAGGTAGGGTACGCTCTGTCCCTACCCTTTCTTTCTTATTTGGCTGGACTACAAGTTTCCAGAACATAATTCTTCGTTACGGGTGTGGTCTATCCCTACCCGTTTCTTTATTTCATCATTCTCTCTTCTTAAATTGAAATTTTCCTTTTCAACAAAATCAATTATTTCTCTTATCTCACAATACAGTTTCTCTAATTCGCATTCGCACTCGAATGGTTGAGCTCTGTTTCCTTGTTCTACCTTACTATTGTTTCTATCAAAAGTGGATTCATCATCTCTAAATTGTTCCATAACCAGGGCTTGTTCATTTGCTTCATCGAAGTCTTCGGGAGGGTAATATACTTTTAAATTCGCTGCGTTCATGGTCACTTCGTGATTCGTTTCACAGTGCCGAATTCTATAGGCATTATTTCTTAAATCTCTTATTATTTGATACGGTCCGTGGTACATTTTCTGGAACTTCTTGTACACGCGGTTCCCTGGATCCGAAATGGCTGGTCTTTTCACTAACACCATTTCTCCTGCTAATAGTGGTCGATGATACCTCTTGTGCCTGTTTCTTCTTTGCCTTCTATCAGCTTGAGCTTTTAGATGCTCAAAGGCTCTTCTAATCCGTACATCTCTTCCTGGCTGAGCGTCTACTGGCCTAGGAATTACCAGACTCCAAGGTCTCTCTGGTTGCTCATTCCGATGTAACGTTATTGGTATCTCTCCCGTAGATTCATGGATTGTGTTGTTTATACAAAATTCGATAATATCCAGGATATCTATCCATTTCCAATTTTCCTCGGCACAGTATATCCTACAATACTTGGCCGTCTCCCTCATAACTCTTTCCACAGGATTTGCCTCAGGATGGCGAATATTTGACAAAATCTGACGTATTCCAAAACTCTCTAATTCCTTTCTGAATTCTACACTTGTAAAACAACTACCGTGATCCGACAACAAATTCTCGGGTTTTCCCAGAGTAGGTATCACTTTTTCTTTGAGTCGTTTTAACACCTCTTTGGTACTAGTCTTCTGTATGGGAGCAAGGACAACCATTTTCGTGAAAACATCCATAGCCACCATTATGTGTCGATTTCCTCTCCTAGCCTTTGGCAAAGGTCCGAAATTGTCAATAGAAATAATTTGACCTGGCCTCTCGGGTAACAATGGTATTGGCTTTTGTCTCATCAAAAATGCATTTAGCTTAATCCTTTGACATAGATCACATGTCTTGAGCGTATCCCTTACAGTCTCTCTCAGTCTCGGCCATACAAATGCTTCTTTCAGCATCGAGACTGTTTTGTCGACTCCCATATGTCCAAACGATCTATGGGCTAACCATGCCATTTTCCTCTGCAAAATCGCAGGTACAACGATCCTTAATCGTGTATGGTCAGAGTCCACAAAATTATATAACAATCCATTGAAGAATGTGTAATCCTGAGCTATCTTATTAGCTTCAGTGTACGCCGGTGTTCCCCTTATCAAACTCCCTTCCAAGAAAGATACGAGCATGTTCATCCATGGATCCTCACGTTGTCGTTGACCAATGCTTCTTAATTCATTCAGAGTACGCTGATCCCTGTCTTCCAAATCAATAGCCATTAATTCCTCTTCTGTGGACTCTGGCTGTCTACTTAAATAATCTGGAACTACATTTTCTTTCCCTGGGCAATACTCTATATTTACGTCGAACAGTTGAATGTATAAAGCCCAACGCATCAACCTTTGACTGGCTAAATCCGTCTTCATCAAAAAGGTTAAGGCTTTATGATCAGTCCTTAATGTGACTTGAAACCCATATACGATATTTCGCCAAAATTGCAACGCGTGCAATATCGCTAACAGCTCGATTTCGCTGATTGTATAATTTTTCTCGTGTGGTTTCAGTCTCCGACTTGTGAAAGCTAGATAATTTTTCTTCTCAGGGTTATCCGGGTTTTTCTGATATAGCATTGCCCTATTCCAATCTGGGATGCATCTGTTTGTATGACAAATCTCTGATTAAAATCAGGATATCCTAGCTTCACATAATTTAAGAGCATTTCCTTGGCCTCTATAAATACTTTTTCTTGTTTCTTCCTACAAATTTCCACTTGCCCCCCTTCTTCAGAAGGTCCTGTAGTGGTGCAACAGTTTTGGTGTATGATGGACAATGTCCTGAGAAAAATCCAATCAATCCCAAAAACTGGCGAACGTTTTTCACCTTCAAAGGCCTGGGAAAATCTCTTATCGATTCTAATTTGCATGGATTTGGTTTAACACCATCCTTATCAATCACATGCCCCAAAAATGTTACTTGTCTCTGACAAAAATTTGAATTATTCAAATTAATCTTAAAGTTAGCCCTTCTTAAATCTTCCAATAATTTCTTTAACTTTTCCAAATGTTCCTCAATGTTTTCCGAGGTAAGCAATATGTCATCCACATAACGAATAGTGCAATCTTTCACTTCCTCTGACAGGTTTCGATCAAGCGCTCTTATTAAGGCAGATCCCGCGGTCTTCAAACCAAACGGACATCTCTTGAAGCAATATGTTTGTTGGTCGAACTGAAATCCAGTTAAGAGACTGGTTTTCTCTTCCAGTTCGAGATGATGATATGAAGAAGTCATGTCAATATTTGTGAATAACTTCTTGCCTTTAAATTTCCTCAGTATTTCTTTTTTGGGTGGTGCCGAATCATTTTCTGGTATGATTTTCGCGTTCAAATTCCTGGCATCCAAACACACCCTTACTGAGCCATCTGGTTTACTCACAATTACTAATGGACTAACATATGGTGTCGCCATCTTTTCTATAACACCTGCATCCATCATCTCCTGCAGTGTTTTCTTCGTTTGTGGGTAATATTTTTCTGCAACCGGGTATGGTTTTTGTCTGAACGGTGCCCAATCATTTACTTGAAAAGCGTATTTAAAATTTTCAATCTTTCCTGAAATTTACTAGTAATTCCTTTAAATTTTCCTTGTTTTCGAGGTCAACTTTAGCTTCCTCTATTTTTCCTGACAGGTTGGTTTCGAACTCAATTTCCAAACTATCTTCAAGTTCTATGTTTAGGACTTCAAATACCTTTTCTATGTCCTTACAACCTTCCTCGTTCACTTCTTCCACATGCCATACCTGTTCTCCTATTTTCGCATCCTGTTCCTGTAAATTAATGTTTTGTTCGTCCACATCCTCTCTTTGAATCCTAATGCAATTTTGCGCTAGGTCTATGATGACCTTGTTCTCACGGATAAAATCAATACCTAATATGACATTATATGGCAATTGATTTACCAGCAAAAAGCATTGCGAAATTTCAGCGTTACCTATGATCAAATCAATGTATACCTGAAATTTACATGTTAAAGATTTTTCAGGTATAATTCCCTTAATGTTCACACTTGAGGTGGGAATTTTCAATACACGACCTCTTGTTTCCAATTCATTTAGGAGAGTTTGCGTAATTAAACTTATGGTTGATCCAGTATCAATTAATGCCCTGACCAGTAATCCTTCTATCCTTAGCATGATGATAGGTAGTTCCCTTCTAATAGGTGGGATTCCTTCCACGTCCTCTTTAATTAGCTCATCTGGTCTTGCTATCCAATTCACAATCTCTACCTCCTCCCAGCTCCGGGTATGTTTCCACTTTTGATGATTTAATTTTGAAGTTTTTTTTTATCCTGAGGGCTTCCTTTCCCCTCATTCTTCAATTGAGCTTGTAACTCCAAGCTTTGAGCTCCTTCTAGTCGGTCGGGTGATTTTCGGTTCTTTATTGCCTCACTCCAACGGACTCTTTGCGTTTCAGGTTCGTCTGTTCGTTCATTCATGTAACGATGACTTTCCTGATATCTTTCTTCTATTTCGGCCCGATATTCATCATTTCTATCTTCCGGCCTCACATTCCTTCTGGGATAATTTTCCCATCTCTTTCTGTTATCCTGCCTCTGATTATTATTGTTATAGGGTCGGTTCTCTTGTTGCCTATAACCCGTATTTCTAGGATTCCTTCCTCGATATCCTCCTCTATAGTATGGCTGTATTCCCCTAGGCTCTTGATGTCCATATTCTCGACCCAGTCCCTGAGTATCAGTACTAGTGGACTGATTTCTGGTCGATGGTTTCTCTTTGTTTTCTTGACTGCTGGCCATATGTACCTGTTCAGTCTGTCTTTGATGCCTGGGAGTAACGTGTGAAGTCGTCATATCTAAATGACGTAAAACGCTCTCCACTTCCACAGCACTTCTGACTTTAGATGAGATTTACAACCTCTGGATCTCATATTTAAGTTGTCTTGCAATGGCGGCACACAGGTCGTTCTCAGCAGGAGCAATGTCAAGTTCCCGGAATTTACACAGCTGAGCGGTGAAAAATTCTGAATATTTAGTTGGGGCATTTGTGCTATACTTCCTAGAATACAGATCTAGCCTCAAATTCTCTTGGACATCTGCTGCCCAATATCGTTTCAGAAAAGCTTCTCTAAATCCTTCCACCGTGTCAAATGTGTACCTGAAACTCCTGAACCAGGTGAGAAAATCACCTGCCAACAGCTTCTCAATTGCTCTCAGTCTCCGATCCTGAGGAACTTTCATTTCATTCAAGTACTCTGCGACCTCCTTTAACCAGTATTTAGGAGTAATTGACATATTACCCGTAAACTTCACCGGTCTGTCCTCATTTGACTTGATGATATTAATTTTTTGACCATTTGTTTGGTTCATATAAGGTGTTGACATCGCCATCGGATATCCTGGGTTCTTATAAGGGCTCTCCCCTCCTAAGTCCCTATCTTGATTTGTGCCTCGTTCATGGGGATCTATCCATCCTGTCTTTTGAAATTCATCCTGATTTTCAAATTCTAATTTCCTTTCTCTTCGGGCACTTTCCTCATTAGCCATGAGTTGAATTTCCATTTGACTGTTCTTGTGTTCAGTCCTTTCCAACCGGGATCCTAATTCATTCTGAATTCTGTCTTGATTCTTTTTGAGTTGGAATTTCTCTTCCCTGAAACTATCCCTGATTTCAGGTAATTGATCTTCTACCTCTTTCTTGATGACCATGACCTGTTCTGTTACAATTTCTGGCTTAACGTCACCTATGGTATCTAAGTCTTCTCGTATCTCCTTTATCTTCTTCTCCATTTCTTTTTGTCCTTTGACCATATCTACTTTAATTCCCTCAAGCTTTTCCTCAGTTTTCCCTTGACTTTTATATAATTCCGTTAAGTCATCTTTGACCAGTTTTACTTCAGTATTTGTTTTTTCTACTTGTACCTTTAATGTTTCCATGGTTCCCTGAACCTCATTGATACCCTTACTTATTTCATCTATCTTCTGGGTATTTTCCTTACTTTCTTTATCTCGTTGTTTTCTTTCTCTCTGGAGATGCTCTTCGTATGTACCTAATTTTTTATTTATTCCCTCCTCGTGCTTCCTTAAGTTCTCATCTACTTGCCCGGTAAAATAATCAAATTGATTTTTCCTGTTATTTGCATCTTCTTTATTTTGAGTTCTCATATTATTTACATCGTCCTGAACTTTCTCAACTTTTCCCTCGAGGTTTCCTACTTTTTCCTCAACCCCTTTAAATCTGCCTTTTAACCTATCAAGACTATCTTTTATCTCCTTCCGGGATTTTTCACTAATATTGCTGTTAGATTTTATCTGAGCTTCTAACTTTGCCTGCACCCCTTGGATCCGGTCTACAAGTTCATTTTTACATGCATCTACATTCTCTTTACAAGTTTTTTCCATTTTACCTGTGATATCTCCTTTTAACTCATCTAACTTACTCTCCAACCCCGTGTCAAAATCTTGAAATTTGGTATTCATTGTCCTTTCTATTTCAGCCTTCAGTGCCTCATTGTTTGCTTTACTGTCGGCTTTCAGATCCTCTTTCACGGCTATCAACTGTTTTTCAATATTATCTCCATTTTCTATTTTCATTTTATCTATCTCAGCCTTCAGTTCATTGTTCATTCTTATACAGTCGGCCTCGATAGCTTCTAATTTAGTTCCCACGTTATCACTATTAGTTTTTAAAGATCCTAAATTGTGATTTATGGATTCGAACTGTTTTCTATTTTCATCCTGTTGGAGGTCCAATTTATTGTCTATAGTTTCAAATTTATTGTTCATGGCCTCCAACTTTTTATTGCTATCAGCCATTAAGACATCCCCAAGCCTCTGCATTTCCTCACTCAATGCCATCTTATTAAAATACAGTGGGCTACTATGCCACATCGCTGGTACATGCTTGAGAGATGGTAATCCGAACTCTTGTGTCCCAATTTTCAAAAATTTACCTTGGTACGGGTGTTTACTAAAACCTACCCTTTTGATATACTCATTCAATGTCAAAACCTTTATGGAAGTATTTAAAAATTCAAAAATTTCGAAAAACCATAAAAAATTGATTTTTCAAGAAAACTCGGGTTTTCCCTAGGAAAACTCACCCCTGCGTACTGGGCGCCAAAAATGATGAGTTTAGTACGTGTATGATATAATCATACAAGCCCCACGTTGGAAAACAGATAAAACAAATAAACTACTGACCAATCCTTCCAACTTGTTCAAAGTGAACAAGGAATACATAAAATCAAACAAATGTTATATTAAAATACATGGTTTCCTTCAAACCAACAAACTTATAATTCTTTTCACTTCCATAAAGTATCCCTTTTAAAATTCACTACAATCACGAGCTCCAATGGCTCGATACTTTCCACTATAAACTGTGTTATTCTTTTATACACCTAAATATCTATTTTATGAGTTTCTTATAATCAAAACAATATATAATCTTATTCAAAGTAATTGTTACTCCTTTACTTAAATTTTTGGGCATTTCACAATGTTCTCATGTTACCACCTCTCTCAAGTTAACAAATTCACTACAGTGATCGGGAAAAATACTTGTGCACTCCCGAGTTATAGAAGACTACTTGAACAAAGTCAAAAATTATGATCACTCCCGAAATCTAATTGTCTTCATTGAACTCGTGAAATCCTACATCAATATCTCATCACATTATGGATTTATATTTATTATTATCTGTCTTAAAAGACCATCGTCTCATAAGAAAGCAAACGATCTAAACTTGCAAGCGGTAACTTTCATCTACAAGAACCTCGGTTCGAATCCCGGGTCATTAACAAACTCTTAACACTCATGGTTTATTATTACCTCAAATAGACGGTTCCCCTGACCTACCACACTTTCAATAGCGAGGGGTTGGACCGTGACACTCGACTTGATTTATTGCCCGGGAGGGAGACCCTCAGTATCGCCCACATGGGACCGCTCTACTCATGCTTTAAAACAGCTATTTCTCAAACACAGTTCTCTGAACAGACCTGGCGCACAGTGGTCCGGATTTGAAAAAAAAGCGGACAAAAATATTTTCCGCTAATTGAAATGAAATACTTTTGTATAAAACTTTAAATTACATGTTACTATTAGGTAAATTTGTCTTAGTGCATAAAATTACTTACTTATTCATCCTCTGTTCCGGATGAGTCGACTTCTTCTTCCCCTTCCTGCTCCGTCTCGTCCTCGGGTATTGACAATAAATTACACACTTCCTGAGGCAACTGTCTTCATTTCTTATTCGGTAGACTTCCCGTGCTTGATATTACTGGATCAGAGCTTAGCAATAGTCTATGAAACAAGTCAAAATTATTGGAAATTCTTGAGGATTTTCTGGTATGGTCTTCCCTATATTTTCTTACTTCTTGGTTTCTAGACTCTAAGACCTCTTCTGAAAGTTCTCCAATCGGAAAAATAGCTGCTTCTATAATGAAAGATCTATGGATAAGTATTTTATTGAGTGTTAGAGATATGTAACACCACGGATATAGCCGTACATATAAGCTTGCTGTTTCGCTGCAGTAGGAATTGAACTCTGAAATATTAATTTCATGAGCAGAGGAAATTGCTTTTAAAATTATTCCAAAACGAGTTATTAACTCACAGTCTGCCCCTGTTATTTTGGATGCTACTTGAGGTTGATCAAAAAACCTTCGGGCTGTGTTGCCATCATTGGTTGTTCCATATCCAGGCTTCGGAATATCAACTAGAAGACCTAATCTCGTTCTGAATGAGTCTTGCACAATTTTTTCTTTCTTTCGAATAAGTCTCTATTACCATCTTTCACGCTAACTTTCCACTTTTTAAAACCCAGGCGGTACGAAATATGCAGGAGACTTTCAAAAAATCGAAAGTGGGCGTGCGGAACTAAAATTCCAAACTCAAGTTGTAAATTGTCGACGAGCTTTTGTGCCACATACGTAGATTTTTCATTTCTGAAAATTTCGCACCATTCGTTTGTCCCTTCTTGGTGTAGTCGTGGTAGCTTCTTTTTTAGCTTGGCTGATGATTCGTCTCCCTCTGCCCTTAAATTCATAACGGTCGCATAGGCAAGCTCTGGTGAAGTGGCACTCTCCCTTAGGTCTTCAATTTTCCTTATTTTGCTTCTCTGCGTTAGCTCTTGAAATTCTTTTGGAGGACGACCTCGATCTACTGATTTTGCAGAGCCAGGAATGCTCGGAACTGATATCACAATTTCTGTTTTCCACCAGTCTGAATATTTCTTCAAAAAATCATGTTCTAAGAAGTTACACTTTCTCCACCGGTCAACATACGGAAAAAAGAAAAGATTCTTATATTATTATACACTGTTTTCTCTACACTGTCGTCAACATTTCATTGGAATTTGTTAAGGAGGTATTTTACCACAAACTTTCCTTGACGCGCGCGAGACTGATTTTTGTTCTCTCGAATCTTGTCAATAAGATCACTGCGACTAACAACTAAAATTCATTTTTCACTCTTCACAACACACACAACTACTACTAATCAATTACTTCTCGCGATTGAAGATTATTTTGGTTTCACGGCCTCGAGATATCCCTTGCGTAGCATAAACAAATGTCTCAACAGGCCCTTATCTCGCGCGAGTGTTTATCCTCAGAACGCGCAGTAATGTTCTCTCCCTTCTAAATCACGCATCTGGCGGGTTCTGGCGATAAAACCTTTAAGGATATATTCTCCAGTCTTCATTTTAAAACTTGCATAAGTTTCATGGTATACATATGTATACATTTTTTTGTAGGTCAAGCAAAATGTATTTTTCTTGAAGAAAATAATGCACTATAAAAATAAGTATTGCAGTCCTTATAAGTGATCTGAAATCGAAAATCATGCTATAATCAAATATATCAGATCACAAACTACATACAGATACAGTATTATAGACCCCGAGTTTCGTTTTGAAGTAAGAATGATATTTCAAAGTTTACTTAACGGAGTGCGGAATTCAGAAACGAAGAGTTGTATAACTTTTGTAGTATTATATCTGAGAAACACAGAAGCAATTTCCAGAGAAAAAATGAAATTAATGTACGCTGATTAACATACTTCACTTGGGAGGTGGTTTGGCCTTTCTAATATAAAGTTGAAAAATCTATTTTTGTCCGCTTTTTTACGGATCCGGACCACTGTGTGGCGTTTCTTTCATACATTTAAACTACATTATTTACGTTCATAGACCACTTTCGTAAACTTGGCATTTATTAATTATGAAGTGTCATCATTGATGGGTAAGAATAATTCAATAAAACAATAATATTTAGGGGCTTCAACAACTATACGAGTCTGGGTTCGACTCTCTCAACTGCCTCGGGAACCAATCCCATACTGGAGGACTTTACAACAAATTAGCGGCTTAGGGCGACCCCGGTCTAACCTGCGCTCATCAATACAATAATTCACACCCATTATAAAACGCCTCGTGATCTGCATCACTATATGGAGGACTTATCATCAATTACCGCAATCAACTGTCCCTCACAATTAATTTACCAAGTATATTTAGATTCAACGCCTTCCTAGCGTGACAATTTACTTTAATGCGCGACAATGCGCTATATATTACTTTAAGGCCTAGCGTCTTCCAGAGAACTGATAAATTCAAAATCATCATTTGATCTATATCTCAAACTTTCATATTAATCCTCTCCCGTGACAATAATCGCTATACTTGAAGAACATGTATTCACACCATGTCTGTATTCCTTTACAAAAGCTCAAAAGCTATTACTTTCATATAATCCAACTTAATCTTCATTTATATAATATATATTATTATTATATTTTTCCGCTTGCTTTCATAACATTTATCAAATACACTGATATTTTATTTCATACATTTCCTCTAAGGATTTATTCATTTCACATAATCATTTTATAATTTCTCAATTTTTAGTTGTTCAGATCGCGCTCTTATTCTGTTATGTGTTATTCAAAAACATCCCTATTTATCATTCTCAGGTGGATTGTGCACAAATATTCCCCCAACACATAACATAATGAAAATAGTTACTTACATGCTCGGACGGTCCACTACCGTGCTTTCCAACGATGTTTCATTTTTGCCCACTATTTGTGATTACACCATCGTGCTCAAATTCTTTTCATACACTGACATATCTTGGCACACATATAATTTATATACCTTAAACACTGGTAACATTTTAAAATACACTTCGGTATTCTCCTATTACACACAATAAAATCACTGAAAAATTACTATCTAACACAAATTTTATATATTTACACTACACTGATTCTAATCACTGAGGCTTTGATTAGGTCTTGCACACGTGATATTTGCTTCCCCGTCTCCAAGGGTGAACTAGTAGACGTCGGCTTCCTATCTGACCAGAATATGAAAGTCTCGAACACTCTACCCCTCCCTGGAATGGTACTTCTTCGAATCCGGTTTCCTGATGATCGGCTATTATGATTATTAGCTCGAACTTGCTTCTTTCTAGATCCTATTAGTCGTCTAGCGAAAGTCTGTCTTGTTCTAGGTCTCCCAAATACTCTATCGGTGACCTATTATTTTCTAACATCTAATACTCCTCGTAACTTAGTGCTTTTTATAGTTCGTTTGTTTCCTTGAAACACGTCTTGAATTTACTTCCCCTTTCTGATTACTCAGTTCTATAATTCCTCTCTTTTCAGAATAGTATGCGGACCTTATTTTGTCCGACCTTGATCGGGTTCTTTAACATTGATAGAATGTTTATTTCGCTGTTATGGTACTTCAAAACGTTACGATACACTTGGTCGTTTAAATAAACTGTTATTGAAGACCTATCGCCTATTCTTTAAGTTCGCAGCCTACTTCGACTGTAATACTGAACTTTTCACGGTAAGATTGATATTGGCGGAACTAAATCCTGTATTAGGATTTTCCTAATTCTCCACACGGCGATACTTTGATGATACTTCTCGGCCACTCCTTACGGGTGCTCGCTGGTGATACAGAGTATCACGACCTCTCGGGGTCTAGTAAGTACTGCATGATTAGCCTGGCCCTGCCAGGGCTTTTATACAAATCGGCGACAAAAAGATAAAATCTACGTCTTTTTCGGAACCAACTTTTGAAGTAATGGTCGCACACTTTTAAAAATTATATCTCTGGAAAGCTCGTTTTCTAAACGTAAACTGACTTCTTTGCACATGAAAATCGATCGTGCATTTCTGAGATATTAAATAAAATTTAGTCTTCAGCTGTGTGGGTGTTACAGTTGATTTTTAATTCCCCCCTCCTCGGGTCTCGGGAAACCCCCAATGACGTATGACAACGTCGGCACTTCTTTCCTGGGCATTTATTATAACATCTTTCTCCACACAAAAATCTCTATTCCGAAATGATTCACAATGCTGTATTTCTTTAGTTAATTTCATTCCTGCAAATGGGTTAAATCTAATTATTCTCCTCCTGGTCCGGCTGCGCGGTTGCCATTTTACTGCAAGGTCAGGGCGATTTCCAAAACACGCTCTTCGTCACTCGCTTGGAAAATTCCACTCGTTCTATTTATATTCGTGACTGGCTCCTTATCAATGCGTCAGGCATGATCTCATTTCCTGGCCACCTGGCTTCAGTTTATTTCACAACGTTATGCTAGCCTTCTTGTATAAAATCTTTCTATATTCCTCTGAAGACAGTATATTTCCTACCTTCCTTTTACAAAAATACATGGATTCGACCCCTTGAACCAATGGTAAATGGGTTCATCTCTCCCCTTCTTAGGTAAATAAATTTTCGAAAAATTTGGAGGAAATTTATTTCAATAATTTTCATAAAAAATCTCTTTTTTCTTCATTGTCGAAGCTATCATAACGTTTATCCGTACCGTCTGATCTTTATTCCTTTAAAATCCCACGATAATTTGGGTTTTTCCACCTTTTAAGTCATATCCGGTAATAGTGTAGATTGGGTACGCTCTGTCCCTACCCTTTCTTTCTTTCTTATTTGGCTGGACTACAAGTTTCCAGAACATAATTCTTCGTTACGGGTGTGGTCTATCCCTACCCGTTTCTTTATTTCATCATTCTCTCTTCTTAAATCGAAATTTTCCTTTTCAACAAAATCAATTATTTCTCTTATCTCACAATACTGTTTCTCTAATTCGCATTCGCACTCGAATGGTTGAGCTCAGTTTCCTTGTTCTACCTTACTATTGTTTCTATCAAAAGTGGATTCATCATCTCTAAATTGTTCCATAACCAGGGCTTGTTCATTTGCTTCATCGAAGTCTTCGGGAGGGTAATATACTTTTTAATTCGCTGAGTTCATGGTCATTTCGTGATTCGTTTCACATTGCCGAATTTTATAGGCATTGTTTCTTAAATCTCTTATTATTTGATACGGTCCGTGGTACATTTTCTGGAACTTCTTGTACACGCGGTTCCCTGGATCCGAAATGGCTGGTATTTTCACTAACACCATTTCTCCTGCTAATAGTGGTCGATGATACCTCTTGTGCCTGTTTCTTCTTTGCCTTCTATCAGCTTGAGCTTTAAGGTGCTCAAAGGCTCTTCTAATCCGTACATCTCTTCCTGGCTGAGCGTCTACTGGCCTAGGAATTACCAGACTCCAAGGTCTCTCTGGTTGCTAATTCCGATGTAACGTTATTGGTATCTCTCCCGTAGATTCATGTATTGTGTTGTTTATACAAAATTCGATAATATCCAGGATATCTATCCATTTCCAATTTTCCTCGGCACAGTATATCCTACAATACTTGGCCGTCTCCCTCATAACTCTTTCCACAGGATTTGCCTCAGGATGGCGAATACTTGACAAAATCTGACGTATTCCAAGTCTCTCTAATTCCTGTCTGAATTCTACACTTGTAAAACAACTACTGTGATCCGACAACAAATTCTCGGGTTTTCCCAGAGTAGGTATCACTTTTTCTTTGAGTCGTTTTAACACCTCTTTGGTACTAGTCTTCTGTATGGGAGCAAGGACAACCATTTTCGTGAAAACATCCATAGCCACCATTACGTGTCGATTTCCTCTCCTAGCCTTTGGCAAAGGCCCGAAATTGTCAATAGAAATAATTTGACCTGGCCTCTCGGGTAACAATGATATTGGCTTTTGTCTCATCAAAATGCATTTAGCTTAAACCTTTGACATAGATCACATGTCTTGAGCGTATCCCTTACAGTCTCTCTCAGTCTCGGCCATACAAATGCTTATTTCAGCATCGAGACTGTTTCGTCGACTCCCATATGTCCAAACGATCTATGGGCTAACCATGCCATTTTCCTCTGCAAAATCGCAGGTACAACGATCCTTAATCGTGTATGGTCAGAGTCCACAAACTTGTATAACAATCCATTGAAGAATGTGTAATCCTGAGCTATCTTATTAGCTTCAGTGTACGCCGGTGTTCCCCTTATCAAACTCCCTTCCAAGAAAGATATGAGCATGTTCATCCATGGATCCTCACGTTGTCGTTGACCAATGCTTCTTAATTCATTCAGAGTACGCTGATCCCTGTCTTCCAAATCAATAGCCATTACTTCCTCTTCTGTGGACTCTGGCTGTCTACTTAAATAATCTGGAACTACATTTTCGTTCCCTGGGCAATACTCTATATTTACGTCGAACTGTTGAATGTATAAAGCCCAACGCATCAACCTTTGACTGGCTAAATCCGTCTTCATCAAAAAGGTTAAGGCTTTATGATCAGTCCTTAATGTGACTTGAAACCCATATACGATCTTTCGCCAATATTGCAACGCGTGCAATATCGCTAACAGCTCGATTTCGCTGATTGTATAATTTTTCTCGTGTGGTTTCAGTCTCCGACTTGTGAAAGCTAGGTAATTTTTCTTCTCAGGGTTATCCGGGTTTTCCTGATATAGCATTGCCCCTATTCCAATCTGGGACTCATCTGTTTGTATGACAAATCTCTGATTAAAATCAGGATATCCTAGTTTCACATAATTTAAGAGCATTTCCTTGGCCTCTATAAATGCTTTTTCTTGTTTCCTCCGACCATTTCCACTTGCCCCCCTTCTTCAGAAGGTCCTGTAGTGGTGCAACAGTTTTGGTGTATGATGGACAATGTCCTGAGAAAAATCCAGTCAATCCCAAAAACTGGCGAACGTTTTTCATCTTCAAAGGCCTGGGAAAATCTCTTATCGATTCTAATTTGCATGGATTTGGTTTAACACCATCCTTATCAATCACATGCCCCAAAAATGTTACTTGTCTCTGACAAAAATTTGATTTATTCAAATTAATCTTAAAGTTAGCCCTTCTTAAATCTTCCAATAATTTCTTTAAGTTTTCCAAATGTTCCTCAATGTTTTCCGAGGTAAGCAATATGTCATCCACATAACGAATAGTGCAATCTTTCACTTCATCTGACAGGTTTCGATCAAGCGCTCTTATTAAGGCAGATCCCGCGGTCTTCAAACCAAACGGACATCTCTTGAAGCAATATGTTTGTTGGTCGAACTGAAATCCAGTTAAGAGACTGGTTTTCTCTTCCAGTTCGAGATGATGATATGAAGAAGTCATGTCAATATTTGTGAATATCTTCTTGCCTTTAAATTTCCTCAGTATTTCTTTTATGGGTGGTGCCGAATCATTTTCTGGTATGATTTTCGCGTTCAAATTCCTGGCATCCAAACACACCCTTACTGAGCCATCTGGTTTACTCACAATTACTAATGGACTAACAGATGGTGTCGCCATCTTTTCTATAACACCTGCATCCATCATCTCCTGCAGTGTTTTCTTCGTTTGTGGGTAATATTTTTCTGCAACCGGGTATGGTTTTTGTCTGAACGGTGCCCAATCATTTACTTGAAAAGCGTATTTAAAATTTTCAATCTTTCCTGAAATTTACTAGTAATTCCTTTAAATTTTCCTTGTTTTCGAGGTCAACTTTAGCTTCCTCTATTTTTCCTGACAGGTTGGTTTCGAACTCAATTTCCAAACTATCTTCAAGTTCTATGTTTAGGACTTCAAATACCTTTTCTATGTCCTTACAACCTTCCTCGTTCACTTCTTCCACATGCCATACCTGTTCTCCTATTTGCGCATCCTGTTCCTGTAAATTAATGTTTTGTTCGTCCACATCCTCTCTTTGAATCCTAATGCAATTTTGCGCTAGGTCTATGATGACCTTGTTCTCACGGATAAAATCAATACCTAATATGACATTATATGGCAATTGATTTACCAGCAAAAAGCATTGCGAAATTTCAGCGTTACCTATGATCAAATATCTGAAATTTACATGTTAAAGATTTTTCAGGAATAATTCCCTTAATCTTCACACTTGAGGTGGGAATTTTCAATACACGACCTCTTGTTTCCAATTCATTTAGGAGAGTTTGCGTAATTAAACTTATGGTTGATCCAGTATCAATTAATGCCCTGACCAGTAATCCTTCTATCCTTAGCATGATGATAGGTAGTTCTCTTCTAATAGGTGAGATTCCTCCCACGTCCTCTTTAATTAGCTCATCTGGTCTTGCTATTCAAATCACAATCTCTACCTCCTCCCAGCTCCGGGTATGTTTCCACTTTTGATGATTTAATTTTGAAGTTTTTTTTATCCTGAGGGCTTCCTTTCCCCTCATTCTTCAATTGAGCTTGTAACTCCAAGCTTTGAGCTCCTTCTAGTCGGTCGGGTGATTTTCGGTTCTTTATTGCCTCACTCCAACGGACTCTTTGCGTTTCAGGTTCGTCTGTTCGTTCATTCATGTAACGATGACTTTCCTGATATCTTTCTTCTATTTCGGCCCGATATTCATCATTTCTATCTTCCGGCCTCACATTCCTTCTGGGATAATTTTCCCATCTCTTTCTGTTATCCTGCCTCTGATTATTATTGTTATAGGGTCGGTTCTCTTGTCGCCTATAACCCGTATTTCTAGGATTCCTTCCTCGATATCCTCCTCTATAGTATGGCTGTATTCCCCTAGGCTCTTGATGTCCATATTCTCGACCCAGTCCCTGAGTATCAGTACTAGTGGACTGATTTCTGGTCGATGGTTTCTCTTTGTTTTCTTGACTGCTGGCCATATGTACCTGTTCAGTCTGTCTTTGATGCCTGGGAGTAACGTGTGAAGTCGTCATATCTAAATGACGTAAAACGCTGTCCACTTCCACAGCACTTCTGACTTTAGATGAGATTTACAACCTCTGGATCTCATATTTAAGTTGTCTTGCAATGGCGGCACACAGGTCGTTCTCAGCAGGAGCAATGTCAAGTTCCCGGAATTTACACAGCTGAGCGGTGAAAAATTCTGAATATTTAGTTGGGGCATTTGTGCTATACTTCCTAGAATACAGATCTAGCCTCAAATTCTCTTGGACATCTGCTGCCCAATATCGTTTCAGAAAAGCTTCTCTAAAACCTTCCACCGTGTCAAATGTTTACCTGAAACTCCTGAACCAGGTGAGACAATCACCTGCCAACAGCTTCTCAATTGCTCTCAGTCTCCGATCCTGAGGAACTTTCATTTCATTCAAGTACTCTGCGACCTCCTTTAACCAGTATTTAGGAGTAATTGACATATTATTACCCGTGAACTTCACCGGTCTGTCCTCATTTGACTTGATGATATTTATTATTTGACCATTTGTTTGGTTCATATAAGGTGTTGACATCGCCATCGGATATCCTGGGTTCTTATAAGGGCTCTCCCCTCCTAAGTCCCTATCTTGATTTGTGCCTCGTTCATGGGGATCTATCCATCCTGTCTTTTGAAATTCATCCTGACTTTCAAATTCTAATTTCCTTTCTCTTCGGGCACTTTCCTCATTAACCATGAGTTGAATTACCATTTGACTGTTCTTGTGTTCAGTCCTTTCCAACCGGGATCCTAATTCATTCTGAATTCTGTCTTGATTCTTTTTGAGTTGGAATTTCTCTTCCCTGAAGCTATCCCTGATTTCAGCTAATTGATCTTCTACCTCTTTCTTGATGACCATGACCTGTTCTTTTATAATTTCTGGCTTAACGTCACCTATGATATATAAGTCTTCTCGTATCTCCTTTATCTTCTTCTCCATTTCTTTTTGTCCTTTGACCATATCTACTTTAATTCCCTCAAGCTTTTCCTCAGTTTTCCCTTGACTTTTATATAATTCCGTTAAGTCATCTTCGACCAGTTTTACTTCAGTATTTGTTTTTTCTACTTGTACCTTTAATGTTTCCATGGTTCCCTGATCCTCATTGATACCCTTACTTATTTCATCTATCTTATGGGTATTTTCCTTACTTTCTTTATCTCGTTGTTTTCTTTCTCTCTGGAGATGCTCTTCGTATGTACCTAATTTTTTATTTATTCCCTCCTCGTGCTTCCTTAAGTTCTAATCTACCTGCCCGGTAAAATATTCAAATTGATTTTTCCTGTTATTTGCACCTTCTTTATTTTGAGTTCTCATATCATTTACATCGTCCTGAACTTTATCAACTTTTCCCTCGTGGTTTCCTACTTTTTCCTCAACCCCTTCAAATCTGCCTTTTAACCTATCAAGACTATCTTTTATCTCCTTCCGGGATTTTTCACAAATATTGCTGTTAGATTTTATCTGAGCTTCTAACTTTGCCTGCACCCCTTGGATCCGGTCTACACGTTCATTTTTACATGCATCTACATTCTCTTTACAAGTTTTTTCCATTTTACCTGTGATATCTCCTTTTAACTCATCTAACTTACTCTCCAACCCCGTGTCAAAATCTTGAAATTTGGTATTCTTTGTCCTTTCTATTTCAGCCTTCAGTGCCTCATTGTTTGCTTTACTGTCGGCTTTCAGATCCTCTTTCACGGCTATCAACTGTTTTTCAATATTATCTCCATTTTCTATTTTCATTTTATCTATCTCAGCCTTCAGTTCATTGTTCATTCTTATACAGTCGGCCTCGATAGCTTCTAATTTAGTTCCCACGTTATCACTATTAGTTTTTAAAGATCCTAAATTGTGATTTATGGATTCGAACTGTTTTCTATTTTCATCCTGTTGGAGGTCCAATTTATTGTCTATAGTTTCAAATTTATTGTTCATGGCCTCCAACTTTTTATTGCTATCAGCCATTAAGACATCCGCAAGCCTCTGCATTTCCTCACTCAATGCCATCTTATTAAAATACAGTGGGCTACTATGCCACATCGCTGGTACATGCTTGAGAGATGGTAATCCGAACTCTTGTGTCCCAATTTTCAAAAATTTACCTTGGTACGGGTGTTTACTAAAACGTACCCTTTTGATATACTCATTCAATGTCAAAACCTTTATGGAAGTATTTAAAAATTCAAAAATTTCGAAAAACCATAAAAAAATTGATTTTTCAAGAAAACTCGGGTTTTCCCTAGGAAAACTCACCCCTGCGTACTGGGCGCCAAAAATGATGAGTTTAGTACGTGTATGATATAATCATACAAGCCCCACGTTGGAAAACAGATAAAACAAATAAACTACTGACCAATCCTTCCAACTTGTTCAAAGTGAACAAGGAATACATAAAATCAAACAAATGTTATATTAAAATACATGGTTTCCTTCAAACCAACAAACTTATAATTCTTTTCACTTCCATAAAGTATCCCTTTTAAAATTCACTACAATCACGAGCTCCAATGGCTCGATACTTTCCACTATAAACTGTGTTATTCTTTTATACACCTCAATATCTATTTTATGAGTTTCTTATAATCAAAACAATATATAATCTTATTCAAAGTAATTGTTACTCCTTTACTTAAATTTTTGGGCATTTCACAATGTTCTCATGTTACCACCTCTCTCAAGTTAACAAATTCACTACAGTGATCGTGAAAAATACTTGTACACTCCCAAGTTATAGAAGACTACTTGAATAAAGTCAAAAATTATGATCACTCCCGAAATCTAAATGTCTTCATTGAACTCGTGAAATCCTACATCAATATCTCATTACATTAGGGATTTATATTTATTATTATCTGTCTTAAAAGACCATCGTCTCAGAAGAAAGCAAACGATCTAAACTTGCAATCGGTAACTTTCATCTACAAGAACCTCGGTTCGAATCCCGGGTCATTAACAAACTCTAAACACTCATGGTTTATTATTATCTCAAATAGACGGTTCCCCTGACCTACCACACTTTCAATAGCGAGGGGTTGGACCGTGCCACTCGACTTGATTTATTGCCCGGGAGGGAGACCCTCAGTATCGCCCACACGGGACCGCTCTACTCATGCTTTAAAACAGCTATTTCTCAAACACAGTTCTCTGAACAGACCTGGCGTTTCTTTCATACATTTAAACTACATTATTTAGGTTCATAGACCACTTTCGTAACCTTGGCATTTATTAATTATGAAGTGTCATCATTGATGGGTAAGAATAATTCAATACAACAACAATATTTAGGGGCTTCAACAACTATACGAGTCTGGGTTCGACTCTCTCAACTGCCTCAGGAACCAATCCCATACTGGAGGACTTTACAACAAATTAGCGGCTTAGGGCGACCTCGGTCTAACCTGCGCTCATCAATACAATAATTCGCACCCATTATACAACGCCTCGTGATCTACATCACTATATGGAGGACTTATCATCAATTACCGCAATCAACTGTCCCTCACAATTAATTTGCCAAGTATATTTAGATTCAACGCCTTCCTAGCGTGACAATTTACTTTAATGCGCGACAATGCGCTATATATTACTTTAAGGCCTAGCGTCTTCCAGAGAACTGATAAATTCAAAATCATCATTTGATCTATATCTCAAACTTTCATATTAATCCTCTCCCGTGACAATAATCGCTATACTTGAAGAACATGTATTCACACCATGTCTGTATTCCTTTACAAAAGCTCAAAAGCTATTACTTTCATATAATCCAACTTAATCTTCATTTATATAATATATATTATTATTATATTTTTCCGCTTGCTTTCATAACATTTATCAAATACACTGATATTTTATTTCATACATTTCCTCTAAGGATTTATTCATTTCACATAATCATTTTATAATTTCTCAATTTTTAGTTGTTCAGATCGCGCTCTTATTCTGTTATTTGTTATTCAAAAACATCCCTATTTATCATTCTCAGGTGGATTGTACACAAATATTCCCCCAACACATAACATAATGAAAATAGTTACTTACATGCTTGGACGGTCCACTACCGTGCTTTCCAACGATGCTTCATTTTTGCCCACTATCTGTGATTACACCATCGTGCTCAAATTCTTTTCATACACTGACATATCTTGGCACACATATAATTTATATACCTTAAACACTGGTAACATTTTAAAATACACTTCGGTATTCTCCTAGTACACACAATAAAATCACTGAAAAATTACTATCTAACACAAATTTTATATATTTACACTACACTGATTCTAATCACTGAGGCTTTGATTAGGCCTTGCACACGTGATATTTGCTTCCCCGTCTCCAAGGGTGAACTAGTAGACGTCGGCTTCCTATCTGATCAGAATAGGAAAGTCTCGAACACTCTACCCCTCCCTGGAATGGTACTTCTTCGAATCCGGTTTCCTGATGATCGGCTATTATTATTATTAGCTCGAACTTGCTTCTTTCTAGATCCTATTAGTCGTCTAGCGAAAGTCTGTCTTGTTCTCGGTCTCCCAAATACTCTATCGGTGACCTATTATTTTCTAGCATCTAATACTCCTCGTAACTTAGTGCTTTTTATAGTTCGTTTGTTTCCTTGAAACACGTCTTGAATTTACTTCCCCTTTCTGATTACTCAGTTCTATAATTCCTCTCTTTTCAGAATAGTATGCGAACCTTATTTTGTCCAACTTTGATCGGGTTCTTTAACATTGATAGAATGTTTATTTCGCTGTTATGGTACTTCAAAACGTTACGATACACTTGGTCGTTTAAATAAACTGTTATTGAAGACCTATCGCCTATTCTTTAAGTTCGCAGCCTACTTCGACTGTAATACTGAACTCTTCACTGTAAGATTGATATTGGCGGAACTAAATCCTGTATTAGGATTTCCTAATTCTCCACACGGCGATACTTTGATGATACTTCTCGGCCACTCCTTACGGGTGCTCGCTGGTGATACAGAGTATCACGACCTCTCGGGGTCTAGTAAGTACTGCATGATTAGCCTGGCCCTGCCAGGGCTTTTATACAAATCGGCGACAAAAAGATAAAATCTACGTCTTTTTCGGAACCAACTTTTGAAGTAATGGTCGGACACTTTTAAAAATTATATCTCTGGAAAGCTCGTTTTCTAAACGTAAACTGACTTCTTTGCACATGAAAATCGATCGTGCATTTCTGAGATATTAAATAAAATTTAGTCTTCAGCTGTGTGGGTGTTACAGTTGATTTTTAATTCCCCCCTCCTCGGGTCTCGGGAAACCCCCAATGACGTATGACCACGTCGGCACTTCTTTCCTGGGCATTTATTATAACATCTTTCTCCACACAAAAATCTCTATTCCGAAATGATTCACAATGCTGTATTTCTTTAGTTAATTTTATTCCTGCAAATGGGTTAAATCTAATTATTCTTCTCCTGGTCCGGCTGCGCGGTTGCCATTTTACTGCAAGGTCAGGGCGATTTCCGAAACACGCTCTTCGTCACTCGCTTGGAAAATTCCACTCGTTCTATGTATATTCGTGACTGGCCCCTTATCAATACGTCAGGCATGATCTCATTTCCTGGCCACCTGGCTTCAGTTTATTTCACAACGTTATGCTAGCCTTCTTGTATAAAATATTTCTATATTCCTCTGATGACAGTATATTTCCTACCTTCCTTTTACAAAAATACATGGATTCGACCCCTTGAACCAATGGTACATGGGTTCATCTCTCCCCTTCTTAGGTAAATAAATTTTCGAAAAATTTTGAGGAAATTTATTTCAATAATTTTCATAAAAAATCTCTTTTTTCTTCATTGTCGAAGCTATCATAACGTTTATCCGTACCTTCTGATCTTTATTCCTTTAAAATCCCACGATAATTTGGGTTTTTCCACCTTTTAAGTCATATCCGGTAATAGTGTAGGTTGGGTACGCTCTGTCCCTACCCTTTCTTTCTTTCTTATTTGGCTGGACTACAAGTTTCCAGAACATAATTATTCGTTACGGGTGTGGTCTATCCCTACCCGTTTCTTTATTTCATCATTCTCTCTTCTTAAATCGAAATTTTCCTTTTCAACAAAATCAATTATTTCTCTTATCTCACAATACAGTTTCTCTAATTCGCATTCGCACTCGAATGGTTGAGCTCTGTTTCCTTGTTCTACCTTACTATTGTTTCTATCAAAAGTGGATTCATCATCTCTAAATTGTTCCAAAACCAGGGCTTGTTCATTTGCTTCATCGAAGTCTTCGGGAGGGTAATATACTTTTAAATTCGCTGCGTTCATGGTCACTTCGTGATTCGTTTCACAGTGCCGAATTCTATAGGCATTATTTCTTAAATCTCTTATTATTTGATACGGTCCGTGGTACATTTTCTGGAACTTCTTGTACACGCGGTTCCCTGGATCCGAAATGGCTGGTATTTTCACTAACACCATTTCTCCTGCTAATAGTGGTCGATGATACCTCTTGTGCCTGTTTCTTCTTTGCCTTCTATCAGCTTGAGCTTTTAGATGCTCAAAGGCTCTTCTAATCCGTACATCTCTTCCTGGCTGAGCGTCTACTGGCCTAGGAATTACCAGACTCCAAGGTCCCTCTGGTTGCTCATTCCGATGTAACGTTATTGGTATCTCTCCCGTAGATTCATGGATTGTGTTGTTTATACAAAATTCGATAATATCCAGGATATATATCCATTTCCAATTTTCCTCGGCACAGTATATCCTACAATATTTGGCCGTCTCCCTCATAACTCTTTCCACAGGATTTGCCTCAGGATGGCGAATATTTGACAAAATCTGACGTATTCCAAGTCTCTCTAATTCCTTTCTGAATTCTACACTTGTAAAACAACTACCGTGATCCGACAACAAATTCTCGGGTTTTCCCAGAGTAGGTATCACTTTTTCTTTGAGTCGTTTTAACACCTCTTTGGTACTAGTCTTCTGTATGGGAGCAAGGACAACCATTTTCGTGAAAACATCCATAGCCACCATTATGTGACGATTTCCTCTCCTAGCCTTTGGCAAAGGTCCGAAATTGTCAATAGAAATAATTTGACCTGGCCTCTCGGGTAACAATGGTATTGGCTTTTGTCTCATCAAAAATGCATTTAGCTTAATCCTTTGACATAGATCACATGTCTTGAGCGTATCCCTTACAGTCTCTCTCAGTCTCGGCCATACAAATGCTTCTTTCAGCATCGAGACTGTTTTGTCGACTCCCATATGTCCAAACGATCTATGGGCTAACCATGCCATTTTCCTCTGCAAAATCTCAGGTACAACGATCCTTAATCGTGTATGGTCAGAGTCCACAAACTTATATAACAATCCATTGAAGAATGTGTAATCCTGAGCTATCTTATTAGCTTCAGTGTACGCCGGTGTTCCCCTTATCAACCTCCCTTCCAAGAAAGATACGAGCATGTTCATCCATGGATCCTCACGTTGTCGTTGACCAATGCTTCTTAATTCATTCAGAGTACGCTGATCCCTGTCTTCCAAATCAATAGCCATTACTTCCTCTTCTGTGGACTCTGGCTGTCTACTTAAATAATCTGGAACTACATTTTCGTTCCCTGGGCAATACTCTATATTTACGTCGAACTGTTGAATGTATAAAGCCCAACGCATCAATCTTTGACTGGCTAAATCCGTCTTCATCAAAAAGGTTAAGGCTTTATGATCAGTCCTTAATGTGACTTGAAACCCATATACGATCTTTCGCCAAAATTGCAACGCGTGCAATATCGCTAACAGCTCGATTTCGCTGATTGTATAATTTTTCTCGAGTGGTTTCAGTCTCCGAATTGTGAAAGCTAGATAATTTTTCTTCTCAGGGTTATCCGGGTTTTCCTGATATAGCATTGCCCCTATTCCAATCTGGGATGCATCTGTTTGTATGACAAATCTCTGATTAAAATCAGGATATCCTAGCTTCCCATAATTTAAGAGCATTTCCTTGGCCTCTATAAATGCTTTTTCTTGTTTCCTCCGACCATTTCCTCTTGCCCCCTTTTCAGAAGGTCCTGTAGTGGTGCAACAGTTTTGGTGTATGATGGACAATGTCCTGAGAAAAATCCAATCAATCCCAAAAAACCTGGCGAACGTTTTTCTCCTTCAAAGGCCTGGGAAAATCTCTTATCGATTCTAATTTGCATGGATTTGGTTTAACACCATCCTTATCAATCACATGCCCAAAAATGTTACTTGTCTCTGACAAAAATTTGATTTATTCAAATTAATCTTAAAGTTAGCCCTTCTTAAATCTTCCAATAATTTCTTTAACTTTTCCAAATGTTCCTCAATGTTTTCCGAGGTAAGCAATATGTCATCCACATAACGAATAGTGCAATCTTTCACTTCCTCTGACAGGTTTCGATCAAGCGCTCTTATTAAGGCAGATCCCGCGGTCTTCAAACCAAACGGACATCTCTTGAAGCAATATGTTTGTTGGTCGAACTGAAATCCAGTTAAAAGACTGATTTTCTCTTCCAGTTCGAGATGATGATATGAAGAAGTCATGTCAATATTTGTGAATATCTTCTTGCCTTTAAATTTCCTCAGTATTTCTTTTATGGGTGGTGCCGAATCATTTTCTGGTATGATTTTCGCGTTCAAATTCCTGGCATCCAAACACACCCTTACTGAGCCATCTGGTTTACTCACAATTACTAATGGACTAACATATGGTGTCGCCATCTTTTCTATAACACCTGCATCCATCATCTCCTGCAGTGTTTTCTTCGTTTGTGGGTAATGTTTTTCTGCAACCGGGTATGGTTTTTGTCTGAACGGTGCCCAATCATTTACTTGAAAAGCGTATTTAAAATTTTCAATCTTTCCTGGCTTGGAATCAAATACGTCCCTGAAATTTACTACTAATTCCTTTAAATTTTCCTTGTTTTCGGGGTCAACTTAAGCTTCCTCTATTTTTCCTGACAGGTTGGTTTCGAACTCAATTTCCAAACTATCTTCAAGTTCTATGTTTAGGACTTCAAATACCTTTTCTATGTCCTTACAACCTTCCTCGTTCACTTCTTCCACATGCCATACCTGTTCTCCTATTTTCGCATCCTGTTCCTGTAAATTAATGTTTTGTTCGTCCACATCCTCTCTTTGAATCCTAATGCAATTTTGCGCTAGGTCTATGATGACCTTGTTCTCACGGATAAAATCAATACCTAATATGACATTATATGGCAATTGATTTACCAGCAAAAAGCATTGCGAAATTTCAGCGTTACCTATGATCAAATCAATGTATACCTGAAATTTACATGTTAAAGGTTTTTCAGGAATAATTCCCTTAATCTTCACACTTGAGGTGGGAATTTTCAATACACGACCTCTTGTTTCCAATTCATTTAGGAGAGTTTGCGTAATTAAACTTATGGTTGATCCAGTATCAATTAATGCCCTGACCAGTAATCCTTCTATCCTTAGCATGATGATAGGTAGTTCTCTTCTAATAGGTGGGATTACTTCCACGTCCTCTTTAATTAGCTCATCTGGTCTTGCTATCCAATTGACAATCTCTACTTCCTCCCAGCTCCGGGTATGTTTCCACTTTTGATGATTTAATTTTGATTTTTTTTATCCTGAGGGCTTCCTTTCCCCTCATTCTTCAATTGAGCTTGTAACTCCAAGCTTTGAGCTCCTTCTAGTCGGTCGGGTGATTTTCGGTTCTTTATTGCCTCACTCCAACGGACTCTTTGCGTTTCAGGTTCGTCTGTTCGTTCATTCATGAAACGATGACTTTCCTGATATCTTTCTTCTATTTCGGCCCGATATTCATCATTTCTATCTTCCGGCCTCACATTCCTTCTGGGATAATTTTCCCATCTCTTTCTGTTATCCTGCCTCTGATTATTATTGTTATAGGGTCGGTTCTCTTGTTGCCTATAACCCGTATTTCTAGGATTCCTTCCTCGATATCCTCCTCTATAGTATGGCTGTATTCCCCTAGGCTCTTGATGTCCATATTCTCGACCCAGTCCCTGAGTATCAGTACTAGTGGACTGATTTCTGGTCGATGGTTTCTCTTTGTTTTCTTGACTGCTGGCCATATGTACCTGTTCAGTCTGTTTTTGATGCCTGGGAGTAACCTGTGAAGTCGTCATATCTAATTGACGTAAAACGCTCTCCTCTTCCACAGCACTTCTGGCTTTAGATGAGATTAACAACCTCTGGATCTCATATGGAAGTTGTCTTGCAATGGCGGCACACAGGTCGTTCTCAGCAGGAGCAATGTCAAGTTCCCGGAATTTACACAGCTGAGCGGTGAAAAATTCTGAATATTTAGTTGGGGCATTTGTGCTATACTTCCTAGAATACAGATCTAGCCTCAAATTCTCTTGGACATCTGCTGCCCAATATCGTTTCAGAAAAGCTTCTCTAAATCCTTCCACCGTGTCAAATGTGTACCTGAAACTCCTGAACCAGGTGAGACAATCACCTGCCAACAGCTTCTCAATTGCTCTCAGTCTCCGATCCTGAGGAACTTTCATTTCATTCAAGTACTCTGCGACCTCCTTTAACCAGTATTTAGGAGTAATTGACATATTATTACCCGTAAACTTCACCGGTCTGTCCTCATTTGACTTGATGATATTTATTACTAGCAGGTACCCGCGGCTTCGCTCGCGTCATATTGTTATTCAATGAAATGCAGGTTTAACCCCGTTAACACCCCTTTAGAACCTGAATATTCAAAAATCCCTCCTTAGTAGACGTTTCCGACACACAACAAACATATCCCCAAAATATAATTCTTCTAACTTTAATAGTTTTGGTTGTTCGATGAGAATGAATATCCAAAAATCCTTCTGTAGTGGACGTTTTCTTCCAGAATTTCACCCCTCGCGATGGGCCCCTTAAATTGGATTCATGAAAAAACGGTCGAACACCTATTTATTTAATTATTTATTTATGTTTTATTAAGCTGATTGTTTTCCTCTGAGTTTCAAACTCCTCGCCTATGTCATTTAAGAGATGCACGCTGCGTTAGGTATCCTTCAAAGCCCACTTTTCACCCATTTTACTCATACCATAATGTACACCACATCAAGAAACCATTAGACATGTTCAGCTTATTTTTAATGATTTGTGTATATGCCAAGTATCACATCTCCAAATGAAACCACTCATGAGATATTGTTATTCACTGAAATGCACGTTTAATCCCTTAACACCCCTTCAGAACATGAATATCTAAAAATCCATCCTTAGTGGACGTTTTCGACATACAACGAACATATCCCCAAAATTTCAAGTTTCTAACTGCAATAGGTTTGGCTGGCGAATGATATGTGAATATTCAAAAATCCTTCTTTAGTGGACCTTTTTCCCCAGAATTTCACCACTCCCCATGGGCCCCCTGAAATGAATATATGAAAAAACGGTCGACCACCTATTTACTTATTTTTTCAAGCTATTTTTCCCCCTGAGTTTCATACTTTATGCCTCTGTCTTTTAAGAGATACTTGCTCCGTTAGGAATCCTTCATCCCCCACTTTCACACATACACCTCATAATATACACTACATCGAAAACCCCTCAGACATGTGTCTTCTTATTCTTATTAATGATGAGTTTATATGCCGAGTATCGCATCCCCCAAGGAATCCAATCGGGAGATATTGTTATTCAATTAAATGCAGGTCTACCCCCTTAACACCCCTTTAAAACCTGAATATCCAAAAATCCTTCCATAATGGACGCTTTCAACATACAACGAATATAACCCCAAAATTTCATGTTTCTAACTTCAATAATTTTGGGTGGGCGATGATGAGTTAGTAAGTCAGGACATTATCTTTCATTTATTTTTCAGAATTTTACCCCTCTCATGAACCCCTTAAATTGGATTTATGAAGAAAAAATTCTGGTCGAACACCTATTTACTTATTTTAAGCTGTTTTCCCCCCCTGAGTTTGATGAGAGAGTGAGTGAGTTAATGAGTTTGAACACTTTCTTTCCTGTTTTTTCTCGCAGAATTTCACCCCTTTCCAAGCGGCCCTTAAATTGGATTTATAAAAAAAACGGTCGAACACCTATTTACTCTTTTTTAAGGTGTTTTGTTCCGCTGAATTTCAAACTTCTCGCCTATGTCATTTAAGAGATACACGCTCCGTTAAGAATCCTTCAAACCCCAATTTTCACCCCTTTCACCTCATAATATACACCACATCGATAAACCCTTAGACATACGTCTGCTTACTTTTAATGTTTAGTTTATTTGACGAATATCACATCCCCAAAGAAACAACTCATGAGATATCGTTATTCAATTAAATGCATGTTTACCCCCTTAACACCTCTTAAGAACGCGAATAAACAAAAATCCTTCCTTAGTTGACGTTTTCGACATTCAGCGAAAATATTCCCAAAATTTAATGTTTCCAACTTCAATAATTTTCGCTGGGCGATGATGAGTGAGTGAGTCAGTCAGGTCATTTTCTTTCAATTATTTTTACCAGAATTTTACGCCCTCCCCATGGGCCCCTTAAATTTGATTTATGAAGAAACGGTCGAACACCTATTAACTTATTTTTAGCTGTCTTTTCCCCCTAAGTTTGATGAGTGAGTGAGTTATTCAGTCAGTTAGGTAACTTTCTCTCCTTTTTTTTCTTTCCAGAATTTCACCCCACGCCATTGGCCCCTTAAATTGAATTTATGAAAAAACGGTCGAACACCGATTTACTTATTTTTAAGCTGATTTTTTTTCCCGCTGAGCTTCAAACTTCTTGCCTATGTCGTTTAAGGGATACACGCTCCGTTAGGAATCCTTCAACCCCCACTTTTCACCCCTTTCACCTTATAATATACACCACATCGAAAATCCCCTACACACATGTCTGGTTATTTTTTATGATTAGTTTATATGCCGAGTATCATATCCACAAATGAAACCACTCGCGAGATATTGTTATTCAATAAAATGCAGGTTTAACCCCCTTAAGACACCTTTATAACCAGAATACCCGAAAATCCTCCCTTAGTGTACGGTTATAACATACTACGAACATATCCCCAAAATGTCAGGTTTCCAACTTCAAATATTTTGGCTGGGTGATGATGAGTGAATGAGTGAGTCAGTCAGGACTTTTTCTCCATTTTTTTTTTCAGAATTTCACCCCCTCCCCATGAACCCCTTAAATTTGATTTTTGAAAAAAAAAACCTGTCGAACACTTATTTACTTATTTTTAAGCAGATTTCTTCCCTGAGTTTGAAGAGTGAGTGAGTCAATCAGTTAGGACACTTTCTTTCCTGTTCATCCCCCCCCCCAGAATTTCTCCCCTCCCCGTGGGCCCCTTAAATTGGATTTATGAAAAAAAAAGGAACGGTCGAATACCTATTTACTTATCTTTTAAACTGATTTTTTTCCGCTGAGCTTCAAACTCCTCACCCATGTCGTTTAAGTGATACACGCTTTTTTAGGAATTCTTCAACCCCCACTTTTCACCCCTTTCACCTCATAATATACACCACATCGATAAACCCTCAGACACGGGTCTTCTTATTAGCCTATTTTCAATTTTGAAAAAAATAGGCTTATGAGATCACCTTTTGTCCGTGTGTGTGTGCGTGTGTGTGTGTGTGTGTGTGTGTGTGTGCGTGTGTGTGTGATTCGTGTGTGTGTCCCCCCCTAATAAAATCGAAACGGCTAGAGCGATTTCAATGAAACTCGGGAAGTTCATAGCACTATTCCCGGTGACCTCGACCGTGCCCTTCAAATTTTGTTACGTCTCTCCAATCCAACATGGCGGCAGTGCGAAATATTTCACTAGCATTCAATATCTCCGAAACTATTACCGATATCGCCCTGAAATTGTGTACGGTGATAAAGGGCACTACTAGAAGTTCACCTATGCGACTTTCAAAAACCTGGTGACTACAAAACCAACATGGCGGCCAAGCGAAGTTGAGACATTTAAATAGACTTTTCTCGCGATTTAACTATCTAAATGTAATGAAACTAGGTACAGCAAATGTTTATAAACATTGTAATACACTGGAGTCTAATTTAGTTCAATTGTTTACATAACCTCAAAATGGCGGCTGTGCGAAATATTTCACTGACATTCTATATCTCCGAAACTATTACAGATATCACCCTGCAATTTTGTACGGTGATAAAGGGTACTGATACAGGTATACCTGTGTATATGTCATAAACCTGCAAAGTACGAAACGAACATGGCGACCAAGCGAATTTAAAACATTTTAATAGACTTTTCTCGTGATTTAACTCTCTGAGCGCAGTGAAATGTGGTACAGTAATTGATTTTGCAGATTGTAATGCACTGCCATCTAATTTAATTCAATTGTTTACATAACCTCAAGATGGCGGCTGTGCGAAATTTTAAAATTAAGTTTTAATTTCTTGTGTCGTAATCATGCGATCGAGGTGAAAGTTTGAATAATGAACCTAGGCAATAAATGTCCTTGAATGGTACATAACTCTACGGCCTATACACATAACACTCCTAAATGGTGATCTCCCGATATATTTAGACGGTTCTCAATATCTATGAATCTTTTACAGCAACCAAACTGAATTTTTTTATGTTCATAGAGACTATGAACATATGTTCACCTATAGGACTTTCAGGAACCTGGTGAGCACAAATCCAACATGGCGGCGACACGAAGTATAAATATTTAAATGGACGTTTCTCGCGAATTAACTATCCGAGTGCCGTGAAACGTTGCACGTTAAATGCTTATACAAATGTTTATCCACTGGCATCTAATTTATTTCAATGGTTTGCATTATTACAAGATGGCTGCTGTGCGTAATTTAAAATCTCGTTTTTACTTCTTGTTGTCTAATCACGCGATTGAAGTTTGAATACCAAACGTACACAATAATCTTAATGTAATAGTACAAAAATAAAAATCCAACCTGGCGACCATCTGAAATATTTAGACGGTTCTCAATATCTACGAATCTGTTACAGCAATTAAACTGAAATTTTTGTATGTTGATTGTGGCAGTTAACATAAGTAGGATATATGAAAATAGGCTGTATAGTTCTTCACGGAACTACTTGTTTTTAATGATGAGTGTATATGCCGAGTAGCACATTCCCCAATGAAACCAATCGGGAGTTATTGTTATTCAATGAAATGCAGGTTTAACCCCCTTAAGACCCCTTTAGAACCTGAATATCCGAAAATCCTCCCTTAGTGGACGGTTTTGACATACAATGATCATATCTCCCAAAATGTCATGTTTCTATCTTCAATAATTTTGGCTGGGCGATGGTGAGTGAGTCAGGACTTTTTCTTTCAATTTTCTTTTTACAGAATTTCACCCCTCCCCATGAACCCCTTAAATTGGGTTTATGAAAAAAACTGTCGAACAGCTATTTACTTATTTTTAAGCAGTTTTCCCCCTGAGTTTGATGAGTGAATTTGTCAGTCAATCAGTTAGGACACTTTTTTCCTGTTTTTTCCCCAAAATTTCACCCCTCCCCAAGGGCCCCTTAAATTGGATTTATGAAAAAACGTTCAAACACCTATTTACTTATTTTTTATTCTTATTTTTTCTTGCTGAGTTTCAAACTCCTCGCCTATGTCGTTTAAGAGATACACGCTCCGATAAGAATCCCTCAACCCCCACTTTTCACCCCTTTCGGCACGTGTCTTCTTATTTTTGACGATGAGTTTATATGCCGAGTATCACATCCCTCAATGAAACCAAGCCGGATATATTGTTATTCAATGAAATGCAGGTGTACCCCCTTAACACCCCTTTAGATCCTGAATATCCAAAAATCCTTCCTTAGTGGGCGTTTTCGACTTATAACGAACATATCCCCAAAATTTCAGGTTTCTAACTTTAATAGTTTTGGCTGGGCAATGATGAGTCAGTCAGTCAGTCAGTCAGTCAGTCAGTCAGGACACTTGATTTTATATAAGAGATTTGACCATTTGTTTGGTTCACATAAGGTGTTGACATCGCCATCGGATATCCTGGGTTCTTATAAGGGCTCTCCCCTCCTAAGTCCCTATCTTGATTTGTGCCTCGTTCATGGGGATCTATCCATCCTGTCTTTTGAAATTCATCCTGACTTTCAAATTCTAATTTCCTTTCTCTTCGGGCACTTTCCTCATTAGCCATGAGTTGAATTTCCATTTGACTGTTCTTGTGTTCAGTCCTTTCCAACCGGGATCCTAATTCATTCTGAATTCGGTCTTGATTCTTTTTGAGTTGGAATTTCTCTTCCCTGAAACTATCCCTGATTTCAGCTAATTGATCTTCTACCTCTTTCTTGATGACCATGACCTGTTCTGTTATAATTTCTGGCTTAACGTCACCTATGGTATCTAAGTCTTCTCGTATCTCCTATATCTTCTTCTCCATTTCTTTTTGTCCTTTGACCATATCTACTTTAATTCCCTCAAGCTTTTCCTCAGTTTTCCCTTGACTTTTATATAATTCCGTTAAGTCATCATTGACCAGTTTTACTTCAGTATTTGTTTTTTCTACTTGTACCTTTAATGTTTCCATGGTTCCCTGAACCTCATTGATACCCTTACTTATTTCATCTATCTTCTGGATATTTTCCTTACTTTCTTTATCTCGTTGTTTTCTTTCTCTCTGGAGATGCTCTTCGTATGTACCTAATTTTTTATTTATTCCCTCCTCGAGCTACCTTAAGTTCTCACCTACCTGCCCGGTAAAATAATCAAATTGATTTTCCTGTTATTTGCATCTTCTTTATTTTGAGTTCTCATATCATTTACATCGTCCTGAACTTTCTCAACTTTTCCCTCGAGGTTTCCTACTTTTTCCTCAACCCCTTCAAATCTGCCTTTTAACCTATCGAGACTATCTTTTATCTCCTTCCGGGATTTTTCACAAATATTGCTGTTAGATTTTATCTGAGCTTCTAACTTTGCCTGCACCCCTTGGATCCGGTCTACAAGTTCATTTTTACATGCATCTACATTCTCTTTACAAGTTTTTTCCATTTTACCTGTGATATCTCCTTTTAACTCATCTAACTTACTCTCCAACCCCGTGTCAAAATCTTGAAATTTGGTATTCTTTGTCCTTTCTATTTCAGCCTTCAGTGCCTCATTGTTTGCTTTACTGTCGGCTTTCAGATCCTCTTTCACGGCTATCAACTGTTTTTCAATATTATCTCCATTTTCTATTTTCATTTTATCTATCTCAGCCTTCAGTTCATTGTTCATTCTTATACAGTCGGCCTCGATAGCTTCTAATTTAGTTCCCACGTTATCACTATTAGTTTTTAAAGATCCTAAATTGTGATTTATGGATTCGAACTGTTTTCTATTTTCATCCTGTTGGAGGTCCAATTTATTGTCTATAGTTTCAAATTTATTGTTCATGGCCTCCAACTTTTTATTGCTATCAGCCATTAAGACATCCGCAAGCCTCTGCATTTCCTCACTCAATGCCATCTTATTAAAATACAGTGGGCTACTATGCCACATCGCTGGTACATGCTTGAGAGATGGTAATCCGAACTCTTGTGTCCCAATTTTCAAAAATTTACCTTGGTACGGGTGTTTACTAAAACGTACCCTTTTGATATACTCATTCAATGTCAAAACCTTTATGGAAGTATTTAAAAATTCAAAAATTTTGAAAAACCATAAAAAATTGATTTTTCAAGAAAACTCGGGTTTTCCCTAGGAAAACTCACCCCTGCGTACTGGGCGCCAAAAATGATGAGTTTAGTACGCGTATGATATAATCATACAAGCCCCACGTTGGAAAACAGATAAAACAAATAAACTACTGACCAATCCTTCCAACTTGTTCAAAGTGAACAAGGAATACATAAAATCAAACAATTGTTATATTAAAATACATGGTTTCCTTCAAACCAACAAACTTATAATTCTTTTCACTTCCATAAAGTATCCCTTTTAAAATTCACTACAATCACGAGCTCCAATGGCTCGATACTTTCCACTATAAACTGTGTTATTCTTTTATACACCTCAATATCTATTTTATGAGTTTCTTATAATCAAAACAATATATAATCTTATTCAAAGTAATTGTTACTCCTTTACTTAAATTTTTGGGCATTTCACAATGTTCTCATGTTACCACCTCTCTCAAGTTAACAAATTCACTACAGTGAGCGGGAAAAATACTTGTGCACTCCCGAGTTATAGAAGACTACTTGAACAAAGTCAAAAATTTTGATCACTCCCGAAATCTAATTGTCTTCATTGAACTCGTGAAATCCTACATCAATATCTCATTACATTAGGGATTTATATTTATTATTATCTGTCTTAAAAGACCATCGTCTCAGAAGAAAGCAAACGATCTAAACTTGCAAGCGGTAACTTTCATCTACAAGAACCTCGGTTCGAATCCCGGGTCATTAACAAACTCTAAACACTCATGGTTTATTATTACCTCAAATAGACGGTTCCCCTGACCTACCACACTTTCAATAGCGAGGGGTTGGACCGTGCCACTCGACTTGATTTATTGCCCGGGAGGGAGACCCTCAGTATCGCCCACACGGGACCGCTCTACTCATGCTTTAAAACAGCTATTTCTCAAACACAGTTCTCTGAACAGACCTGGCGTTTCTTTCATACATTTAAACTACATTATTTAGGTTCATAGACCACTTTCGTAACCTTGGCATTTATTAATTATGAAGTGTCATCATTGATGGGTAAGAATAATTCAATACAACAACAATATTTAGGGGCTTCAACAACTATACGAGTCTGGGTTCGACTCTCTCAACTGCCTCGGGAACCAATCCCATACTGGAGGACTTTACAACAAATTAGCGGCTTAGGGCGACCTCGGTCTAACCTGCGCTCATCAATACAATAATTCGCACCCATTATACAACGCCTCGTGATCTACATCACTATATGGAGGACTTATCATCAATTACCGCAATCAACTGTCCCTCACAATTAATTTACCAAGTATATTTAGATTCAACGCCTTCCTAGCGTGACAATTTACTTTAATGCGCGACAATGCGCTATATATTACTTTAAGGACTAGCGTCTTCCAGAGAACTGATAAATTCAGAATCATCATTTGATCTATATCTCAAACTTTCATATTAATCCTCTCCCGTGACTATAATCGCTATACTTGAAGAACATGTATTCACACCATGTCTGTATTCCTTTACAAAAGCTCAAAAGCTATTACTTTCATATAATCCAACTTAATCTTCATTTATATAATATATATTATTATTATATTTTTCCGCTTGCTTTCATAACATTTATCAAATACACTGATATTTTATTTCATACATTTCCTCTAAGGATTTATTCATTTCACATAATCATTTTATAATTTCTCAATTGTTAGTTGTTCAGATCGCGCTCTTATTCTGTTATTTGTTATTCAAAAACATCCCTAATTATCATTCTCAGGTGGATTGTACATAAATATTCCCCCAACACATAACATAATGAAAATAGTTACTTACATGCTCGGACGGTCCACTACCGTGCTTTCCAACGATGCTTCATTTTTGCCCACTATTTGTGATTACACCATCCTGCTCAAATTCATTTCATACACTGACATATCTTGGCACACATATAATTTATATACCTTAAACACTGGTAACATTTTAAAATACACTTCGGTATTCTCCTATTACACACAATAAAATCACTGAAAAATTACTATCCAACACAAATTTTATATATTTACACTACACTGATTCTAATCACTGAGGCTTTGATTAGGCCTTGCACACGTGATATTTGCTTCCCCGTCTCCAAGGGTGAACTAGTAGACGTCGGCTTCCTATCTGACCAGAATAGGAATGTCTCGAACACTCTACCCCTCCCTGGAATGGTACTTCTTCGAATCCGGTTTCCTGATGATCGGCTATTATTATTATTAGCTCGAACTTGCTTCTTTCTAGATCCTATTAGTCGTCTAGCGAAAGTCTGTCTTGTTCTCGGTCTCCCAAATACTCTATCGGTGACCTATTATTTTCTAGCATCTAATACTCCTCGTAACTTAGTGCTTTTTATAGTTCGTTTGTTTCCTTGAAACACGTCTTGAATTTACTTCCCCTTTCTGATTACTCAGTTCTATAATTCCTCTCTTTTCAGAATAGTATGCGGACCTTATTTTGTCCAACTTTGATCGGGTTCTTTAACATTGATAGAATGTTTATTTCGCTGTTATGGTACTTCAAAACGTTACGATACACTTGGTCGTTTAAATAAACTGTTATTGAAGACCTATCGCCTATTCTTTAAGTTCGCAGCCTACTTCGACTGTAATACTGAACTTTTCACGGTAAGATTGATATTGGCGGAACTAAATCCTGTATTAGGATTTTCCTAATTCTCCACACGGCGATACTTTGATGATACTTCTCGGCCACTCCTTACGGGTGCTCGCTGGTGATACAGAGTATCACGACCTCTCGGGGTCTAGTAAGTACTGCATGATTAGCCTGGCCCTGCCAGGGTTTTTATACAAATCGGCGACAAAAAGATAAAATCTACGCCTTTTTCGGAACCAACTTTTGAAGTAATGGTCGCACACTTTTAAAAATTATATCTCTGGAAAGCTCGTTTTCTAAACGTAAACTGACTTCTTTGCACATGAAAATCGATCGTGCATTTCTGAGATATTAAATAAAATTTAGTCTTCAGCTGTGTGGGTGTTACAGTTGATTTTTAATTCCCCCCTCCTCGGGTCTCGGGAAACCCCCAATGACGTATGACCACGTCGGCACTTCTTTCCTGGGCATTTATTATAACATCTTTCTCCACACAAAAATCTCTATTCCGAAATGATTCACAATGCTGTATTTCTTTAGTTAATTTTATTCCTGCAAATGGGTTAAATCTAATTATTCTTCTCCTGGTCCGGCTGCGCGGTTGCCATTTTACTGCAAGGTCAGGGCGATTTCCAAAACACGCTCTTCGTCACTCGCTTGGAAAATTCCACTCGTTCTATTTATATTCGTGACTGGCTCCTTATCAATGCGTCAGGCATGATCTCATTTCCTGGCCACCTGGCTTCAGTTTATTTCACAACGTTATGCTAGCCTTCTTGTATAAAATCTTTCTATATTCCTCTGAAGACAGTATATTTCCTACCTTCCTTTTACAAAAATACATGGATTCGACCCCTTGAACCAATGGTACATGGGTTCACTATGGAAGTGAAACTTGGACTATTCGTGCAGCAGAAAAGAGGAGAATTGAAGCATTTGAAATGTGGTGTTACAGGAGAATGATGAAGATCTGAAGGGTAGATAGGGTTACAAACGAAGTGGTATTAAGACGAGTGGGAGAGGAGAGGTGTTTCTGGCGACTGCTAATGAAGAGGAGATATAGGTTGGTAAGGCACATTGTAATACTCCCAGGAATAGCAAGCTTAGTCGAGGACAAGAACTGTAGGGGTAGACCAAGGTTAGAATATGTTAAACAGATTGCCTTGGATGTTTGGTGTGGTAGCTATGTAGAGATGACTCGATTAGTTCAGGACAGGGAGGCAAGGAGATCTGCATCAAACCAGTCAATTCTGGCAATTCTATAACCAGTACTGAGACCCGATGAGTACCGGCCCTGCATATACGGCAACGTTGTACTTCGGTTTTAATTTACAGACTTTGGGGAAGTTTCCTGTATTCTATAATCCCTGGTAAACTGGTAAGAAACTAGCTAATGGTATTACTTCCTACTCACGAAGAAGCCGAGAGCCACAAAGTAGACGCCACAATTCAGTGGAAAGCAGCCCCAGCAGCGGTCTACAGTGCAACAGGGTCTGAAACAAAAACACAAGTAACTTACTTTTAATTTGGGTGGCAACTTGTCAAATATGTCAGTCAACGGATTGACACAATGTTAAGCTCAGCGAGTTAAGCCAGCCAAAGTCTGTGATATATAAACTCCGTGCGTATACTGAAGTGCTGCTGTAAGCGGACATTCCGAGAAGCTGCTACTTGCCGGGATCAGCCGAGTATTGATGTGCATGGAAAACGTGCGAGCATTTATTCTGTTATTTTATAAAGTAACGTTGTCAAATCGTTGTGTAGTACTGTTGGTTGCAATAATAGATATTGTAACACACAGAACAATATAATATTCTACATGGTTTCCCTTCACGAGCTCACAATTGATTTGAAAACACGGTGTTTATTGACGGTGAATCGCAAGCAGTAAGTTTAAATTGTGCATTTGGGTTAAATTAGCCTATCTATAACTGGGTTTGTTGAGGTTAAAAGTTAGTTTGGACTTTCAGCAAACGTTTGAGCTCACGAAAACTGTAGGTCATCGCTTTGGAAAACAAGTTAACCTATGGGTGAAAATACGCTTGCGTACTTACGCCGAACTGCTTCTGAAACCCAATCGTAAAGCTCATCAGGTCGGCTATAAAAAGTAGTTCCGTGAAGAACTAAATAGCCCATTTTCATATATCCTACTTATATTAATTTCCTCTATCAGCATACACATACGTTCTTCACAAGACGTTGCTCATAATGATTTTATATTTATACAACATTCACATTCGTCGACTACAAAAAAAAGCGTACGACTTCATACACTTCTTAACACATTAGACGAAATGATGGTGGACAGTAAGTCCCGAAAACTAATCCAAGAAACATTCACTAATACAGTATCCAAAGTTAAATTCATAGGAGAGATCTCAGAACCCTTCAAAATTAAGACAGGAATGCGACAAGGTGATGATTTACCACCCATTCTATATAACTCAGTTTTGGATAAACTAATCAAGACATGGGAAAAGGAGTCAAAGGCGTATAAATGACAAAACACCAGGAAAGAACAGTGGACATTAAATATCTGGCCTTTGCCGATGATGTAGCGATTATAACAGACTAGCAGGTACCCGCGGCTTCGCTCGCGTCATATTGTTATTCAATGAAATGCAGGTTTAACCCCGTTAACACCCCTTTAGAACCTGAATATTCAAAAATCCCTCCTTAGTAGACGTTTCCGACACACAACAAACATATCCCCAAAATATCATTCTTCTAACTTTAATAGTTTTGGTTGTTCGATGAGAATGAATATCCAAAAATCCTTCCGTAGTGGACGTTTTCTTCCAGAATTTCACCCCTCGCGATGGGCCCCTTAAATTGGATTTATGAAAAAAACGGTCGAACACCCATTTAATTAATTATTTATTTATGTTTTATTAAGCTGATTGTTTTCCTCTGAGTTTCAAACTCCTCGCCTATGTCGTTTAAGAGATGCACGCTCCGTTAGGTATCCTTCAAAGCCCACTTTTCACCCATTTTACTCATACCATAATGTACACCACATCAAAAAACCATTAGACATGTTCAGCTTATTTTTAATGATTTGTGTATATGCCAAGTATCACATCTCCAAATGAAACCACTCATGAGATATTGTTATTCACTGAAATGCACGTTTAATCCCTTAACACCCCTTCAGAACATGAATATCTAAAATACCATCCTTAGTGGACGTTTTCGACATACAACGAACATATCCCCAAAATTTCAAGTTTCTAACTGCAATAGGTTTGGCTGGCGAATGATATGTGAATATTCAAAAATCCTTCTTTAGTGGACTTTTCCCCAGAATTTCACCACTCCCCATGGGCCCCCAGAAATGAATATATGAAAAAACGGTCGACCACCTATTTACTTATTTTTTCAAGCTATTTTTTCCCCCTGAGTTTCATACTTTATGCCTCTGTCTTTTATGAGATACTTGCTCCGTTAGGAATCCTTCATCCCCCACTTTCACACATACACCTCATAATATACACTACATCGAAAACCCCTCAGACATGTGTCTTCTTATTCTTATTAATGATGAGTTTATATGCCGAGTATCGCATCCCCCAAGGAATCAAATCGGGAGATATTGTTATTCAATTAAATGCAGGTCTACCCCCTTAACACCCCTTTAAAACCTGAATATCCAAAAATCTATCCTTAATGGACGCTTTCAACATACAACGAACATAACCCCAAAATTTCATGTTTCTAACTTCAATAATTTTGGGTGGGCGATGATAAGTGAGTAAGTCAGGACATTATCTTTCATTTATTTTTCAGAATTTTACCCCTCTCATGAACCCCTTAAATTGGATTTATGAAGAAAAAATACTGGTCGAACACCTATTTACTTATTTTTAAGCTGTTCTTCCCCCCTGAGTTTGATGAGTGAGTGAGTTAATCAGTTTGAACACTTTCTTTCCTGTTTTTTCTCGCAGAATTTCACCCCTTTCCAAGCGGCCCTTAAATTGGATTTATAAAAAAAACAGTCGAACTCCTATTTACTCTTTTTTTAAGGTGTTTTGTTCCGCTGAATTTCAAACTTCTCGCCTATGTCATTTAAGAGATACACGCTCCGTTAAGAATCCTTCAAACCCCAATTTTCACCCCTTTCACCTCATAATATACACCACATCGATAAACCCTTAGACATACGTCTGCTTACTTTTAATGTTTAGTTTATTTGACGAATATCACATCCCCAAAGAAACAACTCATGAGATATCGTTATTCAATTAAATGCATGTTTACCCCCTTAACACCTCTTAAGAACGCGAATAAACAAAAATCCTTCCTTAGTTGACGTTTTCGACATTCAGCGAAAATATTCCCAAAATTTAATGTTTCCAACTTCAATAATTTTCGCTGGGCGATGATGAGTGAGTGAGTCAGTCAGGTCATTTTCTTTCAATTATTTTTACCAGAATTTTACGCCCTCCCCATGGGCCCCTTAAATTTGATTTATGAAGAAACGGTCGAACACCTATTAACTTATTTTTTTAGCTGTCTTTTCCCCCTAAGTTTGATGAGTGAGTGAGTTATTCAGTCAGTTAGGTAACTTTCTCTCCTTTTTTTTCTTTCCAGAATTTCACCCCACGCCATTGGCCCCTTAAATTGAATTTATGAAAAAACGGTCGAACACCGATTTACTTATTTTTAAGCTGATTTTTTTTCCCGCTGAGCTTCAAACTTCTTGCCTATGTCGTTTAAGGGATACACGCTCCGTTAGGAATCCTTCAACCCCCACTTTTCACCCCTTTCACCTTATAATATACACCACATCGAAAAACCCCTACACACATGTCTGGTTATTTTTTATGATTAGTTTATATGCCGAGTATCATATCCACAAATGAAACCACTCGCGAGATATTGTTATTCAATAAAATGCAGGTTTAACCCCCTTAAGACACCTTTATAACCAGAATACCCGAAGATCCTCCCTTACTGTACGGTTATAACATACAACGAACATATCCCCAAAATGTCAGGTTTCCAACTTCAAATGTTTTGGCTGGGCGATGATGAGTGAATGAGTGAGTGAGTCAGAACTTTTTCTCCAATTTTTTTTTCACAATTTCACCCCTCCCCATGAACCCCTTAAATTTGATTTATGAAAAAAAAAACCTGTCGAACACTTATTTACTTATTTTTAAGCAGATTTCTTTCCTGAGTTTGAAGAGTGAGTGAGTCAATCAGTTAGGACACTTTCATTCCTGTTCATCCCCCCCCCAGAATTTCTCCCCTCCCCATGGGCCCCTTAAATTGGATTTATGAAAAAAAAAGAACGGTCGAATACCTATTTACTTATCTTTTAAGCTGATTTTTTTCCGCTGAGCTTCAAACTCCTCACCCATGTCGTTTAAGTGATACACGCTTTTTTAGGAATTCTTCAACCCCCACTTTTCACCCCTTTCACCTCATAATATACACCACATCGATAAACCCTCAGACACGGGTCTTCTTATTTTTAATGATGAGTTTATATGCCGAGTAGCACATTCCCCAATGAAACCAATCGGGAGTTATTGTTATTCAATGAAATGCAGGTTTAACCCCCTTAAGACCCCTTTAGAACCTGAATATCCGAAAACCCTCCCTTAGTGGACGGTTTTGACATACAATGATCATATCTCCCAAAATGCCATGTTTCTATCTTCAATAATTTTGGCTGGGCGATGGTGAGTGAGCCAGGACTTTTTCTTTCAATTTTCTTTTTACAGAATTTCTCCCCTCCCCATGAACCCCTTAAATTGGGTTTATAAAAAAAAACTGTCGAACAGCTATTTACTTATTTTTAAGCAGTTTTCCCCCTGAGTTTGATGAGTGAATTTGTCAGTCAATCAGTTAGGACACTTTTTTCCTGTTTTTTTTTCCCAAAATTTCACCCCTCCCCAAGGGCCCCTTAAATTGGATTTATGAAAAAACGGTCAAACACCTATTTACTTATATTTTATTCTTATTTTTTTCTTGCTGAGTTTCAAACTCCTCGCCTATGTCGTTTAAGAGATACACGCTCCGATAAGAATCCTTCAACCCCCACTTTTCACCCCTTTCGGCTCATAATATACACCACATCCAAAAACCCTCAGACACGTGTCTTCTTATTTTTGACGATGAGTTTATATGCCGAGTATCACATCCCTCAATGAAACCAAGCCGGATATATTGTTATTCAATGAAATGCAGGTGTACCCCCTTAACACCCCTTTAGATCCTGAATATCCAAAAATCCTTCCTTAGTGTGCGTTTTCGACTTACAACGAACATATCCCCAAAATTTCAGGTTTCTAACTTTAATAGTTTTGGCTGGGCAATGATGAGTCAGTCAGTCAGTCAGTCAGTCAGGACACTTGATTTTATATAAGAGACTAGCAGGTACCCGCGGCTTCGCTCGCGTCATAGTTGTGTCATATTTTTATTCAATGAAATGCAGGTTTAACCCCGTTAACACCCTTTTAGAACCTGAATATCCAAAAATCCCTCCTTAGTATACGTTTTCGACACACAACAAACATATCCCCAAAATATCATTCTTCTAACTTTAATAGTTTTGGTTGGTCGATGAGAGTGAATATCCATAATCCCTCCTTAGTGGACTTTTTTTTCCAGCATTTCAGCCCTCCCCATGGGCCCTTTACATTGGATTCATGAAAAAAAACGATCGACCACCTTTTTACTTATTTTTCAAGCTGATTCTTCCCCCTGAGTTTCTTACTTTATGCCTCTGTCTTTTAAGAGATACTTGCTCCGTTAGGAATCCTTCAACCCCCACTTTTCACACATACACCTCATAATATACAGTTCATCGAAAAACCCTCAGACATGTGTCTTCTTATTCTTAATGATGAGTTTATATGCCGAGTATCGCATCCCCCAAGGAAATCAATCGGGAGATATTGCTATTCAATTAAATGCAGGTCTACCCCCTTAACACCCCTTTAGAACCTGAATATCCAAAAATCCTCCCTTGGTGGACGTTTTCGACATACAACGAAGACAACCCCAAAATTTCATGTTTCTAACTTCAATAATTTTGGCTGGGCGATGATGAGTGAGTGAGAAAGTCAGGACATTTTCTTTCATTTATTTTTCAGAATTTCACCTCTCTCATGAATCCCTTATATTGGATTTATGATTTAAAAACGGTCGAAGACCTATTTACTTCTTTTTAAGCTGTTCTTCCCCCCTAAGTTTGATGAGTGAGTGAGTTAATCCGTTAGAACACTATCTTTCCTGTTTTTTTTCCCCAGATTAAATTGGATTTATGAAAAAAAAAGGTTGAACACCTATTTACTTATATTTTAAGCTGTTTTTTTTTTTCGCTGAATGTCAAACTTCTCGCCTATGTCGTTTAAGAGATACACGCTCCGTTAAAAATCCTTCAACCCCCAATTTTCACCCCTTTCACCTCATAATATACACCACATCGATAAACCCTTAGACATATGTCTGCTTAATTTTAATGATTAGTTTATATGCCGAATATCACATCCCCAAAGAAACAACTCGTGAGATATCGTTAATGAATGAAATACACGTTTACCCCCTTAACACCTCTTAAGAACCCGAATAAACAAAATTCCTTCATTAGTTGACCTTTGCGACATGGAGCGAAAATATTCCCAAATTTTAATTTTTCCTACTTCAATAGTTTCGCTGGGCGATGATGAGTGAGTGAGTCAGTCAGGTCATTTTCTTTCAATTATTTTACCTGAATTATACGCCCTCCCCATGCGCCCCTTAAATTGGATTTATGAAGAATCGCTCGAACACCTATTAACTTATATTTGAAGCTGTCTTTTTCCCCTGAGTTTGATGAGTGAGTGAGTTAGTCAGTCAGTCAGGACACTTCCTTTCCTTTTTTTTCTAGAATTTCACCCCACCCCATTGGCCCCTTAAATTGAATTTATGAAAAAACGGTCGAACACCGATGTACTTATTTTTAAGCTGTTCTTGTCGCTGAGTTTCAAACTTCTCGCGTATGTCGTTGAAGAGATACACGCTCCGTTAGGAATCCTTCAATCCTCACTTTTCACTCCTTTCACCTTATAATATACACCACATCGAAAAACCCTTAGACACAAGTCTGCTTATTTTTAATGATTAGTTTATATGCGGAGTATCACATCCACAAATGCAACCACTCACGAGATATTGTTATTCAATAAAATGCAGGTTTAACCTCATTAAGACACCTTTAGATCCTGAATATCCGAAAATCCTCCCTTATTGTACGGTTTTGACATACATCGAACATATCCCAAAAATGTCATGTTTCTAACTTCAATAATTTTGGCTGGACGATGATGAGTGAGTGAGTGAGTGAGTCAGGACATTTTCATTCATTTTTTTTTTCAGAATTTGCCCTCTCACAATGAACCCCATAAATTTGATTTATGAAAAATAAACTGTCAAACACTTATTTACGCAGTTTTCTCTCCCTGAGTTTGAAGAGTGAGTGAGAAAGTCAATCAGTTAGGACACTTTCTTTCCGGTCCCCCCCCAGAATTTCACCCCTCCCCATGAGCCCCGTAAATTGAATTTAGGAAAAAAAAACGATCGAACATCTATTTACTTATCTTATGAGCTGATTTTTTCCGCTGAGTTTCAAACTCCTCGCCTATGTCGTTTAAGAGATACACGCTCCGTTAGGAATCATTCAACCCCCATATGCCGAGTAACACATCCCCCAATGAAACCAATCGGGAGTTATTGTTATTCAATGAAATGCAGGTTTAACCCCCTTAAGACCCCCTGAATATCCGAAAATCCTCCCTTAGTGGACGGTTCCGACATACAATGATCATATTCCCCGAAATGTCATGTGTCTAACTTCAATAATTTTGGCTGGGCGATGGTGAGTGAGTCAGGACTTTTTCTCTCAATTTCCTTTTTTCAGAATTTCACCCCTCCCTAAGAACCCCTTAAATTGGGTTTATGAAAAAGACTGTCGAACACCTATTTACTTATTTTTGAGCAGTTTTTTTCCCTGAGTTTGATGAGTGAGTCTGTCAGTCAATCAGTTAGGACACTTTCTTTCCTGTTTCCCCCCCCCCCCCAGAATTTCACCCCTCCCTATTGGCCTCTTAAATTGGATTTATGAAAAAACGGTCAAACACCTATTTACTTATTTTTTTAAGCTGATTTTTTTCCACTGAGTATCAAACTCCTCGCCTATGTCGTTTAAGAGATACACGCTCCGTTAGGAATCCTTCAACCCCCACTTTTCACCCCTTTCACCTCATAATATACTTCACATCGAAAAACCCTCAGACACGTGTCTTCTTATTTTTAATGATGAGTGTGTATGCCGAGTATCACATCTCCCAATGAAACCAATCGGGAGATATTGTTATTCAATGAAATGCAGGTCTATCCCCTTAACACCCCTTTAGAACCTGAATATCCTAAAATCCTTCCTTAGTGCGCGTTTTCGACTTACCACGAACATATCTCCAAAATTTCATGATTCTATCTTCAATAGTTTCGGCTGGGCGATGATGAGTCAGTCAGTCAGTCAGTCAGTCAGTCAGGACACTTGTTTTTATATAAGAGATAACAGAAAAGAAGCCAAAGAAGCTCTAGAGATGCTACATGAAATCTCTGCCAGAACAGGGTTACAAATCTCATTAAAACAAACACAGTTCATGGGCACAAAATCTACAGACAGGCAGCCATTGGAAACCAAGTATGAAAAAATAACACAAGTGGAAAGTTTCAAATACCTAGATTTGATTTTATTTTATTTTCACGGCTACACTTAGAGCTTAAGAGCTCCTTTACAGTAGCGCCCTACATGCAATAAGGTTAGGGCTTATACAAATAAAACATTTCACTTACATTCACAATATAAATAATAATAGTCTAACAATAGTAACAAAAAGACAGTAATAATACAATAATAATAATAATAATAATAATAATAATAATAATAATAATGATGATAATGGAAAAATTATTTACAAAAGAGAGCATACAGACACAGTATCAGCCCGAAAAGCAAACATCATATACTGTACAAGAAAAGCTATTAAATTAGACAGGTTGTCAGCTATTGTCCTGATGTTATAATTGAATTTAAAAAAGTATTTTAACATAATGCAGTAATCAAATGTCAGAGGTATACTGCTCCAAGAAGCAGGATGAAAGATGTCTTTTGAAAGCTGCAGTGCTTGCAATGTTGACGAACTTATATAAATCGAAGGTGTTGAAGAGGCGTGAGGCGGTGCAAACAAAAGATTTATTGAACTTCATGGTTCGGTGTATAGGAATCTGGAGTGTTAATTTTGTGTATCTATTTTCTCGATTATGAACAGAATGCATTAGTGTAAAGGCATTGTAGAGATATAACGGGGTCTTGGTATGTAATATTTTATGTGTCAGAATGGCAACTGATAGCTGCCTGCGCTCGTGGAGTTTCAGCCATTTCAGCTGCACGTAGTAAGGTGTGATATGTTCATCTCGCCTTACATCCAGAATGTACCGAACACATGCATTCTGGACTCTTTGTAATTTGATGTTCTGTGTTTCTGGTAAATCATTGTATACAGCAGAGCCATAATCAATGATTGGAAAAATGAGAGTTTGGACGAAGAGCTTACGTATGTTAGGAGGGGTGTAAGAAACAGTTCTTTTCAGGAGATGCATAGTTGATACAACCTTCCTTACCACATTAGACGTATGCTCTGCCCACGAAAGTGTTCTATCAAATATCACTCCGAGATTATTGACAGTGTTGCTATATTTAATATTATTATCTAGTATCTTGATGGGTGGTAGTGAATTAAAATCTACTGAATTTAGAAGTTTTGTATATCCAATGGATATAAGTTGTGTTTTAGATATGTTCAAGTTAAGATTATGATTTAGGGCCCATTCACAAAGCCTGTCAATGTCTTCATTAAACAGATTTATACGATCACATGCAGTGCTAGGCGTGATGTGAAAATAGGCTTGGAGGTCATCAGCGGATATATGAAAAGAACTATTTCGGAATTCATTCGAAACATCGTTTATATATATCGAGAAGCATAGTGGACCTAAGCCAGATCCCTGAGGTACTCCACTTTCTACCTATTTCCAGTCTGAGGAGGAGCCATCCGCGAGGACCACTCTCTGTGTACGCATGGAAAGGTATGATTTGAACCAGGAAAGAGCACTCTGAGAGAAGCCAAAAGATTTCAGCTTTGCAAGAAGTATATTGTGATTCACACAGTCAAAAGCCTTACTGAAATCGAAAAGACATAAGATTGTAAGCTGACGCTTGTCCATAGCTGAGCGTATATCATCGCTGACCTTTAACAATGCAGTGGTGGTACTATGCCCCTTTTTAAACCCAGATTGGTAAGGATTGAATCTATTAAAATTAGTTAGGTATTCACATACTTGTTCATGAACAATTTTCTCTAGCGCTTTACTAAGGGCACAAAGGATAAATTAAAATTAAATTAAAGTCACTACAACTAGTGGGGTTTTTATTTTTTGGTACTGGACGTATGTTAGCACACTTCCAAAGAGACGGGTATACTCCACTTTGTAGAGAGAAATTAAATAGATGGATAATTCTGGTAGAAATACTTCAAGACAGTTAGAAATAAGAGAAATTGGGATGCTATCAGGGCCTATTGCTTTTGTACGAATTAATTTGATGGCTTTCACAATCTGGTGTGGGTAAACATACATAAAGAACAATTTTTCATGGGTAGGGGGAGGGATGGATGTGTATTTCATGACGGTCTCTGATACTCTTAATACATCACCAATTGATGCAACATTTGAGTAATGTTCATTTAATTGTGATGCAGAGACAGACATCTCAACATCAGTGACTGAACTGGCACCAATTCCCAATGATTTTGCAGCACGCCATCTGGCGGAGGTGGTTTTGCAGTCACCGAAGAGGTTGTACATATATTTCACTTTTGTTTTCCTAATTGTTTGTTTTGTCTTATTACGCAGAATTCTATACTCTTCATAGTCAGGGGCGTGGTGGCTCAGCGGTCTAGCTGTATGCCTCTCACCAAGACGGTCCGGGTTCGATTCCCGGTCAATGCATGTGAGATTTTCGAAGTGAAATGCCATGTCCTGTGGTTCGGATTCCACGTAAAAAGGAGGTCCCGTGGCTCATGATCTCAAGATTACCGGTCACGTTAAACTACAAGCTTCCTTCCTTCCTTTTTTCTTCATAGTCAATGGTAAGTTTAGATTTAATAAATGTTCTACGTGATTTATCACGTTTCTTTAAAAGCGTTTTGATTTCTTTACTGATCCACGGATCATAGTCATGTTTTATATCCACTTTCTTTTGCGGTGCAAGCATATCATAGAGTTTATTTACACAATCATTAAATAGAGTCACTTTCTCATCTATGTCAGTGGATTGGTAAAAATTCTGCCAAGGGAGTAATTCTGCGTCCGTTTTAAAATCATTTAAATTAAATTTGCTGAAGTCACGTACAAAGATTGATTTTGGTCGAAGTTTCGGGGTAGATAAAGAAAACACTGCATACAGGAGATCATGGGCTGAGAATCCAGCAGCTGGTTCTTGTCCGTAGTCAACAACGAGGTCATTACAGTTTGAAGAGATAATATCGAGAGAGCTGTCACAAGTAGCTGTGTGAAATGTAGTATCGAATGGTAAACATTCAACATTACAGGAACAGAGCACATCACATACCTGTTCAGTTTCAAAAGCTCCACTACCAAACTGAGCATTGACGTCCCCAACAATAAAAACATATTTATAATCAAGAATGAACCTGTACATGTCATTCAGAAAAATATCTAGGTAGCCAGCTTTCGGTGGACGGTACACACAAGCAAAGAGAATTTTGGTTTCGGTAAGAGAAATGTCAAGTATAATGTATTCAGGCCTCTTATTATATTCACCAGGAGACTGACTTAGCACGCTATACTTTATGTTATCCCTAAGGTAAACTGCAACACCACTTCCACCGACGGTTAATCTGTCATTTCTAATGACTTTATAGCCAGTGAGAGAGACAGCAGCATCTGGAATTGAGGGCTTGCAAAAGGACTCACTTACTGCAATTATGTCAAAAGACGAACCACCAAAGACGTGACAAAATTCAGAATAGTGAGAGGAGTCAACTAATGATTGAGCATTGATATGAGCAATTTTTAGGCAGTTTGTGTTTTTCAGGCTGATAGCGGAAAGTATGTCTGATAGACTATGGTCAGATGCAACCATAGGTACAAGTTAAAAGATCTTGTAAAGTAGTGAAAGGCATTGCCTAGTCACTCAGAAGAGAAATTAGTACAGTGACCATTATATGTCGTCATTCATAATCTACAAAAGCACAAACTACAACACAATTTAGAAGCTAAAGAAAAAGTTAAGTTATGACAGATGGCACATAAATATATGAGTTAAATAATGACACAGTGAAACACACTGCAATCTTCGGTAACATTTCGGAATTACACGGTCATGTCATCAGATCTGTCTAGAATTGAGCTAGGCATAGTTTAAAGTCACTTGTCACTCACCAACCAACACACCCTGAAAATGCCATTAAGGTTTTATATCTCAAGACATAGTGTACGTTATAGCTATATAGGCTATACATTTAATTTAACATTTGTGATAGGTTGAATTAAAAACAAACCAAAAAAGGAAATACGGATAAAATGAAATTAAAGTTGAATGTGGTTTAAAGCAGGCCTACTAGTCTCCAGCTTGTACCCAATATAGGTCTACTTACAGAACATAAAATGTATTCACATTGCAAGATGCAAGGATAGACAGGAAATGTTCATCTGAAAACATAACAGTGATGGTTACAGGTGGCAGCTGAAGAACTATTATTTATAATAATTACCATCCATTGGGGTTAATCTCACTAATTGTCTGTCAGAGGAGAGAGAGAGGACTCTTGCAGTCCTGAGCTAGCAGCCATTAAATCAACTGCTAACTGGTTTAACTTTGTTTTGCCTGATCTGTATGACAATATCTATGTCATGCAGTAGCCTATAGCTCACACTCACCATTAACATTAACAACGAGTAGGCTATAGGAGAAGAAAGATGGGTTTGGGCTGGGAGCGAAAGGTGAAAGCAAGTAAGCAAGTAAGTAAAGACGTAATTAGTGTTTAAAGCTGATTAATTGTTGGAAAAGGCTTGGTACTGGTAGGTTACCTAAGAGAGAAGCTTAACATTTATAAAACATCATTTTGCCAACCTGTTCAATAAGGGAAGGAAGCTTGGAACTAATAGCAAGCAGTATAGCTCAGTATTGGTGTCTATTTGGTAGAGGCAGATTTACAAACGTTGTAGAATTTAGCAGACAATTTTCTAAATGATGTTACCTAAGAGGAATGTGGTATTTTTTAAATTTAAGTTTCCCAGCCTTACTTGCTTTCGAGCAATAGGTACCGGTATTATGGTATACAGTTGGTACCATCAATTGGTTAAAGTTAAAATTACATTAGTAAGGGATATAACACTGATCACACTAACAGAGATCAATCTAAGGTCATTGAAATTAGTCAGCCTGTGACGAATACCTCGGCTAACTGCAAAGATGACGCCATTATTGGACCAACAATGCTTAACTTCCACCTTGTCGAATGTTTTGTGGAGCAATTACAACCGTAACTTGATTAGGGCTTCCCTAATTACAGTCCCAGTTCGCTTCAATTTCTTCTTCGCCTGAAAGAGCGCATTCCGCTTGGCAAAGGAGACAAATTTACATATGATGGGGCGTGGCTTCTGGGTGTTTCTTGAGCCTACCCTATGGGTCCTGTCAATGTCCTCAATTTTTATATTTACTCCTAGCTGTTCTGCCAAGTTAAGGACAAGCTGATCAGTCGATTCGCCATCCTTTTCTTCCATGCCAAATACCCGGATACAATTCCGTCGGGAGTATTGCTCCATTGTATCAGTCCTTTCACGCAGTTCCTCTTTCAGTGATTGCACTTCCTCCTCGCTGGCCTTAATTTTCTTTTCCATATCATCTATCACCTTAGTGTTGAAATCAATGGATGCTTTGAGACCCTCTCTTACTTTTGAGGTGATCTCATCAACAAGCCTTGACCTAGGAGAGATTATACAGAAAACAGGACTGAACTTGGCATCCAACAACATAAGGAAAAGAAGGGCAAAATGTTATGGACATATACATAGGCTGACCAAGAAAAAATTTAATATAGGCCTAGTTACGAATAGTACACTAAAAACCAATTGGGTAAAGGAAACCGTGGAAGACCTCAAGAAACTAAACATCTCTACAGAAGACATGGCAGACAGGAGCACATACAAATAAAAACTTAGACAACAGAAGTTTGAGAAAACTCCAAAAAAGAGAAAACCAGGGAAGAAGTGGACAGAAGGGAGAAAGGGGAAGCATTGTAAAAATTCAGACTTTCACGACCGGCGTTGAAATAGGCATCTCTGTTTCGCGGGCTTATAGGCCATGTTCTAATGACATTTTGTCGTGCTGACGTTTCGCTGAAGACTGCGTTCAGCATGTTCACTGCATACATTAAGCGAGGTAAAACAAGTAACATGATATATAAATAGTCAACAACCCACACATAGAGGCTACTATAGCAACTGCGTACCACATAAAAGTAATGCATCAAGGACAGGGCTGCTCTTCTGTTGCATCTTCTCGTCTACGACGGTCAATGAGGACAGGCTTGAGGGGATTAAGGACTGGAAGCCAAGCTCTGTTCACACGTTCTGCTTCCTCCTTAAGATTGAAGCTGTTGGTATGCTTCAGGATTTCAATGACCTCCTTTTCTAGCCTGGCATGATAAGACACCGTGGTGGACAGAACTTCAGTGTCTCCATATCTTATGTCGTGACCTGCGAGTAGCGAGTGTGCTGCAACAGTGGATTTATCTGTTTGTCCCAGCCGGCTGTGTCGTTCGTGCTCCTTGAGGCGAGTGGCAATACTTCTTTCCGTTGTTCCAATATATACTTGGCCACAATCACACGGGATTTTATAAACCCCTGCCGCGGTATGAGGATGTCGCTGATTTTTAGCGGATCTAAACATGTCCTTGATGCATTACTTTTATGTGGTGCGCCGTTACTAGAGTAGCCTCTATGTGTGGGTTGTTGACTATTTATATATCTTCTGTTTACTTGTTTTATCTCGCTCAATGTAACCCGTGAACATGCTGAACGCAGTCTTCAGTGAAACGTCAGGACGACAAAATGTTCTTAGAACACGGCCTATAAGCCCGCGAAACAGAGATTCCTAGGAAGCATAGTGTTTATATGAGAGGTTTTTGGGAAGAAAGTAGAAAGGGCCAGAATAAAACAAGAAAATTGTTTATGTTGTAACGCTCTCTTTATGGGGAATTAATGGATAAATAAATAAATAATAATAAAAACGTACTCACCCAGAGATCGTTTTGTCCGAATCGGGATTAGTCTCAAGTGAGGGGATACAAATTGTAACAGGCCGTCGTATTGGCCGTCGCACCTGCCTTTCGTCCAATGAGTCATTAGACCTTGATACTCCACGTTGGGGATGACAAGGCCGTCGTGGGTCCATGGACTCGGGTGCCCTAACTACTCAGGCGACTGTACTGGTGCTGCTCATCCTTTTGGTGGCGACTGTTCAAAGGAAGGCACACCAACTCTTGGCTTCAGAGGTAGATTAAGCTGTTGAGAACGAGCAAAGAATTCATTAATATGTGCACTCACTCTACGGTCTCATAAGGTGGGAAACACCCGTCTAGGTGCGAAAAAAATTAACAATTAACTTTTTGGCGTTTTCAGTTTAAAATGTAGAGAACAGGAATTTGTAAAAAAAAGTGGAATAAGTATGAAAAATGGCTATTTTATAAGATACAAATGACTATAGTGCACCATGAATGACAACGCCCACTTTTACAGAGATGTATGTTTGTGCGTATAACTTCTGAGCTATTATAAATAGATGTATTAACTCACTTCTTGTCTGCGCATTTGAGCGCAGACTTTGTGTTGGTAACAATGACAACTTCCTGCATGGTTTATGTTACTTGTAGTTACTGAACATCGTCATAATATTATAATCACTGTGATGAAATATTGTTTTAAGTGGCGGAACTGCGAGGTCATCTGCCCCAATTGAATCGTTGATTTGAAGAGGGAAACAAGTCCACTTATTTGCAAACAGATAATACGCATTTATTTATATACCTGGGGGTGAAATAGTGATATTTTTGTATGCAAGCACATTTGGGGCTTTTGTAAGAGAGCGGGCTTTATAAATGATTATTTATAGATGAGTTTTTTTTAATATAAAATAAAGAACCCAGAATCTAATAGGTCATCGGCTTTTTAGTATCTCGCCAACCAATAATCGGATTTAAACTAACGGGGTGTCGCAAGACTCAGGGTGAACCCCCCCCCCATTTTCCTATGGACAACTTATTTTCACCCCAAAATAAAAACAACCCTTACCCGGGGTTGAAATAGTAATTTTTTGTATGTATGTGCTCTGGCGGCTTTTGTGTGAGGGGTTGTAGCACTTGAGGTGACGCCCCGTTTTTGAATGTATTTTTAATTTTTGTCAAAAGGGCCTAACTACACTGTTGTTAATATCTCGCAAACCAATCATGCTAGGGACTTGTATGAGGGGTCCTAGCACTTGGGGTGACGTCCCCCTTTGGCGGATTAAACTACCCCCAAAATTGAAAAATCGACACCTTGGAAACTAAGAACCCTAAAATTATGCGTGATAGCTCAAAAAATAGGTCATGACATAGCCTACGATTTTACCTGGATAGATCATTTCATTACACCCCTAAAACAGTAAATAGTGATGTTACAGGGAAGAAGAGGTGTTTAACATATGAAAATGATTAATGAACCTAAGATATTTTGTTTTCCTTGAAAATTAGTAGGGAGGTGAAAACTACCCCAAAATTGAAAAATCGATACCTTGGAAACTAACAACCCTAAAATTAGGTGTGGCAGCGTAAAAAATAGGTAACCAAATACGAGTTTACCCTAATAGGTCGTTTCACCCCTAAAACAGTGAATATATTGATGTTATAGGAGAAAAGGTGTTAAAAACCTAAAAAAGGATAAGCGTTTTGTGAAACCATGGTTTGATGGATGTGTGTATGGAGGATGACGGCTTGCTAATTATTATTATTATTATTATTATTATTATTATTATTATTATTATTATGACTAGGAAATTATGGATAATAGTGTGTACAGGTAACTAACCAATAATAGTAAAGATTTGTAGGAGTTGTTGTACAACTCAGGATGGCCTACCCGTTCCCATGGTCCATGAATTGACCCAAAAGTTTCACCTTACAAGACTGAATGTACTCTGTTGCAGCCTTTAGCCATTAGAAAATCGAACCCTGACCTCTGTGGTGACAGCGGAGTTATAATAATAATAAATGATGGATTTTATAAGAGAGATACACACGCTTCCATGGTACTGCTAGGTCCAGTTTGCAGAGACATACTGGCTTGCTAATGTAGTGAGACTTGCTGATAACAACAGTGCGGTGTTGCCAACAAGATTCAAGTTACTTGTCTAACTGATAGTGGAAGTGGCCGCACCTCTTTGGTGAACGTATAGGAACATGTTAACATACATGAGTAGATAGATGTTATGTTAGGCTTGACAAGGCCCAGTGAACCTTATTTCAACCTTAAAATGAAAATGTATTTCTTGGTATAGTCGGGTTGGAAGCCAAACATTAGGGTTGGAAGCCAAGACCTTAGGTTTGACAACCAAGTAGGCTAGCCACTACACTGCGAGATGGTCAAATGATAATGTAAAAGAACATAAATATTTTTTTTACTGTAGCTTAACGAATTGGCTAAGAGCCATACGCATGCGAGGTGTAGGTAATTGAAGTTGAATCCTTAGCTGATCACCCTACTACATGTAAGCTATAGCAATGCCTGCCTATAAGCTATCTTGTTAGAAGAAATAGAGATTTATGAGTTGTTTTAAACGGAGAATGATTGTGTTTACTGTGACTGAATTTAAAAACAGTTCATGTCCTATATTAAGATTGAGCTTTTTTTATTTACTCGCTAGACAAACGCTAGCATAGCTGTAATTCAAAAGCCACGGCCGCCTCCTTTCCAATCCTACACGGTACACTGCAGGTCAAGTGAATAATGATCACGTTACAGACACCCAGTTTCAAAGCCACGAGAAATAAGTGGACAAAGTATAAAATTCATGAACCAGTCAGGAATTGTGTTCTTTGGACTAAAGACAAGAGATCTATAAACATAACCACCAAGCTGTCCTATTCAAAATGATGAAGAGTCATTTTACACAAGTTACTCCTGTTTCATACCATCACGTTTTGAGCCTATCCTTGACAAAAAAAAAACCAGTTTCCAGGTTCTTGCAAATAAAGATGATGATAATTGTTGTTTAAAGAGGCCTAACCTCTAGGTTATCGGCCTCTAATGGTTTGTGTGATGGTGAAGATGAAAATGAAATGTAAACTATAACTAAAACTAACTACTAACTTATATATTACAAGAGGAAATGGATGATAAAAGGACAATATGGCAAATAAAGGACAGGAGGAAGAGAAATGCACTCAACCCTCGAAGAATGTGGATTGAGGAACTTCAAAGGAAGGAGAGCTATGAAAGACAGATAGGAAAGTAAAAGAGGAGAGGGTTTGTCCCCAGAGATAATGGTTAAAAGGGGGAAACCAGACCCAGCTCAGGAATCCCAAATTCATCATCCGTAAGCTGCTGAGGGTGTAGCAATATTTAGGATGGAGCAGAAGTGGTGGGTCTACATACACCCTACCTTTATGAGGGTCTTGACCAAAAGGCATGAAATAACATGAAAATAAAAAGAAGGCTGACCCCTCGCAGAAGGAGGGTATCAGAAAAGATGAGACAATGGGGCAATTAAGGCGAAAAGGAAGAGACTCCCAAGGCCTTGGATATCCTAATAGCGTCGGGGTTGGAAGAGAGCAACAGTTGACCAAGTGAGGTCAACGGGATATAAGACGGAGAGGAGCCCGGCACAAGTCAGTGGAAGCAATGTTGGACTCAACTGGGGCCCAGTGGTCGCCAACCTACATCCCACTAGATGTGAGCCCCTGGGGGGGGGGGGGGGTGTGTGGAAAAAAGAGCTATTTGTGTTATATAAGGACGGTAACACATGGAATGCCTTTATTATATTATTCGATACTGGTCCTATGGGTATACAAAATTGTAGTAGATACTCAGCTAATCATACTGTGCATGACCCCTTATTATTTTGCCTAAGTATAGTACATGGGACTGATGACCGTGATTTCCAAGCCCCTAAGTAAAACAAGAACAAATCATTCCTGTTTCCATGCAGTTGGGGGAGAGGTGACGTCAAACTCATTAGAGAAGTTAATTAGATACCAAATTTCAAGATCAATACAGTTTGGCAAAGAGTTGGACAAAAATGTGACTGTGGTCCATGAATATGCTTCAACATGACAAGTCTGCTTTGTTGTGTAGAGACTAGCATTTATTTTAATTCTGGTTGGATGGCTGGAACGGGGTACACTCACCCTTGCGAGTCAAAACTTACAAGAGGTGGGTTTGATTGCTACCTCTGACATCCTGCAACTGGCTTTCTTTAGTTTTCCACTTCTACTCCAGGCAAATGCTATGCCTGCCCGCAGACGAGTGCAAAGAAAACCGTGACATGTTATGTTTGGATCAACTCTATACCTACATGTCATCATTATTCATTTGATGTGTGGTATACCGTGTAGGATTGGAAAGGAGGCAGCCGTGGCTTTTGAATTACAGCTATGCTAGCGTTTGTCTAGCGTGTAAATAAAAAAGTTCAAGCCTAATAAGGTCATGAACTGTTTTTAAATTCAGTTTTGTAATTCACGGTAAACACAATCATTCTCCGTTTAAAACAACCCATAAATCACTCTTTCTTCTAACTTGATAGCTTATAGGCAGGCATTGCTATAGCTTACATGTAGTAGGGTGATCAACTTCAATTACCTACACCTCGCATGCGTATGGCTCTTAGCCAATTCGTTAGCCTACAGAAAACTTTTTCTTTATGTTCTGTTACATTATCTTTTGACCATCTTACATTGTAGTGGCTAACGTACTTGGTTGTCAACCCTAAGGTCTTGGCTCCCAACCCTAATGTCTTGGCTTCCAACCCGACTATACCAAGACATTTATTTTCATGTTAAGGGTGCAATAAGGTTCACTGGGCCTTGTCAAGCCTAACATAACAACTATCTACTCATGTATGTTAACATGTTCCTATACGTTCACCAAAAAGGTGTGGCCACTTCCACTATCAGTTAGACAAGTAACTTGAATCTTGTTGGCAACACCGCACTGCTGCTATCAACAAGTCTCACTACACAAGCAAGCCAGTATGTCTCTGCAAACTGGACCTAGCAGTACCATGGAAGCGTGTGTCTCTCTTATAAAATCCATCATTTATTATTATTATTATTATTATTATAACTCCGCTGTCACCACAGAGGTCAGGGTTCAATTTTCTAAAGGCTAGAGGCTGCAACAGAGTACACTCAGTCTTGACAGGTAAAATTTTTGGATCAATTCATGGACCATGGGAACGGGTTGGCAATCCTGAGTTGTACAACACCTCATACAAATCTTTACTATTATTGGTTATTTACCTTTACAGACAATTATCCATAATTTCCTAATCATAATAATAATCATAATGTATATCTACCACTTATTATTCCCGTTTTCCAACGGGGTCGGGGATGAGATGCGATGGAAGTCTTTGTAGCGATGATTTTTACGGCCGGATGCCCTTCCTGACGTCAACCTCATGAGAGGAGTTAATGAGAGATGAAATGAATGATGGTGAATGAAACTGGGCAAGGATGTGGAAGGAAGCGGCCGTGGCCTGTAGAAGGTACCGTCCCAGCATTTGCCTGGTGTTGAAAATGGGAAACCACAGAAAACCATTTCAAGGACGGCCGACGGTGGGGCTCGAACCCACGCGTCTACCGAGTCAACAGAGAGCTTGGCCCCATGACCTAATGCTGAGCTTTAGCCAGCGTAGTCACTACTGTCGGTCATAATAATAATCATAATAATAATAATAATAATTAGCAAGCCGTCATCCTCCATACACACATCCATCAAACAATGGTTTCACAAAACACTTATCCTTTTTTTTAAAGGTATTTACCACCATTTCCACTGTAACATCTATATATTCACTGTTTTTGGGTGAATTGACCTATTAGGGTAAAATCGTATTTGTTTACCCATTATTAAGCTATCACACCTAATTTTAGGGTTGTTAGTTTCCAATGTATCGATTTTTAAATGTTGGGGTAGTTATCACCCCCTTACTATTTTTCATGAATAACAAAATATCTTAGGTTCATTTATAATGTTTACATGATTAACACCTTTTTTCCCTGTAACATCACTATTTACTGTTTTAGGGGTGAAATGATCTATCCAGGTAAAAGCGTATGTCATGACTTATTTTCTGAGCCATCACGCATACTTTAAGGGTTCTTAGTTTCCAATTTTGGGGTAGTTTCCACCCCCCTACTATTTTTCATAAAAAACAAAATATCTTAGGTTCATTTGTCATTTTTAAGTGATTAAAACCTTTTTCAAAGTAAAATTACTATCTACTGTTTTGTAGGTGACATGACCATTTGACCAATGGAGGTAAAAGCCTATGTCATGACCTTTCTTTTGAGCTATCTGGCATAATTATAGGGTTCTTAGTTTTCAAGGTATCGTTTATCAATTTTAGGGGTAGTTTGACCCCCCAAAGGGGGACGTTACCCCAAGTGCTAGGACCCCTCATACAAGTCCCTAGCATGATTGGTTCGCGAGATATTTACAAAAGGGTAGTTAGGCCCTTTCGACAAAAAATAAAAATACATTCAAAAACGGGGCCTCACCTCCTGACACAAAATCCGCCAGTGCTTATACATACAAAAATTACAATTTCACCCCTGGGTAAGGATAGTTTTTATTTTGGGGTGGAAATAGGTTTTCCATAGGAAAGGGGGGTTCACCCTGAGTCCTACGACACCCCATTTGTTTAAATACGATTTATTGGTTAGCGAGATACTAAAAAACCGATGATCTATTGGTTTTTGGGTTCTTTAATTAATATTCAAAAGACTTCGTTTACAAAAGAATCATTAATCTACCAACACCATCCCCAACACGCCAACGCATTCTATACATAGACACCACCCATCCAACCATCCATTTCCAAAATATCCACAAAAGTGACAATAAATACATTTTTTAACCCAAATTTACAATCTCAGCGACTCCAGACACACATCTTCATCAACAGGACAGCACACGCACAAAATAACATTTCAAACGTCATTATCACTTTTTCGGTTTTCCAAATATTAGGGAAAATGTCAAAAAACATATGTTTAATCCAAAACGTGCACAGTTTTTGTCCTAGAGACTTGAAATTGATTTATGTCAAACGAACCTTTTTGTACAATTTCTAGTTTCCGAAATATAGCCAAACATAACCAGTTTTTGGAAAAAAGAAGTGTTGTTCTAACAATAAAGGACATAAAGACTGTTCGTTTATGCCATTGCACAACCTTCTACCGTGTTTGGTTTTAAAAATATTACCTACTTTCAAAAACATTTTTAAAATATATATATATTTCGTATGACATACAGAGGATACAGTAATGCTACAGTATATACAATATATACAAGTAATAAAATAACAAGTGTTTCATAGGAAAGAGGACGTCACTTCAAGTCCTACAACACATCAACATCAAAATCCGACCATGCGTTCGCGAGATATCGGCAAAGTTCGCGAGTAAGTAGGCTGTGAAGGAGAACTGTCCTTACCACACTACTAACATGGGCGAGAAAGGAATAAGGTAGACCATTACGAGAGCCTGTAGATGTAAATAACAGTTTACATTTCTAACAACGTCACCAAAAACTGATTAATCTAAAGGCTTTGACAACTTCCTGGTGTAGAGGCTGTCGCCCCGGAGATACGGGATCGATTCCTGGATCTGTCAAGAAATGTAATTCCGGTCTGACAGCTGGAACGGGGTGTGGGTTCAATTCCCACCTTAGCCATCCTGGAAGTGGTTTTCCGTTGTTTCACCATTTCTACTCCAGGCAAATGCTGGTGTGGATCCTGACTTAAGGTCGCAGACACCTCCGTCCTAATCCTCATCTCAATTACAAATACACATACTCAGTCATTACAATAACACAGGTTATCAGACACCCAAGAACACGGGGCTACATGTCCACTCTACTCTAAACTAAGCAGATATTGTCGTTGTTGATAATTCATTTTAGGGTTTGGGTTTTCTTGGTCATCATCCCCATGGCCGATAACCTGGGCCTTTGTGATGACTGTGGTATTAAGGACAGGTGCCCAGGGTCTTAAAATAAGGAACTATCCCAGCATTTGACCAGAGGGAATTCTAGAAAAATCCAAGAGGAACCACATAAAGATAGCCGCTGTCAACGGCGGTATTTGAACCTCAACACGCCACCGTGGATGCGTGATTTAATGCAGACGGCTGCGCTTACGTGATCCGACAGTCATATGTGGAATCTGAACCACACTGTTGCTCCCGTTCACTGCCAGGGATACACATGTTGGATGCAGTTGCCATGCAAACGTTGCCCATTCTCATTTTAAACTGTCCAGGTTATCCTTTCCCCCCTGTGAGTGGGGAAACATTATGCCCTGCCAGTCGTAGGAGGCGACTATACGGGGCCAACCTGCCAGACATGAGGACCTCCTGAGGATAGAGAGGGTTGACCTTGCTGTGGTAAAAGCCGAATAAAGTTCAATTTCGATTTTCCAATCCCATTTATGCTTTGACAGTTAAAATAAACATGCATGCAGTTTGGAAAAGGGCCATCTTGCCCAGCTGGAGGGAAAACCGTATCGTGTCATGTACCTCCTCCGTAGTGTCTACCTGACAATCGAGGGGTGCGTGTCTGTCTGGGATCTTTTTTAGCCAACTTGCGATTTTTGTATAAATGAAAATTGACTTATTAGATCTACACCGGCCCAATGCCAATGTGTCAGTCTGTGTGTGTGTCTGCCCACCCCTGCCAATTCAAACACAACGAAACTGAATTGGACAAGATTTAGTTCAGAGGTATCACTATTATAGGACACCTCAGTGTATTTTGGCTGAAACAAAGACCTGCTTGTTTTAGTGGCTATGATTGTCCATTCCTCCATACATCAAGTGACTCTCCGTTCTACTGTCATTCCTCTTGACACTACGTTTTCCTCCACTGGACATTTTCTCCATTGAGACGGATTAGTGTAGAATTGGGTTTCAGTTACCCTGTTGTACGCAAATGTCTTCCAGCGATTGGGTCACTCTGTGTAGAACCCAGTGTCATTTAAGCATCTGCCCATGAAGTTGCCCCTGAAGAACTCAATTTCATTACCTAGCAGCAAAAATTTATATGTCGCGCTCCCACCAGTGCACCTACCGGTTCTAGCCTTGAAAGTGTGACCCTTTTCACGGGAGCGAATTGATTCTTGCTGCAAGCCAAACAGACGGAAACACTACTTTTTTTCAGTGGTCCTAACATAACATACTGCGCCATAGATCCTTTAAATTGCATCGCAGAAGAAGTGAATTTGACTGTTGCTTCTTTTAGAAAAGCCGTTCTATCGAGGAATGTGCAGTTGTGATATCACCGAAAGACTCGAAATCGAATTATGCCAACGGACGCCTGTAACATGTGGTAAGAGTTCGTCCCATCCAATCCCTCTGCACCAGGTTTCTTGGAACCATATTTTCCCAACGGTAGATATCGGAGCCAAAAGGCTTAAGGGGTTATAGAATCAAGAATTAGTTTGGTTGGTTAGTTCCTTAGTTTGGGGGCTGTGACAACGCGGTCATGTAGCCCCGATTACTTTGGGTGTCTGATAACCGGTGTCAATTGTGATGTCTGTATTAGTGTGCGTTATCTGTTTTTAATTCAAGTAAGGTATGGGTGGTGCTTAGTAATGGCATTCGGGGCACAGTCAGTGCTTGTGAGTGCTGTGAAAGGTTCTACTCATAGGGTTAGGACTACTGTTCTGACCCAGTGAGGAAAGCAATGGCAAACTATCTCACTCCTCTTCTTGCCTAGAACGCCTCAATATAGCACTGCCTTGGGTTTTTGTGGGTATCTACCCACATAACGTAACGGCGGTGCTTTTGAGGATCCAACCAGCCTTCGGGCTGACTACCTAACAGACAGACAAGGACTTCAGACATTGAATTTTAAGTAGTTCCTACTTTTGCCGCCAAACGCCACCCTCAATAACTACTAGTTCGGAACTTGGCTACTAGACGCCACCGCAGTCAGCTCCTGGCGACGAACGTAGGAACCCTAAGAGCGTTGTTTAACCTATAATTGATTTAGCTTCAAACGGGTGTAATTAGTGGAAGGTTAAACATGCCATGCCATGACATGGGACCGCCGGCTGTACTTCCCCTCCGAAGGAAGGCATACTGAGGAATTTTTAACGCTCTTAAAAAATCCGACGGCTTCGGCAGGGTTTGAACCCGCTATCTTGGGCATAGAAGCTCATCATGCTACCAACTACGCCACCGAAGCCGCCAGGTTTTAATTTATTTAAGATCTAAAATGTTAAAAATATCAACATTCCAAAAAATATAGCTAGGAGATAATTGTTTATCAAAAACTTGTACTCCACGAAACTTGGCTTGGCATCAAAGAGATAGTGACTCACCAATCAGCTAAAACACGTATCGGACTTTCAACTTGAGATGACATCAACTGACGAATCACTGTCTGTGCCTGAACTATGGTAGCACATTATCTTGTCAGGGAAGGAATTCATGAAATGTTGAACGTCTTCATCTGTGAACGAACAACAATTGAAGCTAAATTAAAAATAGCGCAAGTTTTACAAAGCTAATGAAGCAGTGTAGCGTCCCGAGGTCTCGAGACTTTTTTCGCTTGGTTTAGTGCAAAGACAACACTCGAACACCTTATACAACAACTGTTCATACATGTTCACGGGCTGGACAGTGAGACCCAAACACTTGCAATAGAAATAGTCTTATGAGATCACCCGGGCAGATGTGTGTCTGTCTGTCTGTCTGTCTGTCTGTCTGTCCGTAGGTCCTTCTGTTTCTGTGATGAGTCCCTGACTATCAACTCCTAAACGGCTGCGGCGATCGGAACCAAATTTGGTATGATTAAAGATCTATACCAGCACAGCTCTCAGTCATATATGAAAATGACGCCAGTGCTGCCAATTGCTGAAATACCACAATTGAAATTGGAGCTCTACGTTGGATATCTCGGAAGGTATGCATGAGAACTGTTCCAAAATTGGCACACGTATAGACAATAATATTTTAGATTAATGTTCAGAAGGCCATTCATGACAGGGTTGCCAACATGGTTCTATACCTGCTGATAGGTCCAATGTTTAAATGCATGTAATTCCATACTATCCGTTGGATTTCAACCAAATTTGGTATGTGCTTTGTATACCGTAACAGATGCGTATTCTAAGAGAAACCAGGGCTGCGAACTGTTAATAAATACTCTTTATAATTTTTATCCTGATCTCAATATATCAGAAAGAATGCAGGCCAACAGTTCTAAACTGTGCGCACGTGTAGTACCTGAAAATATTGAGTAATCGATAAACGATAGTGCTGCCAATATGATTCTACGCGTGCTGCTAGCTTCAGTGTTTAACCGTATGCAACATACTAACAAATGGATTTCTTTCAAAATTGGCACATACATAGGTCATAATATTCCAGGTTAACTTTCAGCAGCCCAGATATGGCAATATAATTCTATGCATGCTGATAAGTTTAATGTTTAACTGCACGAAACTTTCAGACTAACGAATGGATTTCATCCTAATTTTTGATATGCAATGTGTGTTTTAGGACATATATAGTGTTTCAGCACGGATCCTAACTGTGTATAATAATTTTTAGTCTTTTAAACTCTAGACTTAATATCTTGGAATAGGCTATATGTACGACACACACTTCACATTGAGCAAACTGTGATTGTTTTAAACGTAATCACAGTAAATCATCTTAGTGCTACCAACTTAATTCTATGCTAGCGCGTAGGATCAGTGTTCAACAGCATATATCTTCCATACTAACAAATACATTTCAACCGAATTCCGTATGTTTAATGTATGTCTCAAGAGATTTAACCCGGCATACTTTTTGAGTCACCAGGGCTACCAACGTTTGATAAATGCTCTCCATAATTTTGAACCGTCGTCTCAATGTTTTCTAGCAAACAGTTCAACACTTGGCACATGTGTACGGTATAGACGATAATTTTGCAGATTCATTTTGATCAACCCATACTTGACAGTGTTGGTAACTTAATTTCGTCATTATTCTAGATAGGTCTATATAAATCAATACTGTAGTATGAATCTTAAATGTTAAGAAAAAAATAGGCTCTTGAGTTCGGAGACAGCGATTTCTTACAATACATGATATTTTATACAAGTATTTTACTTAAATGGGGGTAGCCGAGTTCTCTCGAGCCTATCCGAATATCCCTCAGCCAATCAAGAGGCTTTTCACACAGTCGTCTGACCAATGGGTTTACATTTCCTTACACAGAAGTCATCCAATCACTAAATATTTTGGATGGTCTTTCGAAACCTTCAAGGTTTCCCAAGAACGAGAAACAATCAACACTCATGTTGGAAAATTGAGAAAGCTTGTTTTGAAAAGTATCTAAAATAATATTATCATTTAGACTTTCACGGCCCGTGTTACTATTCATAATGTTGAATTTTGGGCTTATGCCGTGTTTTATTATATTAAAATTCGACGCGTTTCGACAGAAACCATGTCTTTTTTCGTCCAGTCGGAAAATATCCTCCCCATAGAGGTTTCTAATATTATCATTTAGACGTTCACGGCCCGTGTTACTATTCATAATGTTGACTGGACGAAGAAACACATGGTTTCTTTCGAAACGCGTCGAATTTCAATATAATAAAACACGGCATAAGCCCAAAATTCAACATTATGAATATCTACAATAACTTGATCTTAAATGGAGTGGTCATGTCTCCGAACGTTGGGCGACATGGCTACACTTTTAAGATTATTGGAGAAATCTAATATTTCTGAGAGCTAAAATCTCTTTCTGTCCTTAAGAGAATACATACACGTTTACTTATGACAGCTAAGCCCTGGTGGTCTCTTGTGTGCGTACTTTTCGGTGGCGTAGTCGGTAGCATGCTGAACTGCTATGCCCAAGATAGCGGGTTCAAACCCGGCCGAAGTCGTCGGATTTTTTTAAGAGCGTTAAAATCCTTCAGTATGCCTTCCTTCGGAGGGGAAGTAAAGCCGGCGGTCCCATGTCATAGATTTATGGCGTGTAAAAGATCCTTTCACAGACTAAACTTGTGTAAAGCAAAATTTGTTAGGTTAGATTTCGTCATAACGCTCTATCAAAGTTCCAACGTTCCCCACTAGGTATCATTGATATCTGGTGGCGAAAGTTGGAACTACTTGAAATTGAACGGAACTTGTAGCTCACCCTTTAGGGTGTCCGCTGGAAGCAGCTACAGACTCAGGCGAGCCGAACATGTCCTAGGACACTCCCGGCACTAAAAGCCATACGATAAATAAATAAAAATAAATAAAAAAATGTTGAAACTTTCTTGCAGGATATGGCTTGCGTTTCCATTGTGGGAGGAATAATAATAATAATAATAATAATAATAATAATAATCTTAGAAGTTAGGTTCATTAGGAGACATAGGCTGGGGTTCAATACCATGACGAGGTATGTAATTATCGTAGCTGGCTATATGACACGGCTGTCAAGAGTTCATAACAGAAATATGCATCTTATTCTGGTCGTCACTGCTGGTGTTACCGATTTCAACGTCACCGCCGGCGTCGATCTGCTGGAGTCGGCGTCCAATTTCCTCACCATTGGCGTCGGATTACTGGGCATCGTCCAATCCTTGTCATCTCCGGCATCGGATTCCAGTCTCTGCTAGGCAGCCACTGGGTGGCGACCCTCGACGTCGGTCTCCATCGTCCACTGGCATCACCGGTCATTGGATATGAGGAACATTTCACCGTCGTCCCTCAAAATTTAGTGGGACATATCGTCTCTGATAGCTTCACTGGCTTATCAGATCAGTTATAATAATAATAATAATATATTTATTGCAGCTAAATAGCCATACACAAAGAAAAGAAATAATACATTTATATACACTGTACTCGGGCGCTTGGGCCTTGGTTTGCATATTCTTTAATTGTTTTTGTTCTTTTGGTGCAGAGTTCTAGGTGGTATCGTTCACACATGTTTCCACATAGTTCGCACTTACATGTCTCTGTCGGTTCATGGTATGAGGTGTTGTTACAAATTAGATGGTGGAAACCATGTACTGCCAGTCTTGTGAACACGTGCCTCATCTCGAAGCTGGATGTTGTCCAAGTCCGGTCTATCATAGCTCCAGTTCCAAAGAATTCTGGAGAGGTGTTTTCTCTTTTTTGGTTGAGTGTTGTTAGGAGATTTTCTGATGCTCTGGTGTTGGGCAGGTTCAGGTGTGTTCTGAAGTCTTCAATGAGGAAGGATTCTCGCGCTAGAAGGTAGACGAGTCTTGAGCTTGTTGTCTTGGATACTCCGATCGCTCTCTTTATGTATAGAGCTTTTATTCTTTCTAGAGAGGATAGGTTCTTCTCTGTGAGGTACTGTGCCCAACTCTAGGAATGGGTATTCCAAGATTCAGACACCTAGATATCAAGGGAAAGGCTACAGCCGCTTTTGAAAGTTGAGATATTTGAATATCGCGCTCCATTGCTTCTAGAAGGAAATGGAAATTTTATGCAGCCAAGAGCATGTCAAGTGACGTAGCGAGTAGTAGCAGAGGTCGAGGCTATTTGTTGATTAAATAGTTAGCCATGGAGTAGAGACTTGAGACTTGGATCAGATTACTGGCACGGCCAAATGAAAGAGAATGCACTTAGTTTCAAGCAAATCGGTCCAGGGATACCAGAGATATGAGGATTTCCAGATTTCAGCGTGATTCAGCGTGACCCTGACCGTTTTGAATGAAAGCCGGCCGGCCCAAGCAACTTCAGCTCACTTCGTAACAAGCACTTGCTAGGCAAGGTGCTGCTGCCACGCTGAGCCAAGGCACATGGTTGCCGGATCTACGCAGAAGATATTTCAAATTGTGATAGTTACAAAAGTACTGCGATACACGTGGAACATAGTAAGTTTCCGGCAGAGAGAATCACTAAGGTGATTGATATTTTTCTACGGACACTGGTGAATTACTTTATTTCTTTATGGACATATGCTAGACTTTGTCTGGAATGTACTTTGTCACAGTCCAGTAATAATAATTTAATACTTGGATATTTTAGTCCAATGTAGTCAGTTTTATATTTGTAACTTGATAACCACTTCGATCTTTCAGTATATTGAAGGCCAGTCTATCACGGTGTTGTTCATTAGCCGACGATGGGAAACTATATGTTGCTTCGCGCATGATAGATGGTGATAAGCCATGCCCAGGGAACGATCTTCAGAACAGCCGTTGATTGGTTTAGACTGTCAGTGTTTTCTTGTACTGAAAATATTACCGTGAGTTATGTTACAACTGACATATTTGAGAATAGATCACTTGGATCTAACCCCATTTAAGCGAACGGCTATGGCTTTAACAGAAGCCAATATTAAAATGGATCAACAGTTACTTCAAACGTCAAGAGATATTACCACTATGTCTTGTTAGACAGATTGTGGGTATATAATGGCGGCCGATACAAGGATTAGACGTGCGTGTCCGACAGGGCATATTTCTGGATAAATCTGGTACAGACCAGGTTCACTACGCTTCAAGACCAACGAGAAATGTAAGCCACATTTTGACTTTATATTATGCCTAGCTAATTGGAACAAACTCATTTTCTGCAGATGACCAACACATTTTTTTCTTCGTATTTAAATCTTGCAATGATTTACGCAAGACATATTAGAGTTATTCTGAGTATTTTCAGCACTCAGAACAGTTTAGGATCGATGACCGAGCATAACGAGCATTTATTTGAATATTTCATATTTTTGGGTAATCACGGAAAACAACCGATGTAACTGTAAAAGTTAATAATTATTTTTGTTGAGAAATGGATATTTTATCCGTATTCGAAGATTCGAACATGTGGATTCTCACATAATGAGACAATAATTAAATATATTTAGAATAATATAACTAATAATAATAATAATAATAATAATAATCCACTAATAATAATAATAATAATAATGATTTTCATAACTTTTCTAAATAATTCTTGGATCTTATATTTTCTAATAATCATATGTATTGAGAGAGAGCTTATGAAGTAGTTTAATCATTTCTAGTTTGGAACAGGTGATTTTCCGAAGGAGAGTGGTTAGCGCAAGCCCGCATTCAACCAACATGACAGTTCTGGTTGAACAGTTGATATTTGCAATATAACTAATAATAATAATAATAATCCACTAATAATAATAATAATAATAATGATTTTCATAACTTTTCTAAATAATTCTTGGATCTTATATTTTCTAATAATCATATGTATTGAGAGAGAGCTTATGAAGTAGTTTAATCATTTCTAGTTTGGAACAGGTGATTTTCCGAAGGAGAGTGGTTAGCGCAAGCCCGCATTCAACCAACATGACAGTTCTGGTTGAACAGTTGATATTTGCAATGAGCAAAGTATATTTTTCAGATAACACAGAGAGGCATGAAACGGGAAGCAAATGATATTTGTATCAATTAGGATATTTTTGTATTTATATAAAATCATGACGTAGATACACATTCGAAAGTGAAATAAAGAGTATCATAAGTATGGTAACTTCACGGGTTGAACTGAATGGTAAAATAAAATAAACTTGTAAGTTTATAAATCTTCCAGTGTTGATAACAAGCAGAGGCTTGATTTATTGTATAAATTTTGGGAAGAAAATTTATGTGTGTGGAGTAGTTGAAATGCCATTCCCAGGTGCGCATGTTTAAGTCGCAGGAATGAGGAGGTTTTTATTGGAGCATCAATCAAATAGCAGGTTCGATGGCTCAGGTTTATAGAAGGAGTATTGGAACTACACATTGCGTCGTATGAATGACCCGAAGGTTATTTCTTAAAAACCATCAGTTCTTTTTTCAACCTTGTTCACGGATTCCATTAAGACGTTGATTTTGCTAGAACCCGGATTTGTCATGATAGTATTTTATTCTTCTTCAGAGGAAGACCTTTGCCGTTGTTGTTGGAATATTGTGTTCTTATAAAAGTAATAGAATGGGCCACTGCCAATTAAAAATAATTCTATAACCACGAATAATTTGAAGGATGTTTTCAATCCTAGTGCCATGAACTAAATGAATTTATTTTGAAGCTACAATTCTTATTTCCGCATTCTGTCGAAGAATTGCAAGTTGTGAAAGTTACTAAAATGGCCACAAATATAAATATTTTTCTTAATAATGGTTCCAAGTGGAAAGTCAAATTGTTGAATGGTCCAACAATTTATTGATCAAGTTGATGATTCAGAAATCATATATTTTGTTAGGAACTTGAAGTTCATAATCGAGTCATTTCTCGAAACGTTTAATGTCAGATGAACAATTAATTTTGTTGTGCTTCGCACAGTTCTTCGATGCTATGCTCAATGGTCAAATACTTTTCAGATGTTATTAATATGTGTACATAATTTGTGTTGATTCAGAAATAATAATATTTTTGACAATATATTTTTGAAACTGGAAAAATAAGTGAAAGTTAAAAATTCTATGAACATTTATTCTACGAGTGTTAATATTATGTAAAAATTCAACCAGTGAACTACAGTATTTCCAGTATAGACAATTACATTTGAACTGGATTTAATCACAAATAATCGATATAATTTAGGAACACAGTCTACAGGACTAATAATCAGACTTGTGTTTCCAAAGATAATTGTCCAATGTGTTGGAAAATTTCTGTACATTGTGTAAATAGGATGTGGGTCGCCACACGTGAATGATGCTGCTTTGAGCATTTTTGCAGTCAATTTTAAATTCAAAATAAAATGAGATAATTTTACATGATGTGTTATGCCCAGTTGAATCTCCTTCTATCCTTATTGTTGCATTGAGCCAAAAATCAGTAAAGCATTTTTTATGTCGTTTTTGCGATTAGCTTTAACCCATCTGGCGCCACGGGATATTTTGACTCTCGTGCTGACTGATTATTGGTAAAATGCATATGTGGCCGTGCGGACTCCGGTCTAAACGGGCACATAAAATAAGATAGAGAGAGAAATGGCTTCGAACGTGGGGATCGAGTTAGACACGGTCAATCGCATGCCGATTTAAATTGTGATAATTTTTATATAGATATTTTGGGAGTTGAGAGATGTCTGGTTTAGATGAATAAATTAGTAGGAAACCCAATTAGTGGGGAAAATTAAAAATTTAACTGGGTTAATAATTAGAATGGGTTTGATTATTTTTGATAATGGCTTAACCTTTAGGGCGTCAAGTAAATTCAGTAGTAAACGTTCGATGACTGGACATACGCATTATTAGAATCCAGGTGGAGAATATTTGAGAACTTGCATATTTTTCTTGTGATATTGTGGTAAATGTAATTCGTAAAAGAAGAGAATTTTGTTTTTCCATCACGTCGACATTAGGACAAATCTTATTTTATTCGAGTGTTCCAATTAGCTATTCATATTTCTTGTTTTAGTTATAATCTTGTGTCTGCCATCATGTATACCCCTAAGTTTTGAATAATAATTGAAAATTATGGAAGAGATGATGAGGATGATGAGGAGTTTGGAAGAGAGTTCCAAAGAAGCTGGACTGCGTGTAGCAGCTATTATGAAAGAAAATACAGAGTCTTTGGAAAAGAAACTTAAAGAAAATTCTGATTCTTTAGAAAATAAACTTATAGAAAGTTTAAATGATAAACTTAAAGAAAATTCTGATTCTTTAGAAAATAAACTTAAAGAAAATTCTGATTCTTTTGAAAATAAACTTAAAGAAAGTTTAAATGATAAACATAAAGAAAATTCTGATTCTTTAGAAAATAAACTTAAAGAAAGTTTAAATGATAAACTTAAAGAAAGTTCTGATTCTTTAAAAGATAACTTGAAAGAAAATTTAAATAGTAAATTTAATTCTATGGAAAATAAATTTAAAGAGAATTCCAAAATTTTGAAAATGTCACTTGAGGGTAAAATGATTAAATTATGCGAAAAAACACATGAGCTCGAAACTTCAATAGCCACTAACGCAAGTTTAATGGACGATAAATTTCGCGATGCCGATCTAAGATCCCAAAGCTTAGCTGATAGGATAGAACATGGTCTTAGGAAAGTTGGTGAAGACATGATCAACCTAGAAGTCAGAGTGAAGAAAGAGAGTAATGAGATGGCAATTCTAGTTGTTCAACGGTTGACAGAACAATTCAAAGAACTCGTAATGGGAGAAATAAGAGAAGGTGTGATTAATGAATTACAAACTGAAATTAAAACCACAGTTATCGGTGAAATTAAAGGCACACTCAAGCTGGAGAACCAAGAGGGAATCAAGGAAATTAGGGCATCTTTGTCATCCCATATTCAAGTAATTCCCAAAGATATCCAAGCAACTCAGAAGGACATATCAGATATGACAGGGTCGTTGAAAAGTCACGAGGCTGTTATGAACCAGATATCCACTGATGTCAAGGAGAACTGTAGGGAAACCGAAGAAATTAGAAAAATGGCAGAAGAAAACCATAAGGAACTTGAGGCTATGAAAACCCAAATCAAGGACGAGAAACAGTCTGACCATCTGTTGAAAATGTCAAGTATGAGGGGAAAAGAACAGATACAGATAAACCTAGGAGCAGCTAGAGAAACTGATAGTCAAAAACAGGATGAGGTCAGGACAGAATTTTAATCCAACCCCATAACTGTATTCAAGAATGTAGAGGATAAGCCTTCTAAATTTTCAGGGCGAGATTCTGTGACACCCGTAGAATTTTTGAGAGAAGCAGGTGATTATCTAAAAGATTCCAAAATCCCTAAGGAAAGACAGATCCGAGTGATAGGGAAATTTTTGGAAGGTCCTGCACTACTTTGGTTTAGAGCTTTTAGGTCCACTCTAACCAATTTTGAGGAGTTTTCTCCAGGGTTATTAAAAAAGTTTTGGTCCCCGGAAACCCAACAGCAAGTCAGAGCAGAATTATATTCAAAGAGATTCTCGACGTCACAAATTACTCGATACTCTACGTACTTTTCTGGACAGCTTTCTAAACTACAACATTTAGATCCGCCGATGCCAGATAATGAATTAATTACTGCATTAATACGTCAGTTTCCAGCAGACGTCCAAAGAACCTTGATCGCTGCTGACATTTATAATATGGAGCAATTTGACGAGGTATTGCAGAAACTTGATCACACGAACGCTCAATTCTTCCATCAGAAGGGAGAAAAGAATAACAACGCTGTGTACGCTGTTATGGCCGACAGTTATTCCCAAACACCTCGAGAGATTCGAGAGGGGCGAGAAGAGAAAACGCCGAGGGAAGAGCCCGATAAAAGAGGATGGAATCAGTACAGTAACAGATACAGTTACAAGCCTTATGCGAGACCGGATGGTGGATATCGATATAATACTCGATGGAGAAGGTCAAGGAAGGTACCAGGAAAGAAGGTACTATGGTAGAAACAATAACGACAATAACAGAGAGAATGTGAATACTCGTCAGTCCAATGAAGAGTTCAATAAGGAGACGAGGAAGAACTTGGAAGAAAGACACCAAGAAAACTTGCAGTTCTTGGAACAGAAGCACAATGAACCAGGTCCATCGGGAACACAACAATCCCGGGGGATTGGAAAAGAAAAAAAAAATTCGAATTCACAGTAGAAGATAGAATTTTAAACACTTTCACTTCCAGGATTATTAAATGGCAAGCAGAGGATGATGACTTAATTCAACAGAATGACGAACGGAAAGAAATGGGTACAAGAATTAAAATGCCAATCATATCATGCGAAGTATTCGGTATGCCTGTCGATACTTTAATTGATACTGGGGCTATGCTTTGTCTTGTGAGTGAGAAGCTTTATATTCTGTGGAAGCTCAAAGAGAATTTAGAGGAGATTCCAGTATCAGGAATTAAAATCCAAGTAATAATACCCAACAAAATATCTCTGTGTAAAACACAATTGTACTTATGTATTACTATTGGAGGACATGATTTCCGACATGTGTTTGTTGTAATGAAGGACATGGCTTTTGACATGATATTGGGAGCGGATTTCATTCAGAAATATCAAGCAGTGATAGACATGAAGACAGAGACGATCAGATTCAAGAATACCGAAGAGAAAAACTTCGAGGGAAAAGAAGAGTAAGACATCGAGGGAGATGCTCAATGGTCTCTGATTTTTCATGAAGCAGGAGGATGAGGATACCTTGGGAAGGTTAAGATTGTTGCATTTATCCCAGAGGAGAGACCGACGTTTTAGAAATAGTTTTCGTTTTCTACAGGGAGACATGGATCCAAAGGATGATGATTTTGTGGAAGTAAGCAACAATGGAAGCTATGAAATCGCCAATACACGAACTGGTAACATCGTGGGAATTTATAATGCAGCGAATTTGAAGATTTATTATTCAAGAATCAGATGATTTAATGTGTAGATAGGAAAAATAAAAATTTTTCAATTTTTATTTTTTACTAGGTGTTGGGTGGATGTGCCCAACTCTAGGAATGGGTATTCCAAGATTCAGACATCTAGATATCAAGGGAAAGGCTACAGCCGCTTTTGAAAGTTGAGATATTTGAATATCGCGCTCCATTGCTTCTAGAAGGAAATGGAAATTTTATGCAGCCAAGAGCATGTCAAGTGACGTAGCGAGTAGTAGCAGAGGTCGAGGCTATTTGTTGATTAAATAGTTAGCCATGGAGTAGAGACTTGAGACTTGGATCAGATTACTGGCACGGCCATATGAAAGAGAATGCACTTAGTTTCAAGTAAATCGGTCCAGGGATACTAGAGATATGAGGATTTCCAGATTTCAGCGTGATTCAGCGTGACCTTGACCGTTTTGAATAAAAGCCGGCCGGCCCAAGCAACTTCAGCTCACTTCGTAACAAGCACTTGCTCGGCAAGGTGTTGCTGCCACGCTGAGCCAAGGCACATGGTTGCCGGATCTACGCAGAAGATATTTCAAATTGTGATAGTTACAAAAGTACTGCGATACACGTGGAACATAGTAAGTTTCCGGCAGAGAGAATCACTAAGGTGATTGATATTTTTCTACGGACACTGGTGAAATACTTTATTTCTTTATGGACATATGCTAGACTTTGTCTGGAAAGTACTTTGTCACAGTCCAGTAATAATACTTTAATACTTGGATATTTTAGTCCAATGTAGTCAGTTTTATATTTGTAACTTGATAACCACTTCGATCTTTCAGTATATTGAAGGCCAGTCTATCACGGTGTTGTTCATTAGCCGACGATGGGAAACTATATGTTGCTTCGCGCATGATAGATGGTGATAAGCCATGCCCAGGGAACGATCTTCAGAACAGCCGTTGATTGGTTTAGACTGTCAGTGTTTTCTTGTACTGAAAAGATTACCGTGAGTTATGTTACAACTGACATATTTGAGAATAGATCACTTGGATCTAACCCCATTTAAGCGAACGGCTATGGCTTTAACAGAAGCCAATATTAAAATGGATCAACAGTTACTTCAAACGTCAAGAGATATTACCAATATGTCTTGTTAGACAGATTGTGGGTATATAATGGCGGCCGATACAAGGATTAGACGTGCGTGTCCGACAGGGCATGTTTCTGGAAAAATCTGGTACAGACCAGGTTCACTACGCTTCAAGACCAACGAGAAATGTAAGCCACATTTTGACTTTATATTATGCCTAGCTAATTGGAACAAACTCATTTTCTGCAGATGACCAACACATTTTTTTTCTTCGTATTTAAATCTTGCAATGATTTACGCAAGACATATTAGAGTTATTCTGAGTATTTTCAGCACTCAGAACAGTTTAGGATCGATGACCGAGCATAACGAGCATTTATTTGAATATTTCATATTTTTGGGTAATCACGGAAAACAACCGATGTAACTGTAAAAGTTAATAATTATTTTTGTTGAGAAATGGATATTTTATCCGTATTCGAAGATTCGAACATGTGGATTCTCACATAATGAGACAATAATTAAATATATTTAGAATAATATAACTAATAATAATAATAATAATAATAATAATCCACTAATAATAATAATAATAATAATGATTTTCATAACTTTTCTAAATAATTCTTGGATCTTATATTTTCTAATAATCATATGTATTGAGAGAGAGCTTATGAAGTAGTTTAATCATTTCTAGTTTGGAACAGGTGATTTTCCGAAGGAGAGTGGTTAGCGCAAGCCCGCATTCAACCAACATGACAGATCTGGTTGAACAGTTGATATTTGCAATGAGCAAAGTATATTTTTCAGATAACACGGAGAGGCATGAAACGGGAAGCAAATGATATTTGTATCAATTAGGATATTTTTGTATTTATATAAAATCATGACGTAGATACACATTCGAAAGTGAAATAAAGAGTATCATAAGTATGGTAACTTCACGGGTTGAACTGAATGGTAAAATAAAATAAACTTGTAAGTTTATAAATCTTCCAGTGTTGATAACAAGCAGAGGCTTGATTTATTGTATAAATTTTGGGAAGAAAATTTATGTGTGTGGAGAAGTTGAAATGCCATTCCCAGGTGAGCATGTTTAAGTCGCAGGAATGAGGAGGTTTTTATTGGAGCATCAATCAAATAGCAGGTTCGATGGCTCAGGTTTATAGAAGGAGTATTGGAACTACACATTGCGTCGTATGAATGACCCGAAGGTTATTTCTTAAAAACCATCAGTTCTTTTTTCAACCTTGTTCACGGATTGCATTAAGACGTTGATTTTGCTAGAACCCGGATTTGTCATGATAGTATTTTATTCTTCTTCAGAGGAAGACCTTTGCCGTTGTTGTTGGAATATTGTGTTCTTATAAAAGTAATAGAATGGGCCACTGCCAATTAAAAATAATTCTATAACCACGAATAATTTGAAGGATGTTTTCAATCCTAGTGCCATGAACTAAATGAATTTATTTTGAAGCTACAATTCTTATTTCCGCATTCTGTCGAAGAATTGCAAGTTGTGAAAGTTACTAAAATGGCCACAAATATAAATATTTTTCTTAATAATGGTTCCAAGTGGAAAGTCAAATTGTTGAATGGTCCAACAATTTATTGATCAAGTTGATGATTCAGAAATCATATATTTTGTTAGGAACTTGAAGTTCATAATCGAGTCATTTCTCGAAACGTTTAATGTCAGATGAACAATTAATTTTGTTGTGCTTCGCACAGTTCTTCGATGCTATGCTCAATGGTCAAATACTTTTCAGATGTTATTAATATGTGTACATAATTTGTGTTGATTCAGAAATAATAATATTTTTGACAATATATTTTTGAAACTGGAAAAATAAGTGAAAGTTAAAAATTCTATGAACATTTATTCTACGAGTGTTAATATTATGTAAAAATTCAACCAGTGAACTACAGTATTTCCAGTATAGACAATTAAATTTGAACTGGATTTAATCACAAATAATCGATATAATTTTGGAACACAGTCTACAGGACTAATAATCAGACTTGTGTTTCCAAAGATAATTGTCCAATGTGTTGGAAAATTTCTGTACATTGTGTAAATAGGATGTGGGTCGCCACACGTGAATGATGCTGCTTTGAGCATTTTTGCAGTCAATTTTAAATTCAAAATAAAATGAGATAATTTTACATGATGTGTTATGCCCAGTTGAATCTCCTTCTATCCTTATTGTTGCATTGAGCCAAAAATCAGTAAAGCATTTTTTTCATTTGATGTCGTTTTTGCGATTAGCTTTAACCCATCTGGCGCCCCGGGATATTTTGACTCTCGTGCTGACTGATTCTTGGTAAAATGCATATGTGGCCGTGCGGACTCCGGTCTAAACGGGCACAGTACGGCCAAATTATTTCCATCTCATATGTTAGAATAGGCATGACTTTTGCTCTAAATAGTGCCATCGCCGTCTCTAGGCTGAGTGATCTAATATAGTTGATTTCGTGCATCGCCCGTATTGCCAGTGTTGTTTTTTCTATTACATGCTTTGTAAAGCATTTGGCACTTGTTTGCAGAGTGATCCCAAGGTACTTGAAGTCGTTTACTATGGCTACTTTCTGCTTCTTTATGAAGATTTCTGTCATTGCTGGGATCTTTCCTCCTTGCCTAAATACCATAATTTTTGTTTGTGATGTATTAATTTCGAATGTGTGTTTGTAGCACCATTCCTCCATTTCTTTTATCACGTTTTGTAGTTTTGTGATGTCCTTTGATCCGATCACTATATCATCGGCGTAGGCGTACGATACTACGTCATCCTTATGGGTTATTCTCATTATTTCTTCTGCTGCCAGGATGAAAAGTAACGGGCTCATTGGGTCACCCTATCAGATCAGTTATGCGTATACCATTATCCACACAGAGGAGGAACCAACAGAAGAGCTGTAGACATATTTTTTGATACCGAGAAGTTTGGTAAGTCAGAGCATATCCCCTAATTTAAAGAGTTGCTTAGTCACACACTGCCACAGTAATACCATGCAGATGTAACACAGCAGGACCACTATTCAGAATGCTTGCAAGGAAACGCTGGGATATGAGACCAGGCAACATCAAGACTAGTTTGATGAGAAAATTGAAGCATTAATCTCAGAAAAGAGAAAAGCCTTCCAAACTTGGAGAAAAGATATGATCTCCCGTGCTAAGAAAGAAGCAATTTGTCTTTCGAAGGCAATTGTCCAAAGAGGAACTCGTGCGCTCGAAAATGCATGGTGGACATCCAAATCTAAAGAGCTGCTGTATCTAGCAGACAATGATTCGAGACAGTTCTTCCAAGCCACAGAAGCAATTTATGGCCCCTCCACTTTTGGTAGAAATCCACTTTGGTCCAGTGACAAGAGTATACTTCTAAAAGATCAATACTCCATCATGAATAGGTGGAAGGAGCATTTTGAAAACCTCTTGAACCAGGTCTCAGTTATTGATGAGCAGGTTTATTAGAACAAGTAGGAGTGCACGCAGCACGACCTGCATTCGATGACAAGGTGCGGCAAGATAGCGGCGAGCAAAAGGGGTAATAATCTCAAACAACAACTTCGTTGGCAGCAAGGTCTCATGCCTTGCATTTCGGGCCTTTGGCCCGATTGTGAGGTAATGTAGGAAAATTATAAAATGTTATTCTAGGCAATGCTGACACCATCACGTGGTTATGAAAGCCGGACGTCCTCGGAATTGGAAAATATCTTACAGCTGTAAATACATTATTTAACTTATTGAAAAGTTGAAAACGGGTTATTATAGATAATTTTCCGTAGAATTCAATGAGACGATCAGTTGAAATTTTTACGAATTATTATATACATTTGGGCCCCATTTTTTCAAAAACCAAAAGCATTGAATAACATTAAAACGGTGAGAGATATCAAAATATGATAAGGGGTAAAAAAGTTGCTAATCACTGAGATCTTACTCCTGTACATTTAAGTTGTTTCGATACGACCAACCGTTTCCGGGATATATCGATTCAAAAAAAAGGATGATAATCAGAGCCCCAAAAAAGGTCCGACCCTGCACCGATTTTAACGCCCGATAATAGGGTTATTCACAGGCCTTAACTATTTCCCCGTACCAAATTTCAGCTCGATATCTTGAAAATTGCGACCTGTACTTTGATAAACGCAAAAACGTCACGCACATACGTACATCTTCAGGGGCCCAAAATTAAAACGGTGAGAGATATCTAAAAATCGTTATGGGTAAAGAAATTTCATGCCGCGGAGATCTTACACCTGTGTATTTAACTTTTTTCGATACGACCAACCGTTTCCGGGATATATCGATTCCAAAAAAGAAGAAATTCCGGGCCCCAGAAAGAGGTCCGGCCCTACACCGATTTTAACGTCCAACCAAGTGGTTCCTCACAGGCCGCATCCCTTTCTCCGTACCAAATTTCAGGTCGATATCTCAAAAATTGCGACCTGTACTTTGCTAAACGCAAAGACGTCACGCACATACGTACATTTTCAGGGCCTCCAAAAAAGAAAACGGTGAGAGATATCAAAAAATCGTTACTGGTAAAAACGTTGCATACCGCGGAGATCTTACAACTGTGTATTCAACTTTTTTCTATACGACCAACCGTTTCCGAGATATATTGATTCCAAGAAAAGGATGAAATTCAGGGCCTCAATAAAAGGTCGGGCCCGGCAACGATTTTAACGCCCAACAATAGGGTTCAACACAAGCCCCAACTCTTTCACCGTACCAATTTTCAGCTCAATACCTTGAAAATTGCGACCTGTACTTTGCTAAAAACAAAAACGTCACGCACGTACGTACACATTCAGGGCCCCACAAAAAGAAAACGGTGTGAGATATCCAAAAAAATCGTTCTGAGTAAAAAGGTGCATATCGTGGAGATCTTACACCTGTACATTTAACGTTTTTCAATACGACCAACCGTTTTCGAGACATATCGATTCGAAAAAAGGATGAAATTAAGGGCCCCAAAAAGAGGGCCGGCCCTGCACCAATTTTAACGACCATCAATGGGTTTCCTCACAGGCCCTAGACCTTTCACCGTAGCAAATTTAAGTTCGATATCTTTAAACTTGCTACCTGTACTTTGCTAAACGGAAATACGTCACGCACATACCTTCATGTTCAGGGCCCCAAAAACCGAAAATGGTGAGAGATATCAAAAAATCGTCTTGAATAAAAACGATGTATACCGCGGAGATCTTAAACCTGTACATTTAATGTTTTCTATACGATCAACCGTTTCCGAGATATATAGATTCAAAAGAAAGGACGACATTCAGGGCCCCAAAATAGGACCAGCCCTGCACCGATTTTAACGCCCAAAAATAGCGTTACTCACAGGCCCTACCTCTTTCCCCGTACCCTATTTCAGCTTGATGTCTTGAAAATTGTGACCTGTACTTTGCTAAACGCAGAAATGTCGTGGACAATGGACATTTTCAGGGCCCCAAAAAAGAAAACGGTGAGAGATATCAAAAAATCGTTTGGAATAAAAAGTTGCATACCGCGGAGATCTTACACCTGTACATTTAACGTTTTTCTATACGTCCAACCGTTTCCAAGATTTAACGATTCCAAAAAAAAAAGTGTGAAATTCAGGGCCCCCAAAAAAGATCCGACCCTGCACCGTTTTTAACGCCCGACAATAGGTTTCCTCACAGGGTCTAACTCTTTCACCGCACCAAATTTCAGTTCGATATCTTGAAAATTGCGACCTGTACTGCGCTAAACACAAATATGCCACGCACAATGGACATCTTCAGGGCCCCAAAAATGGAAAACGGTGAGAGATATCAATAAATCGTTTTGAGTAAAAAAGTTGCATACCGTGGAGATCTTACACCTGTACATTTAACGTTTTTCGATACGACCAGCCGTTTTCGAGATATATCGATTCAAAAAAAATTGGATGAAATTCAGGGCCCCAAAAAAAGGTCCGGCCCTGCACCGATTTTAACGCCCAACAATAGGGTTCGTCACAGGCTCCATCTCTCACCGTACCAAATTTCAGCTCGATATCTTGAAAATTGCGACCTGTACTTTGCTAAACGCAAAAACGTCACGTACATACGTACATACATACAGACAGAATTTTTAATCCTACCACGGCTATATGAAAGCCTATAGGTTCTAGATCCGGCTTTCATAACAAGCACCCATCAAGGAAGAACTCGGTACCCTGCCAACACTAGATGAGTTTCAGTGTGCTGTTAATCAAGCAATGCGACACTGGATGTGATAGAATACCAGCTGAAGCTCTCAAAGAAGGAGGTGAGGAACTCATAAGCCACATATAATTATGATTTTTTCATTAAACTTTTGGAGAACGGAAAAAATGCCTCCTGATTTCAGAGTTAGTCTGATAGTTCCCATATTTAAGAAAGGTGATTGTGCAGACTGCAACAACTATCGTGGTATATCATTGTTATCATTGGAAAGCTTAATGCTCGTATTTTGGCGAATCGTATTATATCCCTGGTGGAGAAAATACTCCCAGAGAGCCAATGTGGTTTCAGGCCTTCTAGAGGAACCGCAGATATGATATTCACTGTTCGTTAGCTTCAGGAGAAATTTAGAGAGCAAAATAGACCTCTTTATATTGCCTTTATAGACCTCATTATGGCATTTGACTCGGTAAACCGTGAAGCCTTGTGGAAGATTTTAGCATTGTATGGTTTTCCACTAAAATGCATTACCATCTTAAGACTACTCCGGTGATATGAAGGCAAATATCATTAGTAACGACTATATTGGAGAACCATTTCATATAAATACCGGCGTTAAACAAGGCTGTGTGATTGCCCCTACATTGTTTTCTCTGTACGTTGCCACTGCCAAGGTCACAGTAGTACAGTCCCGTTCAACATTGTGACTCGCGTACACGATTAAATATTGGATCATTATTTCTACACGTTTTGTATTGCGATACGTTTTACAAGAGATACGTTTTACCGATGAGGATGCAATAGAGCCCGGAGTGTACAGAAGATTCAAGGGGAAACCTGGTGAAAGAGTTATCAAGACACTCCCACAATATGGCACTGACTTTGCGGTACACCACAAGATGGTAGACCATATTTTAGAATTCACTTCAACTAACGGAAGGACCTCCGCGTTATCTTTCTGGCCATGCAATAGAGCACACACAATTGTACATTTTCACGCAGCCACAGATAACGCCAACCGGAAAAACCTGGAATACGTAGAGCAATGCTGGGCCACTGGGTATGGTCCCTCCCCACCATTCCATCATACTCATTGATTGATTGATTGATTTCCACGGCTACATTTAGAGCCGAAGAGATGCTATACAGTAGTGCCCTACATACAATAAGATTAGGACTTATAAAAATAAAACTTTTCACTAAAATTCACAATATAAATAATAGTAAGAAAAAGACAGTCTTCTTCTTAAGTATTCAATCCATGGATTGGTCTGCGACAGTTCTCCAGTCGGCTCTATTTATAGCTTTCCTCTTCATCTCTTCATAGCTTCTGCATCCTACATCAGACATGATTTGCTGTACATATTGTAGGCGTGGTCTTCCTCGACATCTTTTGCCTTCAACCTTTACCTCCAATACCGTTTTCAGCAGACTATCGTGTATCAAAAGATGTCCTATCAGTCTAGTCCTCCTCCTCTTTATGCTTTTCCATTAGGTATAATTTTCCCCCACCTTTTTAAATACTTCAGCATTCATTATTTTTTCTGTCCAGCTAATTTTTAGCATTATTCTATAACACCATTTTTCAAAAGAATTTAACCTCCTTTTTTCTTCTTTTCCAATTGTCCACGTTTCGCAACCATAAAGGGCAATACTCCAAACATACGCTGTTAATAATCTTTTTCTGGTTTTAAGATTAATCGAATTTGTAGCAAATAAACGTTTCTTTTTGTGAAATGCTAATTTTGCTTGTAAAATTCTACATTTGATTTCTTTCTTGCTTCTTCCATCTTTGGTAATTTTGCTTACGAGATATTTAAATTCTTGAACATTTTGTAGTGTTTTGTTGCCCAGCACTATTTTCATACTTGAGTCTGCTTTTTTATCGCAGACCATAACTTCGTCTTTGACATATTTATTTTCATCTTGTATTCATTACCCATGATTTCCTCCATTTATACTTATTTGTTTGAAATGTTGTTCACTATCTGCAACTATGGCAATGTCATCTGCTGATCTAATCATATTCATCTGTTCACCTTGTATCCTTATTCCTAAATTCAAATCCTCTCGAACCTTATTCAATGCATCCTGGATGTAGGCATTAAAAAGCATGGGAGACAAAGCACAGCCTTGTCTAACTCCTTTCCCTAATTTTGCTGCCTCTTGTTCATTTCCAATTTTAATTACTGCAATTTCATTTTTGTACAAATTCCAGATTATTCTTCCATTTCTATATGGGACTCCTATGTTTTTAAGAATTTCAAACATTTTTATCCAATGTACTTTATCAAAAGCCTTTCCAATATCCACAAAGCATAAATAAGTTCTTTGGTCTTTTTCCAATCTTTTTTCAGGTATAAGTCTCAATGCCAATATAGCTTCTCTAGTACCCTTACCTTTAACAAACCCAAATTGGTGTTCAGTCAGAAATTCTTCAATTTGCTTTTCAATTCGTCCTAATATTATGTTGGTGATAATTTTTGATGCATGTACGACTAAGCTGATGGTGCGATATTGTTCACAATGTTTTGCTGCCATTTTCTTTGGTAGAGGGATCATTATACTTTTTTGAAAGTCAGCTGGCATTTTTCCGTCCATGTAGATGTTTTGTATAAGTTGGAGCAATCTCTCCTTCATACGAGGTCCGCTTTTCTTGAGGAGTTCAGCTTTGAGATTGTCAATGCCTGGCGCCTTATTATCCTTCAGTCTTCGTAGAGCTAATTCAAATTCCTCTCTCAGTACTTGGAAGCCTAAATTATCTTCTGTTACTTCAACTTATTCCTCAAAAACTTCATTTTCCTGTATATTGACACCTTCGTATAGGGTTTCAATGAAATCTTTCCACCTTTCTGCAATATCGCTATGATCATCAATAATTATTCCCTCTGCATTACTTATGGCATTACTCTTGTTCCATCTCTTACCAAAGAAAATCTTTACCATCTGCAGAATCTACATGTCCTTCAGTAGTTTTTTCTTCTATAATTGTGCATATATCGTCGTAATAATTTTCTCTCGCTATTCTTGCTTTTCTGTTTATAGCATTTCGCAATCTTCTATATTCTTCTTTGTCTTCCAATCTTGTTGATCTCTTGAGTAACCGTCTTTTATCTATCATATCGAGAATTTCTTTAGAGATCCATTCCTTTCTAGGAGGTATTTCTGTTCTCCCCAAAATTTCATCAGCTGCCTCCGTCAGTTCTTTTTAATTGGAGTCCATGAATCTTCTATTTCTGTTTTAGTTATCTCATCAGTTTTCTGCTGGTATTCTTCAGCTATATTCTCATCTTTCAATTTACTTATTAGCCAAGATTTGTTATTTCTTTTCTGTATTCTTTTAAATTTCAACCTGCTCTTCATCATAACGAGATTATGATCTTTTTCCATATCAGCACCCGGATAGCTTCTGCTATCTTTGACTTGATTCATAAATCTGTTCTTAACTATTATATAATAAATTTGATATCTATTTGATGCCTGGTGCTTTCCAAGTTTATGATGTTTAAACCATGTATTGGTGATTAAAAGTTCATTTTTAGCACAACATTCTAATAGTCTTTCACCTCTTCCATTCCTCGACCCCAATCCATATTTTCCTACTATGTTATCTTCCGCTCCTTCTCCGACTACAGCATTCATGTCACCTAGTATAAGGTTTTCCTCACCCTTTATTCTACTAATAGCTTTTTCTATTTCTTCATACATGTGATCTATTTCCTGGTCGTCAAGACCAGTTGTAGGCATGTAAACTTGTTGTACTATTGTGCCCCTTGGTTCTGTTTCTAGCCTAACCGCTAATAATATTTCACTGAATTGGACATATCCTTTCACTCTTATGCCCATTTCTTTATTTAGGACTATTCCTACGCCTGCTTGACCTGGTTTGTCAGATGATGTTCCCGAATAAATTGTTCTGATATCGCCACTCCAAAAGTTTCCTGCGTCTGGCCACCTCACCTCTGATACTCCTAAAATGTCAGTCTTCATTCTTTTCATCTCTTGTTTCAAATCTTCCAATTTTCCACATTTCACCATCGATTGCACATTCCATGTTGCTATTCTTTTCTCTCTTCCACGATATTTACCACGTTTTATCTCTTCAGTTGTCCTCGCCCGGAGAACCAAATGGAGGAGTATTCCGGAATAATTTACTAAAGAGCCTTCCACCACACTGCCGATTATTGGGAAATCTTAATCGATCATTAATGGAGTAATTTCCCGTTGCTTTCTCCATTCTATGCCGTTGATCAGCACTTTAGTGGTCCATCCGCCTTCAGGGGTAGTTTCCTACCTCTAGGGCAAGAGAGTGCCCTGTTTCATTACTCGCTCATCCGCCCTCCCAGGAGGCCGTCGGTTATCTCCTTATCCCGGGAGACACTCGGTCCCTGTATTCGTCAGCCGCTTGAATCTGACAAATGTATAATCAAACGTTGCTCCCTCTCTACCGCGGGGAGGTGAATATCAGTAATAATACAACAACAATAATAATAATAATAATAATAATAATAATAATAATAATAAAGGAAAAATTATGTACAAAAGGGTGCATAAAGACACAGTATCAGCCAGAAAAACAATCACCATATACAAGAAAATATATTAAGGTTGTCAGCTATTGTCCTGATGTTAAAATAATTGAACTAAAAATATTAGGCGGCTTCGGTGGCGTAGTCGATAGCATGCTGAGCTTCTATGCCCAAGATAGCGGGTTCAAACCCGGCCCAAGCCGTCGGATTTTTTAAGAGCGTTAAAAATCCCTCAGTATGCCTTCCTTCGGAGAGGAAGTAAAGCCAGCGGTCCCATGTCATAGATTTATGGCATGTTAAAGAACCTTCCACTAATTACACCTGTGTGAAGCTAAAATGGATAGGTTAAGAATGTAAACGACGCTCTTAGGTTTCTACGTTCGTTGCCAAAGGCCGAATGCGGTGGCGTCTAGTAGCTAAGTTCTGAACTAGGCCTAGTAGTCGTTGACGGTGGCGCTTAGCGGCAAAAGTAGGAACTATTTGAAAAATTCTAAGTTGCAGTCTGTACTTAAATTAAAAAAAACCGATACACACACTAATACAGCCATCACAATTAACACCGATTAACAGACAGATTCTACACACACCCAAAGTACACGGAGCTACATGACCGCGTTGTCACAGACCCTAAACTGAGGAACCAACCAATCGACCGAACTTAAAATAGTTTCTTAACATAATGCAGTAATCTTATGTGAGAGGTATACTGCTCCAAGTAGAAGGATGAAAGACATCTTTTGAGAGCTGCAGTGCTTGCAATGTTGACGAAGTTATATAAATCGAAGGTGTTGAAGAGGCGTGAGGCGGTGCAAACAAAATATTTATTGAACTTCATGGTGCGGTGTATAGGGATCTGGAGTCTCAATAATGAGTATATATTTTCTCGATTATAAACAGAATGCATTGGTGTAAAGGCATTGTCGATATATAAAGGGGTATTGGTATGTAATATTTTATGTGACAGAATGGCAACTGATAGCTGCCTGTGCTCGTGGAGTTTCAGCCATTTCAGCTGCACTCATGGGAGACTTCAACGCACAAGTCGGGAAGGAGTGGAAGTACCGAAAGTTATTAGGCCATTATCCAGTCCATAAGAGAACAAATAGAAATGGATAACGTCTTTTTATTGAACTCTGTGACAAGTACAACCTGGTCCAAAAATCAACAGCCTTCAAACGTCTAGCTAGAAAGGCCAAAACCTGGAAGAGTCCAATACCTATGCTTGGTGAATTCCAGTTAGATCATGTTGCTATAGCACGACAACATCATATGGACATACAGAACGTAAAGTTATTACGAGGTGGCAACATAGACCTTTCACTTGTCAAGTTTAATTTACAACCCGTTAGGAAACAACCAAATCTTCAAAGTAGTCATAAGATACCCAGGTTCAACACTCTGCGACTGCGCGATGAGGATTGTGACTTTCAGACCACCCATAGGAAGAATACAGAGGAAGAAGGATGGCCTGTCTTACAAAAGGCCTTCTTGGAGGCCGCCCAGGAAACTATCCCTGCCTCATCAACCAAAGGCAAACACCCATGGTGGGATACCAATTGTGATGAAGTTATAGAAGAAAGGAATAAAACCTGGACTAGGTGGAACCAACAAAAAATGAGCTATTTAAGAAGCCTTCCTCGTGCAAAGGAAAGCTACAGCTAACACCATCCGCAGCGCCAAGAGGAATTTCCTCAGGAGTCTAATGCAACAGGCTGAAATTAATATTCAGAGAAACAACTCAAGAAGCAAACGACCCAGTATACAGCTCCTACCCTCATCCTCCGCGGTCCGGATGAAAAACTTCAACTAAACCATAAAGACTGCACTAAAACTCTTCCAAATTACTTCCAGAAGGTACTAATCACAGAGGAACCTTATGAAAAGCTTATTTTCCATAAGCCTCTACACAGGAACCCTGATTCTCAACCGTCTACAAGAGAAGATATAATGAACATAATTTCGAATGGTCTCAAGAACAACAAGGATCTAGGCGAAGGCGGCATAGTATCCGAGATGTGGAAACATGCAGATGACCAGTCCTTACAGAACATCTATCAAATCAAGGACATAAGGACACCAAGTCTCTATCCGAAGGTTGGACGTCTGCTGTGATTTATCCCCTCCACAAGAAGGGAACTAAGACAGATCTCAACAATTATAGGGGTATTTCCTTGTTACCAATTACCTACAAGATCCTCTCTGTGGCCTTGCTCAATAGAGTCAGTGCACAGCTCGACTCACAATTAGGTGATTACCAGGCTGGTTTCCGTATGACTAGATCATGCCCAGAACAGATATACAATCTTAAGACAGTTCTCACCTACACGAACCGAGGTGGCCATCCCTGGGTGGTGCTCCCAGTAGATTTTCAGAAAGCTTATGCCTCTGTGGACAGAGATACCTTTTTCTCCATACTTAGGGAATTTGATCTGGATGGGAATATCCTACGATTGGTCTAAGCCACTCTGAGAAACACGGCATCCATGGTCAGGCTCAGAGGTGAACTATCCGAAAGTTTTCCAATCAGGACAGGAGTTAGACAGGGTAATGATCTCTCCTGTATCATCTTCAACTGTGTACTGGAAAATACCATGAGGGAATGGCGAACGATGCTGAACTGAAGCTTGGTTACAAGAGAGACAACCTCTTCGTCTCTTGCCTAACCTTTGCTGATGACCTCATTCTACTGGAAAATAATATAGAGGTGGCTACCTACAATTTCAGTCTTCAGAGTCTTCAGAGTCTTCAGTCTTTCGACTGGTTTGATGCAGCCCTTCATGCCTCCCTGTCCTGAGCTAATCATTTCATATCTACATAGCTACCACACCCTACATCTGAGGCAACCTGTTTAGCATATTCTAACCTTGGTCTACCCCTAAAGTTTTTGTCCTCGACCCTTCCTTCCATAACTAAGCTTGCTATTCCTGGGTGTCTTGGTATTAATTTGTCCTACCAACCTATCTCTTCTCTTCATTAGAAGTCACCAGAAACATCTCTCCTCCCCCACTCGTCTTAATACCTCTTCATTTGTTACCTTATCTACCCAAATGACGTTCATCATTCTCCTGTAACACCACATTTCAAATGCTTCAATTCTCCTCTTTTCAGCTGCTCCAACAGTCCAAATTTCACTTCCATAGAATGCCACGCTCCAGAAAAAGCTTTCAAAAATGATTTCCTAATACCTAAATCTATATTCGATGTCAACAGATGCCTTTTCTGTAGAAATGCTTTCCTTACCTGAACTATTCTCTTTACTTCGTCCATCACTGGTTATTTTGATTCCTAAGTAACAGAAGTCTCCTACTTCCTTTAGCTTTCCACCTGTCAATTTGATCTCCATTGAGGTTTCTGATTTATTTCGGCTGCATTCCAATACTTTTGTTTTAAATTTATTGATTTTCATCATGAATTCTTTCCTCAAGACAGAGTCCATACCATTCAAAAACTCATTCAAATCCTCTGGTGTGTCGTCCAAGATGACGATGTCATCAGCTTATAACTTACAGAGTCTTTATAGTGTAGCGGTTAAGACTGGTTTGAAGATCAACATCCAGAAGACTGAATTTATGGCCAATATCAAAGAAACCCCTTCTAATATACCTCTGACAGACACTACCATATGAAAGGTAAGTAAGTTAAGTACTTTGGAGAATGGATTTTTGCGGATGCCAGATGTACCAAGATTGAAAGGGCTTATCATTCCTGTCGTAGTATTGTACCCTAGGGCATTAGGCTGACTGGTGTTGAACCTGGGACACTGGGAAAGTGAGAACGGAATAGAGATGCCAGCGAGGAATGAACCCAGGGTCTCTGAGGGAGTTTATTCAAGAGAAACCCCTAGAGAGGACACATTAAACCACTGATGTGATTTAAATGAATTCTGGCATTATTTGTTAATGTAATGCAGAAAAGATGGAAAGAATACGGCAATATTTGGCTGTAAAATGCATACAGTTCTGAAGTTAGCACTAAGAGTTGGATCTCTTGACATTTTACATATGAGTTTAGAAACTGGGCGTGTTTTCAAGCCACAACCTCAGTCACTCGGATCTATTTACGCCGTCTAGAAGAGGGTGAGAGGTGCAGATGTGTTCTAGTAAACCCCCTTACCACAAGAGAGGAGACCAGTGGAGTGAGGAACTGCAAGGATAAATTAATGATTACTCGCGATTGGAGTATGCCAGAGACATAAGGATTGCACCTGCGTGAATGAATTGCAAGGAGGCTATTTATCAAGCCACCAGACATCGAAATTGAGGCAGATTAAAGGTATTGCGGAGGGACACAGCAGAAATGAGACCAGCGCAGAAATACTACCGGGTCATAGGGGAATCACCACCCACGCCTCGTCGGTACGCACTGGGGGAGGCAATTAATTATAATTAATTGACCGAACGATTCACATGCACGCGGGCAGATATGGAAACAGTGATGCAGGACGCATCTGAAAAACATCATTTCAAGAGAGGAAAAGCATGTAAAGGAAAGATGAAACTCCAAGGAATTTACGGACCTACTTTTCTGGTGAAACCAGCTATAAGGTCACTGGAGCAGGCAGTCGAGGACAGTTGAAACAAGTCGCTGGGCAGAGACCACGCTGGTCTGGTCAAGGAGAAGGGACGCGCGCCAACACTTTAACATTTTAGTGTTAATCAATATATTCGCCGTGCAATGTAATGCACAACTTAAGAACAATTAATATTGGACAGTTGAAACAAGTCACTGGGCAGAGACCACGCGGTCTGGTCCAGGAAAAGGGACGCGCGAACAAAAGACTTTAACAATTTTAGTGTTAATCAGTATATTAGCCGTGCCGTATAAGTATGTACGAGTTAGAAAAGCATCATAATAGGTCAATCGAACCTCATATCGAAGAGATAATGCATTGTTATATAAATGTACGAGGGACTGTACAAGACTTTGTTAAAAGTGTACCGTTAAGGAAGACTGTAAGTGCAGTCAGAGGACAATGAGAGTGGTAATTGTACAAGTACAATGTACGATGGACAAGCGCAGTATAGAATATATCTGTTAGACTTGGATACAGTATTTAGAATTGCGCAGGTATAAACATTTTGTTAATACGGGTAAGGTATTTTCACATAAGTACCACTTTGATTAACGTTCTGTACGATATGGAAGCATATCTATGCTAGTATCTGGAACATACCACTGGATAGGAGTTGACGAACATTGGGAATCACGAGGGATTTTCAAGGAACAGGAAGCCACTAGGGAACTTCAGGTAGTGTCACGAGCCTCTCAAACTGGATGCAGGGTTTTTCTTGGAGGAAAGATCTACAAAACCTGTGTTTCTGAGATTCTGCAAGAAGTGTCAACCAGTGAGAAAATGTATATAGTTATCGTGTGTTTTTAAGTGATTTGTTATTTAAATATTTGTATTCTACAAGTGTAGTGGTCAATATAATGTAATTTATGGAAAAAGGAAGCGATAGCTTCAGCATGGAAAAGCAAAATGCAGTGTATTTCTCAATGGAAAAATTATATAAAGTGTGTGTAAAAAGTGTAAGGATGCCTTGATAAAATGCAACTATGGCAGGCACCAATGGAGTACGTGTTTGGGCGGTGACGCCAGCATAATATGTAAGTACAAGAAAAACCATGATTTTATTGTAAACATGTAGCCCACTGTATGTCGGTATATCAAAAGTTATAAAATATGCCAATGAAAATTGAATTTGGAAGGTAGAACCTTCATCTATTAATTTTGTGTTGATTTTTGTCAAGTTAAGATGTTCGTTTTACATCGAGTTATGTGTAAATCTGTTACAAGTAACGTAGAAATGGCATTTTAGTTAATAAGCTTTATAAATGTAATGAACACGGATGTTCAGTTATTGATGATATAACTATGGCTACGTTGTGCCGAGATTGGGGAAGACATGTCAGTAATAATAATAATAAATAAACATCAGGGAAATTGTAAACAAATATATGTTGATTTGAATAACTGTATATCTAAGCAGTAGATTATTGAAAGAATGGATCGCTCAGAGAAAATTAATATCAGAGAATCATATGATAATGGACAGAATTATGCAAAGGAGGTCGGAAATGGAAATGTTTGAAAGATAATTGAATTGCAGCTTGATAAATAAGCATTATAAGATTAATTGGTAGAGATTATCTTATTAATTAAGGACAGGATCAGCTTCACATGAGTCAGGAATGTCAGGTAGCTTAATCGAAGTGTGGAATCTCGTATAGCCAAGGGGTGTACGGAGATATAAACTGCAATCGAGCGTAAATAGTGGGATCCCTAGCTCTGATTATTGCTAATAAAGCGTTCTGGGTTCGAATCCAGTGGCGTATGAGAGGAAAACGAGGACACCTCGCCATAACGCCTGATATCGACCGAGAACTGGCTAATTATGTGAATTAATTCATCTCTTTGGGAGTGAATTTGACGGTAGGAAGTTGTGCCCTGACCGTGGTCTTTAACAAAAGCGCCGACTGTTCCCAAAACCGACTTTGTGCATAGTGAATCTCGTTTCCTTGGCCTGAATTAAGTGTGCCTGTTGCGGCCACCCTTTAAATCCTAAATGATAGGAGTACATGTTTAAACAATTCCATATTCCGTATTGCATTCTGTAAGATTTAGGTCAGTAATATTTGGTGGGTCGTTATCACGCCACATTGTGTATGTCTGGGAGCAGCAGACAATTGCTTGGAGCGGAGCAAGGGGCAGCGACCATGTTGGTTGACCGCCCGCGGCGAGGGTCCATTGTACTAAGTGAAGGGACAGGAGAGAACTCACCCTTGTATTCTTGGAGTAGGATGTATGAATTAGAAGAAGAGAGACATATGGTGGGATTTCTACATCACTGACGCAATGACCTGCAATGATTGGAAACGGGGAGGCTACGAACTAAGACATACTGTTACACGCTTTGCCATACATGGCTTTCACCATAAGCTGTGCAAGTTAAAGAAGTTTCACCAGCCAGACGCAGACTGTGTATGTGAACGTTGCGGCAAATGTTGCGAAAGATATCATGCGATGTACTGTACATATAGACTTGAATCTCTGACGTCCTTCTGTTTTAATGAATAGTTTATTCCTATGTATGTTTCATTTTGTCTGTATCATTCCTTTGGCTATTAGCTGCAATAAATATTTTATTAGAAGTATATGAAACCCTGATTGTTAGAAAATGTTGATTGTAGTAATGAATATATAATATATGTGCAATAAGACACACTGCTAATTAAGAATCGTTCTGATATCTTAATATTTGGCCAAGTTATAAGATGGTAAATGTTACATTTTTATACTGATAACGACACGTAATTCCGAGAATGGATACTACATCAATTACGTTACGCCCTCTTGACGGGTAGCATAAAGTCCCACTCGACACAGCGATAGCAGAATAAATATATGGAAGAAAACTCATTACGGCATACAGTGGAGGTACAATTAATAGATTGGTTAATGCAGGGTAGATTCAAGTATTTTGGCGGGGAGAAAAGGACAAGGGATCATCTTATGCACATTGTATAGTTGAAAGTGTTCACTAAGATTAACGAAAGATTGTAGGATTGACATTGTTTGTGTAAAGTTTACCAGTGCATTAGCGCATATGGAAATGATTTTTATGGTAATTTCAAGGTAAAGTAAAATCATATATATTATTTCAGTAGTATGCATCCCTCCTGCGGCGCTCACAAGCGACCGATCGTGACAAATTAGCATTAAAATGAAAGAGAATAGACATTAGCAGTGACTTATTGCACTATAATTTCATAAATATCTACAATTTCTTTAAAAACGACATTAAAAAAATTGTTCGAAATGTGCGATATGCACACACCGTTGATGTAGGAAAATACGCTCCATAATTGCTGTCCACGGGCCGCTGTGACGCCTGTTTCATGTCATATTAACATTCTGAGGTCTTTCCTTTATCCTGAAATGTAAATAGTGTTCTATATAGTCATTTGGTTGAAATAAAAACATAACAACCTTTCTCCGTAAGTCTCTTATTATAAACCTATTGGGGAAAGTGTGGCTTATGAACATGCGAGATTTCTCGCACGGGTCCGCTAATCAACAATTATTTGGATTTGTGTGAGGGTAAAGTGCGAATAATAAGTGAGGGTAACACTATGTTTTGCATATTTTGTGTGCAATATAATTGTGTTGCTGTTTTGATGTGAGTTAAGCCATGATTTAGACTTCAATTAAATCTTTTAGAGTAGAGTTGTGTGTTGATATTGTAGAATTTACCTCCTAGTCTCAAATCCAAAATATGCAACTTCTCAGTGGGTTGAATGGCACACGTCCGAGGACTGCCACAAGCTGGAGGCGGGAGCATATTCTCCATGGAAATTCTCCACATGGGTACATGGAGATTGGTGCCATGTACATTGATTTGAACTAGAGGTACAACAAAAGTCGGTCAAGATCTAATGTAAACAACTCTAATAACTTAATGAATAACGTGAAGTAGGGAAGGACCGCACCTAGTCTTATATAAGTTCATATCCAACCAAAAAAAAATATTGATAAACACCTTATATATATCATGGTCAAGGCAACATGGGGCGGTTTTAATTGATTTTGGAATCGCCTACATCAGTGCAATATAAGCTATCTTGGCATTGCACAGCTTGTCCCAGCCATCACCATTATTTATCATGCCGGCGGTATGTGGAGCCAGTTGTAAATGCAGGTCACCATAGGCGCATGTTCTCTATATTATTCATGGCGAGGCCCAAGGTGGGGCATTCGGCAGTAAAAACCACTCCCTGGACGGTTTTTGCTAATAATTGTGAGCTTGGCCGATGTCTTGCTTTGGGGCAGCCACACACCATCTGTTTATCCTTTATTTTATCATGGCTCCCAACGTGGTGAAGCTTTAGGATTTAGGGAAACCCCATAGAATTTATATGGTATTTCATGGGGAAAACCATAATAATTGTTTTTTTTTTCTCAAACTGTGTTTGAGCGATTTTTGAGTTTATTAGGCGTTTTGAAGTAACGTAGAGTCTCTCTATTGAGAAGAGAAGTGCCGAAGGGTACTAGCGTTACATACCCAATTCCCAATTTATCCACAATCCAATTTTAAAGTACAATCTTGCAATGTGTGTATGGTATCTTGATTTTTTTCTTCAAAACGCATCCATTCATGTATCCATGAAGCCTGCCTATATCTCAAGTGAATTGAAGTACAGGATGGCTGGCACGGAAGGTATACTGCAAGTTATTGCAGAGTTAAGACAGCATTTTGACGCTGTAAATGGGGAAAATAAGCAGGAAGCCAAGGCTTTCAAGGAACAAATAAACAACAACTAGGTTGAACTGAGTAAACGATTAGATGCCGATCAGGATCAAATAAATGAGAAATTAGGTCAAATGCAGGAAATAATTAAGACCGAAGTCACTGAAATTGTTGTAAGCATTATCTCAGAAATGCAGGTTAATACAGAAAAACGTTTTGAGCCGATAGAAAGGAAACTCGAAAATAATTTGCAGGCTTGTAAGCAATCTCAGGATGAAACTAACAGCAGGTTAGATGCACTGACGAATAATATTAAGGATATTCAAATCCAAAATGAGGCGAATCTCGAACGCCAAGCGAAACAATTTTCCGAATTCACTAGAACGGTAGATCAGAGATTGGAAGAGAACGATAGTAAATGGGCTCAACAACTGATAGGTTACGCGAAAGCTATTAACGGGGATTTAAAGAGGCAGGATCAGAACATATTAGACCAATGCCAGGAAATAGGAGAAATTAAGGCCATCGCGAACGAAAGTAAAGAATTAGTAGGCAACATAAAAGGGCAGATGAGCATAGTTCAGCAAGAATTGGACCAGGCTCAAAGCGACATTGTTGTGGTCAACAAAAGACAAGAGGAAAACAGAGGGGAAATCAAGAAGGTCAGAACTGAAATATCAAAGGTCAATGGATATATCCAAGGAGAAGTCAAAGGGCTTAGGGAAGAACTCGAAGTGAGAGAAGGCCAAAAGACAGAGGGAAACGACAAGATCCTTGCTCAAATGAAGGAAGAAGTAGAAGATGAAATATCCCATATCAAGCAAAGCCTGAAGGAAGATAAGAAGAAAATATTTCAAGTGGCAGAAGAAAATCGTGATAGATTGAGCAAAATAGAACAAGAAGTACTCGCTCGATTGGAAAGGGCAGAGATGCGCCACAATCAAATGGAGACTAGGATAATAGCACAGGAGCAATCCCTAATGAAAGATCCTGTCAAGTGAAGGCAGCGCGGAAGATATGAGGAAAAACAGGTGGGCAGATTTAGAGGCCCAACCTATATTAAGAAATGCTACAGGGCCAGGCGAGAGCACATACATGACGCCGAACGCACGGATCGCAACTTCAACGCCGCATGAAAATGCTATTCACAACCAAGTCGTGACTGTAATCAGAGTGAGTGAGGAAAAACCAAGAAAATTCTCAGGTAGCCACAGTAACATGACACCAAAACACTGGTTGAAAGAGGTGTCCGAATATCTGAATGACGCACGGATACCACAAGAGCGCAGGTTACGAGCCATAGAGAAATTAACGGAGGGAGAGTGTGCGTTATGGTTTCGCAGTTTTCGTTATACCTTCGATACAGTTGAAGAGTTCCGGGAAGCTTTCCTGAAGCGATACTGGGATTCGAACACACAACAGAATTTACAATTGGATCTGTACTCAAAAAGATATAGTACCAACATTCCAACTAGGTACGCTGAGTTTTTTTATATCCCAAGTATGTAAATTCCGGGAGCTAGATCAAGCCCCTAGCGAATTAGAGCTATGCATTGCTATTGCCAAACAACTTCCTTACGAAATTCAAAGGCTGCTGATATCGGCAAATGCAAAAACAGCGATAGAAATGGAGGCAGTTCTTAGGCAACTGGACCTCACTACATCCAATAACATGCGTCAGAATCGAACCGTGGAACAGGTACACATGACCAACACGCAGATTGACCAGTACAAAGCTCCGAAAAACAATAAAGCTTCTAGTACCGAAACGTTAAGTTCCAACGGGCATCAATGGGAACATGAACCCAGGAATTGGCAACCCAGATATAAAGGGAACGCCAGTAGAGGAAGAGGAGGCCGAAACCACTGGAATCAACAAAACACACGTGGTAGGCCATACCAGAACAATGGGAGAAACAATGACCAAGAAGGCAACAATCAAACTTGGAGACCCCAAGAAAGAAGGCGTAACTTTGACGAAGAATTGGAGGAACGATACCACGCTTCACTACAATACCTGGATGAGAGAGGGGAAGAACCCAGGAAAGCAAGTCCGCTGAGATGAGGCTATTCAAAATAGAACGTCACCAGATATATATGGAGACGGGGCCAAGAGTTTGGAATTACAGCGCAGCGAACAGGAGAGAAGACACTGGGACTGGCGCTGTAGAGAAAAAACACCAAGATTAGAAGATTTTGAAAATGACGGATGGAACGCAGTCAACATAATTAATTGGATAGCTAAACCTATTATAATAGTGAGAGTGGCAGGGTTGAATGTAAGAAGCCTTTTGGACACAGGCTCAACTGTATTTCTCATGACGCAAGCTTTATATAATGAGATAGCGCATAGAGAAAACGTCTTGAAAATACCTATCTCAAGTGTCAAAATTAAGGGTGTCATTCCTGACGAAACGATGGTATGCAAATATCAGGTATTCCTGGACTTACAAATAGGAAGCTCTATATTCTCTCAGAGTTTTCTACTCGTAAGCAAATTACCTTTTAATCTCATAGTTGGTGCGGATTTTATAAGGGAATACAGAGTGATAATAGACCTATCACAGGACAGAGTAATGTTCCGTGTGAATGAAGAAGCCGAAGGCTTAGAGGTCTCACTCAAACAGAATGAACCTGGGACAGATGAACAAGTATGGCATGCATACAGAGACATGACTGAGGAGGAAGTGTTAGCCATTGAAAATATAGAAGACGAACTGCAAACACTAGCCGCAGACATGGAAAAGGATCTGGAACCCGAATTGGAAAACTGTATTTTGGAAAAGCTAGAAGAAGCGAAAATTGGCCCAAGAGAGAAAGAAAATTTAAAGAAATTGTTACTGGAACAGAAGGAAGTCTTTGACTCGAGACCTGGTCGTATAAAGAACTTCACTTATGCATTCCAAGTTAGCGATTGGACACCATTTAGGCAGAAACCCTACCCAGTCGCCGAAAAGCATTATGCTAAATTCAAGGAAGCAATTCAGGAGATGTTGGAGGCCGGCGTTATTGAGAAGTCCACTGGTGATAGTACCCAAGTCAGACGGAACTGTCAGAGTGTGCTTGGACTTGAAATATTTAAATATGAGAGTGATTCCGGAGTTTGACCAAGTGCCACCTCTTACGGAGATCCTCAGGAAGTTTAAAGGAAAGACTATATTTGAAGGGTACAGGGAAAGAACCAGGTAAGTCACTATTTAATCGAAATTTAGTTTGAGGTGCCATTAGATTCTCCATGGGAAGGACCATATGTTAAACGTATAAAACAGGCAAAGAAACAGGTTAGTCATGGGTTTATTTACCTTCAAAGTTTTGGCTTACAGGAAAAGAAGCAGGTAAGTCAGCTGTTACAGGGAAGAAACCAGGCAAGTCATGGCAACTCATCTGCCTGCCAACAGAGAGCAGTGTGATCGCTGAAATAATTCATTGTAGGCCTAACTCTCGTGAGTACGCTGTGGTATTACATTCCGCTTATTATTGTAAGTTATTATTCCAATACTTTATAATATCGGAACGTGCTGTTAAGATGGAGAATGAAGAAGACTCTATACCACGATATGAGCCTAAGAAACGGAAGAAAACTGGTCGGATTGCAGATGTTGGTAAGAAATTACGGTTACGTTCCCATGAGGGAGGAAATGCTTGCATGTGCTCGCGTCTTAAATGTTTTGACGTGACCACTGAAGCAGAAAGAGCTCAAATACTACGCAATTTCAACAATCTAGGAACACACAACGATCAGAATGCATATTTGGGTGGGTTGATAACAGTTCTACCTGTAAAGGAAAGAAGACCACGCCAGGCAGAAGAAGTCGCAAAATTACGAGATGCTACATTTGCATATAGGGCTCGAGTTGGTAATGGATCTGACCATAATCATGATATACCAGTTTGTGCAAAAGCATTTTGTGCAATGCATGGTATCATAAAAAAACAAACTGGAATATGTACAGAAAAGCCTGAAAATGACTGGTTGTCCACCTAGAGATAAGAGAGGTAAACATACATATATTCACCGGAAGCTTGACGAATCTACAAGATCATTGATATGCAGTCACATAAACAGCTTTCAAGGCAGACACAGTCATTACAGCTTGAATGATTAAAAAAAAGTATTTGCCTGAAGAGTTGAATGTGAATAAGATGTTTCTGATGTTTAAAGAACGTCATCCGGCAGTTCATGTATCCTACGAAACCTACAGGTGCATTATGAACATGGATTTTAACATATTGTTCGGATACCCAACTAGTGACACATGCACTCGTGACGAATTCTCAGCCAAACTAAAAGCGCTGTCCTCAGAAAAGGATAAAGACGAAATTAAAAAGCTGACAACCTTGAATGGTCTTCACAAAAGAAAAGCAGAATCATTCTACCAACGTAAAATTATTTATTGTTATTGGTTTTACGTCCCTTTTAACTACCATGGCTTTTAGAGACGCCGGGGTGCCGGAATTTTGCCCCGAAGGGGATCTTTAACGTGCCAGTAAATGTACTGGCACGGCTCCCTCACATTTGCGCACCCTCAAATGCCAGCTGACTGCGCCAGGTTTCGAACCTGCAACCTTGGGCACCAACGTAAAAGAGATGCAAGACACGACGCTATGAAATCAAAGAAGATGGAAGCAATTTGTATGGATTTTGCCAAAAATGTTCCAATACCAAATATAAGTACCAACGATGTATACTACAAGCGTCAGCTATCAATGTATTCATTCAACATCCACATTCTCTCTTTAGGGCAGTCGGTTTTCTATGTGTACCATGAGGGTATTGGCAAGAAACGTCCCAACGAGGTTGCCTCCTGTCTCTTTCATTTCATTATGAAATACCTTGATGATGAAGTTGAAGAGCTTCAAGTATTTTGTGACTCTGCTGGAGGGAAAAACAAGAATTTCACTATTTTTCGCTTCATGCACTATGTTGTTGATAATCTCATCCATGGCTTAACGAAGTTGAAAATCACATTTCCAGAACGAGGACATTCATACATGGAAAGTGATAAGGACGTTGGGCTGTGGAATATGATGCAAAGAATGGAAACTCCAAACGAGTTCATAAGCTTGATTGAAAATTCAAGATTGAAACCATCGCCATTCATTGTGGTACCAGTATGCAAGGAAATGCTATTTGCTTGGAAAGATCTTTTAGATCAGAAATATGTACTCAAATGTCCGTTTAAGACCCAACCCGTCAGGTAAATTGTGGCCTTATCCAACCACCCTCGACTGCTGAACTGGAGAGCTACTTATAATGGCTCCTACGAATCCAGCATCATAAAAAAAGGCTGACAAAGGTGTTTCGACACAGAAGAAGGGAGAATTCCAGCTACCGTTTTTGTCCTATTCAGGTAAAATTGTTAATACTCGTATATTTTTATCTAATGCTCTCCTTCAAAATTTTTCGTTAAAATTAGATGTGTGGAAAATGTGTAACAAATCTCTCAATTGCCCTCAGGTCTTCTTCCTATTTCCAAAGGAATAATATAATGAGTCTAATGAAATTTTGTGGTCAGCCAGCAGTGAAGTTTTTCCAGGGATTGGCACATGAATGATAAATCGTGAGTTACCATGGCTTTAATAATAACAATAATAGTAATTATTATTATAATATTAATAATAATAATAATATGAATACCATTGAAATAATAATAGCCTAATTATATTTTCTTACAGTCATACAGACAAAATTGTAGGGGCTGACCTGACTGGTTTTCTTTATGTTTCAGATGACTTACCTGGTTCTTTTCCTGAAGAAATCGGTGTTACAGTGGAATTTTTGGCATTGTTTCATATTACTGACTTTTTGGGCATTAAGCGTCCTTTTACATGGTTCGCTACACTTCAGACATCAATATTTCAGTTTGTTTGAAATAAATAGTCTGTATGTGAAGTACTTATTGCGTTTTGCAAATAAAAATTTGTTTTCTGGGTTTCATGAAAACAGTGACTTACCTGTTTTTTTCCCTGTACCCTTCATTTACAAATTTTGATATTACAGCGAGCTTCCACCATATTGAATTGGAAAAGAAAACTAGTCTATTGACAGGATTTATGTTTGATAAACCTACATATTCGTTTTTAAGGCTTCCCTTCGGCCTGAAAACAGCTGGTTCAGCTTCGATACGAGCGCTAGACCGCAATTTATCGGAAGATGTTAAATAGAGTGCCATCAGGTACGTAGATGACATTCTACTCACATCGGAATCTCTGGAGGAGCACATGAGAAGAAGCCAATTTTAAGGTTAATATAAAGAAGTCTAATTTCTGTCAGAAGAAAGTTAAATTCCTAGGGCACGTTATTGACGAAAATGGAGTAAGGCCTAACCCAGAGAAATTAGAGGTGATTCGAAATTTTCCTCGACCCACGAAGGTTAAGCACGTCCGACAGTATTTGGGAGTTATTGGATTCTTTGCTAATCACTGCCCAAACTACACTGCAACTGTGGCACCCCTGCAAGATTTATTGAAGAAAGGCGGCAGGTGGAATTGGACGGAGCATTGCCAAGAAGCATTCGTGAGATCTAAACAAATGCTTTTGGAGTACGTGAAGCTGGGATACCCTGATTATACCCAGAAGTTCATAATACAGACGGATGCGTCATTTGTTGGAATAGGGGCGATGATATCCCAAGAAAATGTTGATAAGCCTGAGGAGAAAGTTTTTATTGCCTTTATAAGTAGGAGATTGAAGTCCCACGAGAAGAATTACACGATTACAGAGATAGAGTTGCTCGCAATATTGTACGCTCTACAGTATTGGCGCAAAGTCGTGTACGGGTTTCAAATCGTCCTCAGAACAGACCATAAAGCTTTATCATTCCTGTTAAAAACGGACTTGTCCAGCCAGAGGTTGACAAGATGGTCCCTGTATATTCAACAGTTCAATGTGAAAATAGAATACTGCCCAGGAAAAGAGAACGTAATACCGGACATGCTAAGCCGATATCTGAGAGAAGAGGAAACTCTAGCTCTCGAGATAGAGAACCGAAACCAGAAGATCTTAGATGATTTGAAGAATCTCACCATCTTACAACGTCAAGATCCTTGGATAAAGATGATGATCGATTACTTCGAGGGACGCTTAGCAAGGGGAACTGCAATATACAGAGAGGCAGAGGCGTTATCAACAGAGTACTTGTGGTACAATCAGATGCTACACAAGTGGAGTGACGTAGAGCATACCCGCCAAAGGATTGTTATTCCTGCATCTCTACAGAGGAGATTGGTATGGCTTGCGCACAGAGCGTTTAGTCACCCTGGAATAGACAAGGTAACTGCCCTACTGAAAGAAGCATTCATTTGGCCGAAATTAAGAGAAACTGTAAGAAATGCTATTAGGACATGTGATTTGTGCCAAAGGGTAAAGCCAAATCCCTTTTTAATGAGACAACGACCCATTCCGTTGTTACCAGAGAAACCTAGGCAGTTAATGAGTGCAGATAACTTCGGTCCATTACCTAGGGCACGTAGAGGCAATAATCACATTTTTGTAGCTATGGATGTGTTTTCAAAAATGGTGGTATCATGCCCCATACAGAAGGCCAGCTCGAAGCAGGTGCAAAAGAGACTGAAAGAGAGAGTTATTCCGATACTTGGGAAACCGGATAATTTACTCTCAGATCATGGGAGCTGTTTTACTAGCGCAGAATTTCGTCGGGAATTGGCAAATCTAGGAATTAGGCAGATTTTATCTACCATTCGCCATCCTGAGGCTATCCCCGTGGAACGTGTAATGAGAGAGATCCAAAAATTCATGAAAATCTATTGTTCAGAGGAAAACTGGAGATGGATCGACGTCTTGGAGATCATAGAGTACTGCATCAATAATACTGTGCACGAAGCGACACGACAAGTGCCCGTAAGCCTACACCTTGATCAAAGGCCGGAGAGGCCATGGACTGGTGTCATTCCATTACCAGTAGATGCACAGCCAGGACGGGAATTGAGGATCCAGTGAACTTTCGAGTATCTCCAAGCACAGGCTGAAAGACGAGGAACCGTGGAAAGCGTCATCATAGACCGCTACTCATTGGAGAGAAAGTTTTAGTGAAGAGACCAGCCAGTTCGAATCCAGACGCCCGCAAATACAAGAAATTCAATTTTAATTTCCACGGCCCGTTCGACCTACAGAACAATGCATATAGGATAAGGCATTTAGAGACTGGAAACGAGGTCGTTATGAATGCTGCAAATCTCAAAATTTACTATTCACCAGAAGAATTCGATGAACAAGAAGAAGTTGTCGCAGCACACACCCAAGTGCACGTGGACAGCAAAGTCAGGCAGGCAGAGGAGTTGGGAGGCTCACTCAGCGAGACGGAAGGAAACCCAAACAGCTTGTCTATTGAAGAAAGCAGAGGGACCGAGTGCATGTGCAGAAACAGCTTTACAATGAAATGGTTGTGTTAGCAGGGGAGGTGGAAGCAATGAATGAAGCCCTCCGCAAGGACAATGCACGTCTTAGAGCCAGCCTGAGACGGGAAGGGGAGAAGCAGACGAACCTACCCGCAGTCAGACGAGTTGAACGACCGGTAGTATAAACAGAGAGGTGCGGTCACAACACAGTCAGCTGGTGACTTAATGAAGTTCACTTGCAAATTACTTCTATAAGTTTAGCAAGGGGCAGATGTACCCTAGGGCATTAGGCTCACTGGTGTTGAACCTGGGACACTGGGAAAGTGAGAACGGAATAGAGATGCCAGCGAGGAATGAACCCAGGGTCTCTGAGGGAGTTTATTCAAGAGAAACCCCTAGTGTGAGGACACATTAAACCACTGATGTGATTTAAATGAATTCTGCCATTATTTGTTAATGTAATGCAGAAAAGATGGAAAGAATACGCCAATATTTGGCTATAAAATGCATACAGTTCTGAAGTTTAGAAACTGGGCGTGTTTTCAAGCCACCACGTCAGTCACTTGGATCTATTTACGCCGTCTAGAAGAGGGTGAGAGGTGCAGATGTGTTCTAGCAAACCCCCTTACCACAAGAGAGGAGACCAGTGGAGTGGGGAACTGCAAGGATAATTTAATGATTACTCGCGATTGGAGTATGCCAGAGACATAAGGATTGCACCTGCGTGAATGAATTGCAAGGAGGCCATTTATCAAGCCACCAGACATCGAAACTGAGGCAGATTTAAGGTATAACGGGGGGACGCAGGAGAAATGAGACCAGCGCAGAAATACTACCGGGTCATAGGGGAATCACCACCCACGCCGCGTCGGTACGCACTGTGGGAGGCAATTAATTATAATTAATTGACCGATCGATTCTCATGTACGCGGGCAGATATGGAAACAGTGATGCAGGACGCATCTGAAAAATATCATTTCAAGAGAGGAAAAGAATGTAAAGAAAACATGAAGCTCCAAGGAATTTACACACCTACTTTTCTGGTGAAACCCGATATAAGGTCACTGGAGCAGGCAGTCGAGGACAGTTGAAACAAGTCGCTGGGCAGAGACCACGCTGGTCTGGTCCAGGAAAAGGGACGCGCCCCAACACTTTAACATTTTTGTGTTAATCAGTATATTCGCCGTGCAATGTAATGCACAAATTAAGAACAATTAATAATGGACAGTTGAAACAAGTCGCTGGGCAGAGACCACGCTGGTCTGGTCCAGGAAAAGGGACGCGCGAACAAAAGACTAACAATTTTAGTGTTAATCAGTATATTAGCCGTGCCGTATAAGTATGTACGAGTTAGAAAAGCATCACAATAGGACAATCGAACCTCATATCGAAGAGATAATGCATTGTTATATAAATGTACGAGGGACTGTACAAGACTTTGTTAAATGCGTACCGTTCAGGAAGACTATAAGTGCAGTCAGAGGACAATGAGAGTGGTAATTGTACAAGTACAATGTACGATGGACAAGCGCAGTATAGAATATATCTGTTAGACATGGATACAGTATATAGAATTGCGCAGGTATAAACATTTTGTTAATACGGGTAAAGTATTTTCACATAAGTACCACTTTGATTAACGTTCTGTACGATATGGAAGCATATCTATGCTAGTATCGGGAACATACCACCGGATAGGAGTTGACGAACATTGGGAATCACGAGGGACTTTCAAGGAACAGGAAGCCACTAGGGAACTTCAGGTAGTGTCACGAGCCTCTCAAACGGGATGCAGGGTTATTCGTGGAGGAAAGATCTACAAAACCTGTGTTTCTGAGATTCTGCAAGAAGTGTCAACCAGGGAGAAAATGTATATAGTTATCGTGTGTTTTTAAGTGATTTGTTATTTAAATATGTGTATTCTACAAGTGTAGTGGTCAATATAATGTGTTTTTTGGAAAAAGGAAGAGATACCTTCAGCATGGAAAAGCAAAGTGCAGTGTATTTCTCAATGGAAAAATTATATAAAGTGTGTGTAAAAAGTGTAAGGATGCCTTGATAAAAATGCAACTATGGCAGGCACCAATGGAGTACGTGTTTGGGCGGTGACGCCAGGATAATAAGTAAGTTCAAGAAAAACCATGCTTTTATTGTAAATATGTAGCCCACTGTATGTCGGTAATATCAAAAGTTATAAAATATGCCAATGAAAATTGAATTTGGAAAGTAGAACCTTCATACATTAATTTTATGTTGAGTTTTGTCAAGTTAAGATGTTCGTTTTACATCGAGTTATGTTTAAATCCGTTACAAGTAACGTAGAAATGGCATTTGAGTTAATAAGCTTTATAATTGTAATGAACACGGATGTTCAGTTATTGATGATATAACTATGGCTACGTTGTGTCGAGATAGGGGAAGACATGTCAGTAATAATAATAATAATAAATAAACATGAGGGAAATTGTAAATAAATATATGTTAATTTGAATAAATGTATATTGTGCCCAACGAGAGTTTGGCCCTAGAATCGAACGCTGGATACGTAAGATGAAAAGACGATTTAAGCCCACCGGGGAAGGAATATTGTAAAATGTTATGCAAGCCGTACGTGACTCAAGCCACCCAGATGCGAGATTAGGAGCAATTAAGGAAGCCATAAACATTATAATCGATGATAAGTGTCAAGAAAATATCAACAGGTAAGGAAAGTTTTGCAAACTCGAGAGCTGTTAAGGTATCAAGAAAGAATCATTAAAAAACCTTTGGGCAAGCAATGGTTATCAAATTTATGAGTGTATCACTGACATATTTAATGTAATTGAACCTAGTGATTAACGACTATTGCATGATTCAGGCTGGCTCCGATTAGAGCTGAGGCTGCGATAAATTATCATATGGAAGTTATAAAAATCCCAGACAGTAGCGAATCAGTCTTAGAAGATAACATGGATCAGATAATATACTATACATTGATATCATGCGTTAAAACATTCACAGGGACTAGGTCTGTTTAGAGGTTGGTAGTCCTGGTTGCTGACACAGATTTAAATCGTGACATCAGCAGTGGCGTCATCGTCAATTAAAACGCAGGGATATGGAGATTGGATGTACCACTCCGCTGGCCACGGAGAGAGCTTAACGACCTTTTTAATTAATTAAAAATAAGTAGACGATTAAATGGGATTCCGCACGACATGAACGCCAAAATAAACATGTTTTACATATGCAAATAAAGTTTCAAGGAAATAGGGGCTCAAACGTGGAGAATGGACTCCGCACTTGCGTGAGGGAACTACGTTTTGATAAACTAGTATAAATATGAGGCCGAACGAAAGTCAGTCATTCAGTCGACAACGGACTTCTGAAGGAAGCCGTGCTGTTCCGCAGTAGTACTCAGTTTTACAACGAACCTTTGAGAGGTCGGGTGTTGGTCGTCACATTTCAGCTCACGATTTAGGAAAGATGCTGGATCGCAGAATGAGACCATTAAGTACAGTATACGCACCGTAACAGAACCTACGGGTCATCGTGTCGCTACTCAAAGTTGATCGCTATAGCGCCTGGCGTTCGATCAAGTAAAATTCGTGACGAAAATCAGTTACATAGCGTCAAGTGAAGGTACACTAATACCGTCAAAAGTGCGGGCCAGTATAATTAAATACGCAAAGCCGAAAGTATACAGAAAGACGCGAAATAAGAGTGATAGTTAAGGAACATTAAATTTTGGAAAGACAATATTTAACAAGTAGTTCCGTGAAGAACTATACAGCCTATTTTCATATATCCTGCTCATGTCTCTATCAACATACAAAATTTCAGTTTAATTGCTGCAACAGATTCGTAGATATTGAGAACCGTCTAAATATTTCATATGGTCGCCAGGATGGATTTTTATTTTTGTACTATTACATTAAGATTATTGTGTACGTGTGGTATTCAAACTTCAATCGCATGATTAGAACACAAGAAGTAAAAACGAGATTTTAAAAGTACGCACACCAGCCATCTTGTGATTATGCAAACAATTGAAATAAATTACATGCCAGTGAATCAACATTTGTATAAGCATTTAACGTGCAACGTTTCACGGCACTCGGATAGTTATTTCGCGAGAAACGTCCATTTAAATATTTATACTTCGCGTCGCCGCCATGTTGGATTTGTGCTCACCAGGTTACTGAAAGTCCTATAGGTGAACATATGTTCATAGTCTCTATGAACATAAAAAATTCAGTTTGGTTGCTGTAAAAGATTCATAGATATTAAGAACCGTCTAAATATTTCGGAAGCTCGCCATTTAGGATTGTTATATGTATAGGCCATAGAGTTATGTACCATTCAAGGACAATTATTGCCTAGGTTCATTATTCAAACTTTCACTTCGATCGCATGATTACGACACAAGAATAAAAACTTAATTTTAAAATTTCGCACAGCCGCCATCTTGAGGTTATGTAAAAATTTGAATTAAATTAGATGGCAGTGCATTACAATCTGCAAAATCATTTACTGTACCACATTTCACTGCGCTCAGAGAGTTAAATCACGAGAAAAGTCTATTAAAATATTTCAAATTCGCTTGGTCGCCATGTTCGTTTTGTACTTTACAGGTTTATGAAATATACATACATATACATGGGTAAACTTGTATCAGTACCCTTTATCACCGTACAAAATTGCATGATGATATCTGTAATAGTTTCGGAGAAATAGAATGTCAGTGAAATATTTCGCACAGCCGCCATTTTGTGGTTATATAAACAATTGAACTAAATTAGACTCCAGTGCATTACAATGTGTACACACATTTGCTTTACCAAGTTTCATTACGTTTGGATAGTTAAATCGCGAGAAATGTCTATTTAAATGTCCCAATTTCGCTTGACCGCCATGTTGGTTTTGTAGTCACCAGGTTTTTGAAAGTCTCATAGGTGAACTTCTAGTAGTGCCCTTTATCACCGTACACAATTTCAGGACGATATCTGTAATAGTTTCGGAGATATTGAATGCTAGTGAAATATTTTGCACAGCCGCCATGTTGGATTGGTGAGACGTAACAAAATTTGAAGGGCACGGTCGAGGTCGCCAGTAATAGTGCTATGAACTTACCGAGTTTCATTGAAATCGCTCCAGCCATTTAGATTTTATTAGGGGGGACACACACACACCTCACACACACACACGCACACACACACGGACAAAAGGTGATCTCATAAGCCAATTTTTTTCAAAATTGAAAATAGGCTAAAAATTATAAATCTGTGTCTCAGGGACACGAAATATAAATCCACTACGTCAAAGAAAGACAACATAAACAGCGAATCCTTGATAGAAATAATACCAACGAGTATTAATCACGAAGTATATGAGTAGGGACCTAGAAGACTGCGGGTTCGATACTCAAGATAAAGCATCAAATATACGAGATAAACAAGCTAAACAGTAGAACGAAGAAAGACCACGAAACGAGTGAGGGTAAACACGAGGAACATTTATATTCAGGAAGAAATAGTATCGAGTGAGCAGGAATGCGGATTAGAGACTTTCACGGAGAACATGAATCAGGAACGTCGGTAAACGAGGAAGGAGCCAATTAGCACGTCCAAAGCAGAAACGCGAGGTATCGTCATGGACCAACCAATGCGAGAAATCAGTGCCAAAGCTTTGAGATATGGGTGTGTGCTAGAAGAAGAAGTGTTTTAGTGTTAAAATTTCTATAATGTCAGCGTGTTACAATATGTTTTTAAGTGTCATGAAAATTATAAATAAGTGTAGTGTAGAAATGTCAGGAAAAAGTGTTGAAATGGAAGACTAAGATATCCAGACGATGGGTGAATCTGTCTGGGAATGGAGTCGTCTTCTGGGTGAGTTGATGAAACATTATTAATATGTCTTTGTGTTGTACTGTGCTAATATCAATTGAGACATTTGTCGACTAGGGAGTTAGACGAATGACTCATTGAAAATATAAATATGCAAATAATTGAAATATTGAAAAAGATGATGGTTAATCACGAGGACCGCCTCGGTGGAAATAAAGCGTTATTGGGATTAGTTAAAATAAAGAAATAAAGCCCGGTAACGAAATATGTGATAAATAAAAAAATGAATTTGAAAGAAGGAATAAAGTAATGGTTCAAATGGCTGAAATTATTGCCTAAATTATGAGTTAAATACGCACCATAATAAATATAAATCTAAGAGATAAGTTAAATAAAAAGAGTTAATTTGTATATCAAATAACAGATGCCAAGAGAAAAAAATGTTATAACAAGATTGAGTAAGCAATGTGAATAATAAGAATAGAAGTAATAATAATCAAAAAGGGAATAAAGTTATATTAAATGATCCGTGTCTAGAGACTCAAAGTAAAAATTCGAGCGAGAAATAATGTGTTAATAAATTAAAGAAATGATAAATATCCAAGTAAATGGTAAAAATAAAATATCCAAGAACGAATGTATTACCTGTTAGGCCACTGTGCCATGGCTGTAAAATTAAATTGTAGGAATGCCGAAATCAGGCTATTGTTGTAAAGTGTCCAAGCAAGTTGCGTTGCCGTAAGGGCAAATACAAATGATAAAGTATAGTAAAGTTGAATATAAATATGCGTTAAACCAGAATAGATTGATTCGCGAGATGGAAATGTAGTAAGAATCGTCGAAATGCGTGGAGGTAAATTCCCACTGAATATATTATAGAAGCCTCGTATATTTTTGCCTAATGAATCGTCGTATATTGTTGTATCGTGGAGGTATAAATTCCCACTAAAAGTTGAATGAATTGTCGTATATTGTTGTATTGTGGAGGTATAAATTCCCACTAAAAGTTGAATAAATCGTCATATATTGTTGTATCGTGGAGGTATAAATTCCCACTAAAAGTTGAATGAATCGTTGTATATTATTGTACGTAACTCCCGCTGTAGGATGAATATCCCAGCTAGGTATTGTTGCAATATGAGAGGCATTGTTGTCGTGAGGCATTGTTGAAAAAGCTTGTAGTTTAACGTGACCGTTAATCGCGAGATCATGAGCCACGGGACCTCCTTTTTACGTGGAATCCGAACCACAGGACGTGGCATTTCACTTCGAAAATCTCACATGCATTGACCGGGAATCGAACCCGGACCGCCTTGGTGAGAGAGGCATTGTTGAAATGAAGTATTGTTGTAAGAGGCATTATCAGCGTCGTGGAAAGGTTATAATAATAAACTACCGTATAGCCTCTCCGAATCAAAAATTCAATATCCTGGGAACGAAAGAATAATGATAATAATTGGACGGAGTAAATATCCGTATTGAAGTGAATTTTAAATCTTGGAAACTTTATGGTTAAGAGCTACCCTGGCATGAATGCAGGAAGTGTCGGCCAGCTATCGTAAATCATATTGTCAAGCATCACAGGAGGAGGGGACGGCTTGTGTAGACGACCTTGCCCTTGTGGGGAGAAAGATGAAACCTCTTAATGAGTCCGGCCGTAAACTAGGGGCACGCCGAGAATAATGGAAAGGAAATTATTACACGGAAATCATAATATTTAAAAACAAAAGGATACAAGTACAACTAATTGTAGAATTGTTGTTACGGGGATGAAAATGTCATCCCATGTCAAGGTTTAAAAGGCTATATAAAAGATTGACGGATTGGTCAAAAATAAATTGTTGATAAAGAAAATTCCTTCTTTCATGAATAAATAAATAACGGGTTAAGGAATAATGGAACATTGCTATAAATAAATATCCTACAGTAATAAACAGTACAATGCACAGTACAGCACAAAACAAAATCACCTAGATGCATGGAGGGTAACCGGAGAGTTACGAGTTCGATCAACAGACATGGCATGTTTTTGTACAGTATGGTATTATGTTTAACATCTAAGGCTTTGAGAAGGGTTGTTTTGAAGGTCCAAAGGACTAAATAAATGGTGAATAAACAGATATTAAAGTAACCTAAATAGTAAAGAAACCATGAAGGGTAAATTGAAACGAATATAAATATCAAAAGCCTTGGAGAAAGTGTTAGATTTAAATGATAGGCGTGCTCGACGCCTAAGTGAAATAAAATTTAAATAAATATTTGATTTAATTTAAACAAGACAAAGTACCCGCGAAATTTCACAGAACAATGAAATTACATTACAGTGAATTTTAGTGATTCTAGTCGTGAATCTATTTTTGTGAAATGAATACTACTTGAAGAGACAATCCCAAATGAGTTAAATTTTATATGTTTTTGAATTGATTATTTTTGTGTGACACTTGAAAAGGAAATTCCAAGTGATTTTCTCTTTGTGGTTTACATGTTTAGAGTGAATTGATTTTTCTTTTATAGAATAAATAATTATTTTAAATTATAATGTTGAGTTTTTCCTAAAATCTTGTCAACCTTATTGTGCCTACATATCGGATGTTAAGTCAGGGTGGAGGGAACGTAACGCGCCCCGAACCACAGTAGCCAAGCCGAGGTCTGACTGAGCATCCTCCGTTAAAAACGGGTACAATATCTAAGCAGTATTATTGAAAGAATGGATCGCTCAGAGAAAATTAATATCAGAGAATCATATGATAATGGACAGCATTATGCGAAGGAGGTCGGAAATGGAAATGTGTGGTCTTTAACAAAAGCGCCGACTGTTCCCAAAACCGACTTTGTGCATAGTGAATTTCGTTTCCTTGGCCTGAATTAAGTGTGCCTGTTGCGGCCACCCTTTAAATCCTAAATGATAGGAGTACATGTTTAAACAATTCCATATTCCGTATTGCATTCTGTAAGAATTAGGTCAGTAATATTTGGTGGGTCGTTATGGCGCCACATTGTGTGTGTCTGAGAGTAGCAGACAATTGCTTGGAGCGGAGCAAGGGGCAGCGACCATGTTGGTTGACCGCCCGCGGCGAGGGTCCATTGTACTAAGTGAAGGGACGGGAGAGAACTCACCCTTGTATTCTTGGAGTAGGATGTATAAATTAGAAGTACACACATCAAAAAAAGTTTTGCATCACCTCGGTTCCAAGAGTTCCGGAACCGTTAAATACAAAGGGAATAGAGATCAACACAAACAACATTTCAGCTCGTTTTATTGCTCATGAGACCCACACATTGCATGTTGTACCATCATACAGCTAGACTTTCAGCATTTGTGGTCCAGATTGCAGTACACACCACTACCTCTAATACCCAGTAGCACGTCCTCTTGCATTGATGCATGCCTGTATTCGCCGTGGCATACTATCCACAAGTTCATCAAGACACTGTTGGTCCAAATTGTCCCACTCCTCAACGACAATTCGGCGTAAATCTCTCAGAGTGGTTGGTGGGTCAAGACGTCCATAAACAGCCCTTTTCAACATATCCCAGGCATGTTCGATAGGGTTCATGTCTGGCGAACATGCTGGCCACTGTAGTCGAGCGATGTCGTTATCTTGAAGGAACGCATTCACAAGATGTGCACGATGAGGTCGAGAATTGTCGTCCATGAAGACAAATGCCTCTCCAATATTCTGCCGATATGGTTGCACTATGGGTCGGAGGATGTCATTCAGGTATCGTAAAGCCGTTTCGGAGCCTTCCATGACCACCAGTGGAGTACGTCGGCCCCACATAATGCCACCCCAAAACATCAGGGAACCACCACCTTGCTGCACTCGCTGGACAGTGTGTCTAAGACGTTCAGCCTGACCAGGGTGCCTCCAAACACGTCTCCGACGATTGTCTGGTTGAAGGCATATGCGACACTCATCGGTGAAGAGAACGTGATGCCAATTCCGTGGGGTCCATTCAGCATGTTGTTGGGCCCATCTGTACCGCGCTGCATGGTGTCGGGGTTGCAAAGCTGGACCTCGCCATGGACGTCGGGAGTGAAGTTGCGCATCATGCAGCCTATTGCGCACAGTTTGAGTTGAAACACGACGTCCTGTGGCTGAACGAAACGCATTATTCAACATGGTGGCATTGCTGTCAGGGTTCCTCCGAGCGGCAATCCGTAAGTAGCGGTCATCCACTACAGTAGTAGCCCTTGGGAGGCCTGAGCGAGGCCTGTCATCGACAGTTCCTGTATCTCTGTACCTTCTCCATGTCCGAACAACATCGCTTTGGTTCACTCTGAGACGCCTGGAAACTTCCCTTGTTGAGAGCCCTTCTTGACACAAAGTAACAATGCGGACGCGATCGAACTGCGGTATTGACCTTCTAGGCATGGTAGAACTACAGACAACATGAGCAGCGTACCTTCGTCCTGGTGGAATGACTGGAACTGATCGGCTGTCGTACCCCCTCCGTCTAATAGGCCCTGCTCATGCATGGTTGTTTACATCTTTGAGCAGTTTTAGTGACATCTATGAACAGTCAAAGGGACTGTATCTTGGATACAATATACACAGTCAACGTCTATATGCCGGAGATCTGGGAACCGAGGTGATGCAAAACTTTTTTTGATGTGTGTATATGAAACCCTGATTGTTAGAAAATGTTGATTGTAGTAATGAATATATAATATGTGTGCAATAAGACACACTGCTAATTAAGAATCGTTCTGATATCTTAATATTTGGCCAAGTTATAAGATGGTAAAAGCTACATTTTTATACTGACAACGACACGTAATTCCGAGAATGGATACTATATCAATTACTCTACGCCCTCTTGACGGGTAACATAAAGTCCCACTCGACACTGCGATAGCAGAATAAATATATGGAAGAAAACTCATTACGGCATACAGTGGAGGTACAATTAATAGATTGATTAATGCATGGTAGATTCAAGTATTTTGGCGGGAAGAAAAGGACAAGGGATCGTCTTATGCACATTGTATAGTTGAAAGTGTTCACTATGATTAACGAAAGATTGTAAGATTGACATTGTTTGTGTCAAGTTGACCACTGCATTAGCGCACATGGAAATGATTTTTATGGTAATTTCAAGGTAAAGTAAAATCATCAATTATTTGGATTTGTGTGAGGGTAAAGTGCGAATAATAAGTGAGGGTAACAGTATGCTTTGCATATTTTGTGTGTAATATAAGTGTGTTGCTGTTTTGATATGTGTGAAGCCATGATGTAGACTCCAATTTAATCTTTTAGAGTAGAGTTGTGTGTTGTTATTGTAGAGTTGATACCTCCTAGTCTCAAATCCAACATATGCAACTGCTCAGTGGGTTGAATTGCACACGCCCGAGGACTGCCGCTAACTGGAAGCGGGAGCATATTTTCCATGGAAATGCTTCACATGGGTACAGTATCTATTCATCTAAGTGCCTCTCGAAGAACCTCAAACTCAGACACTATAACTCGGTCGTCAAGCCATCTGTTCTGTATGCTTCTGAGTGCCTTGTAATGACCAGAAAGGGCCCACTCAGAAAACTGCAGTTAATAGAGAGGAGGATATTAGGTCCAATTAGAGAAGAAGCAGGCATTTCCAGAATCCGTCATAATGATGAATAGTATGAACATCAGGAGGGCATCATCACGTCCATAAGGAAAAGACGCCTGGCCTTTTATGGACACTTGGCACGTCTGGATTCTGAAAGACTCACCAACAGGATATTCACAGTAACAGGAAGAGGCAAGGCTTATAAGAGCAAATGGATTGTGTCAGTTAAGTCAGATATGGAACAACTAGATATCGCACTGGAACAAACTCGTGACTGTCTGAAGTTCCGTCAGGTCATCCGACAGGCGTTTTCCCAACGTCCCTTACAAGTAAGAAGACTACAGGAGATAAGTGGACAGAAGAAAGAAGACTGACCCATAATGAGGGACTGTTGGAAGAAGAAAAAAGCAACAACTTTACCGAAGTGTAGATACGAGCCCCATGGTCCTAAGCAGGCCTAAACGATAAAGAAAGAAAGACAGAAGGAAAGAAAGAAAGAAAGAAAGAAAGAAAAGTGATCTTTAACAAGAATATCTAGCACCTTATAATGGCCAGACGTGCATTTAGGTGTGTTAACATTTTCTACATTTTTGGTTTTACCAACGTAATTTCTCCAAAGTCCAGGATACTTTATCGAATGATCACACTCACTTATCACGTCACATTTACTCACGTGAGGTCTTTAATATTCCATTCATGGATTTTTCCGTACAACGCACAATTTTCATTCAACCACGCCGAATATTTGCGATGCGTTGCGAAGCGGCTCTCGTCTGATGCCACGAGTTATCACAAATATCAGTTCACCACGTACGGCCCGATCAGGTTTCTAATTACGGTCACCATTCAAGCGAATGAATTTCACCCCACGGCACAACCGCTCCGTGCAGTGCAGTACCGTCACTTTCGTCAAGTGTGTTCTCCTCAGTCACTCCAGGAGAATCTAGGGGTGGGAGAAGGTTCAAGGTACACATCCCTCCTCTAGTGGACATCTCTTCGTCGCTTGGCATAAAATAAACATTGTTCTTTCATACAAAACGTCTCCTTCATGCGTAGGGTGTCGTTCTCAGCCTCAGGACGCTCATGGGGAAGCTCATATATCCGTCACACTGCGCCATAACACGTGACTATAAAATAATGTTATGATAGGCTTCGCTGGCGTAGTTGGTAGCATGCTGAACTGCTGTGCCCAAGATAGCCGGCTCAAACCCGGCCGAAGTCATCGGATTTTTAAGAGCGTTAAAATCCTTCAGTACGCCTTCCTTCGGAGGGGAAGTAAAGCCGGCGTGGCGGTCCCATGTCATAGATTTATCGCATGTAAAAGATCCTTCCACAGACTAAACTTGTTTGAAGCTAAATTTCTGGGTTAGATGTCCTTGGAACGCTCTATCAAAGTTCCAACGTTCACCACTAGGTATCATTGACATCTGGTAGCGAAAGTTGGAACTACTTGAAATTGAACAGAACTTGTAGCTCACCCTATGGGTGTCCGCTAGAAGCAACTACAGCCTCTGGCAAGCCGACCATGTCCTCGGACACTCCCGGCACTAAAAGCCATGCGATAAATACATAAATAGCCCGTTGTCTCAAGCTATCTCCACTAATGGCCAGCCGGAAATTGACGTCATCAGACATACCTTACGTTTTAAGTTCCATCCAAAATGTGCAGTTGGCAGTCGTTAGTTGGTATTTGACAACCTAGCCATTCACAATGCGCAGTCTCAACGACTGCTATGAGTAAAATGCAATGAAATTATTTTATTCCTTGTGCATATGGACGTTGTCGATAACCTCAAAACTTGCAATATGGATAATTTGGAGGTGTACGGATTATATTGTTGTAAGTAACTTGTAGCGTGTATTTAAGTTTATAAAGGTACGCGTTGAGAAAGTACTTCACTTATTCTGTTCTTTGCAAACGACACAGAACAACAACGTGACGTCGGTTTCTGACCTACTCTGATTGGCGGTTACACTGCTTCAGTCGGGTAGTTGGCAGTCGAAGATGGAATTCTCGACTACCGGCTGCCAACTGCCAACTGCCAGCTACCGACTGCAACTGCATGTTGTGTCAGGGGACGGCGCGACTGCCAACTGCGCATTGTGGATGGGCCTTTACAGTCCCGCGTGGTTCAAACAATTCACGGTATCGACTGTGTAATACAGGGTGTCCCACTTAACTCTGCGACCTCAAATATTATCGATATGAAACAAGATATGAAAAATCTACTTGCGCAGGAATGTAGCCACGTTAGGATGTCACACAATGGGAGGATATGTACAATCCAGGAAATTATAACAATATCATTTTCAACGCAAAGTTATCTATTTTAAATGGAACATACATGTTTTTTCTAGCAAAATCATAAGTAAACATACAATTATTGATAACAGAATTGGTTTCACTTCTCTAAACCTCGTACCTTCTGAAATAACTTAAGTTGTAGAGGACGGTAAAGGAGACACTGTTTGGTGCGGGATCATTGGCAACCGTATTGTAGGTCCCTATTTTTTTTATCAGGGAACACTAAACGGACAGTGATATGCATAATTTTTTCAAGACACGTTACCCCTTCTCATGAAGGACGTGGGATTGGAAACTCGTGTATCAATGTGGTTCCAGCACAGTGGTTCTGAACCCGTAGAAGTCTGCGGACCACTCAGCCTAAAATGAATCATGTACGGACCACCCCCTCCCCCCAATACACCTTATCAGTTGTAACCGTTCCTCAATAACCCTTATTTTAAAGATATTTCAATTCAAACCCTGATGGTCATCGCCGCGAATACATTCGGACGATTCTCGTTCTACGCATATCACTTCCGAAATCCCCATTTAATGGCCACTTTTTGTGCGTGCTGGTGGACCCTTTTCACCTGCGGACCACTCCCGAGGCACTCGCGGACCACCGGTTAAGAACCACTATTCCAGCATGATGGGTGCCCCCACACATTTCGCACGTGTTGCCAGAGATGTAATGGATGCGAATTTCCAAATTGGTGGATAGGACGTGGTGGTCCTGTGAGATGGCCTGCACGGTCCCCCGATTTGACGCCATTAGACTACTTTCTCTGAGGCGCATTGAAATATAGAGTCTATCAGAAAGTCCCAACTACAATGGCGAATATGCAACAGCGTATTACTGCGGCGTGTGCGGAAATATCTGTGGAAACTCTGGGATCAGTACAACGCTCTCTTGTTCACCGTCTACAGAAGTGCATTGATGCAAACGGTGGTCAGACTGAACATCTGCTGAAGTGACACAGTTTCATCAGTTAAGATGTTACTGCTTACTTGTGAATGTCTTTTCCTTGCTGGATGTAATTTAAAAACATGGGTGGGGGTGTGGTGGCTCAACGGTCTAGCTGTATGCCTCTCACCAAGGCGGTCCGGGTTCGATTCCCGGCCAATGCATGTGAGATTTTCGAAGTGAAATGCCATGTCCCGTGGTTCGGATTCCACGTAAAAAGGAGGTCCCGTGGCTCATGATCTCAAGATTAACGGTCACGTTAAACTACAAGCTTCCTTCCTTCCTTCCTTAAAAACATGGCGTTCCTTTAAGCAATAGGCCACAAGTTTGTTTAGGAAATCGGTAATTGTACCTGTTGTACTATGTGTACAGTTCTACAGTTGTGTTAAACTTGACAAACAGTGTCTCCATAGCCATGCTCCACAACGTTAGTTATTTCAGAAGGTACGAGGTTTAGAGAAGTGAAACCAACTCTGTTATCAATAATTGTATGTCTACTTTCGATTTTGGTAGAAAAAACATGTATGTTCCATTAAAAAAGGTAACTTTGCGTTGAAAATGATATGGTTATAATTTCCTGGATTGGTCATATCCTCCCATTGTGTGACCCCCTAACGTGGCTACATTCCTGCGCAAGTAGATTTTTCATATCTTGTTTCATTTCGATAATATTTGAGGTCGCAGAGTTAGGTGGGACACCCTGTATATAGAAAAGTCAATAATCAAGTTAACACTACGCTCCTCCAACAAGACTTGGAACGTATAGAATGCTGGGTTATCCGAAATAATATGAGAATAAGTGTAGAAAATAGTAAATGCCTGTCTTTTACTAACAGCAGGAAAGGGACAATAGTTGATTATAAATTAGGAAACAAAATCATTCCACGAGTGGAGTCGGGATTGCCATAAATAAAACGTTACACTGGGGTGAACACTTTGCTATTAAGGCACAAAAGTCGTTACACTCCGATATGAGAAACATGAAGGGTAGCAGTATTCAGGCCTAAGAATTGGCTTACAAAATAATGCCCTGTGTGACCTATTTTGGAATACGCCACGAGTGTGTGGAAGCCCTACCAATCAACTCTAACGAACAAATTGGAGATGGTTCAAAGGAAAGCTGCAAGATTACTACTTGGCAAATTCTCCCTAACTGACTGTGTTGGTTGGTCGGCTCCTCACTTTAGGGGCCGCGACAACGCGGTCATGTAGTCCCGTGTACTTTGGGTGTGTGTAGAATCTGTCTGATAACCGGTGTTAATTGTGATGACTGTATTAGTGTGTGTATCTGTTTTAATTCAAGTGAGGACTGCAGACATTGATTTTTTCAAGTAGTTCCTACTTTTGCCGCCAAACGCCACCGTCAACGACCAACTAGTTCAGAACTTAGTTACCAAATGCCACCACAGTCGGCTCCTGACGACAAACGTAGGAACCTAAGAGGGTTAGTCAAATGTTTAACCTATATAATTTAGCTTCACACAAGTGTAATTAGTGGAAGGTTCTTAAACGTGGCATAAATCTATGACATGGGACCGCCAGCTTTACTTCCCCTCCGAAGGAAGGCATACTAAGGGTAACTAACTGACAGTGTCTCTGACGTGTTTAAGTCATTGGGTTCGGAATCCTTACACAGCAGAAGACCTAAAAGAAGACTCCAGTGGATGTACAAAACATACACAGGGGAGCTGGCCTGGAATGATTTACGAAACAGAATGCATGAGCCAGATTACTGTATATGGGTAGGAGAGATCACAAATACAAAATTAAAGCCAACATTCAAAAAACAAATTTAGCTAAGTATACTTTTATAAATAGGGGTATTCAAACATGGAATGGGTTACCTGAAGAAGTCTTAGAACCTTTTCCTAAAGCTCTACCCACAATGCGCTGTCGGCAGACGATAGTGGGCAGACGCCAGACGGCAGATGAAGTCAGAAGTCGGTAGTTCACAACCTAGCCTCCCACAATGCGCAGTCGTTAAAATGCTAGGAGTAAATAATAACTTGACTTTCATTTATTCCTTGAGAAAGTTGTCAATTGTCGATAACCTAACCTAAAATTTGCAAAGATGGACGACTTGGAGCTGTACGGTTTATTTTTATTGCTGCTACTGGTACAGCATTGTTAAAATTGAGGAAAAATAATCGTACATCCAGAATCCCCTCTTGTAAATAATTAATAACAAATCCAACTCTGAATTAGACCTACTGATTTTTGAACAGAATTGTTTTTGTGTAGCTGGTCATTTTTTAATGAACGCCCGAGGGCTCCCAACACGTTCAATCTATTACTACATCATTTCCTAATTTATTTTTCGTCATTAGAAAATGTATTGTGGCTAATTTCAGTACCGGTAGGCCATACTTTAGAAAATTTTATCGTACGATGAGCTCTCATTCAGCGTTACCTTCCACTGCATTACATTTGCTACAAAGGAAAACATTATAATCAATGAACTGTTTCCTTTTAAATAATTGGGCTCACACATGTCATTTATCCAACGGCGTTCCCTCACAAGATCAATGAATATATCTTCTATCCCAAGGTCAGTATATTCAGTCATCTTTTTATATACTGTAATTATGCGAAGAATATAGGCCTACAACTACACAGCTGATGACAAGCGGTAAAACGACCAAGTGACGTCAGCTTGTGATCTTTTCTGACTGGCTCTTAAATATGCATTTGACTATCAAAGAAAAAAAATGGCGACAGCCGACCACACGTTGCCGATTGTCAACTATCTACTACCGACATACAACTTCACATTGTGAATGACGCCATAAGAGAGCACGGGTCTGTCTTTAACTACCGTCTGCCGACTGCGCATTGTGGGTAGAGCCTAACAGCTTAAAAGATTTCAAGGAGAAAATAAATGCTGCATCCAGGGAACACAGAGACATTGTGGAGAGAAATTGAGATATACAGCTTCTTGTTACCACCAGGGTAACAGTACCTATTAATAAATAAATAAATAAATATCTCAAAATGCCTGCATTGACCCAACTCAGATCGGTCAGAGCTCATGGGGGAATACACTGACGTCACATTACTGTTGCCAACATGTGGGACACGATATACACCACACAGGACATGTGGAGCGAGCGAAGCGAGTAGGTTACCCACGGTCAAGCCGAATAGTAGTGGGGGGAGTCTGGAGCGCTATGAGTGAAGTTGGCAATATGGTATTTGTCCCACAATTCACCTGAAATATGGCGGACACAGTTGGAATTGTACTGGTCTAAAAAGGGAACGGTGGATGGGTCATAGACAGCGGAGGGGAAATCATCTATCACCACATCATTTCCAGAATGATTAATCATAATTACAAAAGGTATTTCGGCTAATACCAGTAGTGTGGAAGAGAGGTTTCCAACAAGTGGCATGCGGCCCGGGAAAGCTTTTAGAAAAGAAACAATTTTTTTAAAAGTCATGAAAGAATATATTTCATTGCTCGTTTTAAAGTACCATCTATTTCTATGCGGCAAAAATGTACAAAGTAATTTCATAAAAATTGATGGTCCCTGACCTCTCTCCCCTTTAATAATGAACCCATTGATTCAAAGAAAACTTATTACTACCAAATTTACCTTTTGTAAGCATTGTTTTGATAACGTTATTAATTTCAGCGTGTCTTTAGTTTGTCATTTATATATACATCCAAATAAACTTAAATGTTGATTGTTCTTCATCAATACTAAACTTTACTTGGTATCTTTAATTTCACTCCTTTTTGGAATTTTAGAATATTTTTTGAGCAATACAATCGATTCCCGCTAATTGCTTGGGGTGGGGTTTTCAGTTGAAAAATTATGTGGTATCAGGAAGAGCATCCAGCCGTAAGTTTTATGAAACATAGCATATTATTAAAGTGGGAACTGTTAGAAGTATAGCAATAGTTTACCATAAGTCCAAAATGTTCCACTGTGAGATAGTTTTATTTTACCAAGTTTACTTTCTTTCTTCTGTACTGTTTTGGTGTAAGACGAAACAAATGAAGGTATTAAATTGTTATGTGTGCTTGTGTTTAAAATAGAGAAACCATGTGTGCTTTGTTGAAGTCAAATATCTTAAAACGTAGTAAAATCTGAACTGGTTATGGGCCCAGTATAGCAAAATACAAAACTAAGAAAAGTAAAATACCAAGTAAGTTAATATTACTTAAAGAAACGCTCTATCAAAGTTCCAACGTTCACCACTAGGTATCATTGATATCTGGTGGCGAAAGTTGGAACTCCTTGAAATTGAACGGAACATGTAGCTCACCCTTTAGGGTGTCCACTGGAAGCAGCTACAGACTCAGGCGAGCCGAACATGTCCCCGGACACTCCCGGCACTAAAAGCCATACGATAAACAATAAATAAATAACTTAAAGAAACAATGGAGAACGGAGATCTATCAACGATAGAAAAGCTCAAAGACCCGGAGTCCTATATCATGTGGGCATTCGAGATGAAAATTCTGTTTAACGCTAAGGACCTGATGGACATCGATGATGGCACTGAAACGCTAGAAGCACAGGGCACAGACGCTGCTAAAACAAGAAATAGAAAACCAAAGATAACAAAGCTCAATACTGCATTGTGAACACCATAGATAAAAACGCCCGCACAAATCTTCTAACATGTACAACCTCAAAAGAAATGTACGACACCCTGAAAGAAATATATGGAAAGGATACAGATCAGCGTGTTTCATCACTGCTGCAAGACTTTCATACATTCCAATATGAAAAGAAAATCGACATGATGACGAATATCAGCAAGCTGAACAGTGTGGTGTACAAGCTGAGGCAGCTTAATCAAACAGTGGATGAAAAAATGGTGATCATGAAGATACTGACGGCATTACCAAAGGAATACCTATACTTCAGGAGTGCCTGGGACTCCTACCCAACTAAAAAACAAACATTGAAGACCCTGAGTGCAAGACTGCAAGAAGAAGAATCAAGAATAAAAGCAGCAAAACAAGAAAAGACTACTGTGGCCTTCAAAGCAGATGTAAAAAGTGGTAGTAAATCTAATATAAAGTGCTTCAATTGTAAAGAAACAGGACATGTAAAAGCGGATTGCCGTAATAGAAAGATATGTCATATCTGAAAAAGAACTAATCATGAGGAAAAAGACTGCTTCCTTAAAGACAAAGCATGTAAAAATTGCAAAAAGACTAACCACAAGACAGATGACTGCAAGTTCAAGTATAAAAGTACAGTAAAGACAATAAAGATATAAAGGCTGCATTCACTGCCGAAGTCAAAGAAAGAGAAGCATATGATGCGTTCTTATTAGATGCAACTATTGAGATGAATGAATTTGTGGTAGATAGTGGAGCTAATGGACACATACTATCAGAAGTGAATTGCCTACAATATATACAACCATGTAACAAAGAAATCAGAGTTGCAAAGAAGGGAGAGTGTCTAGCAGTTAAACAATCGGGCACTTATGTAGGAGACAAGTGTGATTTGAAAAATGTGTACTATTCTCCAAACCTCTCCAGGAATTTAATGTCAGTAAGTAAAATCACTGATAATGGTGGCTGTGTGATTTTTGAAAATAGTGGTGTGAAAATTCTAAAAAAACAACGTGTCAATCCCGGATGAAATGATCATCATTGAAGGAGAGAAAAAGGAGGGTTTATTTGTTGTAAAACTGAAAAATGAGGGGCAGGCAAACTTGGCGTGAGAAGATGAATGTGAAGGAAAACCTTATGATACAATCCAGCTGTGGCATAGGAAACTAGGTCATATAGGATTAGATAACCTAAAGAAATTGTCAAATATGCATAAAGAAATACCTAACTTAAACTTTGGCTTGTGTGACGATAATGTCTGCACAATATGTATTCATGCTAAACAAACAAGAAAACCTTTTAATACACAAAGAACTAGGGCTAATAGAAAACTTCAACTGATACACACTGATCTAAGTGGTAGAATTGACCCCAAAACTCATGACAACAAAGAATACTACATGACAATTATAGATGACTTCACACATTTTTGCGCAGTATTTTTGCTTAAATCAAAGGACGAAGCATGCCAGGTACTTAAAGACTATATCAATGAAAATGAAAACCATTTTGGGTCAAAAGTGAGCAAAATAAGATGCGATAGAGGTGGTGAATATTATAACAATGACTTAAAGGACTGGTGCAAAGAGAAAGGAATCATACTTGACTACACCATTGACCATACACCACAGCATAATGGGAAGGCTGAACGAATGAACAGGACTATCATGAATAAAGCTAGAGCGATATTGTTCGAATCGGGACTAGAAGAAGATATGTGGGGTGAAGCAGTTTTAGCATCGGTGTATTTGATAAACAGGAGCCCAAGCGTGACTGTTGACAAGACCCCAGCAGATCTTTGGTTCAACAAGAAACCTGATCTGACGAATCTACAAATTTTTGGAAGTCAAGCTTGTGCCAAAAATTTAAACTACCTCAAGAAACTAGATAGCAGAAGCGTTGATTGCGTCTTTGTGGGCTACAGTCCCACAGGATACAGGATGTGGAACCCAAGAACAAGGAATATCTTTGAATCAAGAGACACAGTCATAGTAGGCAAACCCAAAGAACTTAAGCAGATAAAGAAGAGAATCCCTATAAATATGGATGTTGATGATACTGAAGACCAAAGCACTGAAGAACGAGAGTAGTGATGAGAATAAAAAAAGCTCAAGAAACCAAGGAACAGATGAATCAGACCATGAGATAATAGAACCACAAGATGAGACAGTCCTACACCAAAGACCAAGAAGAGAAAAGAAACTACCACTGAGATTTCATGATTATGAAATGGCATATGATGAAGCATTCCTCACCTACAGCGAAGCAATGCAAACGGATGATAAACAAGAGTGGAAACAAGCTATACAGGAAGAACTCAACTCCCTAAACAAGAATGAAGTGTTGCAACTGGTAGATAGGGACACAGCTCAAGGAAAACAAATATTAAGCAGCAAGTGGGTACTAAAAATTAAAGACAACGGAAGGTAAAAGGCAAGATTGGTTGCAAAAGGCTGTGAACAAAAAGGAAACCTAGATTATCAAGAAATATACAGCCCAGTGGTAGATAGTACTTCAGTAAGACTTCTGCTTGCTATTGCAGGACAAAATAATTACCACGTCAAAACCTTCGACGTAAGGACAGCATTCTTATATGGAGAGCTACCAGAAGAAATATATATGGAACTTCCAGAAGGAATAAAGCAAGAAGATCTGCAGACTGAAGAAATCCCTTTATGGACTTAAACAAGCGCCAAAGCTATGGAATAAAAGGTTAACAACATTCCTTAAAGAAGAAGGGCTGAAACAGACGAAAGTTGACAACTGTCTCTTCATGAGTGAAGAAACACTGCTCGGAATACACGTAGATGACGGCATTATAATTTCAAAGAACCTAAAAAACTGAATACCATTTTGGAGAAACTATCCAAATATTTTAAAAAAGACTGTATACAACAAACCAAACACATACCTGGGAATGGACATAATACAAGATGAGGACGGTATTCACATCTGTCAAAGAAACTATGCTCAACAAGTACTGAAGAGATATAAAATGGAAGATAGCAAATCAGTGAGCACTCCAATTGTCAAAAGGGGACCAGTGTCTGAATATAATATTCGAGAACTAAAGCTTCCGTACAGAGAAGCCATAGGAAGCCTTCAATACCTAACAACAAAACCAGGCCAGATATGACATGCAGTGTCAACTATGCAGGAAGATCCATGTCAAACCGAACCAACTCAGACATACAAAATATAAAACGAACACTCAGATACTTGAATGGAACAAAAGACTACCAATTGCATTTCAAGAAATCAGATAATACCGGACTGAGGGCCTACTAAGACTCCGACTTTGCTGGTGATGCCAGAGATAGAAAAAGTACCTCAGGCTGTATTATTAGCCTACTTTCGATTTTTGCAAAAAATGAAAGTAGACTTATGAGATCAACACAGGGCGAAAAAAGTGTGTCTGTCTGTGTGTGTGTATGTGTGTGTGTGAGTCTGTGTGTGTGTGTGTGTGTGTGTGTGTGTGTCTGTGTGTGTGTGAGTGTGTGTACTCTGAATGTCTGTCCCCCCCTATCAATTCGAACACGGTGAATGCGAATTGAACGAAATTTGGTACACGGGTAGCACTAGCAAAGGACTCCTCAGTGTCATGTTTTATATCGCCGCCATCTTGACGGAAACGTAATGGCGGCCACACAAATGTTCAAAGCTTAAATCAAATTACGACTAACCTAATCATCCGATCTCTACCAAATTTTGCAACAACATACCTTTATGGGGGGAGCATCCTTTGACCAAACTAATAAGTCATCAGCGTAATAGTTTGCGGATGGCGGCCATCTTTGTGTGAAAATCGATTCCCCCTATTAATTCGAACACGGTGCAAACGAATGGAACGAAATTTGGTACAGAGGTAGTACTAACAAAAGGCACCTCAGTGTCATGTTTTATATCGCCGCCATCTTGACGGAAACGTAATGGCGGCCACACAAATGTTCAAAGCTTAAATCAAATTACGATTAACCTAATCATCCGATCTCTACCAAATTTTGCAACAACATACCTTTATAGAGGAAGCATCCTTTGGCCAAATAACTAGGTCATTAGCCTAATAGTTTGCGGATGGCGGCCATCTTTGTGTGAAAATCAATTCCCCCTATTACTTCAAACACGGTGAAACCAAATGGAACGAAATTTGGTACAGAGGTAGCACTAGCAAAGGGCACCTCAGTGTCATGTTTTATATCGCCGCCATCTTGACAGAAACGTAATGGCGGCCACACGAATGTTCAAAGCTTAAATCAAATTACGATTAACCTAATTATCCGATCTCTACCAAATTTTGCAACTACATACCTTTATGGAGGGAGCATCCTTTGACCAATCTAATAGGTTATTAGCCTAATAGTTTGCGGGTGGCGGCCATCTTTATGTCAAAATTGATTCCCCCTATTAATTCGAACACGGTGGAACCGAATGGAACGAAATTTGGTACAGAGGTAGCACTAGCAAAGGGCACCTCAGTGTCATGTTTTATATCGCCACCATCTTGACTGAAACGTAATGGCGGCCACACGAATGTTCAAAGCTTAAATCAAATTACGATTAACCTAATCATCCGATCTCTACCAAATTTTGCAACTACATACCTTTATGGAGGGAGCATCCTTTGACCAATCTAATAGGTCATTCGCCTAATAGTTTGCGGATGGCGGCCATCTTTGTGTCAAAATCGATTCTCCCTATTAATTCAAACACGGTGAAACCGAATGGAACGAAATTTGGTACAGAGATAGCACTAGCAAAGGTCATCTCAGTGTCATGATTTATATCGCCGCCATATTGACAGAAACTTAATGGCGGCCACACAAATGTTCAAAGCTTAAATCAAATTACGATTAGCCTAATCATCCGATCTCTAGCAAATTTAGCAAAAATATACCTTTATGGAGGGAGCATCCTTTGACCTAACTAATAGGTCATCAGCCTTATATTTTGCGGATGGCGGCCATCTTTGTGTGAAAATCGATTCCCCTTATCAATTCGAACACGGTGAAACCGAATGGAACGAAATTTGGTACAGAGGTAGCAATAGCAAAGGGCACCTCAGTGTCATGTTTTATATCACCGCTATCTTGACGGAAACGTAATCGCGGCCACCCAAATGTTAAAAGCTAAAATGTAATTACGACCAACCTAATAATCTAGTCTCTACCAAATTTTGCAACACCATATCTTTATGTGGGAAACATATTCAGACCAAACTGCAAGAACATCAGCCCAATAGTTTGCAGATGGTGGCCAAGTATGTGTGCAAATCGATTCCCCCTATCAATTCAAACACGGTGAAACTGAATTGAACGAAATTTGGTACAGAGGTAGCACTAGCAAAGGGCACCTCATATTCATGTTTAATATCCCTATAGCACGTTGTATTTCAACAAGCTACTACAACCAACATTCAATCATACTCCTTGAAAAGAACAAAGAGTTATAACAATACCCATGCATTTAGGAGAAAGTAGGCTATATGTTCTTTACTGAACATCTTGTTTTTTATAATGGTTCACCTATTGTTTGGTGGTCACGGAAGCAAAGTGTTGTAGCATTATCTAGTACCGAAGCTGAGTATGTCGCTGCAGCCCAATGTTGTAGAGAGCTTAAATACTTAAAGAGTACAATTAAAGAACTTACTGGTAAGGATGTACCAGCTAAACTTTACGTTGACAATCAAAGCACAATTAAGATTATTAAATCAGGACAAGTAAGCCAAAGAAGTAAGCATATTGATGTGAAATTTAAATTTATTCATGATGAATTAATGAATGGCTTATTTACCTTGGAGTATTTTTCGACAGAAAATAACTTGTCTGACATTCTAACAAAGCCATTGGATAATGTCAAATTCCAACAATTACGTCGTACTGTCACTTGTTATTCAAACTAGACTGACACCCTTAGAGGGGTATCATCATAATTGATGGTTTGATACATTTTGCCTTTAGAGGGGTATGTTAGAAGTATAGCAATAGTTTACCATAAGTCCAAAATGTTCCACTGTGAGATATTTTTAGCCTATTTTCAATTTTGAAAAAATAGGCTTATGAGATCACCTTTTGTCCGTGTGTGTGTGTGTTTGTGTGTGTGTGTGAGAGAGAGGTGTGTGTGTGTGTGTCCCTAATAAAACCTAAACGGCTCGAGCGATTTCAATGAAACTCGGTAAGTTCATAGCACTATTCCCGGCGACCTCGACCGTGCCCTTCAAATTTTGTTACGTCTCACCAATCCAACATGGCGGCTGTGCGAAATATTTCACTAGCATTCAATATCTCTGAAACTATTACCGATATCACCCTGAAATTGTGTACGGTGATAAAGGGCACTACTAGAAGTTCACCTATGAGACTTTAAAAAACCTGGTGACTACAAAACCAACATGGCGGTCAAGCGAAATTGAGACTTTTAAATAGACATTTCTCGCGATTTAACTATCCAAACGTAATGAAACTTGTTACAGCAAATGTTTATACACATTGTAATGCACTGGAGTCTAATATAGTTCAATTGTTTACATAACCTCAAAATGGCGGCTGTGCGAAATATTTCACTGACATTCTATATCTCCGAAACAATTACAGATATCATCATGCAATTTTGTACGGTGATAAAGGGTACTGATACAAGTTTACCTATGTATATTTCATAAACCTGTAAAGTACAAAACGAACAAGGCGACCAAGCGAATTTGAAATATTTTAATAGACTTTTCTCGTGATTTAACTCTCTGAGCGCAGTGAAATGTGGTACAGTAAATGATTTTGCAGATTGTAATGCACTGCCATCTAATTTAATTCAATTGTTTACATAACCTCAAGATGGCGGCTGTGCGAAATTTTAAAATTAAGTTTTTATTCTTGTGTCGTAATCATGCGATCGAAGTGAAAGTTTGAATAATGAAGCTAGGCAATAATTGTCCTTGAATGGTACATAACTCTATGGCCTATACATATAACAATCCTAAATGGCGAGCTTCCGAAATATTTAGACGGTTCTCAATATCTATGGATCTTTTACAGCAACCAAACTGATTTGTTTATGTTCATAGAGACTATGAACATATATTCACCTATAGGACTTTCAGTAACCTGGTGAGCACAAATCCAACAAGGCGGCGACGCAAAGTATAAATATTTGAATGGACGTTTCTCGCGAATTAACTATCCGAGTGCCGTGAAACGTTGCACGTTAAATGCTTATACAAATGTTGATCCACTGGCATGTAATTTATTTCAATTGTTTGCATAATCACAAGATGGCTGGTGTGCGTACTTTTAAAATCTCGTTTTTACTTCTTTTGTTCTAATCATGCGATTGAAGTTTGAATACCACACGTACACAATAATCTTAATGTATTAGTACAAAAATAAAAATCCATCCTGGCGCCCATATGAAATATTTAGACGGTTCTCAATATCTACGAATCTGTTACAGCAATTAAACTTAAATTTTGTATGTTGGTAGTGACAATTAACGTGAGCAGGATATATGAAAATAGGCTGTATAATTCTTCACGGAACTACTTGTTATTTTACCAAGTTTACTTTCTTTCTTCTGTACTGTTTTGGTGTAAGACGAAACAAATGAAGGTATTAAATTGTTATGTGTGCTTGTGTTTAAAATAGAGAAACCGTGTGTGCTTTATTGAAGTCAAATATCTTAAAACATAGTAAAATCTGAACAGGAACCACCATTTGTTTGGGCCTCCAATAGTAATACACTATACGATGCTACCAACCTAAGCTATTAAACATTGGCCTGTTTGGCTCGTGACGGTAAATTGAATGGTCTTTGATGGTTTAGATTATTATTGGACAGTTGCATTACGGGTACCATTGAGTATTCACTGTGCTGATCACACTTATAACCAGTATCACAATCACCCCAGCTAAACAGCAACTCTTAGACCAGCAGATACGGTATTTAAGATTAGGAAAGAATATGCCGAATGATTGTAATGAAACATGGGAAGAGGCAAGTTGCAGAACAGGTGGTCAGAAGAGAAATCTACAAAGTCACTAAGGATATTTGAAGCCTATTCTGTATAAATATTAGTTAATATGTTCCATAATGTCCTCACCACCACGCCTCCAGTTTCCATGGTAATGACGTTTCTATGGGATCCCCATTATTTTGCGTGCACGAATTTCTTACCCAGCTGTTTTCCTTGTGTCGATTATACAGTTCCTTCGTACTTCCTATCCGAGAGTCAAGTTTACTGAGGAGACGAAGGGAAGGGAGGGGGGGGGGGGGGAGGAGGGAAGGAGATATGGAGGATTAAATATCTTGGAAGAGCCGGGAATCGAACCCGGACCTTCGGAGCGTCAGCCAGGAATGCTAGCGACTACTCCACGAATTTTTATTTGACTAATTGTTGAATTTCATAAAATTAAACTGGAATCATTATAAAGCAAACCAATTTATGTCGTTAACAGAACTTAGATGTGGTACCTGATTTCCCCTTGGAGTGCTGTGAAGGTACACATTGTTATCGATAAAATTATTGGTAATAATAATAATAATAATAATAATAATAATAATAATAATAATAATAACAATGAAAAATCCACAGCCTGCTTCCAGTCTCCGACCGGGTCAGGAATGGAATGAATGAAGCCCCCATCTAGCGGCGAGGATATGGACTGTGCCGGCTGCCGAGGCCTGTCGCACTGCCCTGGGGCAATGATTGAATGAATGACAGATGAAATGAAATGAAAGTGGAGAGTGTCGCTGGAATGCAATTTTGACAGGGAAAACCGGAGTACCCGGAGAAAAACCTGTCTGCCTCCGTTTTGTCCAGCACAGATCTCACATGGAGTGACCGGAATTTGAACCACGGACCCAGTGGTGAGAGGCCGGCGTGTTGCCGCTTAAGCCACGGAGGCTTAAATAATAATAATAATAATAATAATAATAATTTAATTTAATTTATTTATTAAATACTATTTATGTTACATTATTGTGATATGTCTCACGAATCTGATGACAGTACAGATTATCTGTGAGACATATTAATTATTATTTACAACATATATATAGATTATATTTCAGTACAAGAGTGCATGCATTTTTTTTTGTAATGTTAATGATAAAATATTAATGTAAATAATTAAAGATACAAAAAATTTCACTGTGGTAGTTATATTAATAAATTTATGTTATGAGTTAATGTTTGGTTAAGTAATATTTTTTTATGCGACTTATAGCTAGTTGTTTGCTGTTAATGTTTGTCAGTCCAGGTGGTAGTTCATTAAGTAGTGATGGTATAATATAATTTAGTCTCTTGAAACCATAGCTATTTATACATAAAGGTTTAACATGTTTAGTACTTGTTATGGCTCTTGTTTGTATGTTGTGAGAGACCTTATGCCTGAATCTTGGATCATGGTAGTAGAGATTCAGTACAGTAATTTGAAACAACTCTTTAATATTAAAATAAGGGATATCAGTGAAATATTTAAAGAACCTGTTTTGGCTATCTTGAAGATTATTAATTAAAGTTGTGTTTTGATTTCCCCAAGCTGCTATAGCATATCTTAATTTGCTTTCAATCAGAGCACTGTAAATTGTTTTGTAAGTTTTCCTATCTACATAAAATCGGAGATTGTAGAAGATGTAGAGGTTTGCTCAGGTTTTTTTTATTATGTTTACTGTGTGTGTGTTCATTTTAAAGTGTTCATCAAGGGTAATTCCTAGGTATTTTTGTGTCGAAGTACTATTTATGAAGGTGTTACATTTGCAACCTGCCAGGATGTTTTGGTGTATGCATGATAAGCTGTGGTGCGTTAGTTTGTATTTTTCTTGTGTGAAGTGATCAACTCTGATGTGCATTATTTTAGATTTGGTTGTATTTATATACAAACTAGCAGGTACCCGCGGCTTCGCTCGCGTCATAGTGGTGTCATATTGTTATTCAATGAAATGCAGGTGTACCCCCTTAACACCCCTTTAGAAACTGAATATCCAAAAACCCTTCCTTAGTGGACGTTTTCGACTTACAAAGAACATATTCCCAAAATTTCATGTTTCTAGCTTTAATAGTTCTGGCTGGGCGATGATGAGTCAGTCAGTCAGTCAGGACACTTAGTTTTATATAATAGATAAGCAACGGTCTTAGTGGAAAATAATTCAATCACCCGAAACCAAAAATGCATGGGACGAAAAAAAAACATCAAAATATCATGTTGGTTCCGGACCCTAAAAGACGTGAAAAATATAATAAAAGTATTAAAAAAACTATTTTTCGAAATTTCATTCGAATCAATTTTTATGTCATTCCTGGGACTTGGAAAATTCCGGCCAAAAAGTACAAAATCATTAATAACTCCCTAAGTATTCGTCGTATGATGAAATAGCAAGAGACAAAAAAGATGTAATGTGTTATTGTCTACAACATAGGCCATGTATAACTTTACACTCAGACATATTACGTTTCCTCCCCCTCCCCATATTTTCACCCCTCCCCATGGGCCCCTTATATTGGATTTATGAAAAAACGGTCAAACACCTATTTTGTTATTTTTTATGCTGATTTTTTTCCGCTGAGGTCCAAACTCCTCGCCTATGTCGTTTAAGAGATACACGCTCGGATAGGAAACCTTCAACCCCCACTTTTCACCCCTTTCACCTCAAAATATACACCACATCGAAAAACCCTCAGACACGTATCTTCTTATTTTTAATGATGAGTTCATATGCCGAGTATCAAATCCCCAATGAAAGCAATCTGGAGATATTGTTATTCAATGAAATGCAGGTGTACCCCCTTAACACCCCTTTAGAAACTGAATATCCAAAAACCCTTCCTTAGTGGGCGTTTTCGACTTACAACGAACATATTCCCAAAATTTCATGTTTCTAACTTTAATAGTTTTGGCTGGCCGATGATGAGTCAGTCAGTCAGTCAGGACACTTGTTTTTATATAAGAGATTATTGTCATGACACCATCTTGTGATGTTATTGAAGTCTTCTTGAAGTCTCTCAAAAGCTGTTTTAGAGTCTTTATGTATGGTATATATAGTGGTGTCATCAGCATAAATAAATATTTTACTGTGTTTAATGGCTTCATTCATGTCGTTTACGAACAGGTTATATAGTGTAGGTGAAATAATGCTGCCTTGAGGGATACCTTGTGTTCCTTCTACTGCGTCACTGATAGTGTTATTGACCATAACTGCCATTTCCCTGTTTTTCAGATAGCTTTCAAATAGTTTGTAAGTCGTGCCTCTTATTCCAATATCGTGTAATTTAGCAAGTAGTTTATTGTGATTTATTGTGTCAAATGCTTTAGAAAAGTCAAGAAAAAGTACCATTATGTGATTGTTCTTATTTAAGGCATTATTTATTACATTGGCAAATTCAGCCAGGAGTAGTTCAGTACTTTTCCCCTTCCTAAAACCGTATAGGTGTCCCTTTAAAATATCATATTTATTTAGGAAATTCTTCAATCTCTTATCCAAGCATTTTTCCATAATTTTGTGGAGGATTGATAAAATGCATATTGGTCTGTAGTTGCCAAAGTCTAAGTGATCGCCATTCTTATATATTGGTTTAATAATTGTGTATTTCAGATATTTTGGTATTATGCCTGATTCGAATATCTTGTTTATGAGATGTGTTATGATTGGTATAGTTTTTTTGGATGTTGCCTTTATGTCTTTCAAGCGTATATTGTCTACCCCAGGCGATTTGTCTGTTTTTAATTCCTTAATTATGTTTTCTATTTCATATTCATCAGTTTCAAGTAATGTAAAGGAATTCATTAATGTGTTTCTATTTGATTGCCATATGTTGATACTACAGTTATGAGCTAGGCTGTTTATTTTTTCACTAAAGGTATTGATGAATTTATTGACTATCACTTCGTTAGTATAATGTAATATTAAATGTTTGTTTATGACTTCATTGACAGTTTGTGTTTTCCGACCTGTTATATCATTAATGACTTTCCACATTCCTTTATTATCGTTTTTGGAACAATTTATCTTATTTTTACAATATTTATGTTTTGTTTTGTTTATTAGCTTATTTAATTTGTTTCTGAAAGCTTTGTATTCATTTTTTATTGTAATATTATCCTTGTTTCTGAGCATTGTTTTGTAAAGTCTGTCTCTTTCCTTACATTGTATTTTTAGGTCATAAGTGAACCATTGTTTGCTTTTCCTGTGTTTACGAGTTGTTATGTAAGATGCTTTTTGGTAGATTTCCTTAAATTTGGTTGTTATATTGTTATATATGTCATTAGGATTTTTTAATTCAAGGCAATCTGTCCAGTCTGTGTTGTTAAGGCTTGTGTGTATTATAGTATCGTTCATTAGCGTAATGTACGATTCATTATCTTGTAATTGTGTCTTATCATTTTTTGGCCAAATACCTGCATATGTTATGTAGTGGTCAGAGATATCTGATTGTATGACTGCAGAAGTATATTGATCTAGTCTGCTACGATAGTTTATGTGATCAATACATGTTCTCGAGTCTAAATAATAATAATAATAACAATAATAATTATAATCATTGGTAAAATTGAGATTACTTATTATATTGACAAATTCGGCAATGAAAGGTTTCAGTCCCAAACAGAGCACATGCGTAAAATTCAGCCATTTAACCTTCTAAGATATTTCTATATTGCTCGTTTCACAAATTACACTATTAATTTTACTAATTAATTATTATATTACTCAATTTAATGGAAGGCTAGTTTTTAAAGTGCCTAAGGTTTTATTATACGATAACAATTTGTAATTACACCCATATGCCCACGGACATAATCGAAACAGATGCATGAAGTAAGCTATTATTATTAACTGAAAAGCACACGAATGTGCATAACATAGATTTACACTACTTTAGTCCTGGCCATAATCGAACGGTGATTTCTGATTATTGTTACATCATGTGATGTGATATATGACACAGAACTGGTCACATAACGAGCACACGCTGAGTTCATTTGGGGCGTGATAAGACATGTATTTATTATTTTATGGTGGTACCGATGCACTGTTAACTTTATCACCAAATGTCTAAGTTTCTGATTGGCGTTGGTCCAGTTCCGGTTGATCACGGCATCCGTGCTATACAATTCTAGCGGGATGTCTTCTCTCTTCTCCCATCTCTCTGCTAGATGTGCTTCAGCATTTTTTGACGATGGAAGCTGTAAAGTTGTCCTTATTTCTTCGAGCTATAAGACTCACTAAATACGCCATGTCACTGTTTACGTGTGGAGGACTGAACTAGTAAAAAGAATGCCTGAAATGTATAAAAGGTGTAAAAAGACCTGTGACTTCTCTATTACGGTATTATTACGCTGTAGTAGACAGTGATCCAACGCGGCCGTTGTTTGCAATTGAAATAACAGCTGAGGTGAGATGCAATTATTAAAACCCCTGCTAAAGTGCGATCAGCTATTCCGACAGTAACAAGTTCAAGGCAGTTGCCAACTTTCTGACCGCTGTGAGCGCAAGTGTCGCTCCTCCTGTCAAGAGGATGCAATTTTGTCGCTACTGTGTTTAGTAGACACTGGTTTCAGTTTGTTTATTTCATGGATCATAAAATCACACATTAATACTCACTTTTTGAATTTCAATGACAACCCGTCTTAATTAGTTACTTAGTTAGTTATTGTTGTTTTAAGGGGCGGAATAGCTAGGTTATCTGCCCCAAACAACCCGTTTTGATTATACCTGCACTTAACTATTGAAAATTGTCGCCACTGAGTCTCTTTTTGTGGATTACTTGCAATCAAATCTCGTGGCAAATTTCAAACTCTAGGGCTTTTAGGGATTTATCACACTACTAAGTTGGCAGCCATGATTATCTCATAGCGACAGAATTTAATTGCGGGGGAAATTGAAGGGAATTCCTCGCTGAGGTTGACAGCACTTGAAATCCAATATGGCCGCCGCGCGCAATCCAAGACTACCACTGCTTGGTTACCATGGCAACCAGTTTTGTTTACACTTAGGGTTGGCAGCCTTCGACCCATTCTACTGATCATCCCACTCGTTCTTGACGTGGCAACTCTTTGAAAGGAGAATCATCTCTGGAATGCACGTGTATCGCTTGTCCTATCCCGACCATCACTTCTGGGTGTATGAGTGTTTTCCCCGCGGTACTCTCGTGTGACCGTTAACTGAAAGATGGACCTTTAATCCCAGAACCGACTTTAAAATGATATAACTATCTTTATGTTCGACGAACTCGAAATGTAAATATTGTATGTCAGAAAACTGTAACATAATGAGGGTCATTAAAGTAATAGTTTTCATTAGGATACAGTTTCTCCCACCAATCTGAGCTCAAGATTTTCATTATGAAACTGTTGTGTGACCAATTAGGTACTTGATAGCTTCGCACATCCAAATAAAATCCAAGATGTCGGAAATGAATTAACTGATTTGAAAGTTGACAATGTAAATGATATCCGATCATTACATACATATGACAAAGAAATAGCATTGTAACTTAATATCCGCAACTCCAATTTCTACACTGGGCATTGCGTACGATTTCACCGACAATAATTTTAATGAATGCTGTTGTTGATATAAACACACCAGCATGTCATGGGGGCAGCAAGCATATGCCATTAGATCCCCGGAAATCAATCAATAACCCAGCTCTCTTTCCGCCATATTTTGGACTCCATTCATTTGCCTTCCGTTGACATTCCATACGCATCGAATTTGAAGAATGACTACTGTCGACCAAAGTATTATGTGCACTCGAGTTTGAAGGTTGTTTGTGAAGTAACCAATAGACCTACATAAAATCCAATAACATCATCATTTTTGTCGTTCTATTGCACGTTAGTTCATGTAGGTTTGGAATTTTTAATTTATATTTTAATATTTTTTGTCGCAGTTGGAGCACAAAAAGTGCACGTTTTAAGCGTGTTTCAACCATGCGTCACATTTAAGAATTATTATCTCAAAAACCCGTCATCAGATCGAATCCAAATTTTAACACTTTATACACTGGAATGTTGTATAACTGGTTTAATAATTTCAAAATTTTGCGTGTCCAAGAAAAAAAGTTGTTATCATTTTTGTAAGGTAACTTTTTCTCGGCTCGGGGTGGTTGGAAAATGTAGTTCTTGGTTGCGATGTAATCCTTATACATCAAAAAATTAAGCTGTATGACTGTGAAATGCGTAAATTAACTCACTTATTTTATATCGGTTTGTATTTGTAGGCGGAAATAACACATCGTTCACCAGCTACCCGCTCCCAGAAAAGCTGTACAGCGTTGCCGAAATGGAGCCCAACACGCATCATGGCGTGCCTCGCTCGGAAGTGATGGGCTCCATCACAGCAACGCTGTACAGCTCTCCCGGGAGTGGGTAGCTGGTGAACGATGTGTTATTTCCGCCTACAAATACCAACCGATATAAAATAACTAAGTTAATTTACGTATTTCACAGTCATACAGCTTAACTTTTTGATGTATAAGAATTACATCGCGACCAAGAACTACATTTTCCATCCACCCTGAGCCGAGAAAAAGTTACCTTACAAAAATGATAACTTTTTTTCTTGGACACGCAAAATTTTGAAATTATTAAACCAGTTATACAACATTCCTGTGTATAATGTGTTAAAATTTGGATTCGATCTGATGACGGGTTTTTGAGATAATAATTCTTAAATGTGACGCATGGTTGAAACACGCTTAAAAACGTGCACTTTTTGTGTTCCAACTGCGACAAAAAAATATTAAAATATAAACTAAAAATTCCAAACCTACATGTGCTAACGTAAAATAGAACGACGAAAATGATGATGTTATTGGATTTTATGTAGATCTATTGGTTACTTCACAAACAACCTTCAAACTCGAGTACACATAATACTTTGGTCGACAGTTGTTGATAATATGATATATTTTAATTTTAAAATGGGCATTTGTAACAGCCTATAGTGTATTATTTGATCAAAATAACAAAATGATCCCACATAGTACCTGTGCGCTATCTGTTGGTGCTAGTTCAGGATAAACAATGTTTCAAACCTTTGGAATTTGGTATTTGGTAGAGAGCAATTGCTGAGTCCACACAATTCCCAAGTAAAACAAGAACACAGTTTTGGAAGATCTTTGATCCTTAGTGGGAGCCCAGTGCATGCGCTGTGTTCACTAAAGTCAACTGACAGAACCTCGACAGATATATATATGGATATTTATGTTAGAACATATAGTAAAGTTATAATTATCGTCGAACTTAAAGAGTCGTATGTACTATTCCCCAAGAAATAAAAACCAAATAGTTTCAATAATTGTATTATAAATAAACAAACATCACAAATACAATTCTAAATAACAAATCTTGGAATTCGGCAAGGAAAGCTCAGGATATCGTAATTACAACGCAACAATCCAACAAATACAATTGTTATTAATACAAATACATCGGGAACAATTCAACAATACATTATTTGTATTTCAAACTCCCAAATCCAGCAAATTGACGTCGTTCGAGCAGAACGAACATACCCAATAAGTTTAACACGCAATATTCACCCAGTTACCCTATTTAAGATATGATTTCAACGTTTATGCCGAAATGACTAGGTTATAAATTGCAAATGAACACCTCGCACAATATATCGACTAAATCAGCCAATACAGCGTACTGCACTCCCAATTACTACTTTATGGCAAAAAAAAAAACAAAAAACAACAACAACGCAGAAATGACTAAGTTATAAATACAAGATTGAATAACTCGTGCAAGAGGTGGGAAACAATTAATATCCACCTTAGAGGTTAAGATTATAAGATATCACTGAAAATAATGAAGATGAAAAGCACCAGACAAACCGTCAATATACGGTAATAACGCAGAAAGTGGGAATTAAATAAAGATAATTATATCCTTTCAAATGTTGTTTCTTAGACCTACTAGCTCAAGCTCCTTCTCATATGATATTTTCTTCTTAATATTGAAAAGGTAATGCAATGGCTGCCATCGCTAGGATACGTTCAACAAGCAGAAACAAACCCCCTCTCAAATGAATATTTCAATCCGGTAGGCCAAGTTTAAAAATCATATATATTATTTCAGTAGTATGAATCCCTCCCGCGGTGCCCACAAGCGACTGATCGTGACAAATTAGCATTCAAATGAAAGAGAATAGACATTAGCAGTGACTTATTGCATTATAATTTCATAGAAATCTATAATTTCTTAAAAGAATGACTTTAAAAAATTGTACGAAGTGTGCGATTTGCAAACACCGTTGAAGTAGGAAAATACGCTCCATAATTGCTGTCCACGGGCCGCTGTGATGCCCGTTTCATGTCATATTAACATTCTGAGGTCTTTCTTTTATCTTGAAATGTAAATAGTGTTCTATAATCATTTGGTTGAAATAAGAACATAACCTTTCTCCTTAAGTGTCTCATTATAAACCTATTGGGGAAAGTGTGGTTTATGAACTCGCACGGGTCCGCTAGTGAATATTAATTTATGGGAATTATGTTATGAAAGCTGTGGACCGATCAATTGTAGGTTAAGTTGAATTGGCACTTGGAATTAGTGCGTACTAAGGTCCCCATGACTTCAGAAAAATTCGTCCGGGCATAACAAAACAACCCTAGATTAGGCTCCCGGGTCACAGCTAAAGGCGAGGGGCAGATGACCTCGTAGTTACGCCCCTTAAAACAACAATAACTGACAGCTGAAGACTAGTTACATCAATTTATGAAACAGAACAATTAACTTCATATGCAAGCAAACGAGGATCAAATTCTTAACATGAAAGGTTGAAATTACCCTAACCATCAAAGTAGGAAATAAGGAACAACATTTATAAAAACACAGCGTCCCGTTCCCTTTTCTTAAATTAAGTTATGTAACACAATACATTAAATTAATACTTATAAATAATCAGTCAAATTGAAGTATTCGGAAAATGTTGCCAAAGCTGGTTCCCCATATATGGTATCGCAAATATTACCTTGATACTGCTGATTAAACACGTCAAAGTTTCATCTGCACATTATGATATTTTAGCCTACTTTTCTCATTTTGCAAAAATGAGGAAGAAGTAGACTTACGAGATCAATCAGGGAAAATGTGTGTCTGTCTGTCCTTCTGTCTATCTGTGTGTACATCCCCCATCCCCCTTATCAACTCTTAGACGGCTGCATCTATCGAAACCGAATTTGGTAAGAATAAAGATCAATATCTGAATATCTGACGGCCATACATGAAATTGACGTCAGTGATAGCAACTGCTGAAAAATCGCTATTGAAATTTCAGCTGTATGTTCGATATCTCTGAAGTTATGCATATGTGAACTATCCCAAAATTGGCACACATATATATAATAACATTCAAGATTAATTTTCAGAAGTCCATACATGCCAGTGTTGCCAACATTATTCTAAGCTTGCTGACAGGTCCAATTTGTAAATGCATGTAACTTCTATACTATCGATTGGATTTCAACCGAATTTCGTACGTACTATTTGTACTACAACATATATGACTGTGCGTATTCTAAAGAGCCACCAGGGCTGCCAATTGATAATAAATGATCTCTCTAGGTTTTAAACCTAATATCAATATACCAGAAAGTATGCTAGCCAACAGCTCTAAGCTTTGCACACATATTGTACCTGACATTCTATCTTAGTTTGGACCATCACATACATGACATTGTTCCCAACATGATTTTACGAGCACTGATAAATCCAATATCAAACATCATATAACGTCCATTCTATCCATTAGACTTCAACCAAATTATATATGTTCATTCTATACCTTAAGAGATGGAGCTAAGAATATATTTAGAGTACCCAGGGCTGCCAACTGTACAGGCCGGACATTTGTTTTAGACGATTGCCCTTGACCTTGGAGCCTGCGGGTGAGCCTACACACACTCACTCTCTCACTTCACTTCACACTTGTCACCACCGAACTGATGTAATGGAATTCCAGACTTGAGCAGACAGTACAGTCCACGTCGAAGTATTTTGAGACGCGGAAGCACACATTACGTAGTTACGAACAGAACGTCATTAGATTTGCCAGTGACTGTACTTCAGCAGCTGTGTGAAACAGCTTTGTCAATCATCGGACTGCTTGGGGCAGCTGATAACAACACAGGTACTGTAGTAACTCGCCTCCAGGCTTCCATTAAGGGTTTTTCACTCGTCTAAAACAAACGTCCGGCCTGTAGTAAGTTACTCTATTGGGATACACTATTTGAGGTGTATTTTAAACTGCAGTACTTAGAAATGTTAGTATTACCAACTTGATTTCGTCATTATTGTAGGTAGGTCTATATAGTAGATCGGCAAGAATCTCAAATTTTAAGAAACGTAGGCTGTATAGTTATTCACGGAAATACTTGTTTGTTCCCATACCAATAGCTGTGTATTCTAATGTTTGCAACGTAATTCATCGATTTGTTATTATTCTGAACATCGTTATGGATAATAGCGTTTCTTCTTTCCTCTGACCTTGGTTGTGCAGTCTTTGAATTTCTCTTGAACGAGGTTTCTATCGTCTTTTGTTAGCCCCTCAACCACTTCTCATAATTACGTCAGTCTGCAGTTGTCAAGTCATACAAAATATAGGGCCGCAGATAGATAGTCTTATTTCCTAATGGGATCCGTTATCTTTCCCAACTTGCTATGTTGTTGCTATTGTTGATTCTTAAGGCAATTTGCGACATCGTGGTCATGCAGCCCCGTATACTTGGGTGTGCGTAGAATTTGTGTCACTGTGATGTATGTACTAGTTTGTGTGATGTAGGATTTTGGTTGGAAGTGGCCGTGGCTTTATGATAGGCAGCATCCCAGCATTTGCCTGGAGTAGAATACAAGTCGCTAGAATGCCAGAGAGACGACATAAATCATTGCTACTTGGTAACTTCTGAATCTCAGGAGAAGAGAACGTATCACTGGAACTAGCTCCATGTTGTATGTGGAATATGAACTGGAACTAGCTCCATATTGTATGTGGAATATGAACTGGAACTAGCTCCATGTTGTATGTGGAATATGAACTGGAACTAGCTGCATGCTGTACGTGGAATATGAACTGGAACTAGCTGCATGTTGTATGTGGAATATGAACTGGAACTAGCTCCATGCTGTATGTGGAATATAAACTGGAACTAGCTGCATGCTGTATGTGGAATATAAACTGGAACTAGCTTCATGTTATATGTGGAATAGGAACTGGAACTAGCTCCATGTTGTGTGTGGAATATGAACTGGAACTAGCTCCTCGTTGTATGTGGAAAATGAACTGGAACTAGCTCCATGTTGTATGTGGAATATGAACTGGAACTAGCTCCATGTTATATGTGGAATATGAACTGGAACTAGCTCCATGCTGTATGTGGAATATAAACTGGAACTAGCTCCATGTTATATGTGGAATATGAACTGGAACTAGCTCCATGTTGTGTGTGGAATATGAACTGGAACTAGCTCCACGTTGTATGTGGAAAATGAACTGGAACTAGCTCCATGTTGTATGTGGAATATGAACTGGAACTAGCTCCATGTTGTATGTGGAATATAAACTGGAACTAGCTCCATGTTGGGTGTGGAATATGAACTGGAATTAGCTCCACGTTGTATGTGGAATATGAACTGGAACTAGCTCCATGTTGTGTGTGGAATATGAACTGGAACTAGCTCCATGTTGTATGTGGAATATGAACTGGAACTAGCTCCATGTTGTGTGTGGAATATAAACTGGAACTAGCTCCATGTTGTGTGTGGAATATGAACTGGAACTAGCTCCATGTTGTGTGTGGAATATGAACTGGAACTAGCTCCACGTTGTATGTGGAAAATGAACGGGAACTAGCTCCATGTTGTATGTGGAAAATGAACTGGAACTAGCTCCATGTTGTATGTGGAATATGAACTGGAACTAGCTCCATGTTGTATGTGGAATATAAACTGGAACTAGCTCCATGTTGTGTGTGGAATATGAACGGGAACTAGCTCCACGTTGTATGTGGAATATGAACTGGAACTAGCTCCATGTTGTGTGTGGAATATGAACTGGAACTAGCTCCATGTTGTATGTGGAATATGAACTGGAACTAGCTCCATGTTGTGTGTGGAATATAAACTGGAACTAGCTCCATGTTGTATGTGGAATATGAACTGGAACTAGCTCCATGTTGTGTGTGGAATATGAACTGGAACTAGCTCCACGTTGTATGTGTAAAATGAACTGGAACTAGCTCCATGTTGTATGTGGAATATGAACTGGAACTAGCTCCATGTTGTATGTGGAATATGAACTGGAACTAGCTCCATGTTGTGTGTGGAATATGAACTGGAACTAGCTCCATGTTGTATGTGGAATATGAACTGGAACTAGCTCCATGTTGTGTGTGGAATATGAACTGGAACTAGCTCCATGCTGTATGTGGAATATGAACTGGAACTAGCTGCATGCTGTATGTGGAATATAAACTGGAACTAGCTCCATGTTGTGTGTGGAATATAAACTGGAACTAGCTCCATGTTGTGTGTGGAATATAAACTGGAACTAGCTCCATGTTGTATGTGGAATATGAACTGGAACTAGCTCCATGTTGTGTGTGGAATATAAACTGGAACTAGCTCCATGTTGTATGTGGAATATGAACTGGAACTAGCTCCATGTTGTGTGTGGAATATAAACTGGAACTAGCTCCACGTTGTATGTGGAAAATGAACTGGAACTAGCTCCATGTTGTATGTGGAATATGAACTGGAACTAGCTCCATGTTGTATGTGGAATATAAACTGGAACTAGCTCCATGTTGTGTGTGGAATATGAACTGGAACTAGCTCCATGTTGTATGTGGAATATGAACTGGAACTAGCTCCATGTTGTATGTGGAATATGAACTGGAACTAGCTCCATGTTGTGTGTGGAATATAAACTGGAACTAGCTCCATGTTGTGTGTGGAATATAAGCTGGAACTAGCTCCATGTTGTATGTGGAATATGAACTGGAACTAGCTCCATGTTGTGTGTGGAATATAAGCTGGAACTAGCTCCATGTTGTATGTGGAATATAAACTGGAACTAGCTCCATGTTGTGTGTGGAATATAAGCTGGAACTAGCTCCATGTTGTATGTGGAATATGAACTGGAACTAGCTCCATGTTGTATGTGGAATATAAACTGGAACTAGCTCCATATTGTATGTGGAATATGAACTGGAACTAGCTCCATGTTGTGTGTGGAATATGAACTGGAACTAGCTCCATGTTGTGTGTGGAATAGGAACTGGAACTAGCTCCACGTTGTATGTGGAAAATGAACTGGAACTAGCTCCATGTTGTGTGTGGAATATGAACTGGAACTAGCTCCATGTTGTGTGTGGAATATGAACTGGAACTAGCTCCATGTTGTATGTGGAATATGAACTGGAACTAGCTCCATGTTGTGTGTGGAATATAAACTGGAACTAGCTCCATGTTGTGTGTGGAATATGAACTGGAACTAGCTCCATGTTGTGTGTGGAATATGAACTGGAACTAGCTCCACGTTGTATGTGGAAAATGAACTGGAACTAGCTCCATGTTGTATGTGGAATATGAACTGGAACTAGCTCCATGTTGTATGTGGAATATGAACTGGAACTAGCTCCATGTTGTGTGTGGAATATGAACTGGAACTAGCTCCATGTTGTATGTGGAATATGAACTGGAACTAGCTCCATGTTGTGTGTGGAATATGAACTGGAACTAGCTCCATGTTGTGTGTGGAATATAAACTGGAACTAGCTCCATGTTGTGTGTGGAATATAAACTGGAACTAGCTCCATGTTGTGTGTGGAATATAAACTGGAACTAGCTCCATGTTGTATGTGGAATATGAACTGGAACTAGCTCCATGTTGTGTGTGGAATATAAACTGGAACTAGCTCCATGTTGTATGTGGAATATGAACTGGAACTAGCTCCATGTTGTGTGTGGAATATAAACTGGAACTAGCTCCACGTTGTATGTGGAAAATGAACTGGAACTAGCTCCATGTTGTATGTGGAATATGAACTGGAACTAGCTCCATGTTGTGTGTGGAATATGAACAGAAACTAGCTCCATGTTGTGTGTGGAATATGAACTGGAACTAGCTCCATGTTGTGTGTGGAATATAAACTGGAACTAGCTCCACGTTGTATGTGGAAAATGAACTGGAACTAGCTCCATGCTGTTTGTGGAATATAAACTGGAACTAGCTCCATGTTGTGTGTGGAATATGAACTGGAACTAGCTCCATGTTGTATGTGGAAAATGAACTGGAACTAGCTCCATGTTGTATGTGGAATATGAACTGGAACTAGCTCCATGTTGTGTGTGGAATATAAACTGGAACTAGCTCCATGCTGTATGTGGAATATAAACTGGAACTAGCTCCATGTTGTGTGTGGAATATAAACTGGAACTAGCTCCACGTTGTATGTGGAATATGAACTGGAACTAGCTCCATGCTGTATGTGGAATATAAACTGGAACTAGCTCCATGTTGTGTGTGGAATATAAACTGGAACTAGCTCCACGTTGTATGTGGAAAATGAACTGGAACTAGCTCCATGCTGTTTGTGGAATATAAACTGGAACTAGCTCCATGTTGTGTGTGGAATATGAACTGGAACTAGCTCCATGTTGTATGTGGAAAATGAACTGGAACTAGCTCCATGTTGTATGTGGAATATGAACTGGAACTAGCTCCATGTTGTGTGTGGAATATAAACTGGAACTAGCTCCACGTTGTATGTGGAATATGAACTGGAACTAGCTCCATGTTGTGTGTGGAATATGAACTGGAACTAGCTGCATGTTGTATGTGGAATATAAACTGGAACAAGCTCCGTGTTGTGTGTGGAATATAAACTGGAACTAGCTCCATGTTGTGTGTGGAATATAAACTGGAACTAGCTCCACGTTGTATGTGGAAAATGAACTGGAACTAGCTCCATGTTGTATGTGGAATATAAACTGGAACTAGCTCCATGTTGTGTGTGGAATATAAACTGGAACTAGCTCCATGTTATGTGTGGAATATAAACTGGAACTAGCTCCATGTTGTGTGTGGAATATGAACTGGAACTAGCTCCATGTTGTGTGTGGAATATGAACTGTAACTAGTTCCATGTTGTGTGTGGAATATAAACTGGAACTAGCTCCATGCTATATGTGGAATATAAACTGGAACTAGCTCCATGTTGTGTGTGGAATATGAACTGGAACTAGCTCCATGTTGTGTGTGGAATATGAACTGGAACTAGCAGCATGTTGTATGTGGAATATAAATTGGAACTAGCTCCATGTTGTATGTGGAATATGAACTGGAACTAGCTCCAATGTTGTGTGTGGAATATGAACTGGAACTAGCTCCATGCTGTATGTGGAATATAAACTGGAACTAGCTCCATGTTGTATGTGGAATATGAACTGGAACTAGCGCCATATTTTACGTGGAATATGAACTGGAACTAGCTGCATGTTGTATGTGGAATATAAACTGGAACTAGCTCCATGTTGTATGTGGAATATAAACTGGAACTAGCTGCATGTTGTATGTGGATTATAAACTGGAACTAGCTCCATGTTGTACGTGGAATATGAACTGGAACTAGCTCCATGTTGTATGTGGAATATAAACTGGAACTAGCTCCATGTTGTGTGTGGAATGTGAACTGGAACTACCTCCATGCTGTATGTGGAATATAAACTGGAACTAGAGCCATGTTGTATGTGGAATATGAACTGGAACTAGCGCCATGTTGAATGTGGAATATGAACTGGAACTAGAGCCATGTTGTATGTGGAATATGAACTGGAACTAGCACCATGTTCTATGTGGAATATGAACTGGAACTAGCTCCATGTTGTATGTGGAATATGAACTGGAACTAGCGCCATGTTGTATGTGGAATATGAACTGGAACTAGCGCCATGTTGTATGTGGAATATGAACTGGAACTAGCGCCATGTTGCATGTGGAATAAGAACTGGAACTAGCTCCATGTTGTATGTGGAATATGAACTGCAAATAGCGCCATGTTGTATGTGGAATATGAACTGGAACTAGCTGCAAGCTGTATGTGGAATATAAGCTGGAACTAGCTCCATGTTGTATGTGGAATATGAACTGGAACTAGCGCCATGTTGTATGTGGAATATGAACTGGAACTAGCTGCATGCTGTATGTGGAATATGAACTGGAACTAGCGCCATATTGTATGTGGAATATGAACTGGAACTAGCGCCATGTTGTATGTGGAATATGAACTGGAACTAGCTCCATGTTGTATGTGGAATATGAACTGGAACTAGCTCCATGTTGTGTGTGGAATATGAACTGGAACTAGCTCCACGTTGTATGTGGAAAATGAACTGGAACTAGCTCCATGTTGTATGTGGAATATGAACTGGAACTAGCTCCATGTTGTATGTGGAATATGAACTGGAACTAGCTCCATGTTGTGTGTGGAATATGAACTGGAACTAGCTCCATGTTGTATGTGGAATATGAACCGGAACTAGCTCCATGTTGTGTGTGGAATATGAACTGGAACTAGCTCCATGCTGTATGTGGAATATGAACTGGAACTAGCTGCACGCTGTATGTGGAATATAAACTGGAACTAGCTCCATGTTGTGTGTGGAATATAAACTGGAACTAGCTCCATGTTGTGTGTGGAATATAAACTGGAACTAGCTCCATGTTGTATGTGGAATATGAACTGGAACTAGCGCCATGTTGAATGTGGAATATAAACTGGAACTAGAGCCATGTTGTATGTGGAATATGAACTGGAACTAGCACCATGTTCTATGTGGAATATGAACTGGAACTAGCTCCATGTTGTATGTGGAATATGAACTGGAACTAGCGCCATGTTGTATGTGGAATATGAACTGGAACTAGCGCCATGTTGTATGTGGAATATGAACTGGAACTAGCGCCATGTTGCATGTGGAATAAGAACTGGAACTAGCTCCATGTTGTATGTGGAATATGAACTGCAACTAGCGCCATGTTGTATGTGGAATATGAACTGGAACTAGCTGCATGCTGTATGTGGAATATAAGCTGGAACTAGCTCCATGTTGTATGTGGAATATGAACTGGAACTAGCGCCATGTTGTATGTGGAATATGAACTGGAACTAGCTGCATGCTGTATGTGGAATATGAACTGGAACTAGCGCCATATTGTATGTGGAATATGAACTGGAACTAGCGCCATGTTGAATGTGGAATATAAACTGGAACTAGAGCCATGTTGTATGTGGAATATGAACTGGAACTAGCACCATGTTCTATGTGGAATATGAACTGGAACTAGCTCCATGTTGTATGTGGAATATGAACTGGAACTAGCGCCATGTTGTATGTGGAATATGAACTGGACCTAGCGCCATGTTGTATGTGGAATATGAACTGGAACTAGCGCCATGTTGCATGTGGAATAAGAACTGGAACTAGCTCCATGTTGTATGTGGAATATGAACTGCAACTAGCGCCATGTTGTATGTGGAATATGAACTGGAACTAGCTGCATGCTGTATGTGGAATATAAGCTGGAACTAGCTCCATGTTGTATGTGGAATATGAACTGGAACTAGCGCCATGTTGTATGTGGAATATGAACTGGAACTAGCTGCATGCTGTATGTGGAATATGAACTGGAACTAGCGCCATATTGTATGTGGAATATGAACTGGAACTAGCGCCATGTTGTATGTGGAATATGAACTGGAACTAGCTCCATGTTGTATGTGGAATATGAACTGGAACTAGCTCCATGTTGTGTGTGGAATATGAACTGGAACTAGCTCCACGTTGTATGTGGAAAATGAACTGTAACTAGCTCCATGTTGTATGTGGAATATGAACTGGAACTAGCTCCATGTTGTATGTGGAATATGAACTGGAACTAGCTCCATGTTGTGTGTGGAATATGAACTGGAACTAGCTCCATGTTGTATGTGGAATATGAACTGGAACTAGCTCCATGTTGTGTGTGGAATATGAACTGGAACTAGCTCCATGCTGTATGTGGAATATGAACTGGAACTAGCTGCATGCTGTATGTGGAATATAAACTGGAACTAGCTCCATGTTGTGTGTGGAATATAAACTGGAACTAGCTCCATGTTGTGTGTGGAATATAAACTGGAACTAGCTCCATGTTGTATGTGGAATATGAACTGGAACTAGCTCCATGTTGTGTGTGGAATATAAACTGGAACTAGCTCCATGTTGTATGTGGAATATGAACTGGAAATAGCTCCATGTTGTGTGTGGAATATAAACTGGAACTAGCTCCACGTTGTATGTGGAAAATGAACTGGAACTAGCTCCATGTTGTATGTGGAATATGAACTGGAACTAGCGCCATGTTCTATGTGGAATATGAACTGGAACTAGCTCCATGTTGTATGTGGAATATGAACTGGAACTAGCTCCATGTTGTATGTGGAATATGAACTGGCCCTTGTTGAATCACGTATGGGTGAAAATGACTTAGTGTTAGCGGGAGAAATTGCGACAACTGATTCCTATCTGTCATTGCAAGGAAACCCTATTTCATTTTCTACAATTTTTATTTGTTTGCAATACTAGGTCTATTCGTATTCCAGCTCTTCTTCACCAAGGTAATGGTCGTAGGTGCACACCACTATCACGAAGTATATCCCCATCACTGGAAACAGAACAAAAATAATCTGATTTAGATCGTAGGCTTTCGCGGCCGGTGTCTAATTTATCATCTAGGCTTACAGGATGGGGCCGCGTCGTTTATCGGTGATTGTGTCCGGACATTTCGGCTGTCATTGCAGCAGCCTTAATCATGGGTAGGTACGTGTTGGTGTCCGTATTCAAACTGACGTGCCTGCTTGTCGGGAAAGAATTACATATATACGACGCGGTTCCATCCTGTAACCCTAGATGATAAAATATACCTGATTGTGCAGTGTATACAGCAATTTTACAAGTTGTTTTTGTCAATGTTGCCTTCGTAGTCTACTAAAGGAATTGTTTTCTGTCGGTGAACATGTCCTCAATTAAATCAGGTAGGGAATAACACTTATCAACTGTACCGTAGGGCACTAGGCTGACTGTTGTCGAACCTGGGACACTGGGAAATTGAGAACAGACTGGAGATGCCAGCGAGAAACCAACCCAGGGTCTTTGAGGGAGTTTAATCTAGAAAACCCCTTAGAGACAGGACACATTAAATCACTGAGGTGATATGGAATGAATTCTGATATTATTTAATAACATAATGCAGAATATATGAGAAGAATACGACAGTATTTGGCTGTAAAACGCATGAAGTCTGAAGCCAACACCAGGATTTGGCGCTCTTGACATTTCGACAAATGCGTTTTGAGAGTAGGCGTGTTTTCTTGGCGACACGTCAGTCACTTGGAACTTCTTACACCGTCTAGAGGAGGGTGAGGGACGCAGATGTGTTCCAGAAATTCCCCGTAGCACAAGATAAGAGAGCAGTGGGATGGGAACCGACAAGGATAATTTAATGATTACGCGCGATTAGAGTATGTCAGAGATATGAGAGTTGCACCAATGTGAATTAAATGCAAGGAGGCTAATTATTAAGCCGCCAAAATTGAAGCAGATATAATAAAATGCGGAAGAACACGGCCTAAAGGAGGTTGGCGCACAGATTGCACTAAGCAAGAGGGGAATCACCTTCGACTTGGCGTCACCAAGCGCTGAAGAGGGTAATTAATTCTAATTAAGTGACCGATCGATTCTCAAGCACGCAGGCATTTATGGAAACAACGATGCAGGACGGACCTGAAAAACATCATTTCAAGACAGGAAAAGCATTTAGAGGAGAGATGGAGCTCCGAGAGATTTGGGGACCTACTTTTCTTGTGGAAAGCAATATAAGGTCACAGGAAGAGGCAGTCGAGGACAGTTGTACCAGATTCTAGCGCGGAACGTATGTCGCCCGGGTCCAGAAAAGGGGACGCGCGCCCAAAGACTTAAACAATTTTCAGAGTTGTTAAGTATGTTAGCCGTACAGTGTAATGCACGAGTTAAGAAAGCATCACAATAGGTCAGTAGAACCTCATAATAAACATACACTGGATTGTTATACATATGTACGAGTGACTGTACAAGACTTTGTTAGAAGGGAGACAGTAAGTGCAGTGAGAGGACAATAAAAGTGGTAATTGTACATGTATAATGTACAATATACGAGCGCAGCGCAGAACATATATGTTAGACATGTTTTCATTGTTTCGAGGTGCGCATGTATGAATGTTTTGTTAATACGGGTGAAGCAATTTCACGTAGCCTATATACCACTTTATAAACGTTCAGAACAATATTAAAGCACATCTATGCTATTATCGGTAACATACCATGTAATAGGAGTTGACGAACATTGGGAATCACAAGGGATTTTCAAGGGACAGGGATACACTGGGGAACTTCAGGCAGTATCATGAGACTTTCAAACGGGATACAGGATTATTCATGGAGGGAGGCTATACAGAACCTGTAATTCTGAGATTCTACAGGGAGTGTCGCCAAGTGAGAAAATGTATAGAAATAACGTGTGTTTTAAGTGATTCTTATACTTAAATATGTGAATTCTACAAGTGTAGTGATCAATATAATGTGTTATATGAAAAAACGAAGCAATAGCTTCAGTATGAGAAAGCAAAGTGCAGTGTATTTATCAGTGGAAAAATTACTTATTGTGTGTGTGTTCAAAGTGTAATTATGCCTTGCTAAAATGCAAATATGGCGGGCATGATGGAGGATGTTTGGGCGAATCCGCCAGGATGAATACGTGATTACCCAAAAACCATGATTTTGTTGTAAAAATGTAATCCACTACATGTCAGTAATATCTAAAGTTGTAAAATATGCCAATGGAAGTTGAATTTGGAGAACCTCATACATTAAATTTTGTGTTGAATATAATCAAATTAAGATGTTCGTTTTACATCGAGTTGTGTGTAAATCCGTTATAAGTAACGTAGAAAAGGCATTTGATTTAACGTGTTGTTGTTGTTTGAGTCTTCAGTCTTTTGACTGGTTTGATGCAGCTCTCCACGCCTCCCTGTCCTGAGCCAATCGTTTCATCTCTACATAGCTACCACACCCTACATCCGAGGCTATCTGTTTAACATATTCTAACCTTAGTCTACCCCTACAGTTCTTGTCCTCGACCCTTCCTTCCATAACTAAGCTTGCTATTCCTGGGTGTCTTAGTATGTGTCCTACCAGCCTATCTCTTCTCTTCATTAGCAGTCGCCAGAAACATCTCTCCTCTCCCACTCGCCTTAATACCTCTTCGTTTGTAACCCTATCTACCCATCTGATCTTCATCATTCTCCTGTAACACCACATTTCAAATGCTTCAATTCTCCTCTTTTCTGCTGCACCAATAGTCCAAGTTTCACTTCCATAGAGCGCTACGCTCCAGACAAAGGATTTCAAAAATGACTTCCTAATACCTAAATCTATATTCGATGTCAACAGATTCCTTTTTTGTAGAAAGGCTTTCCTTGCCTGAGCCAACCTACTTTTTATATCCTCTTTGCTTCGTCCATCACTGGTTATTCTGCTTCCTAAGTAACAGAAGTCTCCTACTTCCTTCAGCTTTTCACCTGCCAATTTGATCTCCATAGAGGTTTCTGATTTATTTCGGCTGCATTCCAGTATTTTTGTTTTACATTTATTAATTTTCATCATGAATTCCTTCCGTAAGACGGAGTCCATACCATTCAAAAACTCATTTAAATCCTCAGGCTTGTCGGCCAAGATGACGATGTCATCAGCAAATCTGAGAGTTGGAATTATTTCTCCTTGAATCTTCACTCCCACTTTAAATTTTTCTCCAATTTCCTTCATTGATTGTTCAATGTAAAGATTGAAAAGTATGGGTGATAAGTTGCAGCCTTGCCTTACACCTTTCTGAATACCAGCTTCTCTCTCATATCCTTCAGCTCGAATGACTGCTGTCTGGTTTCTGTATAGATTGTATATCACCCTCCTATCCCTGTACTTTATTCCAATAGATTTCAAAATGTCAAAAAATTTAGTCCAATCAACGTTATCAAAAGCCTTTTCTAAGTCTACAAATGCCATGAACGTTCTCTTATCTTTCCTTATTCTACCTTCCAAAATCAGCCTAAGACTTAGTACAGCTTCCCTTGTTCCTACATTTCTCCTGAAACCAAACTGGTCTTCACCCAACTCCGTTTCTATCTGGCTTTAAATCCTCTTGTAAATTATTCTAGACAGGATCTTTGAAGCATGAGTAATCAAGCTGATTGTACGGTAATCTTCACATCTGTCAGCTCCCACTTTCTTTGGTATAGGGATGATAACATTCTTCTTGAAATCAGGGGGTACCTCACCTGTCTCATAAATCCTACACACCAAGTGAAATAACCTGATCAGACCTTCATCTCCTATGCAGCGTAGCAACTCAATCGGTATATCATCTATGCCTGGTGCTTTGTTCCTGCCCAAGTCCTCTAATGCTCTGTCAAATTCTGATCTCAATATTAAATCTCCTTTTGCATCCTCATCAATTTACTCCTCCCTTTCCGTTACATGATTCTCAATCTCCTTTCCCTTATACAAGCACTCTATGTAAGCTTTCCTTGTCTCAACCTTTTCTTCCCTATCTGTTAGAGGCTTTCCATTTGTGTCCTTAATATTACAGCACTTAGTCTTCTTTTCCCCAAAAGTATTCTTAATCCTTCGATAAGCTGTGTCTACTTTTCCTAATTTCAGACAATTTTCTATACCTGCACATTTCTCTTTCAACCATTCTTCTTTCGCTTCCTTGCACTTCTTGTTAACCTCATTTCTCAGACGTCTGTATTCTGCTTTCCCCTTTTCATCTCTTACATTCTTGTGTTTCCGCCTTTCATCCATCAATTCTAGTATATCCTGAGTGATCCACGGGTTTCTACCTATTCTTTCTTTCCTACCAATGTTTTCTTCTGCGGATTTTGTTATTTCATTCTTCAAAAGTGCCCATTCGTCTGCAATTGAAGTTTGTTTAGGGGTTTTGATTAGTCCTTCCTTTATACTCTTCTTGAATCTTTCGTTTACATCCTTCACTTTCAGTCTGTCTATTGCCCACCTTTTTGGCTTTTGCCTTTTCTTCAGTTTCTTCAACTTTAATCTGCATTTCATTACAACCAGATTGTGGTCAGAGTTTATGTCAGCACCAGGATATGTTTTACAATCCAAAATCTGGTTTCGAAACCTCTGCTTGACCATAATGAAGTCGATTTGGTAACGCCCTGTATCTCCTGGTCTCATCCATGTGTATATTCTTCTATTGTGGTTATCGAACAAGGTGTTAGCTATGACCAACTCATGTTCGGTGCAGAATTCCATCAGCCTGCTTCCTCGATCATTCCTTTCACCTAATCCGAAATCTCCTACTATCTTCCCTTCTCTCCCTTTTCCTACCACAGCATTCCAATCTCCCATTACTATAACATTTTCATCACCTTTGATATACCTCAGAATGTCATATATTTCTTCGTAGACCTTTTCAACATCCTCCTCATCAGCTTGACTGGTAGGCATATAGACTTGTACCACTGTGGTGCACGTAGGTTTAGTATTGATTTTTGCTACAATAATCCGTTCACTCTATTGCTCATAATATTCCACCCGCTGTCCAAGTTTCCTACTCAATATGAGACCAACCCCTGCTTGGCCATTGTTTGATTTAGTGCTAATGACCCTATAGTCTCCTGACCAAAAGTCCTGCTCTTCCTGCCAGCGCATTTCACTAATCCCAACCAAATTCAACCTCAACCTATCCATTTCCCTTTCTAAGTTTTCTAACTTTCCACTTCCTAGCAGACTTCTAACAGTCCACGCTCCGATCCGAAGAATGTCAGATTTCCTCTTTGTCACTTCTGTGATGTTAACCCCCTCTCGAGTAGTCCCCACCCGGAGATCCGAACGGGGGACTAGTTTACCTCCGGATTGAAATTTTACAAGGGAGGAGGCCATCATCACATGTAATTACGCATAGAGAGGTGCATATCCTCGGGAATAGCATTACGGCTGTAGTTTCCCGTTGCTTTCAGCCGTGCAGCAGAACGCAGTGTAGCCATTAGTTTGATTTAACAGGATTAATAAATGTATTGAAGGCGGACGTTCAGTTATTGATGATATAACTACCGTTACGTTGTGTCGAGATAAGGGAAGATATGTCAGTAATAATAATAATGAGTAAACATCAGGGAAATTGCAAGCAAATATGTTAATTTGAATAACTGTATATTTAAGCAGTGTTATGGAAAGTAAATGGACCACTCAAAGAAAATTAAAAGCAGCGTTTTAATATCAGAGAATCTTATGTTAAAGTACGGAAATATGCAGAGGATGTAGGAAATGGAAATGTTTAAAAGAGAATTGAATTGCAGCTTGATGAAAAAGCTTATAAGATTAATGAATAGAGATTATCTTATTAATTAAAGAAGGGATCATCTTCACAATAGTCGAGAAAGTCAGGTTTGCTAAAGCGACGTATGAAATCTCGTATAGCCGTGGGCATACGGAGATATAAAATGCATTCGAGCGTATCTAGTGGGAACCCTAGATCATTATGCTATAAAAAGCGGTCCGGATTCGAATCCAGAGGCGTATGGAAGGATAACGGCAGGCACCTCGCCATGACGCAGGATATCGACCGTGAACCAGCTAATTATGTGAATTAATTCATCTCTGTGGGAATGAATTCGACACGGGGGGGGGGGGGGAGAAGTTCTGCCCTGGCCGTGATCTTCAACAGAAGCGCCGACTATTCCAATTCGACTATGTGTATGATGAATCTCGTTCCCTCGGCTAAACTTAAATGGGCCAGTTGAGGCCAGCCTTTAAATCCTAAATGATAGGGATACATGTTTAAACAAGTCCATATTCCGTAATGCATTCAGTATGCATTAGGTCATCCGTATTTTGTGGGTCACTAAGACTGCAAACTGTTGTGTCTGGAAGTAGCAGGCACTCGCTTGGAGCGAATGAGGGGAGAGACGTGATGGGTATGTAACGGCCAATGTTGTTACCACCCGCCACGAAGGTCCATTGTACTGAACTTGGGTTGGGGGAGCAGACCTCACTCGTTGTATTCTTGTAGTAAGATTTGTGAATTGAAAATGTGTGATACCCTGATTGTTAGAGGATGATGATTGTATTAATGAATATTGAATATATGTGTAATGAGACACATTGCTAATTAAGAATCGTTCTGATATCTTAATATTTGGCCAAGTTGTAAAAAGGTAAAAGTTACATTTTTATACTGACAAAGATACCTTGTTTCGAGGGTGAAAACTATATTTTTACGCGACGGGTAGCAGTAAGGTCCCACTCGACACATCGGCGGCAGACTAATAAATATTTGGAAGAAAACTCTTTACGGAATGTAGTGGATTTACAATAAATAGGTTGGTTAACGCATGGTAGACTCAAATATTTTAGTGGGAAGGAAGAGACAAGGCATGATTGTACGCATATTGTATAGTTGAAAGTGTATGCAATAGTTAACAAGAGATTGTAAGATTAACATTGTTTGTGTAAGTTTACCAGTGCATTAGCGCACATGGGAATGATTTTTATGGTGATTTCAATCATCATCATCATCAACATTTATTGCATGTGACAGGCCATTAAGACCCATAGCAGAAAAACAAGGGTATACAATTCTTGATTACAATATAAATAGCAAGCATAACATAATATATAACATTGTACTTCATAACAGGAAGAATGATTTCAGCTTCTCAAATAATGGTTGCATATATTAGACCAACGATTTCTATTCCTGGAATCTTCCATACTTGCATCTGGATCTACATGGTTCAGTGCCAACATAACTCGATATTTTCCATCTCGTTCTTGGTCGACCTCTTGGACGTTTTCCCGTTGGCTGAAAATTGAACACACGGTTCGGGAGAGTACCTTCTGCTCTGATAATGTGTCCTAACCATTGTAATCGTCTTCTCTCTATCTGTCTACTGATGTCTGCCTATTTATAACGTCGATATATCTCCTCTTTACTCCGTCTTTCCCATCTGTCAGTTTCTGGGCAGTATTTTGGGCCATAGGTTTTCTGCAGCATTTTTTTTCAAATGCACATATACGTTCTTCAAAAGTTTTTGGAGTCGCCCACGTTTCACAACCATACATTAAAACAGGTCGTACTTGGGTCATGTATAGGTGGATCTTGTTTTCCTGAGATATTAGACGTGACGTGAAAATTCGATTCATGCTATAGGAAACATGAGTAGCGTTGGTGATTCTTTGTCTTATTTCCTTTTCTATTTCACTTTTGTTTGACAATATTGTTCCTACATATTTGAATGATTCAACTGTCTCAAATTTGTGCATTCCAACGTCGATAGCGATCGGAATATCCTGTCGACGTGATATTATCATGTATTTCGTTTTCGATTCATTAACCACCAACCCCATTTTCTTTGTTTCCAGTAGGAATCTTGATGTATCAGTCGTTACCTGATCCAAAGTGTTCCCTATGATCACCACATCATCAGCAAATGCAAGAATTATGTCGTATCCGACCATCTCCATTTCCCTATTCCAACCAGTTCCACGTTTAATCTTTTCCAATGCTATATTGAAAAGGACTGGGGCTAGAGGATCTCCTTGTCTTTCAAGGGAAGTCTCTGAACCGGGGAATCGCGGATCCTGCTGGAACTTAGCAGATACGTTGCGTGAACCAAACTAGGCAGAACCGTGAAGAAAAAACTTTCGGAAATTAACTTCTACCCACCGTAGACGGCAGTAAATACAACAATTTTGAACTGTGCGCGCTGGTCAAGAGGGAGTGTGCCTCACGCTTGATTGGTGGCTCAAATGATCACGTTCGAAACGACTGACCTCCCGCACTCGCGCTCACAAGCTACGCTGCGGCATGGGACATTAATGCTGCATCTTCACAATATATAGGTGTCCACGTTCATAGTACTGCTTTCTATACAACCAGTTATGATACCTGTAAATATCAATAAACACAACAAATAAACACATTTGTTACAAGAGACGAAAGCCAGAAAACCAGATAGGCACAAAACCATCAACATAGCATCCAAACTGTCCAATAGGTCCTGTTCTTGAATGCTGAGAGACCTTTCCATACATTTTCCATACTTTTCCTCCTGTCAACATATAACTTTTCCAATGTTACCATTCATCATGGAATGCATGGGACACTCACCGTCTGTTGCCTCTCATTCGGTGATCGTACGCCGTAAGCCGTAAACCATAGTACGGTTGGGAAGCAACCTCTGACGCAGCCAATAAAGCTCACGCCGCTGGCGCGCCAATTTAAATCTGTAAATCTTATTTTTTCATCTAGTACAAGGGGAAGTTGATTTCCGAAAGAATTTTCTTCACTGTTCTGCCTAGTTGGGCTCACGCAACGTATCTGAAAAGTTCCAGCAGGATCCGTGATTCCCCGGTTCAGAGACTTCCCTTGTTAGTCCACTTTGAACGCTAAAGGATTCTGATTCTTGATTTGCAAACCGCACCTGGCATCTAGAGTCAGAGTAACAGGTCTTGATCAACCTTATGTACTTCATTGGAATGCCCATCTCGTGCATAGCCGTCCATAATACTATACGGTTTACACTGTCATAGGCCTGAAGAAAATCAATAAAGATTAAATGCAATTCCTTGTCAAATTCGTAGAATTTCTCCAAGAGTTGCCTCAATGTAAAGATGTGGTCGATAGTAGACCGACCAGATACAAAACCACATTGGTATGAGCCTATGTCTCCCAAAAATGGCCTAAGTCGATTCATAAGCAGTGAGGTAAAATTTTTATATCCTATCTCGAGTAAGGCAATCCCTCGGTTGTTAGAAGGTTGTGTGGCATCACCTTTCTTAAAAATGGGGCATATTACGGCTCTTTTCCACTCACTTGGAATAAGTGAATGGTGATTTCAATGTAAAATTAAATCAACAATTATTTGGATTTGTGTGAGGATAAAGTGTGAATATTAATTGAGGGTAGGGGTATGTTTTGAATTTTGTGTATAAAGTAATTGTTATATTGTTTTGATTGTGTGTTAAGCCATGATTTTAAACTCAAATTAAATCCTTTAGAATAGAGTTGTGTGTTGTTATTGTAGAGTTGATACCTCTTAGTTTCAAATCCAAAATATGCGACTGCTCAGTGGGTTGAATGGCACACGCCCGAGGACTGCTGCTAGCTGCAGGCAGGAGCATATTTTTCATGGAAATTCTACACATGGGTACACTACTCACCACTACCAACGTGTATGACTTATAGCCACCACTTACTATGCACACAGAGATACGGGAAGCAAGGGAGCCTCGAACCCGGGAGTGGAGACAGGCCAATCCTCTTATCCCTTCTGACCCTAAAGGTCCGAAGTTCGGAACAAGACAATCGGATAACGATCCCACATCCCGGAGAAAACAGGAATGCTCCCGCATGTGCACAGAGTGGAAACTGGCAATCAGAGGTTCGTGAACCCTTAACTGTGTCGAGTATACTCAGAAGACGAAAGAGATGGATATCAACTACTGAATGACAACACGTTTTTGTAAGGGTCGAAAAGCAAAAAGATTAATCTCTACTTAGTATAAAACAAAGTCCCCGATTCTTGGATGTTACGGGTAAACTCGAGAACCACTGAATGGATATTGATGTGGTTTTCACCATTCTGTAAAGGATAGCTTGAGGATGATTTCTGAAGAAAATAATTTATTTATGATCAAAGGAAGCCGAGCAGTAACGATTTCAAAGGAAAAGTCGAAAAAAAAACCTGGCGTCCGACCGTTTTGTAAGCTTACACCTGGCTAACCGTTAAAAATATCTAAATACTATGAGTGTAAGAATTGTTCATCATGAAAAGTTCTACAAAAAAGTCCGTGAGAGCATATGTCTCTCTTCAATACATCGCCCTCTATAAGTGTTTTTACGTTTCAATTTCTTCCAACCATGTCCATTCTACTACCGAGGCGACATTTTACGAGCTAGCTAAGGGCGAGTCTATCATCCCTCTTACAGCCTAGCTAGCGGGCGAACTTATTGCCCCAGATACAGCCAGCAGCAAACCGTTGAGTCGTGTTGAGTTAAGACTTCTGAGAAGGGTGGTTGTGTTTGGAGTTTCCCTGGAAGTGCAACTCGGGTTTTCTTCATTTCGCCTGTGAAACACAGTCAAGTTAAGATTGGACGGAAGGGGGAGTTGATATTCATTCACCTCGCCATTCCCTGGAAGTGCAACTCTCATTTCGCCTGTGAACATTTCGTTCCGCAAAATTCACAGTCAATTTAAGATTGGACGGAAGGGGGATTATATTATATTAAATTATACTGATTGGCGTATAATCTCTACTTAGTATAAAACAAAGTCTTCGATTCTTGGATGTCACGGGTGATCTCGATAACCACTGAATAGATTTTGATGCGGTTTTCACCATTCTGTAAAGGATATCTCGAGGAAGGTTTCTGTAGAAAATATTTTTTATGCCCAAAGGAAGTCTAGCACTAACGATTTCAGTGTAAAGGTCGAAAAAAACTCGCATCCGTGCGCTTCTTAAGCTTACGCTGGGCAAACCGTTAAAATATGTACATACTATGAGTGTAAGAATTGTTCAGCATGAAAAGTTCTACAAAAAAAGCCCGGGAGAGCATATCTCTATCTTGAATACATCGCCTACTATAAGTGTTTTTGCGTTTTCATTTCTTCCAACAATCTCCATTCAGTTTACGACAGTTTAGGAGCTAGCTAGGGGCGAGTCTATCACCCCAGTTACAGATTAGCTAGTGGACGAGTTTATTGCCCCAGATACAGCCAGCAGAAAACTGTCGAGTCGTGTTGATTTAAAAACTAAGACAAGAGTGGTTGTGTTTGCAGTTTCCCTGGAAGTGCAACTCGGCTTTTCTTCATTTCGCCTGTGAACTTCTCGTTCCGCAAAATTCACAGTCAAGTTAAGATTGGACGGAAGGGGTATTTGTGTTTCATGCACCTCGCCATTCTTAAATTACGTCTGACAAGAATTTGTTGCACATGCATCTCCATGATAATATAATTAATAGTCCAGTCAGTGATTTTAACCCATCATGCCGAGACGTAAAACGGATATTGTTCGTTGTTCATTGATATTGGAAAAAAAGGTTACAGTCAGTCTGAAAGGCTAGACTTTATATCATTCCAAATGACGCATGCTACAATTGCCTTCTCGATTTGCTCGAAGCCCCAGGTCTCTCGACGCCCCAGGACTCTTTCAACAGACTCCATTACTTAGGCTTCCCGCGTGGCTGCATGACGTCACGCACTCGCCGTCCACTACCCATTAACTTAGGCTTCCCACGCGGCTGCATGACATCACGCGGTCGCCGTCTACGTAACGCATAACGTCAGACTCAATCATAACGATGAAGTCGACAAGATCGTTTGAAATGATAAAAAGCGCTTTACACGTAATGTATTCATAACTGTTCCCGGGCGAAGCCAGGTTGATTGCTAGTTTAATATAAAAGGACAAAACAGTTACAAGGTGAATATCAAAGCGGGGAACGAGGGGCGTATGAGTACTGGGGTAAGGGCAATTCTGCCGCCTCCATACTTTCATAAAAACTTTGGCGATATCTCCCGAACGCATGATCGGATTTTAACGAACGAAGTGTTGTTGGCGTTGTGATGACGTCCTCTTTGCTGAGAATGTGTGTTGGTATATTTTTTTATTTTAAATTGTTGATTTTGAAATTGGCGCTATTTTGGAAACGGTAAAGATGAGAAAAAATAGTTTGTTTGACGTTAATGAAAGGTGACTATGCCCTGTAGGCGGACAGCAAGTTTCAAGTGTGTAGGAGAAAAAAATTATAGCCTACTTTCACGCAAACATTGGCGATAATATTGGTGAACGGATGGTCGGATTTTAACGAATGGGGTATTGTTGGCGTTGGGATGACGTCCTCGTTGCTAAGAATGTTAGTTGGTATTTTTTTGATAATTGTTGGTTTTGAATTTGTCATTATTTTGGAAACGGTGAATTTTGTGAAAATGTTTGTTTGACGTTAATGAAAGATGCCTATGCCCTCTAGGCAGAAACCAAGTTTCAAGTGTGTAGGCCAAAGGAAAATTAATTTTGAAAAAAGGTGTCTATTTTGGAAACGGTGAACTTGACAAAAAAGTTTGTTGGTGATGAATGGTTGGTATTTACTCCCTCTACCCGCACCATAAATTTGAAGTCGCTAGGTGAAAAACCTATGCACGTTTTGGGGGTTTAACCTATGTTTCTTCTTATTTTGTTATTTTCTTATTTGCAGATATTTTGAAATCATATTTGAAGTGACGTTGGCTTACCATGTATGCGCTATTAATGTTGCTAAAACATACATATATGATTTGACAATACTGAGTTTTACTGGCATAAAAATAGTTTGCTAACATAAGTGAGTGCGTGTTGGGGAGGCCAACATGAGACCCAGCTTATCGCAATAAGAATGTCGTAGTCACATGTGTGGGAAGGCTGCCTGTGCAACTTTGTCGTTGGGAACAAAGTGAGATATCGACAGTAGCTGTTGCTATGTATGGTAACTTGTTACTTTGCTCCAAGGTTAGTACGCTCTCAGAGCTTTGTTTTGGAAATGCTGATGATGAAGTTCTCATAGGGTGCGCGCAGTGGGAATGTTATGTAGGCGTACAGTATGTGTACACATATACACATGGATGAGACCAGGAGATACAGGTCGTTACCAAATCGACTTCATTATGGTCAAGCAGAGGTTTCGAAACCAGATTTTGGATTGTAAAACATATCCTGGTGCTGACATAAACTCTGACCACAATCTGGTTGTTATGAAATGCAGATTAAAGTTGAAGAAACTGAAGAAAAGTCAAAAGCCAAAATGGTAGGCAATAGACAGACTGAAAGTGAAGGATGTAAACTAAAGATTCAAGAAGAGTATAAAGGAAGGACTAATGAAAACCCCTAAACATACTTCAATTGCAGACGAATGGGCACTTTTGAAGAACGAAATAGCAAAATCCGCAGAAGAAAACATTGGTAGGAAAGAAAGAATAGGTAGAAAACCGTGGATCACTCAGGATACACTAGAATGATGGATGAAAGGCGGAAACACAAGAATGTAAGAGATGAAAAGGGGAAAGCAGAATACAGACGTCTGAGAAATGAGGTTAACAAGAAGTGCAAGGAAGCGAAATAGGAATGGTTGAAAGAGAAATGTGCAGGTATAGAAAATTGTCTGAAATTAGGAAAAGTAGACACAGATTAAGAATACTTTTGGGGAAAAGAAGACTAAGTGTTGTAATATTAAGGACACAAATGGAAAGCCTCTAACAGATAGGGAAGAAAAGGTTGAGAGATGGAAACCTTACATAGAGTGTTTGTATAAGAGAAAGGAGATACAGAATCATGTAATGGAAAGAGAGGAGGAAATTGATGAGGATGCAAAGGGAGATTTAATATTGAGATCAGAATTTGACACAGCATTGGAGGACTTAAGCAGGAACAAAGCACCAGGCATAGATGATATACCGATTGAGTTGCTACGCTGCATATGCGATGAAGGTCTGAACAAGTTATTTCACTTGGTGTGTAGGATTTATGATGAAGGCGAGTTACTCCATGATTTCAAGAAGAATGTTATCCTCCCTATACCGAAGAACGTGGGAGCTGACATATGTGAAGATTACCGTACAATCAGCTTGATTACTCATGCTTCAAAGATCCTGACTAGATTAATTTACAAGAGGATGGAAAGCTAGATAGAAACGGAGTTGGGTGAAGACCAGTTTGCATTCAGGAGAAATGTTGGAACAAGGGAAGCTGTACAAAATCTTAGGCTGATTTTGGAAGGTAGAATAAGGAAATATAAGAGATCGTTCATGGCATTTGTAGACTTAGAAAAGGCTTTTGATAACGTTGATTGGACTAAATTGTTTGACAATTTGAAATCTATTGGAATAAAGTACAGGGATAGGAGGGGGATATACAATCTATACAGAAACCAGACAGCAGTCATTCGAGCTGAAGGACACGAGAGAGAAGCTGGTATTCAGAAAGGTGTAGGGCAAGGCTGCCACTTATCACCCATACTTTTCAATCTTTACATTGAATAAGCAATGAAGGAAATAGGAGAAACATTTTAAGTGGGAGTGAATATTCAAGGAGAAATAATTTCAATTCTGAGATTTGTTGATGACATCGTCATCTTGGCCGACACGCCTGAGGATTTGAATGAGTATTTGAATGGCATGGACTCCGTCTTACGGAAAGAATAGATGATGAAAATTAATAAATGTAAAACAAAAATACTGGAATGCAGCCGAAATAAAACAGAAACCTCTATGGAGATCAAATTGGCAGGTGAAAAGCTGAAGGAAGTAGGTGACTTCTGTTACTTAGGAAGCAAAGTAACCAGTGATGGACGAAGCAAAGAGGATATAAAAAGTAGGTTGGCTCAGGCAAGGAAAGCATTTCTACAAAAAAGGAATCTGTTGACATCGAATATATATTTAGGTATTAGGAAGTCATTTTGACAGCCATTTTCTGGAGCGTGGCTCTCTATGGAAGTGAAACTTGGACTATTGGTGCAGCAGAAAAGAGGAGAATTGAAGCATTTGAAATGTGGTGTTACAGGAGAATATTGAAGATCAGATGGGTAGATAGGGTTACAAACGAAGAGGTATTAAGACGAGTGGGAGGGGAGAGATGTTTCTGGCGACTGCTAATGAAGAGAAGAGATAGGTTAGTAGGACACATACTAAGACACCCAGGAATAGCAAGCATAGTTATAGAAGGAAGTGTTGATGACAAGAACTGTAGTGGTAGACCAAGGTTAGAATATGTTAAACAGATTGCCTCGGATGTAGGGTGTGGTAGCTATGTAGAGATGAAACGATTAGCTCAGGACTGGGAGGCATGGAGCGCTGCATCAAACCAGTCAAAAGACTGAAGACTCAAACAGCAACAACCACAGTATTTGTGAAGTGCTAATGGCAAGAGTTCTCTAACTCAGTCACTCATTACTTGCAAGATATTCTGTCAAACACACGGGTCTGCTGAGCCATTAGCCTGCGAACGTTAAATAATTAATTAATTTATTTATTAATTTAATTAACTTAATAATAATAAAAACATATATATTGAACATCAAGTAAAAAGACAAGGTATGTTATTTGTTTATAATAATGTTATGGAATAAATAACTGTTATTTGGTGCATTATTTGCAAGTTGATTTTATTACTTAATGCTATGAATGTATTTTTGTTGCAGATAAAACAACAACAACAACAACTAATTTGCTGTATATATGAAGTAAAAAAGGACAAATTAAAGCAGCAGAGGAATATTAGTTTCAAAAAGAAAACATATTATTAATTTGCAAATGGTATGTACTTATTGTTTATGACTTAAGCTAAAATGAATGAATGCTATTTTATTTAATGGAAATGCATAAACTTATGGAATATATTTATTTTTTGTTGCAGAATTAATCTGTGCGTGTGTGTATGTGCCAACAGACGATCGAGAGTAGCAGCGTAGCTCACTAAGCTACAATTTTGATAATAAAAAGGTACGTTATGAACATATTTTGTTTTGTTTATGCAAAATTAGCTTACTATTTCCCGAGAGAGTATCTTATTGTATGTGCGTGCATATGAATAATCCAACTGCATACCCTAAACCTTTTTTGAGTGTTTTGTTATTATGTGCTATAACTGAATAAATGAATGCATATGTTTACTGAATATATATATAACCATGACTAATAAAGGGTGTTATTGCTTTGCTTTTCAGATATAAATATATTTCAAAGAAGGAAGCATTATCCCACATTGCGACTAATTATCTGTTTGCTGGAGCACCGCCACCTACACTTGGAGAAACAACAACAACAACAACAACAGTTGCTAGGACTTGTGTTTGTGTGTGAGTAAGTGTGTACCACGGTGTTAGAAGACATCTGTATTTGCTGGTTTTTCGGATTATCCTATTAATAAGGTGAGTTAACATTCCATTTACTGTTGATTATATCTATGTGTCAAGAATTAGAATGGCAACCATTAGCCAAATGTTTTAAAAGTAGAATATGTTCAGGCCGAATTTATAATGTGAAAAACTCTCTATCCCCTAAAGAATTTGTCGAATCGTGTTTGTCTATTTTTCTGAATGAAAGCAAGCAAGGCTTAACAACGCATCACGCCCTAAAAATCAATTTTGAGTTACTATAAGAACGTATTTTGATTAAAAATAATGTTGAAGAAAAACATAAGTTTAATCATTGTACAAAAATGGAGAAATTACTGATATCCGATAATTTTGAAATGTGGTATCAGAAAAATTCTATTGACGGGCTTATCAGTAAATTTGATAAGTTGCAAGACGGACCCAGTGGCCTGGCTCTGAATAGCATTGCATATTTGCAAATTAATATTTGTAAATACAATCCATTGAATGCAGTAAGTAGCTATATTCCCACCCCGAGCTTTATTGCTTCGAGAAAGGCAATTATTAATGTATGGAACACAGACGATAATTGCTTTTTATGGATTGTAGCTAGTTGTCTACAACCCTGTAAAGACATAGATGGTCAAAAACCAGGGAAGTACAAAGCTATGTTTAACCACTTAAAGCAAACTCTGAATTTGGAGCATGTTTCATTTCCCATGCCTTTAGATACAATTCATTTATTTGAGAAAGACAATCCAAACATCTCATTCATGGTATATGGCGTTGAGGGAAGCAACATTGTCGGCCCCTTGTATGCCACCAAACAGGTAAAGCAACATCACATTCACTTGCTTTTCCTGTCTCATGGGGATAAAAGCCATTATTGTTGGATAAAGAATTTGAATAGATTGGTAGGCAGTCAAATGTCCCATCATGATCCAAAGAAACATATTTGTGAGCGCTGCCTTCAATATTTGGAACTGCTGAACTTTGAAACGACATACGGGAGACTGTGAGGGCCAGACGACAGTAAAGTTAGTCTTGCCCGAAGGGAATGACGCAGTCTTAAAATTTAAGGCCACTAATAAACAAGATATGATACCATTTACTGTTTATGCTGATTTTGAGGCCCTTACTGTTCCCCTTCAGGGATGTGAACCAAACCCCCATACAAGCTCAACCTATCCAGTGCAGAAACACGAGCCTATTGCTGTAGGCTATTATGTTGTCTGTCACTACGATAAATCCCAATGTGAGTATGTAAGTCACAAAGGTTCGGATTGTGCGCGGTGGTTTGCTGATCAAATGGCGGCTTACCGGGCAAAGTAGAAAATATTTTGAACAACCCTGTACCAATTCAGATGAATGACGTACAGCAAAAAGAATATGAATAAGCCACCACCTGCCACATATGCGAAAAGCCTATTTTAGGCGGAGAACAAAAAGTAAGAGATCACTGCCACAGGACAGGGCATTTTAGAGGTGCTGCCCATAGCGAATGCGATTTCAAGTATTCTACACCTCGCTTCCTCCCCGTCTTCTTACACAATTTCTCTCAGCATGACCTTCACTTTATTGTTAAACAATTTCCGCATGTAGATAAGAGCAAATTCACCATTTTGGCTAAGAACCATGAGAGCTTTATTTCTCCTTCATGGAGAAAAGGAACAATGATCATTCGTTTTCTCGACTCATTCAAGTTTATGTCTAGTTCGCTGAAAAGCCTTGTGAAAGGCTTAAGGGAGGATGAGTCGAAACATACCCAATCCCACAATACGGATACAAAACAATTTAAATTGTGTGTTCGTAAAGGTCATTTTCCTTATGATTACGTGACAAGTTATGACGTGCTTAAAGAAAAGTCTTTGCCTCCTCGAGAAAAGTTTTTTCCCAGTTAACCCAAAGCACCAGCAGTGAATAAGAATATGCCCCACGCACACTATGTTTGGCGAGCGTTTGTTATAAAAACAAAGGGTCAATAGGCTATGCACTACTTAAAATTAGATGTGTTGTCATTGACAGACGTATTTGAGACGTTCCATCAGCTATGTCACTCGATATACGGCCTCGACCCCGCCCACTACTATACCAGTCTGGGGTTAAGTTGGGACGCTGCGCTCAAATACACCCAAATAGAGCTAGATTTACTGACGGTTCCCGATATGGTACTGATGATGGAAAAAGGGATTCGTGGGTGGTTCGTATTGCTCAATCAGCGACATGCCAAGGAAAATAATAATTACAAGCCTGATTATTGTCCTGAAGAACCAGATTCCTACCTAATGTATTTCGATGTAAATAATTTATACGATTTCGCTATGAGCAGACCGCTGCCGTACAAAAACTTTGTCTGGCTGTCTGAGGATGAAATTTAATGTGCATAGCGCAAGCGAGCAACAGGACGAAGGATATGTCCTTGACGTTGACTTAGCTTATCCCCCGATCTCAGACAGTGACATGGTGATTTCCCCTTTTGTATAGAGAAAATGGTGCCGCCTGAGAGTAAGGTTAATCATAAAAAATTGATGGCCACCTTGTATGTCAAAAATCACTATATATTGCACATTGATATGCTGGTAGAATGTTTAGCCCAGGCCTTAACCCTGAAAAATTCCTTAGAGGTATCTCTTTCTGTCAGAAACGGTGGTTGAAACCATATATGGATTTAAATACCAGTCACAGACAAAGTGCCACTCAGCCATTTCAAATATTTTTTTTAAACTGACGAATAATTGTATTTATGGCAAGAGTCTTGAAAATGTGCGGCAGTATAGGGACATAAAATTGGTCAACACATGGCATGGCAGTTGAGGTGCGCAAAAATACGTTGCAAAACCAAATTTCAAATCTTTGAACGTTATTGATCATGATCTAGTCACTATTGAACTTGCTAAAACTAAAGTGGTCAAGAATAAACCCATCTATTTAAGTCAAGTTATTTTAGATTTTTCTAAATTGCACATGTATCAAGTTCACTATGGTTTTGCAATGGAGCAATTTTGTACCATTTCCTTGTTATATACAGACACAGATAGTTTTATTTACCATATCCGTGACTGTGATCCATATGTCGTTATGAAAGAAGAGACAAAATGGTTTGACACGTCCTCGTTTAGTGAAAAGAACGTGTTCGATATCCCCCGTCTGAACAAAAAAATTGGTTTAATGAAAGAAGAGTGTTCAGACACCATGATGTTAGAGTTTGTAGGTCTCGCGCCGAAAATGTATAGTTTTCGACAGATGAATCTATGTGAATATATGCGAGCCAAAGGAATTAGTCAAAATTTGGTTAAAACCCTTTGTGTGGATGATTATTTACATGTCCTTGAGAACCACTCAGGCATGTCACATAGTCAGTTTAGGATACTATCTAGAAATCATGATTTATTTTTTAATGAAAGAGCAAAAACAAACACTCGCCTTGTTGGATGATAAAAGGCAGTTGTGTCAGGATATGATGACAAGCGTTCCCTTTGGTTACAACCAGAAATGGTTGTTGCTATTGTTATTGTACAATACGGCAAGTTTTTGGGTTGGTTGCTTTCAAGTGCGTGATGCCTTGTTAAGCCTTGGAATAAAAAAATTTTTTTTTGTAGTGTATCATATAATTTTTGTTTTTAACCTTTGTGGATGGATGTATGCAAGGATGTGTGAATGTGTGAAAATATTTGTATATAAACTATATATCTTGTGCTATTTGCCTGTCAACGCATAAAGAGAGGCATACATCAACGTTTGCATTGCTCACTGTGCACAGGCTAGATTAAAACATGTTGGCTTCTTTTTAGCTAGTGGCTTAATATGCCTCATGTTTCAGCAAAGTGACCACCCACCCTCAGTAGGCATGCAGCGTAATAGGCCTCACTAAGTTGTGGCTTAATAAGCCTTATGTTTGAGCAAACTGGCCACCCACCCTCAGTAGACTTATGGCTTATTAGGCCTCACTGGGTGCTGGCTTAATAAGCCTCATGTTTCAGCAAACTGACCATCCACCCCCAATAGACGTATGGCTTAATAGGCCTCACTAGGTGCTGGCTTAATACGCCTCATGTTTCAGCAAACTGACCGCCCACCCTCAGTAGACATGTCGTTTAATTGGCCTCACTATGTCGTGGCTTAGTAGGCCCCATGCAAGAACAAAAAAATAATCTACTGCTTTTACTGTGAACAATCTGACTTTATGATTAGTGTTATGAGTGGTGATATATTTCAAGACAACACATCAGTCAAATATCTGAACAGAATTTTTTTAGACGTAATGAATGCATGTTAATCTTGTAGCGTACAGATAAAGAGCCATCAGACAGATGGTTATTAATTTTGTGTTTTGCTTATTTTCTTATTTTCTTTTTGCTATTCACTTAGGGGACAGACAGTGCATAAATTGACATTAAAATATATATATATATATATACTTAATAAAACGTCTATAACTACTTTTCAGATTCAATGATGAGCCATGAAGAAAATTCTTTTATTGTTACCAAACACACTACGTTTAATGAATATGCAACGATGGTAAATTATAATCCACAACGTGTGGCCTATCCTTTAGAGTATAAAAACACTAAAGTGCGCATTGATACCACTTTTTATAACAGCATCATTGATCATGATGATGACGATGATGTCTTGTTTCATGATCCAATTCATCACTATTGCAAATCCTGTATGCTAAATTTTGGTTTTCAAAATAATGAATCCACAGAAGTAATTCATAAATCATGGAATGGTTTAACGATGAAACAAGTGATTGTTAAATTAGCGGATGAGAATAATTTTCCAGTATTTTGGTGTACGCTATGCACAAAACCCTTGTTTAATGTCTATTTTCCAGTAACGTCAAATATATTATGTTTCCACTTTTATATATTCCCTGCTGAAGAACCACTTCGTATCGTCAACAAGCATTTCGTCAAATTTATTTTACGTTACCTATGAATCAATATTCACCACATAGAATACGGTCTATTAGACACTAACAACAACAACAACAACAACAACAACAACAACAACAACAATATATGATGCATATGTTTTTTTGTTTGATTCGGCTTTTAGGAACATACTTTACTTTAAAAAAAGACATTTGGCTAATTTTATTTTTTAGTTTATGGTGTATTCATGTTTATGGAAAATACATACCCTGGTTTAAATTTGTATTGTTTTTTGTTTTGTTTCTTGGATATAGATGAGACAAACGCACCCCACGCACGCAGTCGATGGCCAGACCGAGAAACCAAACAGGTTTCTCGCATGCGCGGTAAAGGACCGGCCGTGGATCTAATAACCCAGTTGTGTATTTATTCACATTTTGAACCAGATGGAGATACAAATACTAAAAACCACACATCTCGAGTAAAGTTTGTAAACAAAATTTAATATCAAAACAAAAGTAAACGAGGGACGTGAGAAGCGCATGAAATGGTAAATGATAGGTGATGAGGCTGTAAATAAATATACAAGGTTAACAAATGGAAACAATAAAATAAATATTAAAAACACAATAAAGATATAAAAGACGAACACTGGTTAGATTGGAGATCGCATCAAATTACAAAATGAAATCAAAGGGAATGCTAACATTAATAAATACGAAATAATACTTTCGTCCCACCAAAGGCTGATTACAGAAGTAACCAGAAGAAATATTCTAACTAGCATATGAAGTCGTACAAGCTAAATAACCCCCTTAATAAATTAAAAACAAAGGTATCACCAACAAAACTGCAGTAGAGGAAAATCGGTCAAAACATCCACTACTACAGAACGCTACCAACAAAACAAGAAATCCCCGAGACAATAAGATGAAGATACAAACATAACCCTTAAATAAAAACAACAAGAACCCCTCGATCAAACATAAACCGACTTCATAAACCACCTGAATAAATCTTCTATCCGGACGAAGTATGAGATTCAGACATCTTACCAACAGTAAAATGAACATAGATAACAGGCCCGGATCCATGCCATAAACATCCACGTCACTAACCGTAAGAAAACCTGATAAACCTCATTAATAAACGTAAGAGAGAATACGCGTTGTTTCTCAACTGAAAGTTGCAAAGCAAAACCCAAGAACTGCCCTAAATTTTCAGTCAAGCTCCCACTTAAACAAAACATTAACCCACCCTTAAATACATGTCTAGAAACGTGATAATAATATGAGAAGCCTTTCGGTACTGTGACCGTTTGACGAACGTCCTACGACCACACAAGTGCGCATCCGAACAACAGTCGAGCACAAAGACTCAAAAACATCTCGGGGTTAACAGTGAGCATTCTAAAAAGGTGTAGAATAAAGAAAATAAAAGCTCTGCTGTTCCCAAGATGCACACTACAGCAAGGACAAAAGGCATATTTCAAGAATCATGAATGACCACAGTATCAGTTAAGATAAAATTTGCATCGATTTAATTGATCCATTCAACCATCCTAATCTTTACAAGGGCATCCTCAGGGAGAAAACTAAAACACCACCTGGAAAAAATAACATCCTGCGCTCCCCCTGGGATCCTATACTATTTAATCGCAGGTGTTGAATCACGTTCCAAAAAAAAAATGCAACGAAAACGTCAACTTTTAAACATTTCATTGTGTTAGAATACCCACGAAATTAATAGTCTATCATGGTATTCCATTATATTATAAACGATATTTACAGTATTCAAGTTGTGTAGATCACTGATCGTCTTATCACACTTGAATAAAATTGTATTTCTGAAGTTCTACACTTTTCCATATTACCAAAAAACAAGGATAACCCTATGGGATATTCTCTTCCATAAAACCAGAACAAATTCCAAAACATACTAGAATTGTTAATTATACAACTTAATGCAAGTCAGACCAAGTCGAACAAAGATGGATCCATTAGAAACATAATACCATTTATATTTCATTATTCCCACACAAGGAATATTCATATTAGAAATAATAAATTATGGATCTGTGATTTATCCTCGATAATAAAATAAATTATGGGATTAATTATTCAGTGATATTAATTGCAACTCCACCTTATTATTCCATCCAACCAATTTCAAACACTTATGGATGATTCGTAGCTATTTCAAAATGTTCATCGGAACAAGAGGCCGCATTTTAAATGCCCCATTTCTTTATGCACTTTATCAATTTAGTTTATTCCTTGATATCACAAGATGGCAAAATTATTAGGCATGTTAATCTATCTGCAGGATTATATCATTCAACCAGAAAATATGTAATTATTGTTAGAGCAAATTAAAGTAGAATCTAGAATTCCACTGATGACAAGATCTAGATAGCGGCGAGGGGCTGCAACAGCGGCACCGTCCTTCTTTTGAGTAATATGAGGCAACATCCTCCAAATTCCAACATTTCATTATATTCAACAACTATAATTCTTTTACATATTATTTTCACATATTTAACTTCCATCCAGTCATATTTACTGTATTTAATGGATTATCATAATTATTAATGGGACAAATGCCTACGCGCATTCCCAATTCAACTCATCACCCTATCACATTTATCATATGAATGTTATAAGTAACTGTCTTCAATTAACCTGTTCAATTATCTCCTTGTCACCATAACAAAAATCCTCCTAATTGATACACCTTGCTCTAATAACAAAACTACGTTACGATTGCTTTATCAATCCAATGTGCATTAATTCATGTTAATTTCTCATATTTGTTTTAAAGAAACATCACCTAAATTATCCAAACTCATCCATTTATTATTATTATTATTAATAATATGAAATTCTCATGGATAATTACCATGTTCTGTTTTTCATAAAATCCATTAAATTGTTATGAATATTCCTCCTTAATTCCCCATGTAAATTCTCATACATGTTCATTCCGCATTATCATTTTAAAGAAAATCCTTAACCACCAGAAAAATCGAATCATTTTACGATAAATGACAATCAGAACTCATCTAAGACGAATTGCATCAAAATGATCAAGAAATACATTTAAATAAACAAATCACCAATAAACTATCTCAAAACGATCGCTAAAAATAACAATGTGCCATAAAAATATGCACGGAACTGTACAACAAAAATCAGGATGAAACTCCTGTCTAAATAGAACAGCCGGATGCCTTCCGAAAATATACTCATTCTACGATATGCCCACAGTGGATATGCTATCTCACAAGAATAAAATAAAATTCGAAGAGTGGACAACATCAAAAAGATCCATGCTGATGTCCCAATATAATGCAGAAAATAAAGATCTGTGGCGTGTAAAACGATTCCTACATGGTTGAATGGTATAGTCTAAGGTCTGATATTCACCGGTACTAGATATTAAGAATAGAATAAGGGGCTCACGTCCATTTCAGATGTTCTTGAAGAAGGTCCAAGTTCCTGCGGAATGCCCTTAGTCTGAGCATAAAATCCCACGCGATCCTCCGCACACGGAAATGTGCACAGATCGACTTCATGGCTCCACTGGTCTAAGTCCCAAGTATCCAGACGTCAGCATCCATCGTACACCCAATTCAATTTAACGCACCATAATACTGGCTCGACTCATGGTAGATTTCAAAAGTTCATACCGGCGTATCGCTACCATGACGTCCTGATCGGATTGTCTTAACACCATAGCTTCTGCTATGAAAAAGCACGTGTCTAATACTGTCACTGATTTTACGACAATCACCCGGTGTTTTACCGTCCCGAAATATTTCCGAATAGTCACAGTAATGTTCCCGGTTACTTGATTGTAATCCTTCTGTAGTTATCGCAGTACGCTTACACACCTGTTTAGCCTTAATTCCATGTCAATTGCTAGCCAGAAATCTACCCTGGTATGAGGTATTATATTCACATAACTCAAGTAAGGAGTTACTTCCAGCTCATAGCCCTGAATATGCTGTGAGCTCGGGCCATACCCAACACAACTTTGCATTTACAAAAGCTAGTCCCATTTAGTAAAACTATCCTGAGCACATTTGAACAATGCCTCGTTTGTAGGCTAATTTTGGCTTCCAGGTCAGGTACTCGTAACTTAAGATTGATTAAGCCGCCCGCTTATGCACGGATTAACTGCACAAACACGACTGTCTCCCATTACAGCTGCCTGCTTGACCTTGCAAATCGTCAGGTGTTAGCATACATACGCGCATCGCCGTCCGCGCATCCCTTCCAGCCTGCAACCAACGGCAGTGAAACTCAACTCAGTCAGGCGCTCGCTTCAAATTCAAAATATAGCCGCGACAAAAAACAACATCTCCATGACCAGCAACTGACGCTCGTTCACACGGTTACAGTACATACAGGTTCTACTGTCCGTCCACTCCTTATGGGAAACGAAAGAAAGAGAGAAATTCCAAGGAGCACTGGTCGACCGAACAGAAGACAAAAACAAATACGCTTACGAAGAAATGTCTGCCCAGCCCTTAAGGACGAAAGAATAAAAACCCAGAGGGTTATCCACAGGGGAGCACAGATGACTCTGTGACTAAATAAAACAACAACAAACATTGTGTGTGTTTTCACTATTACAACTGACGAAGTCAGCCAATGTGTGAACATCACTCACTCCTACGTCTAGGCTCAAATTACAATGAAACATATACATTACTAACCCCTCAAGGTCCAAGTATCATCCCATACTGATACAAGGGGTAGAGGTTAATAAGAAATACCGCCAATAGATTATGATCACGTTTCATGACGGACAAAAACAAAATCACGAAAAGGGAATAACACTTAAGAAGAACTATGAACCGCAACAAACAAAACATAAATAAATACAACCCAAACAACAACACGATTCATCACTACGTTACGTGAATATAAAAGAAGGAGGACACAATTTAATAAACAAACAGCAAGCAAGCCAATCTCCAATCTAACTCGACTTTCGAAGAATATGGGACAGTTTAACACTGAAAAGGGGAGGACATGATGTTACTCCTTCGTATAAAAGGTACTTCTTAACCTTTGCTTTTCACCAAGATAAAATATAAAACCACTTAGCTTTGGGAGACGTTCTGGAAGATCTCAGGATAGATTACATAATACATTTCACATACATTTTCATCCCAGCATAAGAATCTCATCCGCGTCTTGTCATATCTCCAATAACATCTTCAGTCATTTAAATATTATAATCTCGCACGGCGAAAGCAACTTTTCAAATACCCTATTTTACATATTCTCCGTCATGTCTGCCGACTTTTATTCATCTCTACTGTGCCCGTTTAGACCGGAGTCCGCACGACCACATATGCATTTTACCAATAATCAGTCAGCACGAGAGTCAAAATATCCCGGAGCGCCAGATGGGTTAAAGCTAATCGCAAAAACGACATCAAATAAAAAAATGCTTTACTGATTTTTGGCTCAATGCAACAATAAGGATAGAAGGAGATTCAATTGGGCGTAACACATCAAGTAAAATTATCTCAGTTTATTTTGAAGTTAAAATTGACTGCAAAGATGCTCAAAGCAGCATCATTCACGTGTGGCGATCCACACTCCTATTTACATAATATACAGAAATTTTCCAAACACATTTGACAATTATTTTTTGGAAACACAAGTCTGATTGTCAGTCCTGTAGACTGTGTTCCAAAATTATTTATGATTAAATCCAGTTCAAATTTAATTGTCTTTACTGGAAATATCGTAGTTCATTGTTTGAATTTTTACATAATATTAACACTCGTAGAATAAATGTTCATAGAATTTTTAACTTTCACTTATTTTTCCAGTTTCAAAAATATATTGTCGAAAAATATTATTATTTCTGAATCAACACAAATTATTTACACATATTAATAACATCTGAAAAGTATTTGACCTTGAGCATAGCATCGAAGAACTGTGCGAAGCACAACAACAATTAATTGTTTTTCTGACATTAAACATTCGAGAAGTGACTCGATTATGAACTTCAAGTTCCAAACAAAATATATGATTTCTGAATCATCAACTTGATTGATAAATTGTTGAACCATTCAACTATTTAATTTTCCACTTGGAATCATTATTATAAAACATATTTATATTCATGGCCATTTTAGTAACTTTCACAACTTGCAATTCTTCGACAGAATGCGGAAATAAGAATTATAGTTTCATAATAAATTCATTTAGTTCATGGCACTAGGATTGAAAATATCCTTCAAATTATTCGTGGTTAAAGAATTATTTTTAATTGGCAGTGGCCCATTCTATTATTTGTGTAAGAACACAATATTACAACAACAACGGCAAAGGTCTTCCTCTGAAGAAAATAAACTACAATCATGACAAATCCGGGTTCTAGCAAAATCAAAGTCTAAATGGAATTCGTAAACAAGGTTGAAAATAAGAAATGATGGTTTTAAGAAATAACCTTCGGGTCATTCATACGACGAAATGTGTAGTTCCAATACTCCTACTATAAACCTGAGCCATCGAACCTGCTATTTGATTGATGCTCGAAAAAACCTCCTCATTCCTGCGATTTAAACATGCGCACCTGGGAATGGCATTTCAACTACTCCACACATATAAATTTTCTTCCCAAAATTTATACAATATATCAAGCCTCTGCTTGTTATCAACACTGGAAGATTAATAAACTTACAAGTTTATTTTATTTTACCATTCAGTTCAACCCGTGAATTTACCATACTTATGAAAATCTTTATTTCACTTTCGAGTGTATTTACGTCATGATTTTATATAAATACAAAAATATCCTATTTGATACAATTATCAATTGCTTCCCGTGTCATGCCTCTCCGTGTTATCTGAAAAATATACTTTGCTCATTGCAAATATCAACTGTTCAACCAGAACTGAAATGTTGGTTGAATGCGGGCTTGCGCTAACCACTCTCTTTCGGAAAATCTCCTGTTCCAGACTAGAAATGATTAAACTACTTCATAGGCTCTCTCTCAATACATATGATTATTAGAAAATAAAATATCCAAGAATTATTTAGAAAAATTATAAAAATATTATTATTATTATTAGTGGATTATTATTATTATTATTATTTATATTATTTTAAATGTGTTTAATTATCATCTCATTATGTGAGAATCCACATGTTCGAACCTTCGAATTTGGAAAAAATATCCATTCCTCAACAAAAAATAATTATTAACTTTTACAGTTACATCGGCTGATTACCGTGATTTCCCAAAAATATGAAATATTCAAATAAATGCTCGAAATGCTCGGTCATCGATCCTAAACTGTTCTGAGTGCTGAAAATGCTCAGAATAACTCTAATAAGTCTTGCGTAAATCATTGCAAGATTTAAATACGAAGAAAAATAAATGTGTTGGTCATCTGCCGAAAAATAGTTTGTTCCAATTAGCTAGGCATAATATAATTCAAATGTGGCTTACATTTCTTGATGGTCTTGAAGCGTAGTGAACCTGGTCTGTACCAGATTTATCCATAGACATGCCCTATCGGACCAGCACGTATAATCCTTGTATCGGCCGCCATTATATACCCACAATCCGTCTAGTAAGACATAGTGGTAGTATCTTTTGACGTTTGAAGTAACTGTTGTTCCATTTTAATATGGGCTTCTATCAAAGCCATAACAGTTTGTTTAAATGGGGTCAGATCTAAGTGATCTATTCTTAGATATGTCAGTTGTAACATAACTCACGGTAATCTTTTCAGTACAAGAAAACACTGACAATCTAACCAATCAACGGCTGTTCTGAAGATCGTTCCCTGGGCATGGTTTATCACCATCTACCATGCGCGAAGCAACTTGTAGTTTCCCTGCGTAGACTAATGAACAACACCGTGATAGACTGGTCTTCAGTGTACTGATAGATCGGAGTGGTCAACCAGTTACAAATATGAAAACTGACTGAAATGGATTTAAAATATCCAAGTATTATGTTATTACTGGTCTGTGACAAAGTACTAATTCTAGACAAAGTCTAGCATATGTCCATGTAGAAATAAAAATATTTCTACCAGTGTCTGTAGAAAAAAAAACTATCACCTTAGTGATCCTCCCTGCCGGAAACTTACTAAGTTCCAACTCGTAGCGCAGCACTTTTGTGACTATCACAACTTTGACAATAACTTCTGCGTAGATCCGGCAACCATGTGCCTTGGCTCAGCGTAGTAGCACCTTGCTCGGCAAGTGCTTGTGTTGGAATGAGCTATCGATGCCTCGGCCGGCCGGCTTTTATTCAAAACTGCCAGGGTCACGCGTCATCACGCTGAAATCTAGAAATCATCATATCTCTGGTATCCCTGGTCCGATATACTTGATACTAAGTGCATTCTCTTTCATTTGGCCGTGCCAGTAATCTGATCCCAGTCTCAAGTCTCTACTCCATGGTTAACTATTTAATCAATAAATAGCCTCGACCTCTGCTATTACTCGCTACGTCACTTGACATGCAAGTATCGGTATATTCTTTCCAATTGCTTCGAGAAGCAATGGAGCGCGATATTCAAATATCTCAACTTTCAAAAGCGGCTACAGCCTTTCCCTTGATATCTAGGTGTCCGAATCTTGGAATACCCATTCCTAGAGTTGGGCACATCCACCCCACACCTAGCAAAAAATAAAAATTGAAAAATTTTTATTTTTCCTATCTACACATTAAATCATCTGGTTCTTGAATAATAAATCTTCAAATTCGATGCATTATAAGTTCCCACGATGTTACCAGTTCGTGTATGGGCTACATCATAGCTTCCATTATTGTTTACTTCCACAATACGATAGGGTCCAGCGTAAAGGCTTGCAAATTTCGAGTACACTCGATTTTGCACGTCTGAGGGTGTAGGTCTTTTCACTAAAACAAGAGTTCCTACGCGCAAGGGTCTGCGAAAACGCTTTCCTCTCACTCTGCGCTCTCTTTTCTCAGCTTGGCTCCTCAACTTGTCTAAAGCTAGAGTTTCCCTCATCTGACGACTTGGTTCAATCTCAGGTGGAATAGAGATGATTCGATCCCATAATCTTGTTGGTTTAATTCCATGATGAAGCAACATGGGAATCTGTCCAGTACTCTCATGAATTGTAGAGTTGATGGATTCGGATGCTCAAGAGAGAACATCCATCCATTTCCAATGCTCATTTGGACAATAGATGCGGAAAAGGTTTGCTATTTCAGCCATCACGCGTTCTGCGGGATTGCTCTCTGGATGTCTGATAGAACAAAACAATTGTCTAATCCCAAGATTATTCATGACGGTTCGAAATTCTAAAGATGTAAATTGAGGTCCACGATCTGATAAAAGGAATTGCGGTTTGCCTGCTTCCGGAATTACGTTGTCTCTAATTCTCTTCGCACAATATTTTGCGTTTGCCTTCTGAATTGGATGTAACATAGTGTATTTGCTGAAAACATCCATGGTCACCAGAATATATCGGTTACCTCTTTTAGACTTTGGGAGAGGACCATATAAATCAGTCGCGAAGATTTCACAAGGCTTAGAAGGAATAATAGGCCTTGGTATTTCTCTCAATAATCTAGAATTATGTTTACTCCTTTGGCATAAGTCGCATTCTCGAATAGTGTTTCTGACAGTTTGTCGCATTCGCTCCCACGAAAATTTCTCTTGAATCATGTTGACCGTCTTATCTACTCCAGCATGACCTGCGATTCGATGTGCCATCCAGATAATGGGTTTTTGCATTCGTGGAGGTATCACTACTCTCAGCTTCGTATGGTCGGGACCTGCAAACTTGTAGATTAAACCATCTAACATCATAAAATCTCTTGAAATTCTTTCAGTTTCCACAAAATCATCATCATTTGGATCCATGTCTCCCTGTAGAAAACGAAAAATGTTTCTGAAACGTCGGTCTCCCCTCTGGGATAAATGCAACAACCTTAACCTTCTCAAGGTATCCTCATCCTCTTGCGTCAGGTTAACTTGAAAAAACTTAGATGTAGACTCCACTGTTCTACTCAATAAATCAGCTCCCACGTTCAACTTTCCAGGAGTGTGTTCAATAACTAGGTTGAATTGTTGAATAAAAAGTGACCATCTAGTTATCCTATCACTGGCAAAGTTTGTTCTCAAAATGAACTCCAATGCGTGGTGATCAGTCCTCACTATGACTGAATGTCCAATTAACATTTTCTTCCACGACTCCAACGCGAATATTACAGCAAGTGCTTCTACTCGGTGGTGTAATAATTCCTTTCTGATGGACGAAGTTTCCTGCTAATGAACGCCAGGTAACGTCTCTTGTGATCTTCATCTTCTTGAAGAAGAATAGCTCCAATCCCTACGGTGGATGCATCAGATTCTATGATGAAATTCTTGGTAAAGTCAGGATACTCCAATTCCACGCTGTTTACCAATAACCTCTTGGCATCTTGAAATGATTGTTCACAATCTTCATCCCATTTCCATTTGTTTCCTTTCTTTAATAATTCCTGCAATGGCGCTACCGTCTTGGTGAAGTTTGGCTAATGCCCTGCAAAGAATTGGCATGTCCCGAGAAAACTGCGGACATTCTTCACTCTAGTAGGTCTAGGGAAATTTGCAATTGCCTGTATCTTCGTCTCATTGGGACGGTATCCTTCTCCTGTGACCCAAAAATTTTATTTCCTTTCGAAAGAACTGACATTTTCGAAGGTTTACTTTAAAGTTCGCTTTTCTCAAATCTGCGAATAACATCTGAAGATGTAACAAATGTTCTTCCTTAGCCTCAGATGCAATTAGGATATCATATATGTAACGAATTCCTATCTCCTTTACTTCAGGACTCAAATTTTGTTCCAGTGCTCTGATCAAAACAGATCCAGATGTTTTGACTCCAAATGGTAGACGGCGGAATACATATGTCTGCTGGTCAAACATAAATCCTGTAAACTTCTTGGAATCTTCACTAAGCCTAATGTGATGGTAGGACGAAGTGAGATCAATATTAGAGAACCAGACCTTGCCTTGGAATTTCCTTAACAGTTCCCTAATGATTGGTGGTCTGTCATACTCTGGCAGTAATCTTGAAATCAAATTTCGCGCAACTAAACATAGTCTCAGACTTCCATCTTGCTTTGACACTACTGCTAATGGATTGACATAAGATGTAGTGTACTTTTCAATCACATTGTTGCCTTCCATCTCCTTGATAAGCACTTTTACTCTTTCTCGATGCTTTTCCGCAACCGGATACAATTTAGCATGAAAAGGTGCATCATCATTTACACGAATATGATATTCAAAATCTTTAATTTCACCAGGCTTAATATCAAAAATATCGTGATACTCTTCCAAAATTTTCCCTAGCTCTGGGGACTCCTTCTCAGTGTAGACATCTCTTCCTTCAGCTTCATGAAAAATCAGAGACCATTGAGCATCTCCCTCGATGTCTTCCTCTTCTTTTCCCTCGAAGTTTATCTCTTCGGTATTCTTGAATCTGATCGTCTCTGTCTTCATGTATATCACTGCTTGATATTTCTGAATCAAATCCGCTCCCAATATCATGTCCAAAGCCATGTCCTTCATTACTACAAACACATGTCGGAAATCATGTCCTCCAATCGTAATACATAAGTATAATTGTGTTTTACACAGAGATATTTTATTGGGTATTATTCCTTGGATCTTAATTCCTGATACTGGAATCTCCTCTAAATTCTCTTTGAGCTTCCACAGAATATAAAGCTTCTCACTCACCAGACAAAGCATAGCCCCAGTATCAATCAAAGTATCGACAGGCATACCGAATACTTCGCATGATATGATTGGCATTCTAATTCTTGTACCCATTTCTTTCCGTTCGTCATTCTGTTGAATTAAGTCATCATCCTCTGCTTGCCATTTAATAATTCTGGAAGTGAAAGTGTTCAAAATTCTATCTTCTACTGTGAATTCGAAGTTGTTTTTTTTTCATTTCCATTCCCCCGGGATTGTTGTGTTCCCGATGGACCTGGTTCATTGGGCCTCTGCTCCAAAAACTGCAAGTTATCTTGGTGTCTTGCTTCCAAGTTTTTCCTCGTCTCCTTGTTGAACTCTTCATTGGACTGACGAGTATCCACATTCCCTCTGTTATTGTAGTTGTTTCTACCATAGTATCTTCTTTCCTGGTACCTTCCTTGATTATCCCGTGGTCTTCTCCATCGAGTATTATATCGATTACCACCATCTTGTCTCGCATAAGACTTGTAACTCTATCTGTTACTGTACTGATTCCATCCTCTTTTATTTGGATCTTCCCTCGGCGTTTTCTCTTCTCGCCCCTCTCGAATCTCTCGAGGTGTCTGAGAACAACTATCAGCCATAACAGCGTACACAGCGTTGTTACTCTTTCCTCCCTTCTGATGAAAGAATTGAGCGTTCGTATGATCCGGCTTCTGTAATACCTCGTCAAATTGCTTCAGATTATAGATATCAGCAGCGATCAAAGTCCTCTGGACGTCTGCTGGAAACTGACGTATCAATGCAGTAATCAATTCGTTATCTGGCATCGGCGGATCTAAATGTTGAAGTTTAGAAAGCTGCCCAGAAAAGTACGTAGAGTATCGAGTAGGTTGTGACGTCGAGAATCTCTTAGAATATAATTCTGCTCTGACTTGCTGTTGGGTTTCTGGGGACCAAAACTTTTTCAATAACCCACGAGAAAACTCCTCAAAAGTGGTTAGAGTGGATCTAAAAGTTCAAAACCAAAGAAGTGCAGGACCTTCCAAGAACTTCCCTATCACTCGGATCTGTCTTTCTTTAGGGATCTTGGAATCTTTCAGGTAATCCCCTGCTTCTCTCAAAAATTCCACGGGTGTCACAGAATCTCGCCCTGAAAATTTAGAAGGCTTATCTTCTACATTCTTAAATACAGTTATGGGGTTGGATTGAAATACTGTCCTGACCTCATCCTGTCTTTGACTGTCAGTTTCTCTAGCTGCTCCTAGATTTATCTGTATCTGATCTTTTCCCCTTACACTTGGCATTTTCAACAGATGGTCAGACTGTTTCTCGTCCTTGATTTGAGTTTTCATAGCCTCAAGTTCCTTCTGGTATTCTTCTGCCATTTTCTTAATTGCTTCAGTTTTTTTTACAATTCTCCTTAACATCAATGGATATCTGGTTCATAACAGCCTCATGACTTCTCAATGACCCTGTCATATCTGATATGTCCTTCTGAGTTGCTTGGATATCTTTGGAAATTACTTGAATATGGGATGACAAAGATTCCCTAATCTCCTTGATTCCTTCTTGGTTCTCCAGCTTGAGTGTGTCTTTAATTTCATTGACAACTGTGGTTTTAATATCAGTTTGTAACTCATTAATCACACCTTCTCTTATCTCTCCCATTACAAGTTCTTTGAATTGTTCCGTTAAACGTTGAACAACTAGAATTCCCATTTCATTACTCTCCTTCTTCACTCTGACTTCTAGGTTGATCATGTCTTCACCAACTTTCCTTTCTATCCTATCAGCTAAGCTTTGGATCTAAGATCGGCATCGCGAAATTTATCGTCCATTAAACTTGCGTTAGTAGCTAGTGAAGTTTCGAGCTCATGTGGTTTTTCGCATAATTTATTCATTTTACTCTCAAGTGTCATTTTCAAAATTTCAGAATTCTCTTTAAATTTACCTTCCACAGAATTAAATTTACTATTTAAATTTTCTTTAAGTTTATTTTCCAAAGAATCAGAATTTTCTTTAAGTTTATCGTTTAAACTTTCTTTAAGTTTATTTTCTAAAGAATCAGAATTTTCTTTAAGTTTTTCATCTAAACTTTCTTTCAAGTTATCTTTTAACCTGCTTTCTAACAAATCGGAATTTTCCTTAAGTTTATTTTCTAAAGAATCTGAATTTTCTTTAAGTTTCTTTTCTAAAGCCTCTGTATTTTCTTTCATAATGGCGGCTACACGCCGTCCAGCTTCTTTTGAACTCTCCTCCAAACTTCTCATCATCCTCATCATTTCTTCCATAATTTTCAATTATTATACAAAACTTAGGGGTATACAATATTGGCAAACACAACCTTATAACTAGAACAAGAAATATGAATAGCTAATTGGAACACTCTAATAAAATGAGATTTGTCCTAATGTCGACGTGATGGAAAAACAAAATTCTCTACTTTTACGAATTACATTTACCACAATATCACAAGAAAAATATGCAAGTTCTCAAATATCCTCCACCTGGATTCTAATAATGTGTATGTCCAGTCATCGAACGTTTACTACTGAATTTACTTGACGCCCTAATGGTTAAGCCATTATCAAAAATAATCAAACTCATTCTAATTATTAACCAAGTTAAATTTTTAATTTTCCCCACTAATTGGGTTTCCTACTAATTTATTCATCCAAACCAGACATCTCTCAACTCCCAAAATATTTCTATAATAATTATCACAATTTAAATCGGCATGCGATTGACCATGTCTAAATCGAGACCCACGTTCGAAGCCATTTCTCTCTCTATCTTATTTTATGTGCCCGTTTAGACCGGAGTCCGCACGACCACATATGCATTTTACCAATAATCAGTCAGCACGAGAGTCAAAATATCCCGGAGCGCCAGATGGGTTAAAGCTAATCGCAAAAACGACATAAAATAAAAAAAATGCTTTACTGATTTTTGGCTCAATGCAACAATAAGGATAGAAGGAGATTCAATTGGGCGTAACACATCAAGTAAAATTATCTCAGTTTATTTTGAAGTTAAAATTGACTGCAAAGATGCTCAAAGCAGCATCATTCACGTGTGGCGATCCACACTCCTATTTACATAATATACAGAAATTTTCCAAACACATTTGACAATTTTTTCTTTTGGAAACACAAGTCTGATTGTCAGTCCTGTAGACTGTGTTCCAAAATTATTTATGATTAAATCCAGTTCAAATTTAATTGTCTTTACTGGAAATATCGTAGTTCACTGTTTGAATTTTTACATAATATTAACATTCGTAGAATAAATGTTCATAGAATTTTTAACTTTCACTTATTTTTCCAGTTTCAAAAATATATTGTCGAAAAATATTATTATTTCTGAATCAACACAAATTATTTACACATATTAATAACATCTGAAAAGTATTTGACCTTGAGCATAGCATCGAAGAACTGTGCGAAGCACAACAACAATTAATTCTTTTTCTGACATTAAACATTCGAGAAGGGACTCGATTATGAACTTCAAGTTCCAAACAAAATATATGATTTCTGAATCATCAACTTGATTGATAAATTGTTGAACAATTCAACTATTTAATTTTCCACTTGGAATCATTATTATAAAAAATATTTATATTCATGGCCATTTTAGTAACTTTCACAACTTGCAATTCTTCGACAGAATGCGGAAATAAGAATTATAGTTTCATAATAAATTCATTTAGTTCATGGCACTAGGATTGAAAATATCCTTCAAATTATTCGTGGTTAAAGAATTATTTTTAATTGGCAGTGGCCCATTCTATTATTTGTGTAAGAACACAATATTACAACAACAACGGCAAAGGTCTTCCTCTGAAGAAAATAAACTACTATCATGACAAATCCGGGTTCTAGCAAAATCAAAGTCTAAATGGAATTCGTAAACAAGGTTGAAAATAAGAACTGATGGTTTTAAGAAATAACCTTCGGGTCATTCATACGACGAAATGTGTAGTTCCAATACTCCTACTATAAATCTGAGCCATCGAACCTGCTATTTGATTGATGCTCGAAAAAACCTCCTCATTCCTGCGACTTTAACATGCGCACCTGGGAATGGCATTTCAACTACTCCACACATATAAATTTTCTTCCCAAAATTTATACAATATATCAAGCCTCTGCTTGTTATCAACACTGGAAGATTAATAAACTTACAAGTTTATTTTATTTTACCATTCAGTTCAACCCGTGAATTTACCATACTTATGAAAATCTTTATTTCACTTTCGAGTGTATTTACGTCATGATTTTATATAAATACAAATATATCCTATTTGATACAATTATCAATTGCTTCCCGTTTCATGCCTCTCCGTGTTATCTGAAAAATATACTTTGCTCATTGCAAATATCAACTGTTCAACCAGAACTGAAATGTTGGTTGAATGCGGGCTTGCGCTAACCACTCTCCTTCGGAAAATCTCCTGTTCCAGACTAGAAATGATTAAACTACTTCATAGGCTCTCTCTCAATACATAAGATTATTAGAAAATATAATATCCAAGAATTATTTAGAAAAATTATAAAAAATATTATTATTATTATTAGTGGATTATTATTATTATTATTTATATTATTTTAAATGTGTTTAATTATCATCTCATTATGTGAGAATCCACATGTTCGAACCTTCGAATTTGGAAAAAATATCCATTCCTCAACAAAAAATAATTATTAACTTTTACAGTTACATCGGCTGATTACCGTGATTTCCCAAAAATATGAAATATTCAAATAAATGCTCGAAATGCTCGGTCATCGATCCTAAACTGTTCTGAGTGCTGAAAATGCTCAGAATAACTCTAATAAGTCTTGCGTAAATCATTGCAAGATTTAAATACGAAGAAAAATAAATGTGTTGGTCATCTGCCGAAAAATAGTTTGTTCCAATTAGCTAGGCATAATATAATTCAAATGTGGCTTACATTTCTTGATGGTCTTGAAGCGTAGTGAACCTGGTCTGTACCAGATTTATCCATAGACATGCCCTATCGGACCAGCACGTATAATCCTTGTATCGGCCGCCATTATATACCCACAATCCGTCTAGTAAGACATAGTGGTAGTATCTTTTGACGTTTGAAGTAACTGTTGTTCCATTTTAATATGGGCTTCTATCAAAGCCATAACAGTTTGTTTAAATGGGGCCAGATCTAAGTGATCTATTCTTAGATATGTCAGTTGTAACATAACTCACGGTAATCTTTTCAGTACAAGAAAACACTGACAATCTAACCAATCAACGGCTGTTCTGAAGATCGTTCCCTGGGCATGGTTTATCACCATCTACCATGCGCGAAGCAACTTGTAGTTTCCCTGCGTAGACTAATGAACAACACCGTGATAGACTGGTCTTCAGTGTACTGATAGATCGGAGTGGTCAACCAGTTACAAATATGAAAACTGACTGAAATGGATTTAAAATATCCAAGTATTATGTTATTACTGGTCTGTGACAAAGTACTAATTCTAGACAAAGTCTAGCATATGTCCATGTAGAAATAAAAATATTTCTACCAGTGTCTGTAGAAAAAAAAAACTATCACCTTAGTGATCCTCCCTGCCGGAAACTTACTAAGTTCCAACTCGTAGCGCAGCACTTTTGTGACTATCACAACTTTGACAATAACTTCTGCGTAGATCCGGCAACCATGTGCCTTGGCTCAGCGTAGTAGCACCTTGCTCGGCAAGTGCTTGTGTTGGAATGAGCTATCGATGCCTCGGCCGGCCGGCTTTTATTCAAAACTGCCAGGGTCACGCGTCATCACGCTGAAATCTAGAAATCATCATATCTCTGGTATCCCTGGTCCGATTTACTTGATACTAAGTGCATTCTCTTTCATTTGGCCGTGCCAGTAATCTGATCCCAGTCTCAAGTCTCTACTCCATGGTTAACTATTTAATCAATAAATAGCCTCGACCTCTGCTATTACTCGCTACGTCACTTGACATGCAAGTATCGGTATATTCTTTCCAATTGCTTCGAGAAGCAATGGAGCGCGATATTCAAATATCTCAACTTTCAAAAGCGGCTACAGCCTTTCCCTTGATATCTAGGTGTCTGAATCTTGGAATACCCATTCCTAGAGTTGGGCACACTACGTTAGCAAAGCCTCTCGATATCTCAATAATACAGGTCGAGTTCCTCAATTACATCTCTTCTACCCCACTGCGGGTGCGTTTCATTTCTCTAGGAGTAGCGCCTCAAATATAAAGCAATAGATGGCGTAGCTAATAACTTCTCGAATCACAACGGTCAGTTATCATGTAGTTACGTATCAATAGACATGGTTAATAAATTGCATGGTATGTTAACTTTACCTTCATAGGCATCCATTAGTATGCAGTTGTTTGTTTATAGTATCTGTGCATACAATTTTTTTAACAGTATGCAGTGCGAATTGGCACGTCGGCAGGGGAATCGTATACGACTTGTTCAACAAGGAGATTATATACTAATACCTATTGACACCATAGTGTACAGTCCCCCAGGGATATGCACCCCCTGGAGGCCATCCCCCCATCATCTATTTAAACCACCCCTAACTGGCAAATCTCGTAAGTCCAGAACAACATCTTTAACACCGCAAGGGCAGCTAACCAGCCTGGAAAGCTTGCCAAATACTTGCATCACACCACAAACAGCTACACATAATTAACTGGGGCATCTATGCCAGCGGAATGCTGACAGCACAACGCCGAAGACTATAAGAGGAGGCCTTAAGGAGGGCAGTCGCTCTCTCAATTACCAGTCTTACAGTGCATCAGCCGAAGGCCCTAGCCGTTGTCATCAGGTGAGTCAGCAGTGTTCAGAGTTCCTATATTTTGTGACCTACTCCACAAACTTGTACACTTAAACTGTGACATTTATTACATCCCCTAAAAGGGACTCATAATTTCATATTACTGACCAATAAATACTTGGTCAGTACACTACACTTGTCTTACTGTTTACACGCCTCTTCACGTCCTAAAGTCCTTCCTGACTCCCGTCGCGATTAGACGTGACATACAGTAGCCAAACAGTTGCTAGCTCAGGTATCATTGTTTTTCCCGTAGCGGGCCGCCTGCAAGAAGCAGCGTGCCGCCATATAGCTGACGCGTGCACGTCGGTTATATAATTCTCTCCAGCCAGCTGAGCGGCTAGTACGTTCACCTGTACACAAAGTTTCATCCCCTGGAACACACCTGCGTCTTTGTAAAAGCACCCCCTAGCATCCTAACACTCAACAACACTCTACACTGGTCAGCTTACCCAGCTACGGGAAGCTACCCCCTTTTAGGCATCCCCTTATAAATTAACACAATAACTCATCCGTTTTAGATCTAACTATCCCCCACTAAGGGATCTAAAACAGATTGGTGGAGGCGCCTCTACTACGCACAGTAAGGGTGGGTCTCAAACAACGAGCCCTCGTAGTAGAAACGACCCCTACCGTACCGCACACAGCCAAGCGAAATTGTGAATTTTTTTTCTCAGACAGAAAGCAGTTTTTTTGCTTCGCACTATCTACACAGGGGAAATTCTTAGCAAATCAACCCCCCAGCCCCCGAAAGAATCAGTGAGACACAAGATACACTGCCAAGCACGCACAGTTTTTTTATTATTAGGAAACGCATACACTTCATTCAGCATGGCCCCTCTATACCGCCTAGCTGTGCTGAGGAGCATTGGGGAGTACCAGGAATTAATTGCCTGGCACAAAGTCTTTGAAACTAGGCAGGACTACCTCAGAAGGTTTCAACAGCTCCTGCACGCCCAGTATATGCGGATCATAAGAGCCCTTGTCCGGCCACTCCGCAGCGCTAAGAATCGCAAAATTCGGGCGAAAATCCCCACCCTCCGTACACAAATCATAAAGGCACACTGGCAATTACACTGCCGACACGAGTTCATGTTCCAGCAATGGGAAACACTCATCAAGGAACACCAACGCATAGGGACCAATGGCACAAAAGTCGCTGAGCAGGCCATGAGCCTCAACAGGCAGTACACCCAAATTTGGGACGAGTACCGCGAACTCCAGAATAACACGGCCATTTTCGAGTACATGGCAGGGCCACAAGCCCAGCCGAGAGAGGACATAAACGTAGATACGCTAACTCGGCAATTTGCGAGGATGTCCCTCTCGCCATGTACTGCCACACATGGGAAGGAGTTCACCGTGGCCACAGTCCAGGAGACGGCCAGGTTAGACTCCAATACACTGCGGGGACAAGCTTACACCATTACACATCCCTTAGCTCCGGTTCGGAAGGCAATTTTGCCAAACCGAGGAGCAGGACCTACGTCAATCCCCTCGGAACGGACGAACGAGAGGGAGTCGACGCCAGGACCCTCGTGTACATATGACACAACAGGGATAAAACGGGAGGTAACCACGTCATGGGCTGAGGACGTAGAGCCCGCCCTACAGCACATTGAGCTTACACACACCCACACAGTTAGGCAAACACAATGGCAGGAGTCTACCGTGGCCACAGGCCAGAAAGCGGTCAGGCTACACGCCACTACATTGCCAGGGCAGAGACAGGCAATTAAGCGGCCTTTACCGCTAGTTCAAAGGGCACGTTTGCCAGAACGGAGGCGAGCACCGGCATTCGTACCCCAGGTGCGAATGCATAAGAGGGTGTTGCATTCAGGCCCTCAGGATGCACAATACACGCCCGCACATTTTGACCAGGCACTAACGCACGGTACACGGGGTATAGGAAAGGTGTTATTACCTAGCCCACAAAACCACTCAGTCAAAAATACACACACCCCCGTAAACTCTACTAGGGTAGCGCAGAGCGCAATTAGGCCCTCGAGTACAGGCACACTCAGACCAACAGACAGGCGTTACGGTGGAAGTAGGCCCAGGCTTACTTTGCTACAAACTCCTCCGAAAAATGGCAAAGAAGCGCCCCAATGGGTGTCAGGGGCCTATGCCCTCGTAACAGAGCGGAAGTCTTCACCTTTCAGAGCAAGGACGCTCGGACGGGAATAACGACTTCCACCAGGGACACAAAAATAAACTAATATCACTTGAACCTATATTAGGGATACACGTAAGCTCGTTTACACGTGAGAAATACGGCAATAGACACACAGAGACTCACAAACATAAACGGCACATTTTTTTCATGTATATGCAGTGCAACATGGCTAAACCAACAGTATAGAATTCAATATTCTTCTTGGTTGTTTTTTTGGGCCCCTAGCATTTTTTTTCTCAGGCCATCCATGGTTATTGAACATAGTTGGTCCATATTATAACTTGGATAGCGTAAAGTTTCTAATATCCAAAGCCAAGCGGAAGCCAATCAGGCGAGCCACGCGGCTTAAGGCCGGAAAGAGCTATTCTGAACACAGTTTAAGCATCAAATCACAGCATAGAGCTTAGACGGGTCTTTCTAGGTAGAAATGACTAAATGTTCTATGTTCCGGTCCCACAGTTTGACAGATTCTCTTGTGATGGGCGAGAGCCCTAATCGTGGCAAGAATTAAGAATCGCAAACTATTTTTCAAAAATTTGGGGAGGTGTGCTTTAACCAACTGAAGAGCCCAATAGCACACCTGGGCGAAACACTGTCATCTTGTTGAGTTATGCCGCAACATTTAGCACTATTTGTATTTAAATATATTATGGCTCAACGGACAATGCATATTTTCTTATGAAAATTGTATATTCAATGCCAAGGTAAGGTTATTGCTTTGGAGTGGAGTTTCGACTCCCACAATGCACTGGCTTTGCTCGTGACGTGGATACATATGTATCAAATACGTCTTGCAATGGCCTTCCCAGTGTGTACTAGACAGTGTCGGTAGATTCCCCTGAGACGTAACTAGATTACTGCCGTACTAACGTCACCAAATAGGTGGATAGTACGCTCAGGTCCTACTTCTCATTTTTAAACATTTTTCATATTGTTTACGACACAATTTTTACAGACTACCGCCGCCTGGCAAACCCGCTTTAATAAGCATAAAGCAGTGGGCAGGCGACATACAATATATTTTCTATACCCTTTTCAAAGTGCTCTCTTAATGCGGAACGGGGCATAACTCATTTTTTTCTGCCTCAGTCATTAAGCCCGATAAAGGAAAAATTAGCCAAGTGAACTGTATATATTCCATCCATAGGCATACATGGCACGTTACACTGCCTATAACATGACTTTTACTCACCTCCATATCATACACGCAAAGCTGCCACACCTACACGTACAGGCGGGAACACTATCAAAAGAAAAGGGAATAATCCCACTGGCAGACGTGGAAAGAAGGCCAAGAAATAGCCTTCGGACCTCACTGACCGCACCGGGATACGACACTAACACTCGACAGAACTGTCCCGGAGACACAGCCTAGAATGGCACCAGAAACAATTACTCTGGTTAAAGACGGTCCCAAAACCCGCAACCTTCTGAATACCAGGAATGTAAGGTCGGGTAGCTATCCAGTTGCAGGATAGGAAAGTAAGGAAGCTAAAACAGATTGGGACAGTTCCACTAACAGATGTTCATAAATGGAAAACAACAAAATCACCTCCGGCACCTAGTCACCAAACACGCGACTAGCGGCCCGGAGACACGCGTGCATAACGACATTTAGCACCATTAATAGGGATATATTCGACCCACGCTACATTAACACAAAGTTTGTGGACACGAATGTAGGCAATGACAGGTTCTTTTGCACTGCGGAAAGCCCCACTCGCAATTACAGAGATAGCACTCAGGTCCAGACACATACACGTGCCGGAAACATGAGCATTGCCACACAAGTAACAAGTGGGTGCGCACGCCATTGTAATTCAACACTACCGCTGTCAGCGATAAGACCCGCGTGACTGGCCGACCTGCACGCATACAGACGGACTAAGCCAGCTCCAAGTGGACAGGAACAAACGACATCATTCACGTCAGATCAAAGACCTCATAACTCCCCAAATTACACTACGAGGAGAATTCAAAAATACACAACCTCTTCACAGGAATGCGTATTCTCATCTGCGCATTTTGAATACACGGTACATGTGCCATGGTATACAGGGCATGGATATCGTCATACCAGGTCTTTACAGCAAGACGGGTCCGAACTCATAATCACACACCACACTCGTACCAAAAACTAACTAACCAACGGTATTTTTGGTACGAGAGACACAAGCAAAAACCACACTGAGGACACCTCAATCCCAAGGACACAACGCAAACACAGAACACAGAGAAGTACATAAGATCACGGGTCCAAATCCCAGTAAAAAATCGGACACCGTGGAAAACAACTATCCAGGCTTCCAATCACACCGAAATTGGCCCATACAAGTACATAACCAGGTAATACCACATTTCCTCCGGCCAAACACCGTGCATAAATTTCAATTACACCTGACATAGAAAATAGATTTCCTAGACACAGGTATGAAAATTTCATAAGGCAAAAGGCTTATGGAATAGTGTCCACACAACAGTACTAGCAAAAATAGGGCGAATTGCTACATTGGTCCGCCCGGAATCCCGAACAGTGACAACACTCACATACTGGCGAAAAGTCACGTGCACAAACAAATGAAAGCACAACATGACGAAAATACTGACTTGCAGGTTTCACCGCATTGCCACACTGCTGCTGACAGACACTATTGTTATATCGGCAGTGACCATGAAATCACAAGCGCAAAGCAATCATAATGCCACACATTTTTCGGCACTGCTAAAACAATTGTGACATTTAGCAACGGATAGACATCTTTAACACCAGACTTATCATAGGGCCAAAGGGACATATCTCAAAGATGTTGACAAGTTGCCCACGCCATCTGACACTCAGACACGCGATACACATTAGGACTTAGCCTATAACAGACCAACCGTCCGCGTGGTGTAGCGGAACATAGCCACACACACACGCGCTCACTAATCAGGAGCGAACACAGACAGGGGCTCTGAGGAAACAAGACCCCCTAATAACTTCCTTTCGCGATTTTATTTCTAAAAGAAATCATTACAGGCGATTAGGACATGGCCAGGCATACTACGACCACTGGCTGCATTAACACTACAAATGGCAGACCAGATTAGGTCGTGACGTCACAGCGTCACGAAGCTTTACTATCCCAAGAAGCGGATAGAAAGCAGACATGGACCAAGGGAGAATGACAGGAGCATAAGTGGATAATCCCAGCGGGATTACCGACATACCACCCACAGGCTACCATTTGTAATACCTTACTCCCCTACCATAACCTTCCCACGTCCAACATGACCAACACAGACATACAGACACGATGAAAACAGCTACACTACATTACAAAGTATACATCGGGGTTGATAGACTTCATGCGTTTAAAAAGAGGGCTTACTACGCCCTGGATCTCGATGCTAACACCTGAATATTAGGGGTGGGTCGGCAAACGACAATTAAGCGTAATGCGCATCTCCAAATGAGAGATGAGGCCAAAATCATATACTAACCATTTTTTAAAATTAAATACTCCCGCATGACAGGGACATAATATTATTTTACACTCACCCTATACCTATCCTTACGTGAGTGCGGATGCCTCATATCCAGATACCTGCACGGAGTATCCCATCCATTTACCAAGGGTTATTACTATCAAACCTGCATGGAAATTTTTATATTTTTGCAATCCCGGGAATTACCTGCCCCCGTCCACTCATTGTAGAAGCATCCCAGCAGCATTACCGGCTCAAGGCCACCATTTATTGGAGCCCAAAGATGCGCAACCTCTTCCTACCATGCTTTCAGCCTACTCTACGAATAACTACCCCCAGATCCTAATAACAGGGTACCTAGCGCCATAGACCCTACTAACACCTCCATAAAAGTTAACAGAGCATTATCGCTGGAAAGCCGACGTAGCAACAGTAGACCTAAAGTAGTCTATGCACTTAGAAGTTTATACAACCCCAAAACACTTGAAAAATTTTACATTTTATACAAAATAAATTATTTACACAGGTTACGCTTATATTTTTTACATGAAAAGGAATCTGACAACACTCTGATTGGTGATAACGGCACAAGCCGAAGGCCAGAGGCACCACACTGGAGCAGAGCTGGGGAAGGGGATGTTGACCCTTACCCCAGTTGGCTCAACAGCTTAGTTACCCTAGTAACTTAATGACTAGACTAAAGAGACGAACCACGTAAGGTTGAGGCACTCACGGCCTGGCGCGGGCAAGCTTCGGAATCCTAGGGGGCCTAGCCTGTTCCCGGGACGAAGAGATGCTACACCCACTATGTGCCACGGTTATCGAAGCCAAGACCTGCAGGGGAGACTTTCTGAGGATGGTGGGAGAAATAGCTAGCTCCACGCCGGACCCAGGAGTTGACCCTAGGGACGACCAAACTAGGACTAGACTCTTAGTTAAATATAAGTAAGTAGGGCTTCTACAGCGGGAAGCGAGACTCCTATGCGCGGGAGTGAAGTATTATTGCGGCCAATAAAGGCGAAGAGATTATTATTACTGCGAAAAGCATACTACGGTTGCCGACAAAGGTGAAGAGATTATTATTACTGCGAAAAGCATACTACGGTTGCCGACAAAGGCGAAGAGATTATTATTACTGCGAAAAGCATACTACGGTTGCCAATAGAGGCAAAGAGATTATTGTCCAATGCCCACATAAATGGCGACGCAGTGGGAAGCCTAGGGCATTAAATGAGGGGCGTAGCGAGCAACTCAAAGGGGTTAAAGTGGGCGACCCAACTACGACAACTTACGGCAAAGGCAACGGCACAGAGCAGGAAGATACAGCGGGCGAGACGGTTTGCTTTGTGGCACCGTAAGCCGCCGGTGACTAGATTAGTACTAGTTAGTAAGACCTAGAATAGACGTCGACAAATAGAATTAAGGGGGCGGAATCCGGCGATTCTAGAGACAACCGGTGTTGCCTCAGGCGATCGCCCTGATCAAAATTTAGCAAGTAAGACAGTTGCACTTTCACACGCAACTTAGGATTAAGCAAATTCACTAACCGCTGTTGCTAAATAATAGCACAGCATATTTCGGCAATAGAGTAAGGCCACCCATTCGGCTAAGTAATAGCAACCATTTTTTTTCTACCATAAGTAAGATAAATAGTGTTAAGATAACGCCGCTCGGCGCCTGATGACCGACAAACCCGTCATCAGGGTAAGTCCGATAATACATGATAATACATGATAATACATTATAATACATTAAAATAAGTATAATTGAGGTAGAATATCTCGGCACCCGGTAACCAAAATTACGCTACCGGGGTAAGGCCGACAACAGATTAAGACAGCATGGTAATATGAATGGTATTAAGGTGATACGTTAAGTAGACTAACTAGAGTAATTAGGTAATATAAACACCTTGAGCATAAGAAACGACATTACGGCACCGTATAGGGTAAGCCCGGGCATACATCAAATAACACTAATCATGCCATTTTTTTTTCACAGGGAAAAAGGGCTTCAGACTGTGGACACACTGCCACAGGAAGCGGCATAGAAAATATGCAATATTTATATGTTTTCTAAACCTCTCCATTTTTTTTCAGGCATCGTCACCAGGAATATGGCACTGGTGACTATGATTTCGCTGCCATACAGCAGCAGCATGCTATTAGTACCATTATATTATTGTATTCTACCTTCGCGCACTAATTTATATTTAATATTTGTAATCATCTTCACTCACATGCTCACCACATTTTTTACGGCTACACTCTAAAAAATCTGCACAGCACGGCTGATACCTGTGGGGTATCAGGCTCGCTGGCAGATCAACGTAAACAAGAAAAACATAAGGCGTCAAAAATGCGGCGCAAATTACGACAATGAGGGCGCAACCGACTTGTGGCGGCGACTCTCATTGTCAAGTGTGAAAGCATTCACCCACAGGGAATGCTTCTCAGAATAAGGATACATTTCAAGCGGTACGTCCACTAAACCGTACCAGGAAGTGGCAGTAAAGGATTAGCCGTGAGACGGCTCATACGTACAAAGGAGTAGCGTGCACGCGAGATAACATATAAACTAGAATCATAGAAAATTAGCGCGCTTAAGCTAGATATAAGATAATTGTAATTCATAATTGTAAAAGGGTAACTTAGCACAAATTAATGCGCCCACGGGCAATCATTCTACTATAAATATATAAATAATACTTCGCACCCCCACATTGTCTACGGAGGTGATAAATGATATTCCTAAACGTTAATATATGCACATCTCAGAAATCACACATTAAACGGTATACTTTTTTTTAAAACATCCCATGTACACAATGCTTATGATTTGTTTTCTTTCATTTTCTTTCTTCTAACTTCCCAGCTTGTAAAGGTGTTCCGTTTCATCCCAACGCAATAAACACATTTTGAATATTTCCCTTAACTTATACCCTGGAACACCTATTTGTCTACTTCTTCTATCTTTCTCATTGCAGGGAGCAATTTTTTCCCTCAGATAGAGCGGGCGGCACAATCATCCGTCCAGCCCTGGGTTTTTTTCCTCCCGGCACAACAATGTACCACATAATTAGCAGAACCATGATTTTTTTTGGAACTTTCCATATGTCAATGTCAATTTTTCTCATGCACTATTTTACAATGTCAATGTCAATGTCAAATATATATATATATGTATATCCCATAACCCACCCCTCTGAACACGAGCTGATCTCACACCTATACATCAACACGACATCACCACATCTATACGACGACGAAGAAGACACCAACAGGAGATACAAGGAAGACTCAAGAACAAACTACTACATCGACATCCCAACCTCACGTTCCGTTCCCGTTCGCGGGGACGCGAACTAAATAGAGGAAGAGGCTTGTACAGTCCCCCAGGGATCTGCACCCCCTGGAGGCCATCCCCCATCATCTATTTAAACCACCCCTAACTGGCAAATCTCGTAAGTCCAGAACAACATCTTTAACACCGCAAGGGCAGCTAACCAGCCTGGAAAGCTTGCCAAATACTTGCATCACACCACAAACAGCTACACATAATTAACTGGGGCATCTATGCCAGCGGAATGCTGACAGCACAACGCCGAAGGCTATAAGAGGAGGCCTTAAGGAGGGCAGTCGCTCTCTCAATTACCAGTCTTACAGTGCATCAGCCGAAGGCCCTAGCCGTTGTCATCAGGTGAGTCAGCAGTGTTCAGAGTTCCTATATTTTGTGACCTACTCCACAAACTTGTACACTTAAACTGTGACATTTATTACATCCCCTAAAAGGGACTCATAATTTCATATTACTGACCAATAAATACTTGGTCAGTACACTACACTTGTCTTACTGTTTACACGCCTCTTCACGTCCTAAAGTCCTTCCTGACTCCCGTCGCGATTAGACGTGACATACAGTAGCCAAACAGTTGCTAGCTCAGGTATCATTGTATTTCCCGTAGCGGCCCGCCTGCAAGAAGCAGCGTGCCGCCATATAGCTGACGCGTGCACGTCTGTTATATAATTCTCTCCAGCCAGCTGAACGGCTAGTACGTTCACCTGTACACAAAGTTTCATCCCCTGGAACACACCTGCGTCTTTGTAAAAGCACCCCCTAGCATCCTAACACTAAACAACACTCTACACTGGTCAGCTTACCCAGCTACGGGAAGCTACCCCCTTTTAGGCATCCCCTTATAAATTAACACAATAACACATCCGTTTTAGATCTAACTACCCCCCACTAAGGGATCTAAAACAATAGGCATACATTTACCTCCAAGCGATCTTGAAAATGATTCACACTTAATCTTCATAAAACATTTTCTATTAAATAATTTTCAAATTCATGTTTTGGCTGAAAACGATGAAAATGAATGTCAACTTTTAGAAGTAGGCTACACAGTGTGGGACAATTATTTGTTTGTTTTACATGCGTTTTACCGAAAGATAATACAGTGGTCATGTGAACATTGTCCACATGCCTACGTTTTTGTTAATCTGTCAAAGAAACTGTTGCCACAAATTCTTGAATCACCCACACAACTGATAATATGAATGAGAACATGTTAATAATAATAATAATAAAAATAATGATAATAATAATAATAATCATAACTTTGCAATTTTGTTATTTATCGTTTTTAGAAAAAATGTATCAAGCCCTTTGCTCAGAAGTTGAAGATCAGTTTCTGATGATACAACATAAACAAGTCTTAGTTGTGACCATACAAAAACAGGTTTAGCTGGTAATTATTCTTTAAACCAAAATCTTATTTTAGATTTTATAGATGTGAGAGCCCCATTATTTTTAATTAAAAACGATGGTGATTTAATACCATTTACAGATTTGCCAGATTTTGAAAATACCTTTCGTCAGTGGCAATGGTTAGTGTTTTGTGCCACTTCATTAGCAGATGTGCAAGTCATTGAACCCTATCCCTATAAATACGTTTTAATTGATTTGTCTAATGATGCCCTAGCACATTATTGATGTGATTCAACAACCCCCTCTACCCTGTGGTAGGAATCAACTATTATTTTAATTTAAAATTTAAAACAAGGTCTTGGTTTATTTATAGCTTTAAAAAATAGTTTAAAATTATAGCTTGGTTTTATTTTTGTTTCTTTTTGAAAAACATGAACATGTATTATAATATTAATCACCATATTGCAGACAGCCTAGTTTATATTTAGCAAACACAGTTGTTGCTTCTTCTAGTGTTAAAAACCACTTGTTTTGACGGACGTGGTCCGTGGCAAGAAATTCATCAAGCACTATTAATGGACATCATATGCACTAAAACACAAATTTTTCTTATCGATGATGATGATTGTCATTTACAACAGTATACCTATTTACGTCATGTGGACCATGAAACACAGAAATATTGGCTGTTGATGTTGGTTCAACAGTTATCGCGTAGGGTACCTCTTACAAACATTATTATATTTTTGTCAATTTATCCAATACTATCTACAACTTTAGTCATTAAACGCTCAGGCTTAAAAAAGCACGCTTTAATGTATTGACAATGTTGTTGCTATATATAAAGATGAGAGTGTTAAAAAAATAACTCTCTTTTCTTTCATTATAGCCAAACCAAGCATGGACGCCTTGAACGCCATTGGCCAAGATTGCGGCTTTACACGCAAGAAAATGAGTGAATTGCCTACACAAACACCCTTTCGCATACATAAAATACAAAAATTAAAAACCAAATTTGGTGAACGAGTTCTTTGCATTTGTCAAGACTTTGAGACATTTCTTCCCACACGATTTAATAACCTACCTGATAATGTCATGGAAGATGTCAGTTCGAGTATTCACCCTGTGTATTTAATCTATGAGGGTGAAAAAATAATCGTTGCAACTTTCGTTTTGTAAAACTAGAAAACGAATAATCATTGTACGCTAGCCATGACTTTGTTTATTGATGCCTTGCTACAACAAAAATATTTTTTGGTGCTCAACCGTTTTGACGTTTATTAATTGTTGCTCATGGTTTATAATGCTAAATAATAATAATAATAATAATAATAATAATAATAATAATAATAATAATAATAATAATAATAATTTTTGATATTTTTTGTGTTTGTTTTAGCCTTAAGCTATGTCAATACAATAATGCCTATAATGGCTATAGGTAATGGTATTTATTTTGTAAGTTGGCTGTTTAATGAGAGAATTTTTTTTTAGCCCTTAGGGCTACGTGAATAGAAACATGCCAATAATGCGTTTTACTTTCTTTTTATGTGCAAGTATAGTTTTTAAAATAAGTTTAAACGTCATGTGCTTAAAAATAGTTTGTTAATTTAGCATACGCACTTATGCAATGCAAGCTCAAGTAAAAAAACAGAGAGGAAAAGAAAGAGCAAAAAACTTAAAAAGAAAGAAAACATCAACACTATTTTTACTAATTAAATAAATAATTTAAAGTTAACGTTACATGGTCTTAAATGGTCACATGGTTTTTTACAAACAAAATGATAATGACCTGTTTTATTAAATAATAATAATAATAATAATAATAATAATAAATAATTTAAAGTTAACGTTACAGTGTCTTAAATGGTCACATGGTTTTGTACAAACATCATCATAATGACATAGTTCTAGACTTGTTAATGATTTCATACGCTACTATCACTACTTTTAAAACGTGTTTTTATTTTATTTTATTTTATTTTATTTATTTCTCTGTTTTTTTTTAACTTGTGGTTGCAGTGCATGAGGAGGGTGTTTAATGAACAAGCGACCCTTAAGCCCATGACGTTTCAACTTATTTCATCATTTTGTACAAATACCATTTATAGCAACATTTATAATGATTAAAATCAAACTATTAGTCAATAATAATGCAGTGTCACCTTTTTATTGTTTATAATTTTTTAAAAATAATTTTAATTGAAATACCATTTATATCATTGTTATCATGTTCATATCGAAACTATGAGTCAATAATGATACCCAGTTGTCCTTTTTTATTGTTTATAATTTTAAAAATAATTTTAATTTGAAACACCATTTATAGGATTGTTATGATGTTCATATTGAAACTATTAGTCAATAATAATACACTGTTGTCAATTTTTATTGCTTATAATTTTAAAAATAATTTTAAATTCAAACACCATTGAAATGATTGTTATCAAGTTTATATTTAATAAATTAGTCAATAAAAATAAAAAACACACACACACATGGTCTCTTTTGAAAATCATAACAGTGATACTATACATTTTTTAAATAAATTGATGATGTTAAAGTCCATATTTAGATAAAAGTAATTTGCTTTTCATAGCAGCAATAACCATAAATGCAGCCATTCCTTCCGATAGAGTGGCATCTGAAGCTGTTAATTGTTGCTTGGCAATCCTTAACAAGACTTTGTCGGCAATGTGTCTTAGTGTGGGATCACTGCTTTGATAGGCTATATCATGATTACGACATGCATGGTCCAAAGCATTTATCCCCATTTTCCCTCTTCTTAAACGATCTTCAAGACGAGCACCAGGACCACAAAAGCTGTAAGCAGGTAAGTGAACTTCGAATGGTAAATTTTTAATGATGTTATCAATAATTCTACGGCCAGTACACTTGCTGTATAGAGGTTTCAAGCGGTGAAAACACTTTTGTTGTTGTTCTTCTTCTTCTTCTTGTTCTTGCTGCGGCTTCTTTTGTTGTTGTTGTTGTTTGTCGGCGGCTGCTGACGAGCATGGTAGGTGGTTGTTTTCCACATGACAGCCAAGGAATGATGAAACAATGTCTTTACAGTGAGTTTTATGACCATGATATAATTTCATCAATTGACATGTGGCACACTGTCGAATGGAGGTTATTTTTGCCATCGTTAATTGCTTGTGATGGGAAAAATGGTTGCATGGTTTTAGTTTACTAATTACAGGGTCAGTAGTCCACTCAGCAGGCGCCTTTTCCCATATTTCTTTCACAGCGTTGGCAGCAACATAAAAAGAAATGATTTAGGTACTGCTAATAATTCATGTTGTGTAAAGCTAATAAGTTTTTTCTTGCAAGCAAAGAACTTTCCAATAGCCTTGCCGATTGTAGTGGCGTCCATGCTTATAACGTTGATGTTATCAGCTCACATGTACAAGTCTCACTGCTATCAGTGGACGATGAACTTTCAGTTTCAATTTTATTCAACAACTCCCAACATGCACTGGTGGTGATCCAATGAAACAATTGCCACGCATGCGCTATGGCTTTATTCTGAATATTGTCGCAAGGACAAGTATCCATGAGCGTATGCAGGGATGGACAACCCAGATCTAAAAGGTCAATACATTGACAGTGAGAGGGTAAAAATGGTTGGAGCCACTGACGTTTTTCACCCCCTTTAACAAATAAGACTTTGGCCTAGGACAAATGGGCTTTCATGACTATGTCAAGATACTTGTAAGAAATATCACTAATTGCAAATGATTTTCAATCCATTGGCTCTGCTTTTTATATTTTTCACTAAGCAACTTGAAAGCTTAGGGAGGTTTAAACACCAAATGGTTTGGGTGTGACACCCAAAACGTACTACAATCGATAAAAGCTACTTCCTTAAATATAAATTATTTATCTGCAATTGGGAAAATTGAGAGAGGAGCAGTATGGACTCAGACCAGGGAGATCAACAGTGGATCTCATATTTTCAGTGAGACAGCTCCAGGAACACCACTACGAATTTGGAGAGGATCTGTTGATGGCCTTCCTGGACATCGAAAAGGCCTATGATAGTGTGTGTAGGGAGAAGGTTTGGAAAGCAATAGAAAACATGGGAGTGGGAAAAGGGACTGTAGGCAGAGTGAAGGAGATGTATTGTGGAAGTGTGAGTTGTGTGAAAGTTGGAGGGGAAAGAACAGACTGGTTCAGACAAATGAGTGGCCTGAAACAGGGTAGTGCGCTGTCTCCCCTTCTCTTTATTGTGGTTATGGACGAGGTATTGACACGGATAGCAGGAAAGATAGGAGAAGATAAGATGAAAGCAATGGTGTTTGCAGATGATCTCATGGTCTGGGGAACAAGGAGGAAGAAATTCAGGAGCAACTGAAGGCTTGGGAAGAAACAGTGGGAGAGTACGGATGGAAGTTCAACATCAGTAAATGTGAGATCCTGTTAACGACCAGGAAAAAGGACAGACTAATGAGTGGGATAACACTTGGAGGTGGACAGCTGAAGAAGGTGGAAAGTCTCAAGTACTTGGGAAGTATAGTGGAGGAAAATGGGAGAAATGACAAAGAGATTACGGAACGTGGCAGACAGGCAGAAGCATTTCTGAGAAGCATTAGGAGCTTAGTGTGGAATAAAGATGTCCCACAAAAAAGCAAGGAAGTGTTATACAGAAGCTACTATATCCCGATACTGACCTATGCTTCGGAAACCTGGACAATGAAGAAAAGAGACATAAGCAGAATACAGGCAGGGGAAATGAAGTTCCTGCGAAGTAGGATCGGAGTAACAAGAAGAGACAGGGTGAGGAATGAAAAGGTCAGGGAAATGGTGAAAGAGGAGCCCTTGCAAGGTAGGATTGAGACATCAAGACTGAGGTGGTATGGACACTTAAAGAGAATGGATGAGAAGAAGATTCCCAAGAGGATACATGAGATGCAGATGCAGAAGAAACGACCAAGGGGAAGACCAAGAGATAGATGGCTGAAAGGAGTGGAGGAATGTGTCAAGAAGAGAGGCGAGGACTGGACCAGAGTGACAGCGGAGAGGTGGTGGGAAGAAAGAACTAAGTGGCGAGGCTTATGTTCCAAACACACCCAGCCTGGGACTGGAAACTGTACAGGATGATGATGATGATCTGCAATTTTAAAACCCTGACAATCCACGATGAGTGTACGAATGATGTTTTTTTTACTTGTTACCTCGTTGACGTTTAATCAACAACTAACCCATGTCATGGTTTAACATTGCAAAAGTCAAAGGACTTCAGGAAAAAAGGAACAAATGAATTGAACAAGAGCTAATTTTTTTCAGGTTTTATTCATAACATAAAAAAACACTTACAATTTTATTACAATTTTTAAAAAAAAATCTGGAACAACATTCAAATGAACAGTTTGCACATACGGTCCACAGATATCTCCTAGTTTTGCAGGGTCTGGTACAATGACAGGGTAATTCAAACTCCAAGGAATATTGCCCACATCATAGCGATTTAGGTAAGGACAGGATGAACTCCATCGCTGATGATCGCTAAATGGTTGATCCCCCATCTCCCAGTTTCCAATTTCAATGTTGCAAAAAAATACACTTGACCACATCCCCACGGTTTAAGTAATAAAATCCGCTCGCTGCCAATTCTCCATAATCCATAAAGGGAACTGTTCATGTTTCAAAAGTTTTCAGACGAATAAATTCACATTTTTAATTCCATGGTTTGTCTGTGACGTTGTTGTTGTTGCTGTTCCTTATTGAGGGACCCATGACGTTTGTTATTGTATGTGTGCACAGTGCCAGAGGGCAACAGATAGTGTGCAGGCAGACGCTTATCATCAATCCTATGAATGATTTTTTTTTCACCTGACCAAAGGTGGCTTACATGCTGGTGACATAATTGGACAAAGGATGATATCTTACTTGTCTGGCATGAATAATCAAACAGTAGGCGCTGGTATGGTCTGGCACATTTTCTTATGTTTCAAAATCTACACTTAAATCAATGGTGGTGATTTTCATAGATTCTTCTAGATACGAACAGTCGAAAACTATCAGTGGTGCTTTTGCTTTAAACCCTTGTGGCGACAACATAGGGCAATCCTCTTTTTCATAATAAGACGATTGAAATTTAGCAAACATATCATAAAGGGGACCAAACTTATTTTTTGAAAAATTGAGTTCCAACCCCTCATAGGGAAAGCAAACATTATTTAAAAATAGTCGTATATTTCTAAAGTGAATGTGATCAAACAGGGTGATATCTTTGCTTTGTTGGTATTTTATATCGGGTTGAAAACCAATAATAACATAGAGGGGTCTCTCGGTAGAGCGAGCCGATTTGACACTCCAACTATGAGTGTCTGTGGTAGGTAGCAAGGGGTACTCATGTAGACTCCAACTTCGAAAGGCGATCGACAAGGCTTTATCTTTTTGCACCAAATTTAACATGCTTAGCTTTTTACGATCCGATAGTGTCACATTACTTTCCATAGTAATCGAAGCAGTTGAATTTATGAGTCTATCACTTGGTCGGAGGCTCCTTTCAGTGCATTATAATCACTGCGGTCTCTCACCAGATACAAACTTTGTCTTGCGTTTAAAATAATACGCTTGTGATCTTCGGCAAAGCCAAGGAGTAATTTTAAGGGTAGGAAGCCTGCAAAAGTGCCATCGCTATGAACTAGCCAGTCATTGCTACTGTTGGGGCACCATCCTGCCATAGAAATCGTTTTACTTTCTTCCTCGCTATAGGAAGGATATAATTTTATAAGACTAGTCATGCTCACATTTCTAGACTTATCTATGACAATATCATTTATCACATCGCGTACTTCAGAAAACAGAAAAACCAAACCATGATTCGCCAACGCAGAAGTCGTCTTTAAAACCAACTTTTAAGTCACAGGGGTGTTGGCGTCCAAAGCAAAGCTTTCATCAATTTACCCTCAATTTGAAGGACACTTTCATGAGGTAGAGTAAAAATATCTTGATTGTTAATGATGAATTGAATCTCGTCATTGTTATTCAGTCCTGATGCTTGAGGATCATAGGAATGCATATCAATGCGCACGACGCCATCTTCCACGTGTATGGGGTTTAACACTTGCAACAGCTCCTTATTCATGATTGGGGTGTAACGTATAACCAATGCGTTGTAAACGTTGACGGTTTACTCGTGTCAACCGTTTCATACATGGCGGGCATCTAACCGACCTCGTAGACGTTGATGTTGCTGTATAGATAAATTTCATAGCGTCTTTAAACCAACTTTTAAGTCACAGGGGTGTTGGCGTCCAAAGCAATCAGTTGTTGCTTTCTATTCACTAAGCGTAAGGTAATATTACTAATATCGCTGATACACACAGGATGATATAGAACCACTGAAGGATTTTCACGAATGATATAGCCACAAAGGGAGGTGACGATAAAATCATACAGGGAATGGTTTTGTTATTGATTCGTAAATATGTCTCTAATAATATTGCAAGTCATAAAAATGTGATGGTCCTCGATGAATTTCACTGGGTAATCTGAATCACGGGGTTGGTGAGCTGCCAACACTCTTGGTTTAAATCCTAGTAAAGGACCAATAGAATGAAGTCGTGTTTCAAAGTCAATGTTAAACGTAGAGAAAATATGACAGCGATGAGTAATCGTATTGGCTGTAATTTCAAATTTGTGTGTCCCATCCGCAAATGTTTTGACACCAAATTGTTTTTATCATCGACACGCTAATGGTTTCGTGCACATCGTCTAGTGTATAACCTCCAGGGGGTAGTCTCAACATATAATCATCATAATAAAATTCGTCATTAATATACAGTTGTATATTGTAAATTCTGTTGTAACTTTCCAAAGAAATTAATCCTAGCACATAGGATTGTTCGGGATGCAATTCAATGGGGGGGGGGGGGCAATCCAGGGACACTTCAGGCCCGCGGCTATGCACGGTAATGGTCTTGGCGTTGACATTCATAATGTTGAGACTGCCGGCTTAACGCGACTTCTTATATAAAAAATGTAAACACAAACTCCACACTCTTGACTGTCAAAGGTTTGTTGACGATTCACATTACAGAATATCTTTACCCGGTTTCCAAAATAACGTAGCAACTCGATCGGGGGCTTTGATTTTGCCAGTGATCAAAGCAGACTAACAACAACACATCTGTATATCCTGCAAATAGTAAGGTGTTATCTCCAGCGTCTTCAAATCTACGGTTGTTGAAACAAAATGACAAAGTTTTAAGCAAGGAACTTGCGTTCACCCGTAGCCACAAGGATTTTTCATACACGATTTTTACAAGATACATTTACAATGGGGTCCTGTGTTTGAATTGGTATTTCAACGACGAAGGGTCTATGACCTGAAATTCTGCACATAGTCGAATTCTTTAAGTATTTTATGTCCATTTTTAAATAATTTTGACGATTGTAAAAAGATTTTTGTAAAGTTTCTTAACAATATCAACACATAGACAGTCCTATGAGAATGTGTTTGACTGAAGAAGGCTCACGGAGCCGAAACATGTATCTAAGAGTGTAAGGACATCGTATAAAAACATTGTTGTGTTGTAAAGTGGATATTGGTGTAATATATCAAATCAATACCGGAAAATCTAGAACGACGAAAGTCATAGATATTCATAGTTACAACAATTTTATCAAGTTGTCACGTTAGGTTTCTTTTCTATTAATTTTTGAAATAATAATATAATAATAATATCGTATGGCCTGGGGTGCCGGGTACAAGCTTTGGTATTTGACACCCAGAGGGCAGCTTGCATGTCAAATTTTGTTGTTCTTTGGAGCGCTATGAAAGTCAAGGAGGTTAGATATCTATGCTCCTTGACACTAGAGCGCTTTCTAGTAGAGAATGGAGGAACGTTTGTGTTGGCGGAAAATCCTGGGATCTATTTTGCCATTATGTACACGGCCTACTGAATTCAAATGGGTTCTTTAACATGCCAACAACGTATGACATTCATGTCGTGATTCTTGTCACCTCTCAAAGATCACTTACAATGCCAAGGAGCGAACCTGCAAGCTTGGGGTTGGAAGTCAGACACGATAATCACTCACCCACCGTATAATAATAATAACAGTAATAATAGTAAGAAGGAGAATAACTTCCATTTCAGATTTATGTTTCGCCAATCAATTTATTTCTGGGTTGTTAATAAATTCATCTTAATTTAAATGGTGTTCTTTATCAGGGACGTTTCCAATTTGTTAGCATTCTCCTGTCACAGATTCTCGGGGCTAGTGTCCTATCATCCGACTCCTTTGGATTGTAAAGAGAGCTCTACTTTTATAAATCTGTTATCCTTTATTTTATTGTATTCAGGAACTCTTCCTAACGCTGGCGCCCATCCGAGTAAATTCAAATTAATATCAAGAGGGGAGACCCAGCTTAACAGAGGAAAAAAAGGCCAATATTCATCCGATTGTTAAATATGCTACACATATTGTTGACAAATGCTGCACATATCCCAGGATTTGTATGCTTCCTGGCAACGAAAAGCAACTCCAATAATGTAAAAATTCTAATTATAACATTTTAAAATGAAAATTTTCAAAATTTCCCGCCTTTTTAACAATGTATCAATATTTCCCTGATAAATTCCAAGTTAATTAGAATTTTCGTACTTTTCCCTTTTTAAAGTGTGTATCAAATCTCAACCTACAAAATGAACCTCAGTCACTAACATACACTGTGATTTAGATTTTTTACAGAGGTTTTATTCTGAGCACCTGAATAAAATAAAATAAAATGAATAAAAAATCTTTAAAAATATCTAAATCACAGTGTATGTTAGTGATTGAGGTTCATTTTGTAGGTTGAGGTTGGATACACACTTTAAAAAAGGAAAAGTACGAACATTCTTATATACTTGGAATTTATAAGGGAAACAGTGATATATACTTAAAAAGGCGGGAAATTATGAACATTTTATTTTAAAATGTTAGAATTAGAATTTTTACGTTATTGAAGTTGCTTCTGGTTGCCAGGAAGCATACCAATGCTGGGATATGTGCAGCATTTGTCAACAATATGTGTAGCATATTTAACAATCGGATGAATATTGGCCTTTTTTTCGTCTGTTAAGCTGGGTCTCCCCGCTTTATATCATTAACACTACATTTGTTACCGAACTTCTCACGAAAACCCTCGGCAGTCCAACACCATCCCCCGGCGTACTAAGCTAATGCTAATTGACTGTAAAATATAGCCATTGTGCAGTTATTTAATCGATTTGTTTGCCAGTTGGGAGGTGTATTTCAGTGACCTCAGTTCTGAGGGGAGCGCTTCCACCTCGCTGAGGTTAAGAAAAGTGAGAAACAAAAATTATGCAAGGACAAGCCCAGGCTGAGAAAAGGATCGGTATCGTGTGGCTGAGAATCCACTCGTCAAACGCTAGCACAGGGATACCAGAAAGTATTCTTGGAGATATAGTATATTGCAATGCATAGCCTACAGTTAGGTGAGTGAAAAGAAACGAAACGGATGTGACACATTCTTTCTACTTACAGTACTGTTATTATTATTGACAAGCGCGGCCCCAACGCACACACAGTCGATGGCAATACTGAGGAACCGAAACCGGTTCCTCGCATGCGCGGGATGAGAACCGGCCATGGATCTTATAACGAAGTTGTGTACAATTCTTTCGCACCTTGAACTAGATGGAGATACGACTATTAAATGACTACATCTCTCGAGTAATGGTTACATACAAAATTTTAATATCAAAACAGGTAAAACAAGGGACGTGAGAAGTGCATGAAATGATAGAATGAGGGGGTGATGGGACTGAAATAAAAGGCATACAAGAATAACAAAAGTAAACATTAAAATATATAAACACACAATAAGTAATATCAAAGAAGAACAGAGAAGCCTAACACTAGTTAGATTGGAGATCGTATCAAACTAGAGTGAACTCAAAGGGAACGTTAAATCAAATAAATAATAAATAAACCTTCGTCCCACCACAGGCTGATTACAGAAGTAATCAGACGAAATATTCTAATTAGTATATGAAGTCGTACCAACCAAGAACAAAACCCCCTTAAAGAACTAAAGTATGTCTCGCAAACAACTACTACAGAAAAAGATAACTATCGGATAATCATCATTCACATACTACTACATTATACACCGACGAACATAAAATAAAATGAAAGAGACACATACACAACCCTTAAGTAAATAAAACACAAACCCTCAAACAAACAGAACCCGACTTCATAAATTTCCTGAATAAATCTTCTTCTCGGACGAAGTATCTTACCGAAAGTAAAATGAGCATGAATCACAGTCCCCGGGTACTTGTCATTAAAACACTTATCACCAACCACAAGAATAATCGATATACCTCATTTAATAAACGTAAGAGAGAACACGCGTTGTTCCTCGACTGAAAGTAACAAACAATAAACCCAAGAACGACCCTCAACTTTCAGCCAAGCACCCACTTAAACAAGACATTAACCCACCCTTAAACATGTGTCTAGAAACGTGATTATACGATGAGAAGTCTTTCGATACATACAAGAACTAATGTCCGCCGACTCCTTGTGGGAAACAAAGAGAGAGGGAAATTCCAAGGAAGTAAAACAGGCAGGACAAAAGAAAACAACAAACCCAAAATACGCAAACGAAGAAATGTCTGCCCAGTCCTTAAGGAAGAAAGAGGAAAGACCCAGGGGGCCATCCTTAAGGTTGCACAAATGACGAGACATAGCGTAATTCCCAAAATACAAACAAAATAATAAATTAGTGTGTGTTCTCACTATCAAAACAACAACAACAAGGTCATCTAATGTATGAACACCACACTCTCCTACGTCTAGGCTCAAACAAATTAATCCTAAAATTACTAACTGCTTAAAACCTTGTAACATCCCATTCTATCACAAGGAGTAGGAGTTAATTAGAAATACCTCTCATAATTAGAATCACGTTTCATGACGAAAAAGAAGATAAACTGTACGTAAAATATAACCTCAAGAAAACGAAACTAAAAACCACAACGATAATAACCTTAAATAAATTAAAACCCAAACAACAACACGATTCATCTCTACGCTATGTGAATATAAATGTGGGGAATAAAGAAAAGATCAAAAACAAAACAAGACAATCTCCAATCTAACTTAAAAACCGAAGAATCAGGGACACTTAAACACGGAAAGAAGGGAAGACATGACGATATTCCCTCATAGGTAATGGTAATTCTTCAAACCTTGCTAACACCAAGAGAAATAAAGTACCACTTAGCTTTTCTGTAGACGATCTCGACGTTCACTGAAGATATTACATTCGTATTAAACCATATACATTTCCCTCTTAGCATAGAAATCCAATTCGTAATTCATCATGTCTTCAACAATATCTTATCTCGCTTTAGATGTAATATAGCACGGAAAGAAACATTTCAGACGGACCTTTCTTTTCGTAGAGCCTGTCATGTCGGTCGGCCCTTCCATTCTTCTATTTGTTAACGCAATCATCTCGACATAATAATATCAGTCGAGTTTCCAGGGGCGATTTATCCGAGCAAGCGCAATATTTTCTAAAGCAGGAGAGTTTAAAAAAATACAATATGTACCGTATCTGTAATAGATCTTCATTAAACAAATCGCTTGTTATGAAAGCCGGATCTAAAGATCCTATAGGCTTTCATATAGCCGTGGTAGGATTTTTCGAGATCTCGGAAACTACGCGTCGCCCAGTGTTCAAACCTTTACCAATCGAATCGGAGTTGAAAAAAAAAATTCAAAAAAAGTCTGTCTGTATGTATGTATGTATGTATGTATGTATGTATGTATGTATGTATGTATGTATGTACGTATGTGCGTGACGTTTTTGCGTTTAGCAAAGTACAGGTCGCAATTTTGAAGATATCGAGCTGAAATTTGGTACGGTGAAATAGTTGGAGCCTGTGACGAACCCTATTGATGGGCGTTAAAATAGGTGTAGGGCCGGACCTTTTTTTGGGGCCCTGAATTTCATCCTATTTTTTTGAATCGATATATCTCGGAAACGGTCGGTCGTATCGAAAAATGTTAAATATATAGGAGTAAGATCTCCGCGGTATGCAACTTTCTTACTCAAAACTATTTTTTGATATCTCTCACCGTTTTCTTTTTTGGGGGCCCTGAAAATGTCCATTGTGCGTGACATTTTTGCGTTTAGCTAAGTACTGGTCGCAATTTTCAAGATATTAAGCTAAAATGTGGTACGGTGAAAGAGTTAGTGACTGTGACGAATCCTATTGTTGGGCGTTAAAATCGGTGCAGGGCCGGATCTTTTTTGGGGGCCCTGAATTTCAAACTTTGTTTTGGAATCGATATATCTCGGAAACGGTTGATCGTATCGAAAAATGTTAAATGTATAGGTGTAAGATCTCCGCGGTATGCAACTTTCTTACTCAAAACTATTTTTTGATATCTCTCACCGTTTTCTTTTTTTGGGGCCCTGAAAATGTCCATTGTGCGTGACATTTTTGCGTTTAGCTAAGTACTGGTCGCAATTTTCAAGATATTAAGCTAAAATGTGGTACGGTGAAAGAGTTAGTGACTGTGACGAATCCTATTGTTGGGCGTTAAAATCGGTGCAGGGCCGGATCTTTTTTGGGGGCCCTGAATTTCAAACTTTTTTTTGGAATCGATATATCTCGGAAACGGTTGATCGTATCGAAAAATGTTAAATGTATAGGTGTAAGATCTCCGCGGTATGCAACTTTTTTACTCATAACGATTTTTTGATATCTCTCACCGTTTTCTTTTTTTGGGGCGCTGAAAATGTCCATTGTGCGTGACATTTTTGCGTTTAGCTAAGTACTGGTCGCCATTTTCAAGATATTAAGCTGAAATTTGTTACGGTGAAAGAGTTAGTGACTGTGACGAATCCTATTGTTGGGCGTTAAAATCTGTGCAGGGCCGGGTCTTTTTTGGGGGCCCTGAATTTCAAACTTTTTTTGAACCGTTATATTTGGGAAAAGGTTGGCCGTATCGAGCAAAGTAAAATCTACAGATATAGGATCTCAGCGATTAGCATCTTTTTTAACTCTTATGATTTTTTGATATCTCTCACCATTTTCCTTCTTTGGGGGCCGTGAATTCCATTACTTTTTTCGAATCGTTATATCTTGGAAAGCGTCGATCCTATCGAAAAAAGTTAAATCTACAGGTGTAAGATCTCAGTGATTTGCAACTTTTCTACCCCTTATCATATTTTGATATCTCTCACCGTTTTTATGTTATTATTGTTTTTGGTTTTTGAAAAAAAAAATGGGGCCCAAATGTATATAATAACTGGTAAAAATTCATCTGATGGTCTAATTGAATTCTACGGAAAATTATCTATAAGAACTCTTTTTAACCTTTTTCAATAAGTTGAATCATGTATTTACAGCAGTAAGATATTTTCCACTTCCGAGGACGTCCGGCTTTCATAACCATGTGATGGTGTCAGCATTGCCTAGAATATTTTATAATTTTCCTACATTTCCTCGCAATCGGGTCGATGGTCCGAAATGCAATTCCGCAGGCCTTGCCGCCAACGAAGTTGTTGATTGAGGTTATAACCCCTCTTGCTGGCCCCTTGCTGCTGCGCCACCGTCTCATCAAAAGCAGGTCGTGCTGCGTGGACTCCTACTTGTTTCATATATCTTGGGGAGTACAGCAAGGCTTGCTCGAGTCCTAGGAGCTTCAGCGGAGCTGTCGGCACAGCGAGAAATGTATGCGCGCGCAGGTTTCTTCTGTCCAAGGCCAGCTGTGAGCTGTCACGTTTTGTGATGTGTAGTTGGAAGCTCTGGTCTGAGAGCTACAGATCTACAGGGATGAAGACACTACATTGAAAGCACAAGGATTTTTGTTCTTCTTACTTAAGTTCAACACTAGATTTCCGCTGGCAATGTTCTCCAAGGTTCTTTCATTCTCCGATACTGTGTTCAATATTTTACAAACAAAACGTTTGGACATACAGTACTGTTGCAAGAAGATTGAGGAGCTCTTTTTAAATATCCAGTCTATGAGAGATGAAGATTTTGATAGTTTTTATGGACATGTTGATACTGAAATCGATGTTTATGGAGGACAGCCGTGCTCTAAAAAGCGTGCAATTAGTGATGAACCAGAAAAATCAAAATACTAACGTCTATTCAATGAAATTATTGACAATGCACTTGTCCAAATAGGAGATTGTTTTAAATGCATAAATAAAATTGTGTTCTTCTCACTGCTGGATTGTGATTTGTTTGAGACTTATATATATACTAAATTCCTGCCGCTCCTTCCTGAGCATAGGGCCTTGGCGAAATTTCTCCACGCAGTACGGTTCCTGGCCATTCTCTTCACTTGACTCCAGTTCTTGTCCACCTCTGCAATTTCATTTTCGATCGTCCTTTTCCAGGTCTTCTTAGATCGACCTCGCCTCCTGGCGCCTTGAGGATTCCAGTCTAGCGTCGCCCTCTCAATAGCTCCGTCCGGCTTCCTTAGTGTGTGACCAATCCAGCGCCATTTCCTCTCCTTGATCTGGATGCTAATCGGTTGTTGATTGGTGATGGTCCAAAGATCTTCATTTGAGATTATGTCCGGCCACCTCACATTCATGATGCGACGCAGACATCTGTTAATGAACACCTGTAGCTGGTTGTTGATCGGTTTTGTGACTTTCCATGTTTCACAGCCGTAGAGAAGATTCGACTTTACGTTGCTATTGAAAAGGCGGAGCTTGGTCTTCCTGGAAATGTTTCTATTTCTCCAGACGGGGTAGAGCTGGACAAAGGCACCATTTGCCTTCCTGATACGGCTTCGAACATCTTCCTCTGCTCCCCCATCATTTGTGACTATACCTCCAAGGTAGAGGAAGGACTCAACTCGCTCATTGTCCTTTCCGTTGACTGTCAAACTAGTCGTGACGTCAGAATTTATCCTCATCTCTTTGGTCTTGTTGGTGTTGATCATCAGTCCTGCACGTTCTGCTTCTCTCAGCAACCTCCCCAGCGTATCTTCTATGTCTCGGTACCGTTGTGCCATAAGACAAATGTCGTCTGCGAAATCCAGATCTTCAAGCCTGTCATTTATACCCCATTGAATACCCCTCTTCCGTCCTCCCATTACCTTCTTGATCACACTGTCCAGGACCAACAGGAACAGAGTGGGGGAAAGGACACACCCCTGTCTCACTCCGGAACTGACCTTTATCTTTTCTGTTAATTTGCCTTCGTGAAGAACCTGGCACTCATTCCCTTCGTACATCTCTTCCATGATTCTGATGATTTTTGTTGGAATTTTATATTCCTCGAGGGTATTCCACATGATTCTTTGATTTACGGAGTCGAAGGCTTTCTCGAAGTCAACAAAAGTGAGGTAAAGGGTATTCCGCCACTCAACACTCTGCTCCAGCTGCGATTTTGTCGAAATCCAGCCTGTTCCTTCCGAAGCCTTTTTTCTACGCAGTCTTTTAAACGATTCAGGATGACTCTCGCCAGCACTTTGCTTGGAATGGACAGCAAGGTCTTTGAGAAGCACAGAATAAAGTTTCCAGACAGTTATGTTAGTGCCCTATAAAAGACCTATGGGTCATTTTTCGACATTATTCGCTTCAAAACTAAATTAAGTGTGATGTAACATATTCATCTTCTGACTTTAAAGAAAAAAGTGTTTCAGACTTAATGCAGTTTATGCACACTAACAAATTGTACATGGGTATGCCAGTGATTTTCAAGCTCATCAAACTGGTAGCAACAATTCCTGCTGCTACATCCTGTGCAGAACGTTCTATTTCGACACTGAGACGCATTAATACAGATTGCAGATCGACTCAAGTTCAGGAGAGACTATCATCATTAGCTATGTTGTCGATTGAAAAAGGATTGCTTGCAAAAATTAGATTACAGTCCTCTTTCTATGATGAAGTTATTGATGGTTTGGTAAAGAAGAGCCTCAGGGTAGAGTTTGTTTTCAAGTAGGCAGATCTTATAAATAGTTGCAATTTTTCTGTGTACGTACTTTGATGTTTACTTGTTTAAATTATAAAATCACTCTCTTGTCATGATTTGTTAATAATTATAAAATGAGTCTGATTGTGAAAATTTGTTATATTTTGGCCCTTCTTGAATTAAAAGGTGCGACGTAACCAGTTTGAATGCACGTTCATGTAACCGGTAATTAAAATGTTAATGTGATTTAGCGATTATTGGTTTCTTATTTTATTCATTCAGAACTATGCATGTCTCACCCCCACCAACTTTCATGAATGGAAGAGCAAGCCTGACTTTCAGGACCAGCATTCGCCCCTGCGAGTTCCATAATTACAGAGCTCAAACTCCACCGCGGGCGCGTTTCATTCACCTTAGAACCGAAGTCGCTTCAAATAGTAACCCACAGATGGCAGCCTATACAACATCGCGTATTTGTCGATCCGTTTCTAAAATAGTTATGTATCAATTATTATTATATACACATCACACATTGCTGGTACATCACAACATAACGGCACGGACTTCAGAGAGCCAAAGTATTGTTACTTCTAAGCTGGAAAGTCGAAATCGCTATCTTTCGGACGATTCGTGTTGTTGAGAGAACTACTGTCATCTGCGTTAGTTTCTACAGTTGAGTATTATTATTATTATTATGATTATTGGAGAAGGTTTTGGAAAACGTTGATTGGAGATAATTGTTTGACATTTTGAAAAGGAGTTCTCAGAAACCAGACGGCAGTAGAACGGAAATGCTAGTATATAGAAAGTTGCAACATACTACGCACTAAATAGGGAATGAAGGTGCAAAGTGATATCTTAGCCGATTCACCATAGTTTCCAAAGTGTACGGACTCAATTCCTAAGAAAATAATTAATTGCTATTCGGATGGTTCAGCGTTTCTCCCTAGCTCATCAGTTGTGTCATTCAGCTGTCTAGTCAATGTATTAACAATACCTTCTGATTGTTGTTGGTCGTTTGCTGTGTGAAGAAGAGAACTGAGCCATGGCAATACTCACCAAATACCAAACACGGCTTGATGAAGCACCATATACCAAGTTCTCTCTTTTCATCTGGGTATAGCGTTATAGCATAATATAAATTGGCGACGAGGTAAGCGATCAGGAAGCCTATCGTAAGAAGTACCCACAACTGAAGAACTAAACCAGATTTCTGAAACAAATTAAAATACAGTATTTATTTTGTTAGCAAAGAAAAATCACATGTCAAATAACATATGATTCGTTGCAGATATCCGAATTTTGCGCTCCTATGAAAAAATCTACAAATAAAATCTGGCACACAATATTCAAGATCACTTTCGACTATATAAATACGGTATATTTTTAAATGTTTTGCCTGCTTTTCACATTTTGTACAAATGAGGAAAAAGTAGACTTATGAGATCAATCCAGGCAAATCTGTGTCTCTCTGTCCGACATATCTTTGCGTTTCACATCCCCCAGACCCCCAAATCACCGTCAATTCAAAAGATAATATATAATTTAATGTGTCCCCCCCACCGCTCTATCAACTTCTAAACGACTGCAGCTATCAAAACCAAATTTGGCATGAGTAAAGATGTGTACCGGAATATCTCACGGCCATAATTGAAAATGACATCAGTGCTACCAACTGATGAAAAATCACAATTAAAATGTTTTGTTTGAGTCTTCAGTCGTTTGACTGGTTTGATGCAGCTGTCCATGTCTCCCTGTCTTGAGCTATTCGTTTCATCTCTACATAGCTACCACACCCTACATCCGAAACAATCTGTTTAACATATTCTAACCTTGGTCTACCCCTACAGTTCTTGTCCTCAACCCTTCCGTCCATAACTAAGCGTCCTATTCCTGGGTGTCTTAGTATGTGACCTACTAAACTATCTCTTCTCTTCATCAGCAGTCGCCAGAAACATCTGTCCTCTCCCACTCGTCTTAATACCTCTTCGTTTGTCAACCTATCTACCCATCTGATCTTCATTATTCTCCTGTAACACCACATTTCAAATGCTTCAAATCTCCTCTTTTCTGCTGCACCAATAGTCCAAGTTTCACTTCCATAGAGTGCCACGCTCCAGACAAAGGTTTTCAAAAATGACTTCCTAATACCTTAATCTATATTCGATGTCAACAGATTCCTTTTTTGTAGAAAGGCTTTCTTTGCCTGAGCCAACCAAATTTTTATATCCTCTTTGCTTCGTCCATCACTGGTTATTTTGCTTCCTAAGTAACAGAAGTCTCCTACTTCCTTCAGCTTTTCACCTGCCAATTTGATGTCCAGAGAGGTTTCTGATTTATTTCGGCTGCATTTTTGTATTTTTGTTTTACATTTATTAATTTTCATCATGAATTCTTTTAAGACGGAGTCCATACCATTCAAAAACTCATTCAAATCCTCAGGCGTGTTGGCCAAGATGACAATATCATCAGCAAATCTGAGAGTTGGAATTATTTCTCCTTGAATCTTCACTCCCACTTTAAATTTTTCTCCAATTTCCTTCATTGCTTGCTCAATGTAAAGATTGAAAAGTATGGGTGATAAGTTGCAGCCTTACCTTACACCTTTCTGAATACCAGCTTCTCTCTCGTGTCCTTCAGCTCGAATGACTGCTGTCTGGTTTCTGTGTAGATTGTAGATCACCCTCCTATCCCTGTACTTTATTCCAATCGTTTTCAAAATGTCAAACAATTTAGTCCAATCAACGTTATCAAAAGCCTTTTCTAAGTCTACAAATGCCATGAACGTTCTCTTATTTTTCCTTATTCTACCTTCCAAAATCAGCCTAAGACAGTACAGCATCCCTTGTTCCTACATTTCTCCTGAAACCAAAGTGGTCTTCACCCAACTCCGTTTCTATCTAGCTTTTCATCCTCTTGTAAATTATTCTAGACAGGATCTTTGAAGCATGAGTAATCAAGCTGATTGGATGGTAATCTTCACATCTGTCAGCTCCCACTTTTTTTGGTATAGGGATAAATACATTCTTCTTGAAATCAGGGGGTACCTCACCTGTCTCATAAATCCTACACACCAAGTGAAATAACCTGATCAGACCTTCATCTCCTATGCAGCGTAGCAACTCAATCGGTATATCACCTATGCCTGGTGTTTGTTCCTGCTTAAGTCCTCCAATGCTCTGTCAAATTCTGATCTCAATATTAAATCTCCTTTTGCATCCTCATCAATTTCCTCCTCCCTTTCCATTACATGATTCTCAATCACCTTTCCCTTTTAAAAACACTCTATGTAAGCTTTCCATCTCTCAACCTTTTCTTCCCTATCTGTTATAGGCTTTCCGGTTGTGTCCTTAATATTACAGCACTTAGTCTTCTTTTCCCCAAAAGTATTCTTAATCCTTCGATAAGCTGTGTCTACTTTTCCTAATTTCAGACAATTTTCTTACCTGCACGTTTCTAGTTCAACCATTCTTCTTTTCGCTCCCTTGCACTTCTTCTTAACCTCATTTCTCAGATGTCTGTATTCTGCTTTCTCCCTTTCATGTCTTACATTCTTGTGTTTCCGCCTTTCATCCATCAATTCTAGTATATCCTGAGTGATCCACGGTTTTTTACCTATTCTTTCTTTCCTACCAATGTTTTCTTCTGCGGATTTTGTTATTTCATTCTTCAAAAGTGCCCATTCGTCTGCAATTGAAGTTTGTTTAGGGGTTTTGATTAGTCCTTCCTTTATACTCTTCTTGAATCTTTCGTTTACATCCTTCACTTTCAGTCTGTCTATTGCCCACCTTTTTGGCTTTTGCCTTTTCTTCAGTTTCTTCAACTTTAATCTGCATTTCATTACAACCAGATTGTGGTCAGAGTTTATGTCAGCACCAGGATATGTTTTGCGATCCAAAATCTGGTTTCGAAACCTCTGCTTGACCATAATGAATTCGATTTGGTAATGCCCTGTATCTCCTGGTCTCATCCATGTGTATAATCTTCTATTGTGGTTATTGAATAAGGTGTTAGCTATGACCAACTCCTACTCGGTGCAGAATTCCATCAGCCTGCTTCCTCGATCATTCCTTTCACCTAATCCGAAATCTCTATATTGGATATCTCAGAAGTTATGTATACAAACTATTCCAAAATTGGCACACACAGAGATAATAACATTCCAGATTAAATTTTAGGAGCCCATATATGACAGTGTTGCTAAAATATTCTAAGCCTGCTGATGGATCCAATATATAAATGCACGTAAATTCTATACTAACAATTGGATATCTACCAAATTTTGTATGTGCTTTGTATACCATAACAGATATGACTATGCGTGCTCTTTAGAGCCAGCAAGACTGCTAACTGTTAATAAATGCTCTCTCTGTTGTTTTTATCCTAATACCAATATATCAGAAAGTATGAAAGCCAACAGCTCTAAACTCTGCACACCTGACATTCTAGATTAATTAGGAGTAACTGATACACCTTGATGCTGCCAACGTGATTCTAAGTCTGCTGATTGATCCAATTTTAAATGCATTTAACTTCCATACTAACAAATGGATTTCAACCAAATCTAGTTTGTGCTTTGTGTACCATAATAGGTATGACCATGCGTATACTTAAGAGCCATCAGGGCTGCCAACTGTTAATAAATGCTCTCTCTATTTTGTATCATTATTCCAATATATCAGAAACTAAGCGAGCCAACAGCTCTAAACTTTGCACGCGTATATTACCTGACATTCTAGATTAATTTGGAATAACTGATACATGTCACTGCTGCCAACATGACTCTAAGCCTGTTGATAATTCCAACTAACAAATGGGTATCATCCAAAATTGAGACATTAATACATCATAATAATTCAGTTAAATTGTCAGCAATACATACATGACATTGTTGCCAACATGATTTTATGCGTGCTGATAGTGGAAAGGCTCCTGGTCCAGATGAATTGCACATTGAAATACTAAAGCTTCTCAAGGATGAACGATCTCTTTCCTTGCTGGTGGGTTTATTCAATAACATCTATCGAAGTGGATACATACCACATGATTGGCTCAAGTCAACTTTTATACCGATTCCCAAAAATACCAATGCAACGTGCTGCAATGACTATAGAATGAACAGTTTAATGAGTCATGCCCTGAAGTTATTCCTTAAAATCCTGCACTTAAGGTTATATCATAAATGTGAGGAAAACATTGGTGGCACACAGTTTGGATTCAGGAGTGGTTTCGGAACTCGGGAGGCATTGATCAGTCTTCAGGTGTTGATTCAACGATGCCGTGATGTTCGTGTCGATGTTTACATGTGTTTCATCGGTTATGAAAAAGACTTTGACACTGTTCAACACGTAAAAATGATGAACATTTTATGTGACCTGGGACTAGATGGACGTGACATCCGATTAATTGGAAATCTGTACTGGAATCAACGTGCTGCTGTACGTGTTGATGGTCAGCTGTCTGAAGAAGTATCGATTATGAAGGGAGTTCGCCAAGGTTGCATTCTTTCTCCACTCCTCTTCAACATCTATTCTGAAAAGATTTCCCAAGATGCTCTTGATGGAAAGTCTCAAGGAGTAATGGTAAATGGATCCATCATTAATAACATCAGATATGACACTGTCATCCTTGCTACAAGTATGGATGATCTACAAACACTACTGGATTCTATTTCTGAAGAGAGTAACGCCATGGAATTATATTTAAATGTACAAAAAACTAAGTGGATGGTTGTTAGTAGAAACAAAGATGAAATTCAGGGCATTCTTACACTTGGTAATGAAAGAATTGGAAGGGTTTCATCATATACATATTTAAGATGTCAAATCAATGATAACTGGGACTTAAATCAAGAAATTTGCTGTAGAATTGAGCAGGCCAGAAGTTCTTTCATGAAAATGAGAAAAGTTTTGATCAGCCGCGATTTAAGTCTGTCATTACGCACCCGACTGCTTCGATGCTACGTTTTTAGTGTCCTGGTCTATGGAGTTGAATCATGGACACTTACCGAGGTTTTAAATAAGGCACTGACAGCATTTGAAATGTGGACGTATCGCAGGATTTTAAGGATATCATGGACAGCTAAAGTCTCAAATGTGGAAGTACTGCGGCGTATGAACAAAGACTTGGAAATTCTCAGTATCATCAAAAGGAGAAAACTAGAATACTTTGGTCATTTTATGCGCAACAACAAATACCACCTCTTGCAATTAATTATCCAATGGAAGATTGATGGCATTAGGGGTCCAGGATGCTGACGAATATCCTGGCTAAAGAACTTAAGCCAGTGGTTCGGACTTAATAATGTGACACTGTTTAGAACAGCTATGGACAAACAGCAGATCATGCTACTGATCGCCAATGTTCTTGGAGGACGAGGCACTTGAAGAAGATAGATCCAATGGAACATTTCATTTCTAATATACTATAGATTAATCATTGGCATGAATCTTAAATTTTAAGAAAGGTAGGCTCTTTAGTTCGTCACGGAACTACTTGTTACTTTTATGATCTGCCTGAATTCACAGGAAAGGTAATCATCAACGGATAATCGAGGTGAATCTCCTTGAGATGGAATTTGCTCCACCGGCCACATTGCCCCTCCACTGTTCTCTAGAGTACTCTGTCGTAGGCACTGTACATACCTCGTAAGGTTATTGTTCACTAATTCCGAGAAGTACCGTGGGATGTAAAACAACATCACATATCTCAGAGTCATCAACTAGGACCAGTGGCGTAGCCGGGGGAGTTACTGGGGGTAAGAAACCCCCCAATTGGAAAATCGGCATGGCTGTGATTTGTGTCTGCACTTCTCCATCATGCCCGCTGCTTGGTGATGTACTGTTTTCGGCTTTCGGTCCGGCTCCCCATTTGAGGCTATTGACGTCAGAAAAGTTGGATGGCGCAGCCACCCGGTAGAATGTTGAAGCTGTAACATTGTGACTGGTGAGGTTTATTTAGATGGTGAAGCATTGACGTCGTGATGGAAACAGATAGAAATTTGCCAAATTCGAGGAGGTCCTGCTCTGTATACGGTTGCAAATCGTACAAAATATCTTAACGACTTTCCTGTACAAAAAGTTCAGAGAGAAAGATGGGCTTCGGCGCTGTCAATTGGAAAACGTGTTACATGTTATATGACAGTGTGCAGTCTGCATTTTTGTGAAGACGACTTCTTTCCACCGGTACTGTTGATTATTGATAGTTATTGTCTCTAATTTGTATTCACATGGATTTAGCTACATCAAAAATACTGATAAACTTGTAGCCTATTACTTCTGTGCCGTACCGGTACATAGAATGTAATCCGCTCTTCGTAAACTTATTTTAGGGGTTCTTCCGATTGGCAATAGCCGAATGGTTAGAAAACTTAAGAAAAAATGCTGTTCCTAGCCTTAATTTGCCAGAGAATTTATATTCTTGCCTTTGAACAGCAAGTATGTAGGTAATTGAAGTATGATTTGGCTTAAATTGTGTTTTTGGCTATGATCTCCCTACTGTTGAATTTAGTTAATTACAATGTAAAATCTTAGTTTTAAGTACCGGTTTGGTGACCCATCATCCCAGGCAAGCCGGTAACACCTACACTACTCAGGCAGATAGGTCACTTAGCCGTAATTTTGAAGTTATAGTGATGTTAAGTGTACATATGCGGTAATGTAGCAGGAGACCGGATCGGCCTAGGCTATTCTGACTTTAATTAGTTCCCATTTCAGGGGTTTTCAGTTTTGAGTGCGAATAGTTGGTTTGAAAGTTGTACAACAGTAAGGAGAGTATGTTTTGTATAGGTTTTAATTGGTATTATGGTTTATGTCGAGCTGAGGAGTGAATTTGCTTCGGCAAAAAGTGTAGTTCTTGGTCTGTTCCGTTTGCTTATGACAAGTTCAAATGGAGACTCCAGCTTTGTGAAATATCTGTATTTTAAATATTTAATTAAATATATTGATAAAGAGGATGCCTCCATTTTAACTTGCCTGTGGCAAGAGATTAATAAATTAATATTCTTGCCTTTCAACAGCAAGTATGCAGGTCAATATTTGCAATATTGAAGTATGATTTGAGCATCCCAAGTAACGCTTCTTTGAACCCAAAACATTCATGCAAATTCAGGGTTGCTTGATTCAATTTATTATCAGGGAGTCGTCCTTTGTGTTATGTGAGATATATATATTGTGAAATTAATAAAAACATCGATACCGCTAGGCTCCCAAGTACAGGCTTCATATATGTAACAGCAGACAGTAAATTAACTATCTACATGTGGATAATATTTTTAACTGGTAGTAATTAGGCAATGCATTTAAATTGATTATAAAAATATTTCTATCAATGAAAGAAAAGATGTAATATTTTGTCATAATAAATTAGAAGCCATAACAGTAGTGTGTTTGTGAGAGTTCTATACCCTCCACCTCCACACCCTCCACACAAGATGGCGGCGGCGCGATATCTCTCGAACGCATGGTCGGATTTTGACGAATGAGGTGTCATTGAAATCGGGCTGATACCCCCTTTCCAATGGACAACATATTTACACCCCAAAATAAACCCTACCCCTACTAGGGGGTGAAATTGTATTTTTTTGAGAATCTCGCTTTCCAAGTGCAACATGTGAGAGTTGGAATGCCAATATGGAATTAAACGTTGTTCAGCAAACCAATAATCAAAGAGGGGCATGTTAGGCCTTGAGGTGAGGGCCCCTGTCATTGTTGACGAGTCCCTGTGGATGGGTCCCTGTGGACGGGTCATTGTTGGCGGGTCATTGTTGACGAGTCCCTGTGGACGAGTCATTGTTGACAGGTCATTGTGGACAAGTCCTTGTGGACAGGTCATTGTTGACGAGTCATTGTTGAGGAGTCCTTGTGGACGAGTCCCTGTGGACGGGTCCTTGTGGACGAGTCCTTGTTGACAGGTCCTTGTGGACGAGTCCTTGTGGATGAGTCCCTTTGGACTGGTTCCTACGGACTAGCCCATTAATTTATTTAAATTATGTCAAAGGGCCTAACTACATTTTGCGTGTAAAGCAGTGTGTTGAACTGACGTTGTTCACTAATCCCCCACTACTATAATGGGATAACGATATGAAAGGAATGTGACGAAATACATGTGAACACGTGTGAGATGTCATTATTAGCATTATCCTTGTGAAACAAGTCACATCCTGTTTTGGTTCTTATGTGAGAAAACGCAAGTTCATGTGTAATATGACCTAACACACAGGTGTTCACCTGTGCACGTGCACGATAAGATCTAACAAGTCACAACCTGTTTTGACAGTGGTGGGAGGTGAAGGGGAGGAGAGGGGGAGACTCAGTGTAAGAGAGAACACAGGTGAAGAGAGAAAGAAATATGTATTGCTCATAATACATGTGGAGCTGATGACTGTACATAGGACTGTAGGTTAAGTACAACATGAATGAATAAATAAATACAAGGCACACAGGTTCACACAACATGTAATTTATTAATCCAAGAATTAAAGGCTGAGCTAAATCCCAACCATTTTACATATAGTTTATTTCCTTTTTGTTTCAACACTTTTTCCATAAGGTAATGTTTAGGAAACGCCGTCTTTTGGAGTTCTTGGAGATAAAACCTGCCTTTTATGGGTTGATGGTTGAGGTCCTGGAGTAAATAGGTTACTGGACTGTTCAGGTTGACTTGACGAATTCGAAATAGTTCAGTCCCCCAATTTGGTGTGTAGCCCTTGTCGAAGACGGACTTAAATTTGCTCACAAGAACATGGTCCCCAAATGTTAAGGCGATGACGTTTAGGGTCTGTTGTTTTTATGGGGTTAAACAGTTTATCAAGTTGTGGAATATTTTTAATCACAAGTCGTGGCTTGGTCCCAAAGGTTCTGTGTTTGGTGTCATTGTAACGTGACACTAGCTCAGGTAACATGTCCAACCAGCGATAAGTGCCCTGAGCGGTAAACGCTTACCACATATGGGTTTTCAATGTTCGGTTGAACCGCTCGACCACGCTGGCTTTGAGATTGCTGTACGTGGTGTAATGGTGAATATCCATAGATTTGAGAAAACTGGAGAAATCCTTGTTGAAAAATTCTTTTCCCTGATCGGTTTGTAGCAGCTGAGGTTGACGTTTGGATTGTTGAATAATATGTTGAAAGGCCTTGGTGACTAGTGGACCAGACTTGCGTCGCACAGGTTCAACAAACGCCATTTTGGAATACACATCAATGACCGTCAACATATAGCGTACACCATCGTTAACGCTAGCATAGGGAATCATTTCAACCAAGTCTGCTTGCCAAAGTTCATCCACACCCTGTGAAATCACCTTGAGTCGTTGATAGTGACGTCTAGCAGGACGATGCAACTCGTGAGCAATACCCATTTTAATAGGTGAGGGCTTAAACAATAATTTTGGCATTTCGAAGTTCTTCCTCAATTTCTTGAATTTCCCAATCGTGCCCAGTATGGCAGGCTTGACGTGAAGCTTGCAACAGCTGTAGTCGCTGGACGAATTTATAGGGATTGTGCCAGTAGGTAACATCCACAAGGGGTTTTAATGGTTTAAATGTCACTCCTGAAGCGGACACTTTACGACGACCACTTTGACTAGTGGGGAACATTTTTGCAATGATGGTTTTATATTTTTGAGATATATTGGCATTCACTTGTTGAGTGGGATCATACTGTCTTTTGTGGGCATGGGTGTCCAATAAAATGGATTTATATTTACCAAGGTCCTCTAGCGTATAATCTTGGGATGAGGGTCCGAGAGAATAGTAGCTTTAACAGTCCTGGTGTTAATTTATAGTTGATCTTTTTAATGACAGCTTTAGTACGACTAAATTTAATCGATGAATCACCAATTTTAAAACTATCATCCTCATAGCGAACACGATACGTGGTATCTGTGTTTCCAATAAATAGATTGGTGAAATAGGGTTTCAGTGTTGATCCATAATATATTATTAAAATGTTTTTCAGTTGAGCTTTATGTTGAGGGGTAGCCAACAGTTGTGAAAATGGAGACGATCTGGAAGGGCAAGGTGTTTCGACCATGACCAAGGATTTCTTTTTTCTTAAAAACTCTGCAAGGGGTGATGCCTTTTTTTGAGGCGTAAACACTTGTTCCTCATCATCCTCAACTTCGCTAACACTAGTTAAATCTTCCTGTTCCTTTTCCGCTTCCTCAGGGTCCTTGTGGTACGTCTGAGTGGCTTGTGAAACGGTAGGTGGCGTTTCAGATGGCATGAAAGAGGGTTTCAACATGGCTTTTAGCGGAGGGGTTAAATGTTGTTGAATAAACAAAGCATGATCCGCACGTGATCGTTTCAATTGACGGAACTTTTGACGAATAGTATTTTTTGCTCTAATAATATGCTTTTTCAATTGACTCTCTGATAACGCCATGGTGTCTTGACAAATGACTTGAGAGGGAATGACACAGTGTCTTAAATAGCAATAAAATGATCAAACCCTAAGCGATACCGCCCTTGGTTGAGTTCACTTTGTTTGTCAATCACTAAACAAGCATGACGTTGAGTGTTCCAGCACTTGCCACACAATTCTGTAAACATTTGAAATGTCATATCCGGATTCACATGTTCATTATAAATGTGACGACTGTTCCTCTCGTCCTGGCGAAATAAAACAATGACATTGGCATTGTCACGAATCAACTGTTTGGACATTTTAGAATACGTTTGTCCAAGATAGAAGCAATCGATATGTTTGTGTCGACCCATGCTGAAATAGCTTTGAATGATGCCTTGACGTTCAGTGGATACATCATCGAAAATCATGAGTGAATCGGGCTTTACCTCATCCGGTGAAATAAAATTTTCTTGCGTGGAAAATGTAAAATACCCCATATTCTCATTTTGTAATCCAGACATGACTTGATCCAGAAACACGTAGAGGGGTTGGTAGAGAGATTTTGCGAAAATATAATATTTTGTAAACACAGACCATTGGGCGCTGTAATAAGTGTCAGCAAAAGATTGGTCTTTCCACAGACGGAAGGTCCCACGATGATGCAGCGAATGGAAGATGGAAACAGTGAACCATGACGTTGTTCGCGTGATGTGGGGCAGAGATGGGAAAACATGTCCCCCACGGGGAATGACTCTTGCTGCTTAATTATCTTCATTTCAGCTAAGGCTTAGAGAGGCTAGCAGGCTGTCTATATACATCGCACCGAGCCTTGTCATAGAAACAGTAGACTCGTACTACAGGTTGACGATGGATGTCTTTGGACGTGCATTGATGGTCAAAGCTAGGTCTGTTCCCATACATGATCCTAAACAAGAAACAGATCCTGCTAATAAACACTATGTGGATAGGTCAGTAGTGCCACGCACAAAACAAGGAGATTATGACTTTAAAGGAAAGCGGTTAACCCATGTAAAACATCCTCAAGTGTCTACAGACGTTACTACAAAAACGTATGTGGATAAAGTGTATGAGTTTTATTATAAAGTGCCTCAGCTTACGGTGGATGGCTATAGCGCTAATCACCGCATTATTCACGTGGAAGACCCACAAGAAGATGATGATGTCTGTACCAAGCCATACGTGACCTACGAAATGGAAAGTCTTTATAAACTAATCCCATCTGTAATTTTTAGTGTATCTGACAAATGTAAAACCTGTGAATGAGAGAAACCATATAACGCTAGTTCATGACCAGCACTTGACCCATGTGCTTGCTTCGGGTTTAAGCCACTATCGATTACACTATAATGGAACCATTCACATCAAATATGCCATACCTGATGAGAACCGTTTACAAATAGAGATAAATGGTCATAGGATGTTGGTCCATAACCATGAAATGGTCAATGCAGGAGACAAATTATCCTTTCATCTCATGTTGACATGGGATGAAAAGCAAGCTGGAAAAACCATAAACGATTTCCCACTTTATGTAAAATTGGAATATACAGTCATGAAATAACAATCTGACGTTAGTTGTGACTTTAACTTTCTTGTGAAAGGTTGTTGGTCATCATCATCATGGTGAAACAAAGATATGTGGTGAGAAAGACTAAAAATATGGCCCTGTCCTTGGCAAAGCCTGGGCCTAAGACATTCGTGGACAAGCCCTTGCGAAGGAAAAAAAGAAAAAAATAATGTGTTGACCATAAGGAAAGCTCTTCGAGCAGCACAGAGACATGTTATTCCAAAACGTCAGCGACAGGGTTCAAAACAAGGGTGAGTGATCCCCCTCCCCAAACGAGCGGGATTTTTACCTGCATTATTCGCTGGTCTGGCTGCTCTAGGTTCAATTTTAGGTGGCGCCAGTGCAGTGGCAAAAACTATTAAAGCCGTGCAACAGGGTTGGCAGCCCTGGTAGGTCTTAAGAATACGCTCAGTCATATCTGGTTATGTACACATACAACATACGAAATTTGGTTGAATTCCGCTTGATAGTGTAGAAGTTATATGCATTTAAAAATTGGACCTATCAGGAGGCTTATAATCATTTTGGCAACACTGCCATGTTTGGCCTCCTGGAAATTAAACTGAAATATTATGATCTGTACGTGTGCCACTTTTGAAATAGCTCCCATTCATACTTTCCAAAAGATTAAAAGATATAGTGATCTGGTGAACCTTATTTTTATTTCACAACAAAACAAGAAGTTCCGTTAAGAAACTATACAGCCTACTTTTCATGCCAATGATTATTCTACAGAATATGAACCTATCTAGAATAATGACGAAATTAAGTTGCTAATATCGAAATTTCCAATTAGTTCGAAATACTGTATACCTGGCATAATGTATCCTAATAGAGCACTACAGTTGGCAGCCCTGATGACTGAATATATTCTTAGTTCCGTCTCTTACGGTACTAAATACAAAATTTGGTTGAAGTCCACTGGATAGCATGGACGTTACATGCAGTTAAACATTGGATCTAACAGTGCGCGTAAAATCATGTTGGCAACAATGTCATGCATGTATTGGTCAGAAATAATCTGAAATAATATGATCTATTGTTGTGCCAATTTTGAATGAAATCCATTAGTTAGTATAGAAGTTACATGCATTTTAAAATTGGACCTATCAGCAGGCTTAGAATCATGTTGGCAGCACTGACGTATATTAGTTACCCCAAATTCGTCTAGAATGCCAGGTACAATACGTGTGCAAAGTTTAGAGCTATTGGCTTGCATACTTTCTGATATATTGATATTAGGGTAACAAAAATAGGGACAGCACATATTAACAGTTGGCAGCCCTGGTTGCTCCTTAGAATACGCATAGTCATATCTGTTATGGTACACATAGCACATACGAAATTTGGTTGAAATCCAAATGATAGTATGGAAGTTACATGTATTTAAAGTTGGACCTGTCAGCAGGCTTAGAATCATGTTGGTAGCACTGACGTATATAAGTTACTCCAAATTAATATAGAATGTCAGGTACTATACGTGTGCATATTTTAAAGCTGTCGGCTTGCATACTTTCTGATATATTGGTATTTGGATAAAATAAATTAGGAGCATTTATTAACAGTTGGCAGCCCTGGTAGGTCTTAAGAATACGCTCAGTCATATCTGGTTATGTACACATACAACATACGAAATTTGGTTGAATTCCGCTTGATAGTGTAGAAGTTATATGCATTTAAAAATTGGACCTATCAGGAGGCTTATAATCATTTTGGCAACACTGCCATGTTTGGCCTCCTGGAAATTAAACTGAAATATTATGATCTGTACGTGTGCCACTTTTGAAATAGCTCCCATTCATACTTTCCAAGATATCCAACATGGAGCTCAAATTTCAATTGCGATTTTTTAGCAGTTGGTAGCACTGACATCATTTTCAAATATGGCCGTGAGATATTCAGGTATAGATCTTTACTCCTACCAAATTTTGTTTCGATTGCTGCAGCCGTTTAGGAGTTGATAGGGGGGGGACACACACACAGCCAGACAGACAGACAGAAGGACAGACAGACAGACAGACAGACAGACAGACAGACAGACAGACACACACATTTGCCCGATCTCATAAGTCTACTTTTTCCTCATTTTGCAAAATGTGAAAAGTAGGCTAAAAATGTACAGATTGTGTGAACTAAACAAGGGGAATGTAAAAAAGGAGAAGTGGAAATTGTAAATATTCATGTAAGAAAAAATGAAAATGAAGAAATGGCTATCACCATTTTCAAAATTAAAAGACATTGTGATCTTGTAAACCTTGTTTTATTTCACAATAAATAGAGCTTTACAAAAATAGATTACAAAAGAAATACCAATTCCTCAATCCATTTCAATGTTCATGTCCACTCATCATTAACTTTCCTTTTATAACACTAATCACAATTAGAGCTGCCAACCTCTCCCCACTGAGACATCACAGGGTGTCAAACGTTGTTTAGCTTTTCAACGATACTTTATCCACTACACGTCTTAATGCAGGATGACTGTGGTGATAAGAAAGGTGCATGCTTGATCCAAAGGATTAATAGGTATATCACCACGCTGCAAAGGTTCTTCAAGACAAGTTCCAGGACTACACAAATAATAACCAGGTAGGTAGATTTCGAAAGTCAAGTATTGAATTACTTTATCAATGACGCCATTGCCAGTTCAGGTCTGGCATATCCTTTTCCAAAGGTGGAGAAAAGTTTGATCTTCCTCCTCCTCTGTGGATGATGTTTGTTGTTGCTGCTTTTTTTCTTCATCACACCCGTGGTATGAGGAAACAAAGACTTTACGTGGACTTTTATGACCGTGATACAGTTTGACCTGCTGGCAAGTAGCACACTGTCGAATAGAGGGTATTTTTGCCATAGCCACTTGCTTATGGTGATCATAATCCGTACATGGTTGCAATTCACTTAACACAGGGTTTTGAGTCCATGATTTTGGTACATGTTGCGAGATTTCTTTCACGACATTTGCTGCGACATATTAAATGAATGATTTTGGAAGAGCCAATAATTCTTCTTTGGTAAAACTGTCTAGTTTCTTTTTACACACAAAGAACTTTCCAATCGCTTTATCGGTAGCTTCCCCTTTCTCCATGGTATCACGTTGATGTTTACACGTCGCTTGTAGAAATCTCACCGGTGTCATCCACAGGTAAACCTTTAGTATTAATTTTATTTAACAACTCCCAGCAGGCATTGGTGGTTAGCCAATGAAACAATTGCCACACCTGTGCCATGGCTTTGTGGGTACTATTGTCACAGGGGCAGCGGTCCATGAGTGTTTGCAGCGAGGGACAGCCCATGTCCATTAAATCGATACATTGACAGTAAGACGCCAAAAATGATTGTAGCCATTGACGTTTTTCACAAATACTACATGGGCAGAAGACAAGTGGGCTTTCATGACCATGTCCAGGTGCTTATATGAAATGGTTCCTTGCTTCCAGTCTAGTTGCATATGAGTTTCAATCCACTGGGTTTGTTTACGTTCTTTATCACACAATAAATCAAACGCATAAGGTGGTTTAAACACCAAATTGGTAGCTTGTGATATCCAAAAAGTGGAACAATCGATGATGGCCACTTATTTAAATATAAATTTGTTATCTCCAATTTTAAACCCTTGACAGTCGACAATCAGTGTACGCAACATGTTCACTCTTGCCTGGATCAAGTCCAACTGACCACAGACTGACAATTGTTAAGTAAAGTGTACCCGTGTCATTTACTTACATTCCATTCTAGTAAAATAAAATAAAAACATCGAGTAGTCACTATAGAGGTTAGGATATGACAGGGGGGGGGGGCATAAGAAATAATAATATAACAACCAATATGTATTACATTATATTATTAGCATAACAAGTTTTACATTCTTTTTTCATTCTAGGATAGAGGCGGTACCATCTCATACAACAAAAAAGTCTCTTGTGTTTATAATGTCCATAACACCGATGATATTATAATGTCTCTAAACTGGATGTTTTTGAATGTGAGCTGCTCACTGAAGCACTGATGACACCATAAAAACCACACGTGTCATAACTTTTTTCATCACTCAGAGGCATGAGTGAGGTGTAACTTGAATGACAGGGTATATTATCCACCTCCATTCTGCACAGGTAGGGGCAGGCAGGTGACCAGCGCTGATGTTCCTGCATAGGTTCATCACTTTCTTGCCATTGGTCTAATATGATGGGACAAAACAGACATTTCACTTCATCTCTTGTTTTAAATAGTAGAATCCAGCGGCCGCTAAGGCTTGAGGGTTTATAAAAGGCACCGGCCACGTCGCAAAGGTCTTGAAACGTTGTTCCTCAGATTTTAAATTCATGGATGTAACTTCTCTTGAGGCTTGAAAGCAAGATATGACTGAGCGGTTTGATGTGGATTGACCTGCTATTTATACACTTGTCACTTGGTTGGACAGTGGATAATAGTTGACTTGTTTGTGATGAATAATCAAACAGTAGGCCGTCGTATTGGCTGGAACATTGTTTTCGTTTCAAAATCTAGTCGAATGCCAATATTGGATGGTTTGACAGACTCTTCCAAGTAAGAACAGTCAAAGATAATCAGTGGCGCCCTTGTCTTAAAAGCTTGGGGTGACAACATATGACAATTCTCCTTTTGATAATACGACCATCTAAATTTAGAAAACAAGTTGTACAGGGGGCCAAACTTATTTTTTGAAAAATCTAAATCCAGTCCTTCATAGGGAAACACAGCACCGTTGAGGAAAAGACGTGCATTTCTCAATTGCAGGTGATCAAATTGCATGGCATCTTTGGCTTTTGATACTTGCGATTTGTTTGAAAACCCACAATCATGTAGAGAGGTCTCTCTGTATAGCGGGCTGTTTTTATAGACCAACTGTGTGTGTTGGTGGTGGGCAATAGCGGGTACTCATGGAGTGCCCAGCTTCTAAATTCCATGGGTAGAGGTATATCTCTCTTTACCATTTTGAGTATGTCCAGTTTTTTGCTACCGTTAAGGGTCACATGAGGCACTTTCCATAGCAAGCATTGTAGTTGCATTTTTGAATCAATGGGGGCATTGTCGGCTCCCTTGAGTACATTATTATCACTCCTGTCTCTCACCAGATAAAGCACTTGCCTTGCGTTGACCACAATGCGCTGGTGATCTTCAGCAAAGCCTAAAATCAGTTTAAGAGGTAAATATCCAGTAAAGGTGCCATCGGAGTGTACCATCCAGTCATTGATCGAGTCAGGGCACCAACCCGCCATGCAAAGTGTTTAAGCTTCTTCCTCACTATAAGAGGGATATAGTTTCATGACACTGGAAATACCCACATTTCGAGTGCTATCCACCACGATATCGTTAATCACGTAACGCACTTCAGAAAACAGAAAGGCGAAAGCATGATTGGCTAACTTGGGTGTGGTGGGTGTAGAGCCATCGGCTTTGGTGAGCCGACCTTCAATCTGAATCACACTTTCATGCGGTAGAGTGTAAATATATTGGTTGTTGATAACAAATTGAATTTCATCATTGTTATTGAGTCCAGGTGTTTGAGCTTGATAAGAATGGAGATCAATTCTTACCACTCCTGGTTGCTCCTCGATGTGGTTCGCTACCTCTAGGATAGAATTCATCGCGGGGGTTGACGTGGTAACCCAAATGCTGTAAAATCTGCTTGTTCTGTGATGTTAACGTGTATTCACGTGGTAAACAACTAACATGGCAAACTACCTCACTCCTCTTCTTGCCTAGAATGCCTCAATATAGCGATGCCTTGGGTTTTTGTGGGTATCTACTCACATAACATAACGGCGGTGCTTTTTGAGGATCCAACCAGCCTTCGGGCTGACTACCTAACAGACAGACAGACAAACAACTAACACCATTCCTAGACGGTGCTGTTGCTTTATATACAAACTTCATAGTGGCTTTAGCACCAACTTGTAAGTCACTGGTGTGGTAGAATCTAGATCAATGAGTTGTTGCTCTCTATTGATCAGTCTTAATGTTATATTACTAATACCATCGACAGCCACAGAATGAAAAAGCACCACTGGAGGGTTTTCACGAATAATATAGCCATTGGGCGATGTTACAATAAAGTCATAAAGCGAATGCGACGGTTCTTGATTGGTGTACACTTGACTAATAATATTACACGTCACCGACCCATGATGGTCCCCAATGAATTTCACTTCTTGGTCTGATTCATGTTTTTTGTTGGGCTCCAACACGCGTGGTTTAAATCCAAGTAATGGGCCAATGGAATCGGGGTGTGTTCTAAAGTCAATTTTGAATGTAGAAAAAATACTGCAGCGATGAGTGTTGGTATTTCCTACAAGTTCAAACTTGCGCGTTCCATAGAGAAATGACTTTAAACCATATTCATTGATCAACACCACATAAATGTGTTCATAAATGTCATCTATCGTGCATCCACCAGAGTTCAGGGTGAGCACAGAATCATCATAGTAAAACTTGATGTTCACATTTTCACATATGTTGTATATTGTATTGTACGTTTCAAGTGAAACAAGTCCTAAACCATAGGGGTTTTCTCTCAATTCGATAGGTGGGTAAAAGTCTAGGCTCACTTCAGGTCCCCGTCCATGCAGTGTAAACGTCTTACTTTCCACCGACATACTGTTGACGTTTTTGCTTATGCTGCGTCTTATATAAAAAAATTAAACACAAACGTCCACACTGTTGGCTGTTAAATGTTTGCTCACGTTTCACATTATAATATATCTTGATCCTGTTTCCAAAATAGGCCACTAGTTCCATGGGCGGGGGCAAATTCCCAAAACTGTCAAAGTACCATACAGTGGATCCCTCTTCGACATAAGCTACATAATGTGTTCCAGGTCCTCGGTGATTAATTAATTAATTAATTAATTAATATCGTATGGCCTCGGGTGCCTGGTGCAAGCTTTGCTATTTGACACCCAGAGGGTAGCTTGCATGTCGAATTTCGGAGTTCCTTGACTATGAAAGTCAAGGAGGTTAGATGTCAGTTATCTAATCTCCTTGAACACAATAGCGCTTTCTAGTAGAGAAATGAGGAACTTTGTGCTGGCGGAAACTCCCGAGATTAATTTTGCCATTATGAACTCGGCCTACTGAATTCAAATGGGTTCTTTGACATGCCAACATCGTATGACATGCGTATCGTATTTTTGCCGCCTTTCTAAATCACTTACCACGGTCAGGGGCGAACCTGCAATCTTGGGGTTAGTAGACCGACACGCTATCCACTCACCCACCGTGGCAAGTTCACGTTCACGTCCATGCAGTGTAAACGTCTTACTTTCTGCCGACATACTGTTGACGTTTTTGCTTATGCTGTGTCTTATATAGAAAAATTAAACACAAACGTCCACACTGTTGTCTGTTAAATGTTTGCTCAAGTTTCACATTATAATATATTTTGACTCTGTTTCCAAAATAGGTCACTAGTTCCATGGGCGGGGGAAAATTCCCAAAACTGTCAAATTACCATATGTTGGATCCCTCTTTGACATAAGCTACACAATGTGTTCCTGGTCCTCGGTGATGATCCAAATTGACAACAGCACATTCATGTTTCCAGGGTCGTGAGGGTAATTGGTTTCGCATAAACACACCTCGAAAATGAGAAAGCTTCAGTTGTTTAGCATAGCTTTCCACTTGTTGATGTGTCAGGGCATGTCGCGCTATGGATGAGGTTAAAGATGTTTTTATTTTATTTCGAAAAGGTGAAATTCCAAATCCTTGTTGATAAAAGGCTGGCTTCAAATTGACATTTATAGCCCCCATAGCAATGGCTTCCATTGTTTCGTTGTGCCGCTGACTTTCTTTGAGTTGTTTCTTACCCTGTTGCACGGCTTTAATAGTTTTTGCCACTGCACTGGCGCCACCTAAAATTGAACCTAGAGCAGCCAGACCAGCGAATAATGCAGGTAAAAATCCCGCTCGTTTGGGGAGGGGGATCACTCACCCTTGTTTTGAACCCTGTCGCTGACGTTTTGGAATAACATGTCTCTGTGCTGCTCGAAGAGCTTTCCTTATGGTCAACACATTATTTTTTTCTTTTTTTCCTTCGCAAGGGCTTGTCCACGAATGTCTTAGGCCCAGGCTTTGCCAAGGACAGGGCCATATTTTTAGTCTTTCTCACCACATATCTTTGTTTCACCATGATGATGATGACCAACAACCTTTCACAAGAAAGTTAAAGTCATACAGTGTTATACAGTGTGGTGCAATAGCACCTAGTGTAGTGTTATACAGTGTTACAGTATATATATATATATATATATATATATATATATATATATATATAGTATGATCAAGTAGGGAGTGATAGAGGAGTAACACCTCTTTAAAAAACCTTGGTCCAGCTGGCCCGGCTGGTAGTACCTTGTTAGGGTCCCTTGCCAGGGTTACGGTGAAGTCCTCAACGGTAACTGCAGTGAAAGAGGTGAACTCTGGCACAGTGTGGTTGGCGGAAGGGGCAGCCTATTGCTCAGGTTTAATAGGGCAAACTATTGTCCATAGTTATGATGGGCAGGTTTTGGCCCAACGGCAAAATGAGCGGATGAGGAGCCAATCACCCTCATGGCTCCCAACGGTCATAGAGGCGGAAGAGGCCACGCCAGACGGACTGACTGTAAAGGCGCACCTCAGTAGTACTTGAGTATGCGGCAGTTCGTTGCAGTCTCTGTGTTCGGTCCTGCATGTCTCATTCTTTGTGAGCCGCAGGATAAGGCTCAGAGATCATAGTGTGTGGGTCTCGTCCTGGCAAGCTGAGATCCACACTAAACAAATTCACGCCAGTGGCACTTCTTCCGAACGTCACTTTTCAAAGTTTGACGTTTGAAAGGGATCGACGCATACATGAAGAGGCCAAGCATCAAGCTAGGAAACTTCGAGCAGCCCAACCACGTCCTCCTCCAGCAATACTATGCGACTTGTGTGGTCGCTTGTTCCATGCCAGGATTGGACTCTTTAATCACCGTAAACACATCCACAAACTGGACTGAAGGAAGAAGATTTATACTCGGATTCGAGTTAAAGCCGATGATGATGATATCTTTTAATTCTAAAAATGGTGATAGCCATTTCTTCATTTTCATTTTTAGCCTATTTTCAATTTTGAAAAAATAGGCTTATGAGATCACCTTTTGTCCGTGTGTGTGTGTGCGTGTGTGTGTGTGTGTGTGTGTGTGAGGTGTATGTGTGTGTGTCCCCCTAATAACTTTTGAACGGCTGGAGCGATTTCAGTGAGACTCGGTAAGATCATAGCACCATTCTGGCCGACCCCGACCGTGCCCTTCAAATTTTATTGTGTCTCACCAATCCAACATGGCGGCTGTGCGAAATATTTCACCAGCATTCAGTATCTCCGAAACTATTACCGATATCACCCTGAAGAAATTGTGTATGGTGATAAAGGGCACTACTAGAAGTTCACCTATGAGGTTTTCAAACACCTGGTAACTACAAAACCAACATGGCGGCAAAGCGAAATTGAGACTTTTAAGTACACTTTTTTCGCGATTTAACCATCCAAACGTAATGAAACTTGGTACAGCAAATGTTTATACACATTGTAATGTACTGGCATCTAATTTAGTTCAATTGTCTACATAACCTCAAAATGCTGGCAGCAAGAAATATTTCACCGTCATTCCATATCTCCTAAACTATTACATATATCACCCTGAAGTTTAGTACGGTGATAAAGGGCACTGCTATAAGTTTATCTATGTAACCTTCGTAAACCTGTAAAGTACAAAATGAACATGGCGGCCAAGCGAAGTTGAAACATTTTAATAGACTTTTCTCGTGATTTAACTCTCTGAGCGCAGTGCAATGTGGTGCAGTAAATGATTATATATATTGTAATGCACTGGCATCTAATTCAGTTAAATTGTTTACATAACTTCAAGATGGCGGCTGTGCGAAATTTTAACATTTAGTTTTTATTTCTTGTGTCGTAATCATGCGATCGAAGTGAAAGTTTGAATAATGAAGCTACGCAATAATTTTCCTTTAATGGTGCATAACTCTATGGCCTATACATATAACAATCCAAGATGGCGAGCATCCGAAATATTAAGACGGTTCTTAATATCTACGAATCTTTTACAGTAATCAACCTGAATTCTTTTGTATTGATAGAGGCTAAGAACGTAAGTTCACCTATAGGACTTTCAGTAACCTGGTGAGCAGAAATCCAACATGGCGGCGACGTGAACTATACATATTTAAATGAACGTTTCTCGCGATTTAACCATCCGAGTGCAGTAAAACATTGCACGTTAAATACTTATACATAAGTTAATCCACTGTCTTCTAATTTATTTCAATTGTTTTCATAACCACAAGATGGCAGCTGTGCAAAATTTTAAAATCTCGTTTTTACTTCTTGTGTTCTAATTATGCGATTGAACTTTGAATACCACACGTACACAAAAATCTTCATGTAATAGCACATAAGTGAAAATCCAACCTGCGAACCATCTGAAATATTTAGGCAGTTCTCAATATCGACGAATCTATCACAACCTTCAAACTGAAATATTGTATGTTGATAGAGGAAATAAACACGGGTAGGACATATGAAAATAGGCTATTTAGTTCTTCAAGGAACTACTTGTTTCACACATGAATATTTACAATTTCCACTTTACATTTTTTACATTCCCCTTGTTTAGTTCACACATTCTGTACATTTTTTGTTGTGAAATAAAAATAAGGTTCACCAGATCACTATATCTTTTAATTTTTAAAAATGGTGATAGCCATTTCATTTTTTTCACTCATGAATATTTACAATTTCCACTTTCCTTGTTTACATTCCCCTTGTTTAGTTTACACATTCTGTGCATTTTTGTTGTGAAATAAAAACAAGGTTTACCAGATCACAATGTCTTTTTAATTTTAAATTTTTTTGTAATATACAAAAGCAAACATTTTACACTAAAATGTATTACTTATCTTATTTTTACTAAACTACAGTAGCCTAACATTATACATTCTACTTATAGCTTTTACAAAAAATATTACAATATAAAACACACTACAAATAGTACAATATAGTGATAATTAGACTTAAGTAAAGTAATAGTCGTCAATGCGACTGTTTTCCCAAGCAAGAGTATCAAATGTGTTGGGTATAATGAATCGTTTGTTGTCTTCATTACTAAAAGGAACTTTGTTCAGCAAATTGGTATGTAGCTGATGATTTTTACTTCTAAATACACACATTTTCTTATATAATACAGGTGGGTTACTAACTATACAGTTTTTATAATCACTTATATCTAACTCTTTACTAACAACATTCCTTTTCACTCCTTTTAATTTTATTACTACTACGTCATCAATTGTCATATAGCTGTATGATTTAGATTTTGTGCCTACAAAGGTGTCTATAATAACACCAGCACATTCATCCTTAAATTTCCCAAGAACCTTTTTGTTTACTAGAGGCAAATGGTAAATATTATCCTCGGGATAGTCACTTATATCAAACCTATTTAGCTCAGTTTTGATATCCTCATAAAAATCATCAGTTTTAAACTCATAAATAAAAGAATCTGTGTCTGTGTAGAGTAATTTAGCATTATCAAGATAGTTTTTCTTTACATAATCATAGTGAAATTCATACATAAGTGTTTTTGACAATTCCACAATGGTGTAACCCACATATATGGGTTTGTTGTAAGTTACTTTCAGATGATTCATTTGTATTACAACTAAATCCTCATGAATAATTGAACATCTATGAAAGTTAGGCTTGCTTATTAAGTTGCTCGCACCATACCTTTTACCATCATTCTCCCACATTGTTATTAGCTTTACATCAACTCGTTTATCAACATTCTCCATAGTCTTTCCAAAAACACTATTATTCATGAGTTTATAAAAATGTTTTTCAAACGCGTTTGTTGACTGTGTTCTTAAATTATTGTTTAGATCAATATATATGGTTTGAGCCATGCTGACTGATGAAATTGCAATACGCGATGAATTTTAGTTAATTTCAATCCATGCTGCAGACACTGTTTCAAGTTTTGATAATGTATTACATATTTACATTTATCATTTACATTAGCAATTAACATTTTTGTTCGTGATGTGATGTATGGAGATTTCATATTCTCAGGACAAAATGGTAAATCATTATGATCATCATGTAACTTTTTAGGGTACTCAAGATTTACCTTTAAAATATATCCTTTATCATCGTTATCATTAAGAGTGTCAACATATAAGACATCAATTTCATGTTGTGTCAGCCAGCGAAAATCTTTCAGTGGTAGATATTGACTCATAGCCCAACCATATTGGTTATTTGCATCGAGGTAGACAATACACTTTGACTCTTCACAAGGGTTGTAGCTAGGCATGTATTTATTATTCGCTTTAGAGTACCGTCCACTACATTGGCTTAATCCACCTCGAATTGATGATTTTATAAAATTGATCATGTCTATATCAGTCATTAATTCTAAATTTACTTTTTTTTAGCCTATTTTCAATTTTGAAAAAATAGGCTTATGAGATCACCTTTTGTCCGTGTGTGTGTGCGTGCGTGTGTGTGTGTGTGTGATTCGTGTGTGTGTGTGTCCCTAATAAAATCTAAACGGCAGGAGCGATTTCAATGAAACTCGGAAAGTTCATAGCACTATTCCCGGCGACCTCGACCGTGCCCTTCAAAGTTTGTTACGACTCACCAATCCAACATGGCGGCTGTGCGAAATATTTCACCAGCATTCAATATCTCCGAAACTATTACCGATATTACCCTGAGATTTTCTATGGTGATAGAGGGAACTACTATAAGTTCACTTATGTGACTTTTGAAAACCTGGTAACTACAAAACGAACATGGCGGCCAAGCGAATTTGCGACTTTTAAATAGACGTTTCTCGCGATTTGACCAACCAAACGCAATGAAACTTGGTTCAGTATATGTTTATATACATTGTAATGCACCGACATCTAACTTCGTTCAATTGTTTACATAATCACAAGATGGCGGATGTGCGAAATATTTCACCGGCATTCTATATCTCTGAAACTATTAGCGGTATCTCCCTAAAATTTTGTACTGAGATAAAGGGCACTACTGGAAGTCCATCTATAAGATTTTCAAAAACAAGTTAACTACAAAACGAACATGGCGGCCAAGCGAATTTGAACATTTTAAATAGAACCTTCTCGCGATTTAATGTTCCAAGCGCACTGAAACCTGGTTCAGGAAATGTTTATACACATTGTAATCCACTGGTATCCAATTTAGTTCAATTGTTTACATAACCTCAAGATGGCGGCAGTGCGAATTTTAAAATTAAGTTTTTATTTCTTGTGATGTAGTCATGCGATCGAAGTGAAAGTTTGAATAATGAACCTACGCAATAATTTTCCTTTAATGGTACATGACTCTATGGCCTATACATTTAACACCCAACATGGCGACCATCCGAAATATTTAGACGGCTCTGAATATCTACGAATCTATTTTAGCAACCAAACTGCATTTTTTAATGTTCATAGGGGCTATGAACTTAAGTTCACCTATAAGACTTTAAATAACCTGGTGATCACAAATCCAACATGGCGGTGACGCGAATTATAAATATTCACATGGACGTTTCTCGCAATTTAACCATCCGCGTGCAGTGAAACTTGGTACAGTAAATCTTTATCCGAATGTTAATCCACTGGCATCTAATTTATTTCAATTGTTTCCATAACCTCAAGATGGCAGCTGTGAAAATTTTTTAAATCTCCTTGTTTTTTCTTGTGTCCTAATTATGCGATTGAAGTTTGAATACTACACGTTCACAATAATCTGCATGTAACAGTACATACTGTAACTCTAGGACCTACATATATAAAATCCAACATGGCGACCATCCTAAATATTTAGTCGGTTCTCAATATCTACGAATCTATTACAGCAATCAAACTGAAATTGTGTATGTTAAATAGTGGCAATTAACATAAGTAGGATATATGAAAATAGGCTGTATAGTTCTTCACGGAACTACTTGTTAACATTGAACTGAAACTTAACCCAGGAGCAGTGAAATACTGACAAGGATCAAGGTCATAAGTTTTCATACAAAAATTCCGAAAATTTTCAAAAACATCTGCTAATAATAACACATCTGTCTTCAAATATATGTCTGAATATTCTCCTAAAATTTGAATGTCGAACTGTATCCATACACGATGTGCATGAAAATATTCCTGATCACTGATATGACTTGTGTTTAAGGAACTGTAAAATGCATCTTTCGGTGGTAAAGAACACTCCTCAAGACGTTCCACACAGTTAATATATTCATAAGGGAATATACCCTTTTGACGAATCAAATTAAAATCATCTTCTTTAGGAAAGACACGTTGAATTTCATGAAACTGATCTGATTTTAAATTACTAGCCAGCTTATCAAGACTACTCGGCATAATGCGGAATGAATCTAAAAATCGCAGTTTTATAGCTTTTTTATTGCTAGTTTTGATGTATTTTGTGAACGATAGGTATTGTTCCTTATTATTTGCAATCACATCAATTTTCACATCTGAAACTCCAAATTCTTTAACAATAAAGTGGTAATCGTATTTGCTACCGTTATGTAGAATGACCGGAATGAATTTACTTACTCTATAATTTAAATTACATTCTTGGTGAGCAGCACCACGATATTTTCCTGTTAATGGTCATGATCGCGAACCCTGTCTGTATATAAACATTCACCACATATAAAACAATTAGTTTCAGGTTCAAAATTCATTTGCTCTGATGAAGATAGTGGCTCCATGGGAATGATCATATTAAAATAGAGGATATACGGATGGCATCTTTCTCAAGCCTTTCCATAAAAACTTTAGGTGCATCAGGTCCTCTATAGAGCTCAAACTTATTTAACGAGTCATCGCAACTACATTTAATATAATATGCAAAGCTAAAAGGTTCTTGAATGTGAGTAGTGTTGGTGAAAAGTTGGGCTGGATTCGATGAACATGTATTAAATGGTTTTAGCAAAGCCTCGATGTCAGCATATACTGTATAACAAATGGTACTCGAAGCTGTTTCTCATAATCCTTAAATTTTAGAATGTTATTTTTAGGAGTCGGTAATACCGTACACACATGATTACATCCCCATTTTTTGTGTTGAATTAGTTGGTCCTCTTTCTGGAAATGTAGCAAACAACCAGCACACAACCACTTTTTACCATTGTGTTTTGAAACCTGACTACTAACAAGTCTACTTAAATGTTTTATCCAACAATAGTGGGCGTTTTCACCTTCAGTTATGTACAGTAATTTTACATGAGCATCCTTTTTTTCCTGAGTATAATATACACATATAAACATTAATACTTACATTTTACAGCTCTTCAAAACGATGAATGTCTTTTATCGCCATAGGAAATTCTATTTCTTTTAAATCTAACACTGAAGAATAGTCAGAATAAGATGATGATCTATCCATATGCTCCACTGCTGGATGGAGAGCTGAAGTTACTGCCCACACAAAACATGCGTCATCATTATTCAAAACATTCACAACAACTTTCTTTCGTTTGATCCATCCTGGCAAATCAATGTATGATGACTCTCGAAGGGGGTTATATTTATTCAGGTTGGTTTCTAAATAAAGTACTTCAACCAACGCCCAGCCTGACTCACTTTCCTGGAACTCATCACTCTTCATAATGGTAGCACTTGAAATATTTTGGTATATATCACTAATATTAGTTGATTCGCTAACAATTATGTTTTTTGTATTAAAAGATTTGATATCTGCAATTTCACCTTCGCTCCCTTTTTTACATAGAGTCCAAAAAGTTCAAAATTCATTTTAATTGTTTTATGCTCTAATAAAACATTACCTACCAAGCCAATCACAATAGGTTGAACATTTAAAAAAAATGATTCAATACTTGGAGTTTTTTCTTTACTATAAAGTCTATAACTAGCAATTCGACTTTTAAATGCACTACCAATTTGTTGAATATTTCCAGAATTTCTTTCATGGCAAGCGTTATTTTTATGTTGAATACTGCGTAAATGTCCATGAATGATTGAATAAGGTATATCAATATTACATACATCACAATGTGTTATTGAAGGTTCACCATTCTTCTTTTTTTTGTAGCACAACTATTTTCACAATCTTGAGAACGTTTACGCTTTTGAGCATCACATTCATTTAAAGGTTCCGTGCTAGTTGATGGTTTTACATTTTTAATTCCTGTTGTTCCCCATGCACTTCAACCATGTGAGATTGATATCGCTTTACAGCAGAAAAACCAAGATCACAAACTGAACATGAAAAAGGTGCTGAACTGACATGCATTAAATTTACATGCCGTCCAAGACTATCTTGTCCGTTAAACGTGGTAGCACAATGATTGCAAACAAACATTTTACTGTCATGTTTAGCATTTGCGTGTCGATGAAGGTTGTCAGGTCTTGAGAACTGTTTCTTACAGTCACCACACTTGAACAGTATGATCACTTGCGAAATTACCTATAAAAGAAAGAAATCATAAATGTTAATAAATGATAAAACAAAGTACAATATAAATAGTTTAATTATATTCCAGTCAATGGTTATAGCAGGGAATTTAAATCGATCTGTGAACTCCTAGCAAGTCTAACTTCATGTAGTTCTAACTGGGGTTACTATATACCACTGTCACTGACACCTAGCGGTGAACATTGGAACTTGATCGAGTGGTAGAAACCAGCGGTCACCAGTTAAGTGAGCTAAGTGTGACGTCATAGCCAGTCTTAAAGCAAGTCTAAACTTGTAGAACATGTCACGTGATAGAAACCAGCAGCCACCAGTTAAGTGAGCTAAGTGTGACGACATAGCCAGTCTTAAAACAAGTCTATACTTGTAGAACATGTCACGTGATGGAAACCAGCGATCATCAGTTAAGTGAGCTAAGTGTGACGTCATAGTCAGTCATAAAGCAAGTCTAAACTTGTAAAACATGTCACGTGACAAGGTTAAGTTAGGTAAAGTTACGTCATGTTAGGTGAACTGAGGTTAAGTCTTTAAATATTCCCTCTGTCACTGACACCTAGCAATGAACATTCGGACTTAATAGAGCGGTAATCAAAATCTAACCTACAAATTTAGCTTTACACATCATGGTCAAGTAGTTCCAACTTTTGACTGCCAAATATACCATTTTCACTGACATGTAGTGGTGAACATTGGAAAATATCACTCTAACTGTTTTAAAAGTTATTAGAGGGGCACTTACCTTTTTATAATTTATCAACTGTTGCCACTGAATGAACAAATTGTAGGAATCTGGTAACCTACAGGTACCCAATTATCTGTAAAGAAATCAATCAATCAATCAATCAATCAATCAATACATTCCAATCAATAACTTCAACATCAATTAGTAATAAAAGACTACATTCCATTAATAATAAGTACTTACCTTGTTACCTCACTCCTCTTCTTGCCTAGAACGCCTCAATATAGCGCTGCCTTGGGTTTTTGTGGGTATCTACTCACATAACGTAACGGCGGTGCTTTTGAGGATCCAACCAGCCTTCGGGCTGACTACCTAACAGACAGACTTACCTTGCAAAGTAATTTAATGGTTTTCTACCAAAAAGGATTTTTTACAACTCTTGAGCAGTAATAGAGCACTGTTCACTCAAAGCGAGTAATAAAGACTGACAGTAGGGAAATATATGGCACCTTTCTTATATAAACTCTCATCGCTCGTGTCAGCAGATTTTTGTAGATCATTGCAATTCCTTTCCCAATGCAGCTGAGAGTCCAAAGTACACTAGGAACACCTGTGTGGTATCCAATGACTGCTGACTTAGCATGATCATCACCCATTGTCTTGATCAACACATGAGGTTTCAAATTACTGCAGCGTCAGTCATAGCAACCGCAATGTGCGCTCTCTGGCATGTCGGCAACATGACACCGGAAGGAACACCTGTGTAATATCCAATAAGTGCTAACTTTGCATGATCATCACCCATTGTCTTCATGAAAACTTGCGGTTTCAAATTACTGCAGCGTTAGTCATAGCAACAGATTTGCGCGCTCTCTGCCATGTCTGTAATATGACACAGGATATATAACAAGACGTCTTACTGCACGACCCATCTCCACAGTTTTAACATCTTAAGAACATGTATTATTCTCTTTCAACTACAAATGACTCGTTAGAACACATCTATCCGCCAATTAGATCCCTTGTATGTTCACATGTATTTCGTCACTTTCCTTTCATATCGTTATCCCATTATAGTAGTGGGGGATTAGTGAACAACGTCAGTTCAACACACTGTTTTACACGCAAAATATAGTTAGGCTCTTTGACATAATTTAAATAAATTCATGGGCTAGTCCGTAGGAACCAGTCCAAAGGGACTCATCCACAAGGACTCGTCCACAAGGACCTGTCAACAAGGACTCGTCCACAAGGACCCGTCCACAGGGACTCGTCCACAAGGACTCGTCAACAATGACATGTGCACAAGGACTTGTCCACATGGACTTGTCCACAATGACCTGTCAACAATGACTCGTCCACAGGGATTCGTCAACAATGACCCACCAACAGTGACCCGTCCACAGGGACCTGTCAACAGGGACCCGTCAACAATGACCCGTCCACAGGGACCTGTCAACAGGGACCCATCCACAGGGACTCGTCAACAATGACAGGGCCCCTCACCTCAAGGCCTAACATGCCCCTCTTTGATTATTGGTTTGCTGAACAATGTTTAATTCCATATTGGCATTCAAACTCTCACATGTTGCATTTGGAAAGCGAGATTCTCTAAAGATACAATTTATTTTGGGGTGGAAATGTGTTGTCCATTGGAAATGGGGTATCAGCCCGAGTTCAATGACACCTCATTCGTCAAAATCCGACCATGCGTTCGAGAGATATCGCGCCACCGCCGCCATCTTGTGTGGAGGGTGTGGAGGAGGAGGGTATAGAACTATCACAAACACACTTCTCTTAACAAACGCACACCCAATAACTTCACGTCACTATCTCGTCGCCATATTGCAAACAGCTGACCGTAAGCTCCTCCCCCGTTTCGGACGTCAATAGGGTCATTATCTTTGAGCTCCCCGGTAATCGCGGCAAACTATGGCGTCATTTGGCTGGCCAGGTGCATAGCGAGTGGACCTCGCAATACCCCGTTCCGCTGACTCATATCGATAGTTCACACGTGTTTTGTCATTCATATGGACGTGTATCTGCAAATCTTAGACGTTAGTGTGGCACGTTTAGTGAGTATTGTGATTAATGTGATTGTTGGTCATGCCTAGACACCAATTCACTTCGCTCGAACGTGTGTATCTCCATAATTCGTATATGAAGAGCGGAAAGTCTTGTTCTGAAACAAGTCGAAAATTTCAAATCAAGTTTCCAGGAAGACCTGTGCTTAATGCCAGTACAATTAGGAGGCTCGCTAAACGATTCAAGGAAACAGGCTCCGTTAATAATAAAAAAGTTAACAGACAGAACAAATATTAGATGAGATTGTTGTCCATTCTTTCTTCATAAGATGTCAGGTGTGTGTTACAAGAGTGGGAGGTCATTTTGTTATTACATAAAATAGGCACAAATTAACTCCGCCATTGCCCGGTCCCAAGTCCGGGATGAGAAAGGAGGAGGGTTCGATGGCAGGCTTAACAACAAGCCGGTCGGTAAAACAAATTCTGTTGTATCTCAATGCACTGGCTAGAATAAATATTATGGATGAAACTGCTAGGGCGTTCCCCGCTGTAGGCGACGCGCATCATCATCGCCCCAATGGTGTGAGAAATGTGCAAGGGCTCCCCACTCAAGGACGGGGTGGGCTAAAGAAGCGAGTCCAACAAATCAGAATGGCAACCATTAACATTGGTACTCTTACGAGTCGAAGCCGAGAACTTGCAGATACCTTGAAGAACCGACAAGTAGATATTGCCTGCATCCAGGAAACCAAATGGTCTGGCTCAAAATCCAAGGATATTGGTGAAGGATACAAATTATTCTACCATGGAAAGATATCAGGCAGGAATGGCGTAGCTATAGCTGTGAGTACAAAGTTCAGAGATCATGTCTCTGAAGTAAACCGTCTTTCTGACCGATTGATGTCTATTAAGATCGACACTGGTACGAAAACCTTACGTGTGGTTTCATGTTATGCTCCACAAACTGGGTGCACGGATGATGAGAAGGATGAATTTTGGAACAACCTCGAAACTTACCTACAGTTTGTTGAAGAAGAACTCCTGTTCATTGGTGGTGACTTAAATGGCCACGTTGGAGGGAATAGAAATGGTTTCGAGAGAGTACATGGTGGACAAGGCTTTGGAGAGCGAAATGAGGATGGAAACAGAATCCTGGAATTTGCTGAGGCCTTAGACTTAGCTGTGACTAACACCTTTTACAAAAAGCGACCATCGCACCTCATTACCTACAGTAGTGGTGGAAGAAATACGCAGATTGATTATTGGCTGGTACGAAGGAGTGATCTGAAGTTTGTCACTGATGTAAAAGTCATACCATCAGACATTATTGCACCCCAACATCATCTGCTTCTCCTCAATTTTAGGATTCGCCTTGATCTCGGCAAGAAAAGTCTTAAATCTACATCGGAACGAATTAAATGGTGGAAATTAAAACAACATCACATCCAGCTGAAAACATCTATAGGTTCTTTATCTATGCCAGAACAAGGTCAACACGTTGATGAAATCTGGGCAAAGGCCTCCACACATATTACGACTTGTGCTACTGACATCATGGGTAAATCAAAACCTGGACGCAGTTTTATCAATAAAGAGATATGGTGGTGGAATTCTCATGTCCAAGATGCCATCAGGATGAAGAAGTTAGCGTATAAGACCTGGCTCCAATCGGGACTGGATCTTGATCGTCAGCAATATAGAAGATTGAAGTCGGTGGCAAAACAGGAAGTGGCAAAGGCTAAAGCAGACCATTACAAGAGCATGTACGAAGAGCTCAACACACCAGAAGGAGCAAATAATATCTACAGACTAGCGAAGAATCGCCATCGTTGCACTCAAGATGTTGGACATGTTATGATCATTAAGAATGAAAATCAACAACCTCTACGGAAACCTAATGAGATCCTTAACCGATGGAAACAGCACTTCGAAAATATTAGCAACGAAGAATTTCCGCATCCGCCACTACCAGCTGTGGATCCTGTACTTGGTCCAGTACCAGCCATCACGGTTGCCGAAGTGGAGACCGCTATGAAGAAAATGAAAAATGGAAAGGCAACTGGACCGGATGATCTCCCATCGGAGGTGTGGAAGATGCTTGGATCACAAGCAGCTCAGTTTCTAGCAGGTCTCTTCAACAAGATCATCAATGAAAACGAAGCTCCTCTTACTTGGCTCAGCAGTGTAACAATACCAATATGGAAAGGTAAAGGAGATGTGCACAACTGCTCAAATCGACCGATTCGCCTGCTTTGCCACACTATGAAGATATTTGAGCGTATCGTGGATACACGCCTTCGTGACATAATCAAGATTGCCTCAAACCAGTGTGGTTTTATGAAAGGTACAGGGACAATCGATGCTATTCACGCCGCTCGTCTTTTGATAGAAAGGCACCTAGAAAAGCGGAAACCACTCCATATAGCCTTCTTGGATCTTGAAAAGGCCTTCGACAGGGTACATCGTGATCTAATATGGTATGCACTACGACAGCATGGGGTACCAGAAGCATATGTTCAATGGGTTCAGCTTCTTTATCGGAATGTCACCAGCTATGTCCGATGTGCTTCAGGAAACTCCGCAACTTTTCCCATCCGAGTTGGTGTTCATCAGGGGTCAGCTTTGTCCCCGCTCCTGTTCATCATCTGTCTTGACACCATCGCAGCCGAACTACTGCAACCACATCCCTGGACCTTGCTCTATGCTGACGATATCATTGTAGCCTGCAAGTCTCGCCAAAAATTGGAACAACATGTTCAATGTTGGAAAACTGCACTAGACACCCATGGCTTACGACTTAATATTGGGAAGACAGAGTATATGGAGTGTGGAGTACCAAGTGAAGGATCTATTCACATTGATGGCACTGAACTCCGAAAATCATCTGCATTCAAATACTTGGGTACGCTAATCTGTTCAGATGGCCGAACACTCCCAGATGTCCGAAACAGAGTCAACGCTGCATGGCTGAAATGGCGCCAAGTTACTGGAGTCCTTTTTGACCGGAATGTGCCACTATATATGTAGTCGAAAATTTACAGAACCATCGTTCGACCAGTAGCACTGTACGGTACTGAATGCTGGCCAGTAACGAAGAGACATGAACAACAACTACATGTCATGGAGATGAAGATGATTCGCTGGACACAGGGACTTACTAGACTGGACCACATCAGGAATGACAATGTTCGAGCTACATTTGGTGTGGCTCCAATCCATGAAAAAATGCGGGAGAGCCGTCTGCGTTGGTATGGCCATGTACTGCGTAGCAATCACTCTTCAGTCGCGAGAACTGCACTTGAAATCAGTCCAGAAGGCCGACGACCACGAGGGAGACCGAGAAAGCGCTGGCTGGATACTATGCGGGAGGACATGCAACTAGTGAATGCCACAACTAGAGACGCTCAAGATCGAGCAGTATGGAAGAAAAAGTGCAGAAAAGCAGACCCTGCAATAAAGCGGGATTAATGCTAGGAATATGATGAAAATAGGCACAAATTTGCATTTATAAAGATTTATATCCTATGTACTGAACCCTTGCGAGAAGCTTTTTATGATACTCTTTTTCAGGGTAGTGTACGGTTAATAATGAAGTTGCAAATTTATGCTTCTTAAAAGGTACAAGGGAACATAGCCTAAATATATGGCAGAAATGAATAGCAGTTAAGCCAAAATAAACAAAAACAAATTTAATTCCAGAACAATAAACCAAAAAAGAACAAACATGAGGGAACACCCTCTTAACTTTACGCCCACAATTTACATTGAAATCCAAAGAAATCAAATTATCTCACCAGAGATGTCAAACAATAACAGGAACCGAGATATGGCCTGATTAACTACTTCTCGTGTCTGTGCGTGATGTGACAAAGCATGCAATATGGAAGAGTACTTGATACGCGATTTGTTGCCATCCTGCAAATGCCGTCAGGCTACAAATCCGCATCTGAGATATCCTGGCGATGGGAACTAAACAACCACAAAATACCGACACTCGCTAAATTTAAATATATACAAACGAAGATTTCCGCCGAAATCTGGACCAATGTGCCCACAGCACCACAACATTTCCTCAACACAGGACTTCAAAAATAAACACAAGAATGATTAACGTGACCACGACACACAAACAACAAATGACCGCATGTCATTTTAAAGATGAAATACACAACAAGTGTCAACAAGAAAATCAAACTATCAGTAAATATGAAAATACAGATGCTCAACAGCATACAATTAAATGCAAGGAAACATTTCATTTGAACGCGACACATGAAAATACCGCCTAGGCGTGGAGACCTTAGCCCTTAATATTATTCATACTTTAAATGAACAAGCAAGCTATATTTAACAAACTGGGTCAATGGCAAGGCCGTTCCCCCTTATCCAGTTTGTGTCTAAAAATGCCTAAGATCAGCGCTCAGTGTGGACTCTCGCTATCACGTGTCAAAATCACCCTCGTGTCAACAACATCCCAGGCCAGCATTTATGCCCGGCTCCCAAGATACGACGAAGTACAGCTGTCACCTCAGCTAACATGTGTGTGTCACCAAAATTATCTCATTAATTCCCTTTGGAATTACAAGATCCAAATTGGATTGGTTGAGGTCTCCACAGAGCAACACTCTCCATCCGTAATAATTGCAGCCGACAGAGACTTGGCAAATCTATGCCAATCTCCCGCGCATAAATTCATCTCATACCACACAATAGACACACCAACACACAATATCACACGATAGGGTTTGAAAATCACCTGAAATAAAGTACACATATATTTTCCACACACCAACGCGCGTCTGATCCCAGTATTCCGACCGAAGAATAAACCAATCTAAATATCAAAAATGCAATTAAATAAAATTAAAAAACGGATAGTTCTTTCCAAAATCAATGTCGCAACAAGGCAACTCAAATTAATACTTGTTCATTCAAAAATATCACTGCAAACACTTGTTTTCCCCCTTGCTATTTTTATCGTTAATTAACACAGCACCACTTATCACCGTAGCCGCTATTCATGTGTACGTCAAATCAAATATGCACATGTATACATGTACATGGATTACAAATTACACAAAATACAAAAATAAAACTAGTGGTCACGTGTCCTCACGCATTTAAAATTGAGTGTCGGGACACGTTAAAATCTACAATGAAACAAGAATAAAAAATCACAAGAAAAATATATACAAGGTTCCCATGCCAAAATAGATAAGTCAATATTTGTACTCAACACATATCAGCTCGTCACGTCAGCGGACAACACCTTCCATGGCCCACTAGAGAATTACACAGCCATGGCACTCATTTCTGAAGATCGCTCGGTCATCATTCCAGCGGTTGTCCAAGCGTACGTCATCTTGACGTCTTCTTAATGATGATATAAAATGTTCAAATTAATTATACTAACCCTGATATACTTGCAATAGAGCTACTACCTTCACTATAAGTCCAAGGCAATTAATAATCGTAGACACTTTCCCTATTTAAGCACATAGCTCTAATTTCACACGTACATTTCACACGCAAAACATCTTATAAAATAATCCACTGATAATGTTACTGCTTCTAGACACAATGTCCAATACTCAACATTTAATAAAGTTCGATGATAAAGTTCCATTCGGTTCCCAACGGAGTCCTCAAAATATTAGTCATCTCACGTGGAGATCGAAGTCAAGGTACTTGGAAACAGAATAACGTGTAACATCTCACGGCTATCAAGAATTGTACGTGAAACCTCCCACGGCTATCAAGAATTGTACGAGTAACCTCCCACGGCTATCATGAATTTGTACAAGTTCGCTAGCACAGTCGCCTAATTTATACAGATCTGGTCAACGGCACTATGGTGTGGACTCTAAATTTACAATCAATCGAAGGAGTTGTCGTACAAGCTTGCGGGTGGTATCAGAGATCTTCATTTTTCATGTAGGTTCCAGCGCTGCCTCGCGGAATCAAATCCCATCGTGAATTAATCAAATATAGCTCTCCCGCACTTTCTCATAGCACGCGTTCTTCTCGCCAAAAAGGCTTGGTCCTGTACGATTCGCAGATTCAAATTCAATATCGTTGTAGAGAACACGTAGCTCCGCCCCTCTTGTCGTCATACATGTATCTCTTTCTCTCTTCCCCGTTCAATGCGCTCTTCGTCTTGCTTGGCGAACAAAGGTTTGCGACACATTAAGGACGCTCAGCTCTCCGTTCAGCGACCTCCCTCCAAGAAATAATTAAACATATCTCGATTCCTCAACTTGGACAACTCTTGCAACATCAGGTGCTCGACTCCTTCAATTGACTGCGGACATAATGCAGTATATAAAATAAAATATGAACAATTACTCTAAGATAGTATGAATAAGGGTTCAGTACAATGTTTGATCTAGTCTTTGCTATAGTCGATGATTGACGTAATCCTCATATGACATATAGTTAGGTGGTATTTTTAGCCATGTTCGTTGCATACACATGCATTATTGGGTTCGTGAAATTTGTCATTTCTACATACCTTGTGGAGATAGCCGTGCACTGAATGTCTGGTTGGCACCGATCACAGTCCTTGGTTCGCTTTTTCCCAACTCCCCAGGGGCTCACATCTAGTGGGACGTGGGTTGGCGACCATGGGGCCCCAGCTGAGTCCAAGTCTTACTTGTGCCGGGCTCCTCTCCGTCTTCTTTCCAGGCGACCTCACTTGGTCAAATCTTGTTCTCTTCCGACTCCGACGGTATCCGAGGCCTAGGGAGCCTCTTCCTTTCCCGCCTTAATTGGTCCCTGTCTCATCTTTTCTGATACCCTCCTTCTGAGAGGGGTCAGCCTTTTCTTCTTTTCCTTTTACCTCCTGCCTTGTGCTCAAGGCCCTTAAGGAGGCGGGGTGTATGTAGCCCCACAACTTCTGGTGCACCCTAGATATTGAACACCCTCAGGGGCTCATGGATGGTGAGTTCGGGAGTTGGCGATCCCGAGGGATTCCTGAGCTGGGTCCGGTTTTCCCCCTTTTATCCTTTACCTGTGGGGCGGACCCTCTCCTCTTTCACTTTCCTATCTGACTTTTATGGCTCTCCTTACTTCCAAGTCGCTCAATCCGCATTCTTCGAGGATTGAGGGCATTTCTTTTCCTCCTGTCCATGATTTGCCTTATTCCCCTTTTGTTTTCCTTTTCTACTTCTAGTATGTAAGTAGGAAATAAAGAGTGGTTCTGGCTCAGGGGCTAATGGGCAAGATGGCCGCCGCGCGCAACCAGCCCTATGTTATTCTTATAGAGGGGTCATTCCGAGCTGGCGCAGTGGCTAATGGGCAATATGACCGGCACGCTGTCGCAGCCGGAGGTAGGCCGTGTAGTTACTAAATGGAATATTTATTATTATTATTAATAATTTTATTAGGTAATTATTGATTGATAGCTTGCCACGGTGGGTGAGTGGTTATCGTGTCGGACTACCAACACCAAGCTTGCAGGTTCGCTCTTGGTCGTGGTAAGAGGTTTTGAAAGGCGGCAAAAATTTACACACGCATGTCATACGATGTTGGCATGTAAAAGAACCCAGGGAGAGGTCGGCAATGTAGTTGCTAATTGGAATATTTATTATTATTATTTATTATTATTATTATTATTATTAGGTAATTATTGATTGATCATGTACAATCAAGACCAGCCTTATATTGCCCCAATTTATGGTGTAGTGGCTAGCATTTTTAGCTGTTACTGTGGAGGCTCGGGTTCGAGTCCTGGCTATGTCTAGAAATTTAATTCTAGGCTGAGGGTTGGAATGGGGTACACTCAACCTTGTGAGGCAAAACTGACTGCAGCTGGCTTTTGATTCATACCGCAGCCATTAGCCTAACCCAACTTCACCTAACCTAACCTAACCTAACCTAACCTTACCTAACCTAACCAAATCCCACCTTACCTAACCTAACCTAACCTAACTTCAAAGTCAGAATGTACAATACATCTATTATCTTTTATACCCTCATAAATTAGATATAGAGAATGTCCACCACGATTTAGATCCTCGAGCACACTTTCTGACATATCATGAAAACGTGTAGAAAGGAATGTCTGGAAATTTTCACTAACACATAGTACACGTTCACCATATATTGTGTCCACTTTTTTGAATGTTAATGATACGGAAAAGAGTATGCATTGGTAATTCAGTGAGCTTTTTTTCTCTAATCAACAATTCTGCCCCCATAGCATTGAGAATATTTATTGTAGTAGCCTATAAAGAAACAAAAAAAATCATATCTATTACAGTATAGCTATAAGTGACCAGAACCACTATAACATTTTATTCTAATAAGGAGATTTCCATAATGATAAGAAAAAAAGCTTACCATAATGATGGATTGTGTAAGTAAACGTCTTTTGCTGCTTGATGCCACTACTAAACTGATACTCATACAATGGACAAGTGAGTTCATGTTTCGCTGACGATACATTGTGTCCACTTTTTAGAATGTTAATGATACGGAAACATGTATGCATTGGTAATTCAGTGAGCTTTTTTCTCTAATCAACAGATCTGCCCCCATAGCATTGAGAATATTTATTGTAGTAGCCTATAAAGAAACAAAAAATCATATCTATTACAGTTTAGCTATAAGTGATCAGAACCACTATAATATTTTATTCTAATAACGAGAATTCCATAATGATAAGAAAAGAAGGCGTACCATAATGCAGGATTGTGTAAGTAAACGTCTTTTGCTGCTTGATGCCACTACTAAACTGATACTCATACAACGCACAAGTGAGTTCATGTTTCGCTGACGTAATCGTATGTTCCCACGCACTTCCTGTGTGTTGCACGCGCCGTAGTGTCTAAATTTGAAACTAGATGAGATGATTTGCTGACGTAATCGTATGTTCCCCTGCACACACTCGCCGGTCCCTGTGGACGGGTCCTAATGAGGAGATTTCCATAATGATAAGGAAAAAAGCTTACCATAATGATGGATTGTGTAAGTAAACGTCTTTTGCTGCATGATGCCACTACTAAACTGATACTCATACAACAGACATGTGGGTTCATGTTTCGCTGACGTAATCGTATGTTCCCACGCACTTCCTGTGTGTTGCACGCGCTGTAGTGGCTAAATTTGAAACTTGATGAGATGATTTGTTGATGTAATCGTATGTTCCTCCGCACACACACGCAGGCCCCTGTGGACGGGTCCTTGCGGACGAGTCCCTGTGGACGGGTCCCTGTTGACAGGTCATTGTTGACGGGTCATTGTTGACGGGTCATTGTTGACGGGTCCTTGTTGACGGGTCCTTGTGGGAGGGTCCTTGTTGACGGGTCCTTTCTGGCTAATCCCTTTAGACCGGTCCCTTTGGACTGGTCCCTATGGACTGGCCCATGACCCCTAATGCTATGATGAAATTAATCGTTGTTCCACATGAAACGCATGTGAAGAGCCGATTGCTACTATTTTTTTGTTTGTTTTTACGCATGCGTACTTGTTTTTTTTGTAAGCAGACGGGCTTTTTGAATAATGATTTATTCTTCTTCTTTTCGAATCACCCACTTTGGGGTACGTCAGATCAATCACTTCTTAGATGCTTGAGCTATCCTTTTCTCCCAATACTTCTTCATTCTCTCTGATCTCCTCTTTCTTTCCTCTTGTGATATCTGCATCGGTTTTCTGGAGACGGCTCTGGCTTAGAACTTCTTGGTGTTGTCATTGGTCACGGTTTTAGCTGTACCATTCATCAACATGATTTCAGTAATCTGAAGCTCTCGCAGGTCCTTTTCCACTTCCCTAAACCAATTTGGTTTGATCTTCTTTTTGGAAAAGAAGTCAAAGATTTTCTTGGTTAATCGGGCAGGATTCATCCGGTAGATGTGTCCATAGAAATCAATCCTCCTTTTCCGTATGGTATCTGAAAGTCTCTCCGACTTCACATACAGGGTGTCATTCCTATAGAAAATTTGTTTGTTAATTTGGAATTTAGGACCTATGATCTTCCTCAAAAATTTTCCCTCTTTGATTTCCAATTTTTCCATTTGCCCTTTTCTCCTCAAGACTAGTGTTTCTGCTGCAAAGAGTGCTTCTGGCTTAATTACGGTGTTATAATGCCTGATTTTAGTGTTCCAGGAGAGGGTTTTCTTATTGTATGTATTTTTGGTTTTCTGGAAGGCTAGTTCCATTTTGATTCTTCTCGCATCCATTGTTTTTCCTAAGTTTATTCCAGTCGATCCATTCTCCTAAGTATTTGAAACTATTAACCACCTCGATTTTATTAGCTCCTACTGTAACTCTCTTGGGCACATCCAAACTATTTGACATAATTTTCGTTTTTTCAAAGGAAATCTTAAGTCCTATAGATGAGTTATTTTTTAAATTACCAAATGATCCAAAACTAATAGGTCATTAGCTTTTTAATATCTCATGAACCAATAAGGCTAGGGACTTGTATGAGAGGTCGTTGGACTTGAGGTGACATTCTGTTTTTGAATGTATTATTTATTTTTTGTCAGAAGGGTCTAACTACACTTTTGTTAATATCTCGCTAACTAATAATCAGAGAGGGTCAAGTGAGGTGTCATGGGACTCGGGATGGTCAACCCTTTTCCATGACCAACGAATTTACCCAAAAGATCTAATACAGCATGGACATTGACCTATGATTTTATAAACTAATCATCGGAGAGGGTCAATTGAGGTGTCACAGGACTTAGAATGGTTAACCCTTTCCCATGACCAATGAATTTACTCCAAAATTCCAAAACAGCAAGGTCATTGACCTAAGATATTATAAACTAATAATCGAATCTCAACATGCGAGGTGTCATAGGACTTAGAATGGTCAACCCTTTCCCATGGCCAATGAATTTACCCAAAATACCCAATACATCAAGGTCATCGACCTGAGATTTTATAAACTAATAATCGGATACGAACATGTGAGATGTTTACCATGCGTGATGAAACATAGCTAGGTAGAGAAACAAATAGTGTAGGCTACATGTATGGTGACTGACAAGTCTTTTACCATTGAAACTTGTTTTCAGATCAAATTGCAGTATAGAGAGAGTATAGGTTGCAGGTATGGGTTAATAAATGAGAAAAGGTGTACGCAAACTCTGATTTATCAAGAATTAAGAGTAGACTATCTTTAATTGATTGGTTAAAGAGGATAGCTGAAACAAAAAAATGCTCAGTGGTCACCGAGACAAAATGGTCGCTACTGTACCCAATTGCCATCATGTGGAACATGTGTTCGTATCCCAGCTAACTCACGGTATTTCGAGGTATGGGACGTTCCTGCCCACCATACGACCACATGCTCTGGATTTGAGTCTATCAGGTAACTACTCTACATGAAAGAAACAACATATTCCTAAATAAAACATTTATTGATCTAAAGTCATGGCTATACAACAAAATACAAACAAAGGATAATTTACATTTAATTCCCACAATGAAAATCAAGGTTATTTTGTGAGTCTCTTCTTAATTAGTGCTACACTGCACTCAAATCTATTTCTAGCATCCTATCACTCATACTTTCAGTCATCTACGAGTCTCCATAGTGTTCTTTATGTGACACAATTTTACATAACTGGAGTATCACAACACAGAAGTCACATATCACTTTTAAATGACATTAATTCTGTAATAATAAAACATTAATCCGTTTCTTACGGGCATTTACTTTCATTAACATAGATTCATTATCTTATGCTTTAATTAACAAATGTTGTTGTGTCGTGTGAATCATCTTCTCTTTTTCCATCAATATGAAACGCTAAAAAGTGGTACGTTTCCCCTTCCAAAATACACATGGATAGAAATGTTTATAGTTTCACCATACAACGATTTTCTGGGTCTGGTCGAAATTATTATCGTTACAAACGTGTCATGTTCTTAGAAATCACATACCCGTCTGCATAAATTAGTGTGAACTGGGCAAAAATGCACTTTAAAAAGATGCCTACATTTATATGGTTCAGCGTTCCTCCTCAGAGGATAACTGGGCCAAATATTATCCGATTTCAATGATCCGACAATGTATGTGTGTTGAAACACATCATTTAATTCAATTGGCATCATCATAACAATCATATCTTAATTACATGTCGAAATATCGAGATTCTTCAGTGTCCCACTCTGCTTTAAAAATAAAGAGACTGGGTCTCCAAACCTCCCCTTCCAAGCAGGCAATAAAATTAGTTCCAGCTGGCCGAGCAAGATGGCCGTCGCCCTAGTGGTCTACTACCACTCTCCCTCTTGCTGCAAGCAAGGTCATCTTTGTTTACAATTGCAGTACAATGGAGTTACGCTAAGTGTTGTCTCAGGTAATTGAGTCATTCTGATTATTTACCACCTATATTTATAGTGTATTGGGCTCAACTCGGCTCCTTAATTGACATTCATGGCTGGGGATGGATTCTGTAATAGTCTTGCCGTTCTTTGGTGATTCTAGTGGCTTTGGGCGCGCATCATAATGAGAATACGAGATTGCTCATCAGCAGCTGCCTAAATATTAGGGAAATCTGCGTTTCCTATACGACGAACATGATTCTCCTCTCAGGGCAGATCATATAATACATGTGCTCACGGGGTCTCGAAGAACATCCTTCGTGGCAATTATTCCTGCAAGCGATGGATACAGACAGGCTCTGTCCAATTCGCTGCGAATAATATAAGTACGCTCCACGGCGGTACTAACTCGTGGATTAGCCAACTTTTCACCTAACGTGCAAGCTATGTTAGCTTGGTCCCCGCAACTTTATTGACGTAAATCACTGGATTCTACGTTACTTTGCTCGCTCAATGCGGCTCAAACAATACTTCTCATAGATGACTCAATTATTAAGGTACCCGCGTCCTCTCTGCAATTACACTTAAGGCAAAGCTTCAAATAGCTCCCAAAAACAAGTATAAATTTACTGGCTTACATTACTTTAATGGTTCTCAAAAACAATTCTAAGAATTGACCATATCAAATATTCATTCAACACTTCATTGCACTGAAAAATTCTCGTATCTCGCTATTTTCACGTTACTTTCTTACTGTTTACCAAAATACAGTATCTTTATTTTAGACATGACACACTTTGAACGTTCTTTAGGCCTGAAATGCCTATTACATTACTTTACTGTTACCGACCCCAGATATTATTAATATTATTATCATTTAACGTTACCGTTACATTCATCACTACCTTAGGCCTGAATGGCCCTAAACAAATCACCTTCCAAGCCATATTCTACCAAATACGAGTGGTGAAAGCTCGTACATGAGTGACTATTACATCTTAGTCTCAAAGTGATGCATCGTTGTATGGTGAACTATCTAATTAGAATAACATTGTAAATTTGTACTCACTTTTTCATTTTCGCTGGATTATTCCAGTACGCCAGCCACGGACCTACCATGACGCTTGATTTAAGCCATCATGCTATATCTCACACGACACTTGATATCACATATTTCCCACATGATAATCATACTCTTATAAGTGTCTTTTCTCACTTTTACACAATACATATTAATCACAATACACATAAACACTTTTGAAAGCACTATAATAAAATTTATATACACTTTTTCACTATTTCACAGGTCGATCCCTAATCGGACTCCACCTAACGCCTGACCCCAGAGATGCGATGCAGCTACGACAACCGCTGGTCTCCGTGAAAGTCTATCTGCGTATACGTGCGTTCGATTCTCGTTCCCTTCAATACTGTTCATTTCACCGTCATGATTACTTGTGATGCCTCTCGGGCTCCCATAACTGCAAAGATCCTGACGATACTGCGTCATTTATAAGTATGACAATACCTCCTGGTATTCAGTGTCCAAAACCATCCTAAATTATTGCTACGCTGTAGCGAACTACACTTGCGTATAATAATGGATAAATATCTTCTGTAGGTTAAATCTTACGCGATTCATGATTACTATTAAGAAGCTGTATGATGCGCTTCCATTGTTCTTCAAATATACTCTAACATTTCGCGCACTTACTGGCAGCGTGTACGTGTAGACTGCAGATGAACTGACGATGAACTGAAGACGAACTGGCTTGGTCTGTGCTGCTTCCCCTATATAAAGGTTTCTCGTAAAATGTAGTCCACAGGACACACGAGAGCGACTCCCTTCTTGAAATAATGCATTTCCATTCAAAAGGACGTGTACACCTCGTTCATCTAGATGTGGAAGTCCCATAATCACTCTCGTGCTAGCGATCGCTTCGGCCAATTAATTACAATTAATTGCCTTATTCCTTTGCGTCATGACGCCACCATAGTGAATCCCCTCTTGCTGGTCACCAAATCACTCCTCTCGAGCGTAAGCTCGGTGTTAACAGGCTTATTTAGAGATATAGGCTTTAATTTAGGTGTAAGACCTCTCCTAAATTATCTCTCCTAGAATATATTCACCTGGGTGTACTTTTCATTCCATTTCGATGCTTCAATTGGCTGCAATCAATTAATTTCCGTGGACAAATACCCCCACTACGGTCTCGAGTGTTGTCCATCGGGGACTCCCAGGGTCATTAATTTCGAGCTGTCTCCTCGGTCCAGACGAAATAAGTTCCTTCGGCGCCTTGAATCTCCTCCCCTCTGCTGGCTGTAATTAGTAAAGTGTCAAGCTGGCCTGCTTTCACGTTTCTATACTTCGAAAACGTACATATGCCTGCATTTTCTGACAACTATTCCCTTAAACAGCTATGATATTCACACTCTAGCCGTGAAATCATGCTATATTATTATATGTCATTACTCATTATACATCTCATTGCTCTTCGGGTTCCCTGTAGCTGTTCCCCCTCAGAGATCAATGGTTCGACTCTAGGCAGAATCACGGGCCTGGTCTCTGATAAGACCCGAGTTCGATGCCAGTCTGCCGTGTCCGATTGGGCACACTACACACAACAAGCTTTAAATACTTGACGCTAATAAACTATACACTCACACACTCGCTTGTTCTAAATTAAACTGTGTTGCTGTCAGTGCTCAGACAGTAGGCTGATGACGATACGCATTGCTAACAGAAATATAATCATTTCCGGTTGTCTTATGTTACCAGCTATCCATTTTTGTGTTGCAGTAGTAAGCACTTTTAGCTCTTGTACTGGTGCTCTTAACTCGATTTCCAGGTCTGAGGCCTAGAACGAGTCAAACTAAGAAACAAGGGCATGGTGGTGTAGTGGTTAAGCTGTTAGCCTTTTCACCAGGGTTCGATGATTAGTTTTCAAAATATAGCCTACTTTCCAAATATTTGAAAAGTAGCTGAAACTCGGTAGTCGAAAGCATAGCTTGACCCGTTTCTTACCTATATGAATAGGTAGGATCAGGCGGGTGACCAGCGCTGATGTTCTTGCATAGGTTCATCGCTCTCTTGCCATGGGTCTATGGTAAGGTATATACAGGGTATATTTCCCACCTCCATTCTGAATAGGTAGGGGCAGGCGGGTGACCAGCGCTGATGTTCTTGCATAAGTTCATCGCTCTCTTGCCATGGGGCTATGGTTAGGTGAGCTAAGTGTGACGTCTTAGCCAGTCCTAAAGCAAGTCTAAATTTGTAGAACATGTCACGTGACAAGGTTAAGTTAGGCAAAGTTAGGTTATGTTAGGTGTGCTGAGGTTAAGTCTTTAAATATTTCCTTTCTATGAGATACTTTCCAAAACCAAGAAACATTCCACTAAATACATTGACAAAAATAACTTGTCAAATAAGCCTACACACAAAAAGCCGATATAAGCCAACACAAAAGCCAATACATAAGCCATCATAAAAACCAACACACAAGCCATCGTTTATTTTGCATGTCATAATCTCCTTTGATACGTCGTAAGCTGTATATTTCAACATACCTTTCAGTACATGCATCTGTAGAAAAATAACTTGTCAAATAAGCCAACACAAAAGCCGATATGTAAGCCAACACAAAAGAAAATACGCAAGCCAATACAAAAGTCAATACATAAGCCAACATAAAAGCCAAAACATAAGTCAATATATAAGCTTATGGTAAGTCACTCTATCACCAGAACAGGTGTAACCTTTGTAGTATGAACATCATACTGACAGGTCAGTTACTACTATGGAACATACTACAACCAACAAAGGTAGGCAACGTGCACTCTATCAAGGCTACTCTTATAACTATAATCGTCAGAATGTGAATGGAATAATATTCTGACGATACTTGAAAGAGAGGTCAACAAAATGTCGAGGCAATCTAAAATGTAAAAATGGAAAGGTTTTAAGTGTGAGTGTTCATCAATGTAGTGCTCCAAACAAACCACGGTTGCTGTTTACAAAAAATCATGAAAATGCTAAAAAGCAAGTTCAAGAAAACGATATTGCTACTCAAGATAGTGCAGTGTGTGTTCAAAAGTACTTATCATGTCCTCAAAAAGTCATGTTAGGACAGTTATTAACGTCTAAGAAACCCTCAACACTATCAAAGCCAACACAGACTATGGAAAAGGTCTCTGTGGAAAAGAAACAAAAGCAATTGAATAGTTTTAGTGATGTTGAGGATACTGTTGATCGCAATGATGGTGATTATAATAATAGTGATAAAGATGCTGAGGATTATGATGATGAAGATTATGGTAATGCTTTGTTTACCCCTAAAAAGTCATTTGTTAAATTTATTTATTGTAACAATCCCAGTAAGCTAATCCAGCAGTTTCAGCACTTGCATGCCTGTAAACAGGCTGGTTATACTAAATATGAGGAAGAACTGTTGAATATAGAAAATGAGCTTCGTCATGCCAAAATTATTATGTAATGGATCCAAATAACCGCTTAAACTATTTCTTAACAATACATGTAATATTTTCTACCACTTTGCTATCACTTTGCTCCCACTTTTGCTGTCACTTCAAACTGTGCATATTAAATATAAAAGCCAACGCTAAAGCATTCTATTACCAGAACAGTTATAACCTTTGTAGTGTGCAAATCATACTAACAAGTTAGTTGCTACTATGGAACTTACTACAACTAACCGAGGTAAACAACGTGTACTCTATAAATGCTACTCTTATAACTATAGACGACAAAATGTAAAAGGAATAATATTCTGGCGATGCTCAAAACAGAGGTCAACAAGATGTCGAGGCAATATGAAAAGTAGAAATTGTGTGGTTTTAAGTGTGAGTGATCATCAATGTAGTGCTCCAGACAAAACACTGATGGTGTTAGCAAAAAATCATCAGAATGCTAAAAAGTTAGTACAAGAGAAAGATGTTGCTACTCAAAATAGTGCATTGTTTGTTGAGCAACGTTTAACCCCTGTTGTAAAAGTTGTGTTGTATCCATCTTCCACGTCTCAAGTCATCAACATCACAGACTATGCAAGAGGTAGTGTTCTTGTTGTTGTTTTAAGGGGCTGAACTACAAAGTCATCTGCCCTTGATATGCAAGTGGATCGAAAAGGACTAGATAGTAATAGACAAAAGAGAGTTGTAGTTTGTATATAACTAATGTACAAGTACTTACATTAAATAAATAAAAATAATGTATGGGTATTGTCTGTTTTTCTTAATTCCTATCCCCATGTCCCACTATTAATGCAATTGTTAACCATCAACAATCTCTGACTATGTTCGGATAGAGAGTGACCTTAAACAATATACTCTATCTATGGTTTTACTGCAGCGTTAGTCATAGCAACAGAACTGTGCGCTCTCTGCCATGTCTGTAATATGACATAGGAAATAAGACGTCTTACTACACGTACCATCTACTCAATTATAACATCTTAGGAACAAGTATTATTCTCTTTCAACTACAAATGACTCGTTAGAACACATCCGTCCATCAAGTTAGATCCCTTGACCTGCTCTCAAATGTCATGTGCCTCGTTTACTAGGGTGTGTGCATTAGCCCTAACGTTACGTACGAACTAAACAGAATGCGACTTGTTAGCTCTTATCGTGCACGTGCACAGGTGAACACTTGTGTGTTAGGTCATATTACACATGAACTTGCATTTTCTGACGTAAGTGCATTTTTTCTGTTCTACAAGATACAAATTTGATTGCTGGATTGTATCCTGCACTGTTTATGCGATATAGCTTTGCCAGTTCATAAAACCGCTAGGTAGTTCTCTACATATAGCAATTTTACCACTGCTCTACCTACGCCTTTTGCTCTTTTGGCTTCCTTACTGTCTAGTGTGTGATAAGACAGCATTAACTGTATATCAAACCCAGTTCACCATTGTATTTGTAATCCAAGTAATAATTTGAAAGGCACAACTGTAATCAGTTTTAAACGTTATCTCTGTTTTTGTTTTGTTTAATATGTTTATGAAATGCATATTAACCTGAAATCGAACCCTGGTGAAAAGGCTAACAGCTTAACCACTACACCACCATGCCCTTTTTCCTTAGTTTGACTCGTTCTAGGCCTCAGACCTGGAAATCGAGTTAAGACCACCAGTACAAGAGCTAAAAGTGCTTACCACTGCAACACAAAAAATGGATAGCTAGTAACATTAGACAACCGGAAATGATTATATTTCCGTTAGCAATGCATTTCGTCTTCAGCCTACTGTCTGAGCACTGACAGCAACACAGTTTAGTTTAGAACAAGCGAGTATGTGAGTGTATAGATTATTATCGTCAAGTATTTAAAGCTTGTTGTGTGTAGCGACCATTTTGTCTCGGTAACCACTGAGCATTTTTGTGTTTCAGCTATCCTCTTTAACCAATCAATTAAAGATAGTCTACTATTAATTCTTGATTAATCAGAGTTTGCGTACACCGTTTCTCATTTATTAACCCATACCTGCAACCTATACTCTCTATACTGCAGTTTGATCTGAAAACAAGTTTCAATGGTACTGTAAAAGACTTGTCAGTCACCATACATGTAGCCTACACTAATTCATTCATGCTCAGACAGTAGGCTGATGACGATACGCATTGCTAACAGAAATATAATCATTTCCGGTTGTCTTATGTTACCAGCTATCCATTTTTGTGTTGCAGTAGTAAGCACTTTTAGCTCTTGTACTGGTGCTCTTAACTCGATTTCCAGGTCTGAGGCCTAGAACGAGTCAAACTAAGAAACAAGGGCATGGTGGTGTAGTGGTTAAGCTGTTAGCCTTTTCACCAGGGTTCGATGATTAGTTTTCAAAATATAGCCTACTTTCCAAATATTTGAAAAGTAGCTGAAACTCGGTAGTCGAAAGCATAGCTTGACCCGTTTCTTACCTATATGAATAGGTAGGATCAGGCGGGTGACCAGCGCTGATGTTCTTGCATAGGTTCATCGCTCTCTTGCCATGGGTCTATGGTAAGGTATATACAGGGTATATTTCCCACCTCCATTCTGAATAGGTAGGGGCAGGCGGGTGACCAGCGCTGATGTTCTTGCATAAGTTCATCGCTCTCTTGCCATGGGGGCTATGGTTAGGTGAGCTAAGTGTGACGTCTTAGCCAGTCCTAAAGCAAGTCTAAACTTGTAGAACATGTCACGTGACAAGGTTAAGTTAGGCAAAGTTAGGTTATGTTAGGTGTGCTGAGGTTAAGTCTTTAAATATTTCCTTTCTATGAGATACTTTCCAAAACCAAGAAACATTCCACTAAATACATTGACAAAAATAACTTGTCAAATAAGCCTACACACAAAAGGCCGATATAAGCCAACACAAAAGCCAATACATAAGCCATCATAAAAACCAACACACAAGCCATCGTTTATTTTGCATGTCATAATCTCCTTTGATACGTCGTAAGCTGTATATTTCAACATACCTTTCAGTACATGCATCTGTAGAAAAATAACTTGTCAAATAAGCCAACACAAAAGCCGATATGTAAGCCAACACAAAAGCAAATACGCAAGCCAATACAAAAGCCAATACATAAGCCAACATAAAAGCCAAAACATAAGTCAATATATAAGCTTATGGTAAGTCACTCTATCACCAGAACAGGTGTAACCTTTGTAGTATGAACATCATACTGACAGGTCAGTTACTACTATGGAACATACTACAACCAACAAAGGTAGGCAAGTGCACTCTATCAAGGCTACTCTTATAACTATAATCGTCAGAATGTGAATGGATTAATATTCTGACGATACTTGATTGAGAGGTCAACAAAATGTCGAGGCAATCTAAAATGTAAAAATGGAAAGGTTTTAAGTGTGAGTGTTCATCAATGTAGTGCTCCAAACAAACCACGGTTGCTGTTTACAAAAAATCATGAAAATGCTAAAAAGCAAGTTCAAGAAAACGATATTGCTACTCAAGATAGTGCAGTGTGTGTTCAAAAGTACTTATCATGTCCTCAAAAAGTCATGTTAGGACAGTTGTTAACGTCTAAGAAACCCTCAACACTATCAAAGCCAACACAGACTATGGAAAAGGTCTCTGTGGAAAAGAAACAAAAGCAATTGAATAGTTTTAGTGATGTTGAGGATAATGTTGATCGCAATGATGGTGATTATAATAATAGTGATAAAGATGCTGAGGATTATGATGATGAAGATTATGGTAATGCTTTGTTTACCCCTAAAAAGTCATTTGTTAAATTTATTTATTGTAACAATCCCAGTAAGCTAATCCAGCAGTTTCAGCACTTGCATGCCTGTAAACAGGCTGGTTATACTAAATATGAGGAAGAACTGTTGAATATAGAAAATGAGCTTCGTCATGCCAAAATTATTATGTAATGGATCCAAATAACCGCTTAAACTATTTCTTAACAATACATGTAATATTTTCTACCACTTTGCTATCACTTTGCTCCCACTTTTGCTGTCACTTCAAACTGTGCATATTAAATATAAAAGCCAACGCTAAAGCATTCTATTACCAGAACAGTTATAACCTTTGTAGTGTGCAAATCATACTAACAAGTTAGTTGCTACTATGGAACTTACTACAACTAACCGAGGTAAACAACGTGTACTCTATAAATGCTACTCTTATAACTATAGACGACAAAATGTAAAAGGAATAATATTCTGGCGATGCTCAAAACAGAGGTCAACAAGATGTCGAGGCAATATGAAAAGTAGAAATTGTGTGGTTTTAAGTGTGAGTGATCATCAATGTAGTGCTCCAGACAAAACACTGATGGTGTTAGCAAAAAATCATCAGAATGCTAAAAAGTTAGTACAAGAGGAAGATGTTGCTACTCAAAATAGTGCATTGTTTGTTGAGCAACGTTTAACCCCTGTTGTAAAAGTTGTGTTGTATCCATCTTCCACGTCTCAAGTCATCAACATCACAGACTATGCAAGAGGTAGTGTTCTTGTTGTTGTTTTAAGGGGCTGAACTACAAAGTCATCTGCCCTTGATATGCAAGTGGATCGAAAAGGACTAGATAGTAATAGACAAAAGAGAGTTGTAGTTTGTATATAACTAATGTACAAGTACTTACATTAAATAAATAAAAATAATGTATGGGTATTGTCTGTTTTTCTTAATTCCTATCCCCATGTCCCACTATTAATGCAATTGTTAACCATCAACAATCTCTGACTATGTTCGGATAGAGAGTGACCTTAAACAATATACTCTATCTATGGTTTTACTGCAGCGTTAGTCATAGCAACAGAACTGTGCGCTCTCTGCCATGTCTGTAATATGACATAGGAAATAAGACGTCTTACTACACGTACCATCTACTCAATTATAACATCTTAGGAACAAGTATTATTCTCTTTCAACTACAAATGACTCGTTAGAACACATCCATCCATCAAGTTAGATCCCTTGACCTGCTCTCAAATGTCATGTGCCTCGTTTACTAGGGTGTGTGCATTAGCCCTAACGTTACGTACGAACTAAACAGAATGCGACTTGTTAGCTCTTATCGTGCACGTGCACAGGTGAACACTTGTGTGTTAGGTCATATTACACATGAACTTGCATTTTCTGACGTAAGTACATTTTTTCTGTTCTACAAGATACAAATTTGATTGCTGGATTGTATCCTGCACTGTTTATGCGATATAGCTTTGCCAGTTCATAAAACCGCTAGGTAGTTCTCTACATATAGCAATTTTACCACTGCTCTACCTACGCCTTTTGCTCTTTTGGCTTCCTTACTGTCTAGTGTGTGATAAGACAGCATTAACTGTATATCAAACCCAGTTCACCATTGTATTTGTAATCCAAGTAATAATTTGAAAGGCACAACTGTAATCAGTTTTAAACGTTATCTCTGTTTTTGTTTTGTTTAATATGTTTATGAAATGCATATTAACCTGAAATCGAACCCTGGTGAAAAGGCTAACAGCTTAACCACTACACCACCATGCCCTTTTTCCTTAGTTTGACTCGTTCTAGGCCTCAGACCTGGAAATCGAGTTAAGACCACCAGTACAAGAGCTAAAAGTGCTTACCACTGCAACACAAAAAATGGATAGCTAGTAACATTAGACAACCGGAAATGATTATATTTCCGTTAGCAATGCATTTCGTCTTCAGCCTACTGTCTGAGCACTGACAGCAACACAGTTTAGTTTAGAACAAGCGAGTATGTGAGTGTATAGATTATTATCGTCAAGTATTTAAAGCTTGTTGTGTGTAGCGACCATTTTGTCTCGGTAACCACTGAGCATTTTTGTGTTTCAGCTATCCTCTTTAACCAATCAATTAAAGATAGTCTACTATTAATTCTTGATTAATCAGAGTTTGCGTACACCGTTTCTCATTTATTAACCCATACCTGCAACCTATACTCTCTATACTGCAGTTTGATCTGAAAACAAGTTTCAATGGTACTGTAAAAGACTTGTCAGTCACCATACATGTAGCCTACACTAATTCATTCTCTACCTAGCTATGTTTCATCACGCATGGTAAACATCTCACATGTTCGTATTCGATTATTAGTTTATAAAATCTCAGGTCGATGACCTTGATGTAATGGGTATTTTGGATCAATTCATTGGCCATGGGAAAGTGTTGACCATTCTAAGTCCTATGACACCTCGCATGTTGAGATTCGATTATTAGTTGATAATATCTTAGGTCAATGACCTTGCTGTTTTGGAATTTTGGAGTAAATTCATTGGTCATGGGAAAGGGTTAACCGTTCTAAGTCCTTTGACACCTCACTTGACCCGCTCCGATGATTAGTTTATAAAATCATAGGTCAATGACCATGCTGTATTAGATCTTTTGGGTAAATTCGTTGGTCATGGAAAAGGGTTGACCATCCTGAGTCCCATGACACCTCACTTGACCTTCTCTGATTATTAGTTAGCGAGATATTAACAAAAGTGTAGTTAGACCCTTTTGACAAAAAATAAATAATGCATTCAAAAACAGAATGTCACCTCAAGTCCAACGACCTCTCATACAAGTCCCTAGCCTTATTGGTTCATGAGATATTAAAAAGCTAATGACCTATTAGTTTTGGATATTTTGGTAATTTTAAAAAAATAACTCATCAATAAACAAGAAGTTCCGTGAAGAACTATACAGCCTACTTTTCATGCCAATGATTATTCTACAGTATATGAACCTATTTTAGAATAATGACAAAATTAAGTTGGTAATATCGAAATATCTAATTAGTTCAAAATATTCCTGGTATGATGTAGCCTAATAGAGCACTACAGTTGGCAGCCCTGGTGACTGAATATATTCTTAGTTCCATCTCTTAAGGTACAGAATACAAAATTTGGTTGAAGTCCAATGGACGTTACATGCAGTTAGACACTGGATCTATCAGCACGCGTAAAAGCACGTTGCCAACAATACCATGCGTGTGCTGGTCAGAAATAATCTGAAATATTATGATATCTTGTTGCGCCAATTTTGGATGAAATCCATTTGTTAGTATAGAAGTTACATGTATTTTAAAATTGGACATATCAGCAGGCATAGAATCATGTTGGCAGCACTGCCTTGTATTAATTACTCCAAATTAATCTAGAATGTCAGGTGCTATACGTGTGCAAAGTATAGAGCTGTTGGCTTGCATACTTTCTGGTATATTGATATTAGGGTAAAAACAATATAGAGCATTTATTAACAGTTGGCAGCCCTGATTGCTCTTAACAATACTTACAGTCATGTCTGTTATGGTACACATAGCACATACGAAATTTAGTTGAAATCCAACTGATAGTATAGAAGTTACATGTATTTAAAAATTGGTACTATCAGCAGGCTTATAATCATGTTGGTAGAACTGACATATATAAGTTACTCCAAATTAATCTAAACTGTCAGAATATACGTGAGCATAGTGTAAAGCTGTTGGCTTGCATACTTTCTGATATATTGGTATTTGGATAAAATAAATAGAGAGAGCAATTATTAACAGTTGGTTGCCCTGTTGGCTCTTAAGAATATGCTCAGTCATATCTGTTTATGTACAGATGTTACATACAAAATTTGGTTGAAATCCAATTGATAGTGTAGAAGTTATGTGCATTTAAACATTGGACCTATCAGAAGGCTTAAAATTATTTTGGCAACACTGTCATTGTTGGCCTCCTGGAAATTAAACTGAAATAGTATTATCTGCATGTGTGCCAATTTTTGGAATAGCTCCCATGCATACCTTGCAAGATATCCAACATGGAGCTCAAATTTCTAGTACGTTTTTTCAGCAGTTGGTAGCACTGACATCATTTTCAAATATGGACGTGAGATATTCCGGTGCACATCTTTACTCATACTAAATTTGGTTTTGATTGCTGCAGCCGTTTAGGAGTTGATAGGGGGGGACACACACACAGCCAGACAGACAGACAGAAGGACAGACAGACAGACACACATTTGCCCGATCTCATAAGTCTACTTTTTCCTCATTTTTGCAAAATGTGAAAAGTAGGCTAACAAGTACGCATGCGTAAAAACAAAAACAAAAAAACATGTTAATTCATAGTAGCAATCGGCTCTTCACATGCGTTTCATGTGGAACAACGTGTAATTTCATCATAGCATTAGGGGTCATGGGCCAGTACATAGGGACCAGTCCAAAGGGACCGGTCTAAAGGGATTAGTTAAAAAGGACCCGTCAACAAGGACCCGCCCACGAGGACCCGTCAACAAGGACCTGTCAACAATGACCCGTCAACAATGACCCGTCAACAGGGACCCGTCCACAGGGACCCGTCCACAGGGACTCGTCCTCAAGGACCCGTCCAAAGGGGCCTGCGTGTGTGTGCGGGGGAACATACGATTACGTCAGCAAATCATCTCATCTAGTTCCAAATTTAGCCACTACGGCGCGTGCAACACACAGGAAGTGCGTGGGAACATACGATTACGTCAGCGAAACATGAACTTACTTGTCTGTTGTATGAGTATCAGTTTAGTAGTGGCATCATGCAGCAAAAGACGTTTACTTACACAATCCATCATTATGGTAAGCTTTTTTTTCTTATCATTATGGAAATCTCCTTATTAGGACCCGTCCACAGGGACCGGCGTGTGTGTGCAGGGGAACATACGATTACGTCAGCAAATCATCTCATCTAGTTTCAAATTTAGCCACTACGGCGCGTGCAACACACATGAAGTGCGTGGAACATACGATTACGTCAGCGAAACATGAACTCATTTGTCCGTTGTATGAGTATCAGTTTAGTAGTGGCATCAAGCAGCAAAAGACGTTTACTTACACAATCCCTCATTATGGTAAGTTTTTTTCATATCATTATGGAAATCACCTTATTAGAATAAAATGTTATAATGGTTCTTGTCACTTATAGCTAAACTGTAATAGATATGATTTTTTGTTTCATTATAGGCTACTACAATAAATATTCTCAATGCTATGGGGGCAGAACTGTTGATTAGAGAGAAAAAAGCTCACTGAATTACCAATGCATACTCTTTTCCGTATCATTAACATTCAAAAAAGTGGACACAATGTATCGTCAGCGAAACATGAACTCACTTGTCCATTGTATGAGTATCAGTTTAGTAGTGGCATCAAGCAGCAAAAGACGTTTACTTACACAATCCATCATTATGGTAAGCTTTTTTTTTTCCTTATCATTATGGGAATCTCCTTATTAGAATAAAATGTTATAGTGGTTCTGGTCACTTATAGCTAAACTGTAATAGATATGATTTTTTGTTTCTTTATAGGCTACTACAATAAATATTCTCAATGCTATGGGGGCAGAACTGTTGATTAGAGAAAAAAAAGCTCACTGAATTACCAATGCATACTCTTTTCCGTATCATTAACATTCAAAAAAGTGGACACAATGTATGGTGTACGTGTACTATGTGTTAGTGAAAATTTTCAGACATTCCGTTCTACACGTTTTCATGATATGTCAGAAAGTGTGCTCGAGGATCTAAATCGTGGTGGACATTCTCTATATCTAATTTATGAGGGTATAAAAAATAATAGATGTATTGTACATTCTGACTTTGAAGTTAGGTTAGGTTAGGTTAGGTTAGGTAAGGTGGGATTTGGTTAGGTTAAGTAAGGTTAAGTTAGGTTAGGTTACGTTAGGTTAGGTGAAGTTGGGTTACGCACTATGGCTGCGGTATGAATCAAAAGTCAGCTCCTGTCAGTTTTGCCTCACAAGGTTGAGTGTACCCCATTCCAACCCTCAGCCTAGAATTAAATTTCTTGACAGAGCCAGGACTCGAACCCGAGCCTCCACAGTGACATCCAAGAATTCTGCCACTTAATCATAATGTGGATTATATAAGGCTGGTCTTGATTGTACATGATCAATCAATAATTACCTAATAATAATAATAATAATAATAAATAATAATAATAAATATTCCAATTAGCTACTACATAGCTGACCTCTCCCTGGGTTCTTTTACATGCTAACATCGTATGACATGCGTGTCTTAATTTTTGCCGCCTTTCAAAACCACTTACAACGACCAAGAGCGAACCTGCAAGCTTGGGGTTGGTAGTCCGACACGACAACCACTCACCCACCGTGGCAAGCTATCAATCAATAATTACCTAATAAAATTATTAATAATAATAATAATATATTCCATTTAGTAACTACACGGCCGACCTCTCCCTGTGACAGCGTGCCAGTCATATTGCCCATTAGCCACAGCGCCAGCTCTGAATGACCCCTCTATAAGAATAACATAGGGCTGGCCATCTTGCCCATTAGCCCCTTAGCCAGAACCGCTCTTTATTTCCTACTTATGTAAGTTAGTATTTAATTTTGCATTTAATTATCATCTTCAGGATCACCCAAACCATTAGGGGCCGATAACCTCGATGTTGGGCCCCTTAAAACAACAATTATCATCATCATCATCATCATCATCATCATCATCATCTTTTTCCCATCTCCTGTCAATCATGGCGTGTGTAATGCAAAATTCTTCAGTTATTTGTTTTGTTTTTTCTTAGCTCTATTAATTAAGGTACTTGCTTGGTGTGTGGCAGGAGCAGGTCCTCTATGTAGAACTGTTCCCTTGCCAGTTCATAAACCAGTCTGGACTTGGTCGTTCTCGCTACTCCAAGTGCTCTCTTCAAATATCTCGACTTCATTTTCTCAAAGTTGGTAAGGTCCATTAGGGCGGACATCTTCAGCATCGACTAGGAGCACTCTAAGTACACATTATTGAACATGTTTTTGTAAAAGTGTAAAGGTGCGCGCCAAGTAGCGACTGAATCGTGTCCGTGCGCCCGCCATCACTGCGGTCAACGCCGGCTTAGATGCCGTGTTTACCGGGGTGCACTGTTTTCCACGGTGGGTGAGTGGTTATCGCGTCGGTATACCATCCCCAAGCTTGTAGGTTCGCTCCTGGGCATGGTAAGTGATTTTTGAAAGGCGAAAAAAATCACGACACGCATGTCATACATTGTTGGCATGTTAAAGAACTCATTTGAATTCAGTAGGCCATGTTCATAATGGCAAAATAACCAGTGATGGTCGAAGCAAAGAGGATATAAAAGTAGTTTGGCTCAGGCAAGGAAAGCATTTCTACAAAAAAGGAATCTGTTGACATCGAATGTAGATTTAGTTATTAGGAAGTAATTTTTGAAAGTCTTTGTCTGGAGCGTGGTGCTCTATGGAAGTGAAAATTGGAATGTTGGTGCAGCAGAAAAGAGGATAATTGAAGCGTTTGAAATGTGGTGTTACAGGGGAATGATGAAGATCAGATGGGTAGATAGGGTTACAAACGAAGAGGTATTAAGACGAGTGGGAGGGGAGAGATCTTTCTTGTGACTGCTAATGAAGAGAAGAGATATGTTGGTAGGAAACTTACTAAGACACTCAAGAATAGCAAGCTTAGTTGTGGAAGGAAGGGTCGAGGAAAAGAACTGTAGAGATGAAACGATTAGCTCAGGACAGGGAGGAAAGGAGGGCTGCATCAAACCAGTCAAGATACTGAAGACTCAATCAACAGCCACAGATTGCTCATATCTGCCAGATGGCAGCGCAAAACGGAACTATACACAGTCTAGATGACTCAAACTCAAAAGATACATGAAACTGCAGGAGGATCTAAATAGCATCAGTGTCTGTTGCAAAATTAACGGCCTGGCTGTCATTTCTTCCAAAAGTAATCTAATCTCCCTAAACCGTAATCGAATTCCAGCGGCCAACCCTTATCACTTTGTAAACATTCCGATTCCCCGTGTGCAGTGCGTCAAACTTCTTGGACTCAACATCACTTCCGACCTGAAATGGAACACCCACACCGACGCAGTGAGGAACCAAGCTGCACGCCAACTGGGTATGCTAAGCAGAAATCTACGTGGCTGCCGCACCAACGTGAAGAGGACGGCCTACCTGAGTCTAGTACGCCCGCTGCTAATTCACGTGGGCCCTTCATGGAGCCCCGGCACCAAGGGAAATATCCTTAAGCTAGAACAGATACAAAATCGTGCCACTTAATTCATTCTTTCGAAAAATTCCGACGTAGACTCTAAAATCAGACGCCAAAAATGTAGCCTTCCATCTCCTGAGAACCCATTTACCCAAATTGATTTGTTATACCTGCGAAAACTTTTTAATAATACAGACTCATCTGCTATTTCAGACAAAATTTCCATTGGCTACCGATCAGCTCAGAAGGGCCGCGGAGTTACGCTTTACGCCCCACTACCCAGGAATGAGTCGTACAAACTGGGTTTTGTAAATAGATCGGTCTGTGCATGGAATAGCCTACCGTGTTCCCTGAAGGCCATCAACAATAATGCCATTCAGTTCAAGAGGAAGCTGCGGCATTATTTGTTCAACAAGTAGGTTGTTCCTCATAAATTATGCCCCGATTCTTTGTTGTGCTAGTGTTTCCTGTTTATCTCCGTTTGCAATATTTATGTGATCTCTTCTCTTGTTGTCCTGCCTTATCCTATATAAATTTACCATCCCTCTAATGTATACTGTAAATAATTTATCATTGCTCGATTCTCACTAATTGCCATCTTGTGTACATATATAAATATAATCCAGTATATATAGTAGGGGCTCTGACGCATCCCGAATGCGAAGTGGGGCTTTGCTTTTTTCAGAGACTCCCTTCAGTGTAATGTAAATATAGTGTAAGGCACTGATGAATAAATATGAAATGAAAATGAAAATGAAACTGTTGTACGTCTTAGTGTTAGAAACAACATAAAGTTTCAACTCACCGAGAAGGCTCCGAGCACCAGCCAGACCCCTAATAATGCAAATATTATTGTGTACGCCAGCTGAAGCTGATTAAATGGTTCGGATTCTGAAACAACATACAAAGAAATTATTACAAACAGTAGTGTATAATTCGCGAACTCAAGCGTCGGTGTTGCCGTTATCTGGAACTAGCGTAAGGGTGATGGAAACATTAACAAACAGAGATGCTGGAACATAGGTGTGCTCTTCTCTCGTTTTTTTCCAGTTATTTTCATAATAATTGAGGCTAAAAGGGGAGTAATATAATTGCTAAGTTCCGCTGAGCTCTTCAAATTAAACAATTGCCATATCAATGCATTACTTCCACAAAAAGAAAGCTTTTTAGACGGAATGGAGTCGATTACTTCGCGTCGCAAAGCCGATTTCGAAGTATCGGTATATGATCGTATACGGCTGGCATTTTACAGAGGAGAATTATTTATTCATAAATACTATTGAATTTCTTACAATAGCCAGTACCTACCCTACATTCTCCCCTGCACTACAAACTAGGCGACTTAGCAAGGTCAATTTGTCAGTTGTTTGTTCGTCCCATGTGGCAAAAATTACTTTTAGGGGTCGCTTTATCGTAGGCTTACTTGTGGTTGTCTTTCTTTAACTTGTCCCATTGCTGCTTCAAATCTGTGAAGCTCAGGTCTTCTAAGTTTTCAATCATGTGCTTATTAAAATTTAAAAAATCTTGATAGTCAACTTGTACAGTCTTTGTTTTATCGACTTCAACAGTATTAGGCTATATCTTACAAATTTAAATGTATCTACCGTACCCTTTCGTTATCATATGGAACATGTGTTCGTATCCCAGCTAGTTCACGGTCTATCGAGGAATGGGGCGTTCAACCCACTATACGAGCACATATTCAGGATTTGAGTCTATCAGGTAACTACTCTACTTGAAAGAAACAACATAGTCCTAAATATCACATTTAATGGTACTAATTCATGGAAAAACACAACACAAAACACAAAAATATTTTACAATTACTTCCCCTAACAAAAATCAAAATTACATGTGAGTCTCTTCTTATACAGTTTGGTGCTCCACTACACCCATATCTATCCTAGATATCCTATCGTTAATGCTCTTTGACATTTGCGAGTGTCCATAGTGTTCTTCACGTGGCACAATTTAACACAAATATGCATATCACAACACAACAAACACAAATTACATTTAAATAACATTAAATATGCAATTATTAAATATTTATCCGTTTTGACACAGAACATTTACTTTAAATAACATTGATTCATTAGCTTATGCCTTGTCTAATATGTGTTGCTTTTCCGGGCGTATCGTCTTGTTTTCCCATAAGTTTCAAACGCTGAAGTGGTACCCCTTCCCATCCAAAATACACATAGTTATAGACATTTTATAGCTTCACCATACAACACTCTTCAGGGTCTGGTCATATCATTATCGTTACAAACGTGTCATATCATTAAATTACGCTACCCGTATGAATAAATTAGCATGAACTGGGTAATTATTCTTTACAAAAATGCATCTATTTATTTGGTGCAGTTAATTTTGTCCTCGGACAATAACTTGGCCAAATCTTATCCAATTACTTCATTCCAACATTCCATATGTATGGAAACAGTATATATAATCCATTTGATACCATCATATCAAGCACATCTTAATTACTTTTCGAAATATCGAGATCCTTCAGTGTCCCACTACAATCTTAAAAGAAAAGGATCCGGTCTTATCGACTCCCTTTAGCGTGAACAAGAGATTCGTAACGGACAGTCCGAGGCAAGCTGGCTGCCGGGTCTGTGGATTCTACCTGCTACCCTGGCTGACTTCCTGCAATGGCCATGTGCTCACTCAATGGTGCAGCTGTGCTAGGGGTACATGATTGGATTGTGTCATTACGAATTGAGTCGATCTAATTATTTAATACCTACACTTAGAGTATTTAATGGGCTCATATCGGCTCCTAATTAGTATTCAAAGCGAGGGATGAATCACAAAATAGCTTCGCCGTTCTATGGACGTAATCAGTGGCTTTTTGCGCGTCCCAGCTGAGTTTCAAACTGTTATCTCACTGGACGGGCACGAATATAGCTAGAGGAACTCCACGTTTCCTACTCGAAGAATGTTTGTCTTACCTCTAAGGGCAGATCAATTACTATACTGGCCTACCTAGGGTGTCTAGTGGTTTTCCCTGGCATCGAAGACTCTGCTAACAGTGGCTACAGCCAGACTCTGTCCCAACTCTGTTGCGAATACACATGTATGCTCTAAGGCGATACCATATCGTAGCTTCGAAGATTAGCCTGCTAGATTCGTCAACGTGCGAACTATTCTCGGATGGTCCCTGCAATTTATTGACGTAAATCTCTTGATTCTACGTTACATGCTCGCTGATTGCGGCTAACAACACTATTTCTGACAGATGACTCAATTCCTAAAGCACTCATGTCCTCCATACATTTACGTATAAGCCAAAGTTTTACGTAGCTCCAAAACAAGTATTAATTTACTGGCATTTACATTGACTATCTTAATGGCTCTCAAATACAACCATGTAGAATATAACATAATAAAACATGTATCTATCATTTCAATGACACTGAAAAACTCTCTTTACCTCGCTATTTATCTATCTTTCTTACTTTTCACAATAACACAGTATTTTTAGAATATATATATGACACACTTTGCACGTTCTATAGGCATGAATTCGCCGATTTATATATTTATTATTGTTACCGACCCCAAATTATATTATTATTATTATTATTAGTTAACGTTATCGTTACTTTCATCAACATCTTACGCCTAAATGGTCGTAAGCTTGTCATTCTCAAAACCATATATTTAAAAAAATACGAGGGATGTGAACTCGTACACAAATGACTGTTAATTCTTAATATTTGAGGAAATGATTTGTTGTATGGGAGCTATTAAATCATATCAACATATTTGAATGGTACTCACTTTCATTCTTGCTGGGTTAGTCCAACATGACAGCAATTCGCCCACCATCATGCTTGCCTTAAACCATCAATACACTTTCCATACGACACATTGCATAGGATTTGCACATGTTAATTATATCTTGCACTAGTGGAATTTTACACTTTTTAAACAACACACATTCTTTTAACATATAAACATAAACACTTTTAATGATCACTGTAACATAACTTTATACAAAATTTTTCACACGGATCCTTGCTTGGATTCTCGCTATTGCCTGACTTCAGAGATGCGATGCAGCTAAATCCTGACAACCGCATGTCTCCTTCGAAAGTCTATCTCGCGTGTGTGTGCTCATCTCCCGTCTCCTACAGCTTCTATCTTCTCTACTGCAAAGTTGCTCAAACATAGATCACAAATACTTGTGATGTCTTCCAGGTTCCCGTAAAACTGTAGTGTTCATTACAATTGTATGTGTTATTTTAACTATTATAACACTCCCTGTGGATAGGTTCATTGTCTGTAAACATCATCCTAAAATATCTCTACGCTGTACTGATTATATAGTCGCGTATACTGTCTGCTGTAGACTAATTATCATATAATGCAGAATTACTTTTATTATGCTGCATGATGCGCCTTTCATTGTTCATTACTAAAATACTGAACGTCGCTACTTATAAATTTTGCGCACTTTCCTGCGTGATCGAACAGCATGTCGCCCCACGAGTTGAGTTAAGAAGAACTGCCCGTCTCCTCCAGCTTCTCCCATATAAAGCTTTCTGACGAAAAGTAGTCCACTGGATTTCCAGTAGCGACTCTCTTCTTAAATAATGCGTTCTCTGATAAAGTGAAGTGTGATTCTTGCTCGTCCATTCATGGAGGTTCCAAATTCACTTGCGTGCTGGCAATCGCTTCGTCCAATTAATTAGAATTAATTGCTTTCTTCCATGGCGTTGGGACGCTACCTCGGTTATTTCCCTGCTGCTACAAGACAAATCCTAGCTCTGCCGCGGATTTGGTCTGTGCATAAGCTCCTTTTTAGATTCAGGCTTTAATTTAGGTGTGCAGACACTCCTAAATTACCTTTCCTAGAATATATGCATCTGGATGTAAGTTTCATCTCAATTCATTGCTCCATTTGGCCGTAATTAATTAATTTCTGTGGGTGACCATCCCCACTCTGCTTCTCCTCCTTGTGAGACTGGGGTTCCCATAGCCATTAATCTCTGTTCACTCCCCCAGTGCCGCCGATAAGTAGTTTGCTGGCGTCAACTCGTAACGCCCCTTTGCTAGCTACGATTAGTCAACTGTCAAGGTGGCCCGTTTTCTTCAGCTCTTAGTAGCTTATACGTATACTGGCTTGTATTTTCTACAATATTCCAACTTAAATGCTATAATATTCTCGCTCTGGAAATGAAAGCATGCTGTTATAATTACATACAGTTATACCTCATTGCTCCTTGGGTTCACTGTGGCTGTTCCCCCTCAGATATCAATGGTTTGATTCTCAGAAGAATCATGGGCCTGGTCTTTATTTTATACTGACCCCGGTTAGATGCTAGTCAGCCGTGTCCAATTGGGCACACTACTTACTGAAGTATGTAAAGCAAAGTACCGACTACATGCTTAGTACATATTCCTGAACAAATTATTTTTTCTCGGCAGCTGGTGACCGAATTTCTTTTTGAATCTGGTGAGTAACTCCTTTCAAATGACTAGTTTGTAAGCATAAAGCTTCAAGTCTCATAAAATCTCTAGATTAACGGTCACGTTAAACTACAAGCTTCCTTCAAGTCTCATAAAACCTTCTGTTTCTATCACTTTCCCGCACATAATTATGTGTTTGGCATCTAATTTTGCCTGTCCTTCAACGAGAGCCTAGAAACGCCAACAACATTCAGTACATATATGAAGTCTATCACCCTTGCGACCACCATTTTGTCGCGACTGACCTGCCACTTACATTCGATTGAGTTCGGGAATACAAACTAAGTGCATCTGCAAGCAGTAACTACACAGTCCTAAATAACACCAATTCTACCATCGCACAGTTGGGTGCCAATGGAACTGCAGTATTAATAATTCTCATATTGAGATAATCCCAAAATTGGGTGCCATTAATTAAGAATACTATAATCATCAATTGTGAGCCTCCGTGGCTTAGGCGGCAGTACGCCGGCCTCTCACCGCTGGTTCCGTTGTTCAAATCCAGGTCACTCCATCTGAGATCTGTGCTGGACAAAACGGAGCCAGACAGGTTTTTCTCCGGGTACTCCAGTTTTCTCTGTCACAATTTCATTCCAGCAACACTCTCCACTATCATTTCATTTCATCTGTCATTCATTTAATCATTGCCCCAGAGGAGTGCGACAGGCTTCGGCAGTCGGCACACTTCATATCCTCGCCGCTAGATTGGGGCTTCATTCATTCCATTCCTTACCCGGTCGGAGACTGGAAGCTGGCTGTGGATTTTCATTTTTCATAATCATCAATTACGGTTACAGGTCGTTGGAATAATATCTTCCACCATGTATTTATAGAACGGTGTTAGGGAGAAAATCTTCCCACACCTTTCATTTCAAGCAGTTCCACAAGCTAGCTGCACAGAAATATTGAAAACCCATTAATTTGATGTATACTGACATCAGAAACCAAAGGTGGGAAGCATATATCCCAGTGGTCTCCACAGTGCACGTGCTCGCCAGTTCGGTTGTGTTGAGTGAATGCAATGCAATTCAAGATAGGAGATTTATAAAAGTTGGTATATAATTGAAATATAATGTTGATAATGGTTTTGGTCACTTGAGTAAATATATTTCAGCTAGAAAGAAGCATTATCCTGTTTAGGGTGTTTGCCCTAGAATAGAAGATTTCTAGCCTACTTTCGATTTTTGCCAAAAATGAAAGTAGACTTATGACATCTACACAGGCCAAAAATTGTGTGTCTGTGTGTGTGTGTATGTGTGTGTAATGTGAATGTCTGTCCCCTCCTATCAATTCAAACACAGAAAAACCGAATTGAACCGAAATTTGGTACAGAGGTAGCACTGGCAAAGGGCACTTCAGTGTCATGTTTTATATCGCCGCCATCTTTATCAAAACTGAATGGCGGCCCCTCAAGCGTTCAAAACGTAAAATCAAATAACGACTAAACTAATCATCGGATCGCTACCAAATTTGGTAACATACCTTCATACAGGTCGTGTCCTAAACTCTAACCACAGGGTCATCAGCCGTACCATTTCAAGATGGCGGCCGTGTGAGTTATGCAAACTTTATAATCCATAACATGGGGCCCACCAGTTCCGAGTATCGAACCGAGAATCGATTTAACTGTTCTGAAGGACGCGGCCCGTTCGAAATTAAAAGTTCATATTGTAATATTATAGTGCAGAAGTGATTTTAAAAAGCTGAGCCGTCTCTGTTACAAGGCAAGATGGCAGCTGCTATCTTGTGCCTGACCTATATTTCACTAGCAATATAGCCTACTGATAGAAATAGAGAAAACTACCCAAACCCGAGTCCCAATTTGTTTTAAAATTTTTAAAAATCCAATTCTGTCCAAAATTAAATCAAATTATTTGCATTTTATACCTTCCTGAGTTCTCCAACTACCGACAGCAGTGGCTACGCTGGTCATGTGGCCAAGCCCTCTGCTGACCCGGTAGACGCGTGGGTTCGAGCCCCACCGTCGGCCGTCCTTGAAATGGTTTTCCATGGTTTCCCATTTTCAACACCAGTCAAATGCTGGGACGGTACCTTCTGATAGACCATGGCCGCTTCCTTCCACATCCTTGCCCAGTTTCATTCATCTTCATTCATTCCATCTCTCATCCCGACGTGCAGGTAGCCCACGGGCGTCGACTTGAAAGACCTGCACTCGGCCTCTCAGGAGCCTACAAGACTCAACAGTTCTCCAACTGTCATCTATATATTTAAAACAGTAAGGTGATTTTTGTTATCACGAGATTGAGAGAACGACAGAACCGATTTACTTCGTAGAGCACTCTAACGAAAGCTCTTGACCTCTAGATTTGCAGAGTGACTCTAAAATAAACAAATATATTACGGTATATCTTTGAATTAATATAGAAAATAGCAGAATTCTTCCCCTCACGCATGCGCACAATCCGCCTGGTGTCATGACAAAATGGCGGTGAGAAGTCCATTAAAATGTAAGTTATTTAATAAGCTTCCATGTAATTGAAAACATGCATTAACCAAGTTCTGACAATAAAATATAATAACAGTATGAACGTATACGAATGTGCAACAATGATTTATTTGGATAATAAAACGGATTATTTCCTTCAGACAGCGGCTTTTGAAGATAATGAACGGCTGCGTCAGCTGCTGAATAAGAGTACGCGAGTAGCTATGTGGTTAAGGCGACTAACTGTGGATTCTAGGTTCATCGGTTCGATCCGAGCCCTCGCCGGTATAATTTTTTTTTACCACTGAAATATTGTTTAATCAAGGAGTATTAGTAAGGTTTTATGTCTGTTAAAGATACATATTTCTACATTCCCTCTCAATACGTTTTATTTCCGTTTTACCATTGCATTACAGCATGTGAACAAAAGAGCTAACTGTTGTCCTCAGTACGCCGTTTAAATATCTGCAATCAGTTCCTATAACTGACAACAGATGGCAGTACATCGCCCATATAGTTCCAGTAACTGACAGCAGATGGCATCACCATTGCATCGATATATTTAAAACCCAAGACATGGCACGGTTTCACGTGATGGAGAATTATAAAGGAGGGGAATATTTAAGAAGGGAAATTTTGAGGAACATTAACCGACAGTTGAATGTGTAGGCTATGTTGTTTATGTACCATAATATTGCAATTTATTCCCAATGCTTCGGTGGTCAAGTTATTAGCGTCCTAGACTAAAAGTTATAATTATGCATGGTCGATATACTCTTAAATTATTAAAGAAAAAAGTAGTTTTCAAGGCACTCGCGCGTGTCCACAATTGCTTTCGCCATAAGAGACTCTTGGCAAACATAATTCGTTTGAAGGGCTCCGAAATCGTGGTCACTCAGCCCCGTGTACTTGGGTGTGTATGTGTGAAATTTTCTCTCATAACCTGTGTTATTGTGATGACTGCATTACTGTGTGTATTTGTAATTAAGGTGGTAAATGGCAAGGAGACAGCCATTGCCTTAAGTTAGGAACCATCCCGGTATTTGCCTTAAGTGGAAGTGGGAAACCACGGTAAACCACATCCAAGATTGTCGAGGTGGGAATTAAACCTTCCTCTTCTTAGTTATACCTCAAGAGACTGAATGTGCCCCGTTTTTGCCCTCAGACCAGAATTCAATTTCTTGGCAGAGCAGGAAATGTAACCCGGGTCTCCGGGGCGATAGACAAGAATAGGTGGGCCTCCATGTGTTAATACGATTTTTGACATGCACGGGACATAGAATTCAAAAACTGCCTCCATTAGGGTGACTGCCGAAGTGAGTATTGAGTATAGGCCTATGGTCGTTCCAGTAGTTGGCGAAGTGATTCTATGTTCCCCTGCAAAATGTACTGTCATAACCTATAACAGGTGATGGAAATTGCTTATTTAGAGCAGTTTCGTACTGTTTATAACAAAATGAAGAACGTCATTCTGAGCTGCGTTTTCAAGCTATTGCAAAAAATGTCGCTGGCAGGAACAATTATAAGGAATTTATTTTAAGCGATCAGTCTCATCGCATTCTCCTCACCAACCAACTTGAGTATGAAAGTCTCTGGACGGTCATGTTGAACTTCATTGTATAAGACAATTGTTTAATGATTATTTGTTTAGAGTACTGAGTCTAACTACGCAGTTGATTTCGGCAATGGAAGTATTATTTGCCATTTAATATTTAACGGCTCCGTTATTGCAGGACACTATAGTGTTATCGAATAATACGAAGCCACATTTAAAATCCAATATAAATAGGCCATTTCAGAAACAATTCCAGATATTATGCAGTACAGTGTACTGTAAGGTCTTTGACGATCAAATGTAAACATTGTTCTACATTGTATTTCTCTTGCGTAAAATCTATGAGTGGTTACTTTGGTCTTTACTGTTGTGAGGGTAAAATTGATCTGCTGGAATATAAAATATTTGCCAAGCTGCAACAATGTAATGATATTAATTTAAAAGTCATTGAACTTATATCCAGTAGTTCAAACACATACATCAGCGTTAACAGATTGGATACTGAAGATGAAAGCCAGCTACTTCATTTCCCTATTATTGAATTTTTCAATTCCTTGGAATTAAGTGATTCGCCTCCACATACTCCGAACGTTTGAGCCATAGTTATGCTCCTTAGAAATCTGAACGTTTCCCAAGGACTCATATATGGTAATATATTAATTGTAAGAAATATGTAAGAAATTGCTTGGATTCGGATATAATAGGTGCAGTAATATTAGGCAGAGAGCTCAAATCCTACGACTTGATTTAACACCTTCCGATAAAACACTTGCAGGTACAGTACATTTTCTTTTAATAGGCAACAATGTCCTATTCGCTCGGCCTACTTTATCACAATCAATCAAGCTCAAGGAGAAACTCTTGAACGTATTGGGCTATTTACCTCATCACGTTTTAAGTCATGACCAGCAGGATAGTGAAGGTACAAAAAAGGTCCTGTATGGGATGGTAAAGAATAAGAGGCGTAAGGATCCTACGGATTATGTTAGAATGGTGAACAAAAGGGGACAAGGGATAGAAAATAGAGAAGAACTGAAGAAAATGTGGAAAGAATATTTTGAAGAACTCCTGAACCCAAATGGAAACCACGGCGAGGAAGAAGACATCGGGGAAGAGGTACAGTAGGTGAACTGCAAACAGAAAAGGACTTAACATGGAAAGAAGTGGAAGATGCATTGAAGAAGATGTAAGGAGGGAAGGCACCGGGTGTGGATGAGTTGAGTGTGGAGATGGTGAGAGCAGCAGGAGAGGTGGGGATACAATGGTTGTACCGAGTGATGAAGGCAGCATGGAAGGAAAGGAAGACCCCAGAGGACTGGAAAAAGGGAATAATTGTCCCGATCTTCAAGAAAGGTAGTAGAACAGAATGCAGAAACTATCGGGGAATAACACTGATGAGTCATTGTGCAAAGATGTTTGAGAAAGTTTTGGAAAGGAGAATTAGGACAAGGATAGAAGGAGGGATGAGGGAAGAACAACATGGCTTCAGAGCAGGAAGGTCCACAGTGGATTTGATTTTTGCTGTAAGGCAGTTACAAGAACAGCACTATGAGTATGGAACAGATCTACTCATGGCCTTCCTGGACATTGAGAAAGCATATGACAGTGTATGCAGAAACAAATTATGGAAGTCCCTGGAGGATAGAGGAGTAGAAAAATGGACTATAAGGAGGATAAAGGAGATGTACAAGGGAAGCGTGAGCAGTGTGAAAGTGGGAGGAGAGAGATCGGACTGGGTGGAACAGAGAAACGGCCTGAAACAAAGAAGTGCACTGTCACCGTTACTTTTCATTGTGGTGATGGATGACATAATGACCCGAGCGGCACAAGTAATTGGGGAAGGAAAGATGAAAGCAATGGTGTTTGCGGATGATTTGATGATTTGTGGAAACAAGGAGGAGGAGGTACAGGAACAGTTGGACGTGTGGGAAGGAATAATACAAGGATATGGGATGAAATTTAGCATAAATAAGAGTGAGATGGTGATCACAACAAGGAAGAAGGAAAGGACCACAACGGGAATAACAATAGGTGGGGAACAGCTGAAGAAAGTGGAGAGTTTCAAGTATCTGGGAAGCCTGATACAAGAGAATGGAAGAAACGGTAGAGAAATAAATGAGCGGGGGAGACAGGCAGAAGCAATCCGGAGGAGTGTGAGAAGCATGTTATGGAGCAGGGATGTCCCTCAGAACAGCAAGTAGATCATATATCGTACTATGTCCCTATCCTGACGTATGCCTCGGAGACCTGGGTTATGAAAGGAAGGGAGAAGAGCAAAATACAGGCCAGTGAGATGAGGTTCTTGAGAAGCAGTATTGGAGCTACAAAGAGGGACAGAATAAGAAATAAGAGGACCAGAGAATTAATGAAGGAGGAACCATTACAGGATGGTATAGAGAAATCTAGACTTAGATGGTATGGACATGTAAAACGAATGGAGGAGAAGAGGATACCCAGGAGGATACACGAGACGAAGTGGGAAGGAAAGAGACCAAGAGGGAGACCGAGAGACAGGTGGCTGAAGGGGGTGGAAGAAAGCGTAAAGAAGAGAGGAGAAGACTGGACAAGGGTGGAGGCTTAGAGATGGTGGGAAGACAGAAGACGTTGGAGAGGCTTGTGTTCCAAACAGATCCGGCCAGTGACTGGAAACTGTGCAAGATGATGATGACCTCATCACGTTTTCAGTCATGACCAGCAATATGTTGCAATGCTGAGAGTGCTATCTTTTGACGCCCTTAAAGTTGCAATAGTGCTAAAAAGTAATCGTACAAAGAATGTAACTTATATAAGAAGCTTCTTCAGTAAATTTGTTTTCCATTGTCCGTCATGTTTTGACGGGTTTCATCTAGTATTTTACTTAAAATCATTGATCAACTTTTGTGGGTGTAAATCATGTTTTTCATAATTATTACATTTCGTTGATTTTTAAATGTGGGTTCATAATGTGGGCCCCAGAAAAACATTCAGAAATGGTTTAAATTAAGTAAACAAATTGAAAATAGGTGTGTGTAATTTTACAAAGATAGCAAGTTTAACAGTTATGCACAGAGTCTATGTATTCAAGTGCGACGAAAGTCACATATTTAAGCATACATTTTTGCCCCCGCACATTCTACATGAGCTCAGAGTGAACACATTACACCTATCACCCACAGTTCACTTTCAGATCCCTGTGATAACTTTTCACTGCAAAACACGCACTCTGCATATTCTTCACCAAATAGGGAAGATACCCCTCGTGGAATTTGCAATTCAGAAGAGCCTGAGGACATGTCGTTCAAGTCTTCATCACAACCAGAACTGGATTCTTTCCGATGTTTTTTGTTGAACTCCAGACGTTTTTAAAATCCCTCCTTTCTCGGACGACCTCGACCGCGCGCTGCCTTCAAGTTTGCAGGTTGTTTAGTGACCTTAGATACTTTAGCCTACCTACGTTCGTTAACCTCCTGCTATTCGGATTTGCACGGGGAAGAAGTTAGGATTCCGGAACTACCGCACACGCTTTACGCCCTCTTGTAGATACCCTCTTCTTAAGTTTTGGTATCGAAAAGTCTTGATATGGACTTGTCTCGAAAACCTTTCCCTGTGATGTTCCTTCTTTCTCTGATAAGTTAAGCTTGGAGAGTTTAATCTGCAAAGGTGTCAAGCTGACTTGATACGCTCCAAATGACGTTGACGAAATAGCATTCTGGGACGCTCTGGATGGGGATGGTTTATTGAGATCTGTTTGAACATCTTCGACTTCTTCACATGCCCCTTGATCTCTCTCTTCTTCTACATCTTGCTACCTCGAACCTTTAGGCACGTTGTAGGCTTGACTGGATTATCTTTCCAGCCCATCTTCTTTTTTCGGAGAACATCAATAGCATTTGCCACGTCTGCAGAGCTCCACGATCTTAACAGTCTAGTTTTCGCCATTAGGCCTGCAACAAAGTGCCCAATTTGCAAGCTGATTTAACAAAATCAAACACATTTTACTTTTATTATACAAAAATAGGGGGCCCGGATTAGGGACCTTAGGTGGGCTCGGGTAGGCACTGGCAAGCTTATATTCCAAATACCGAGAACTTTTTAATGAATCAACGAAAATGTGTTACATTACCCTACACCGATAGCTTGTAATGTCCCCTGCAAAATAATGTACTTGTTAACTGTTTTCATCAATGGCTGACTGATCAACGAGAATTGGAGACAACGATACTAGCGCTTGACTGAGTTTTGGTCATCTAAGGACCTACTAATTCAGTGCATTTACAATGCGTAGCAGCACCGTAAGAGCTGTAAGCCAGGGGGCTTGGGTACTTTCCTCTAATATAAACTTCGTTTGAAATGCTTTAGTCGCCTCCGTAGCGTAGCGGTCGGAATGGTTAGCTGCCGCCCCGGAGGTCCTGGGTTCGATTCCCGGCTCTGCCACGAAATTTAAAAAAGTGGTATGAGGACTGGAACGGGGTCTACTAAGCCTCGGGTGGTCCAAACGAGTAGAGGCAAATGCCGAGTTGGTAGTGTACCAGTATTTTCTGTATCAATAGATAACATTTATTTGTAAGAAGCAATTATTCATTTTATTCTGGAGATTTCAACTTTTAGTTAAAATTTACAGCCAGCACAAGCGATACTTTCCTATTCCGTGCTCAGTGACCCTGCTCACATATGTTTCCCAAGGATGAACTTGCAAGCAAGATGGCAGCGGTACAGCAGGGTCATAAGACCAGCTGATATATATACTTACAGAGATCACAGAGGGGATCAACAACATGGGATCATTGTGAATATTAATAAGAAGTATTCTGAGGATATTTACAGAGATTTATAAGCCATAAAAACAGTTTATATGTGTTTATCGTATTGACAGCAAGCAACCTCGATCATTATCGATTGAAGAGTGATGCACGTTGGGAAGAATCCTACAGAGCAGTTCCGAGGACTGTCTGGGAGAATCTCTCTATTTTGAAACTATCTATATGGAAGTCTCGATCTGAATTATTGAAACTGTTCGTTTTACAAGTGCGGTATTGTAGTGGTGTTTCACTGCACACAATGAGGGCACAATCGTGAAGACACGGGTCGGTCTGAATAGCCGGTGTTAGCGTGATACACGTTTCTAACAGTGCCGTGAATGTACATAGCGCATTTGCGAAGCTCAGTAAAGCTTGTTCGTATAACAAGTGGACTTGTAATATCATCGTGTTTCCTTACAAATATACTGCCATGTCATATACGACTGAGTCGAAGGGAATTTCCAATCAGTTATATCTACATGCAGTTATGATTTGCTAATCATTTAGAAGAAACGCAACATGAAGCAGAATTTAATATCTATTGTAACCAATGCTTGAAATATGGAAATCATAAGCAGACGTTTATACAAAAAGAGACTGAAGGATTCTCTAGATGTGATACAGATATAATTACTTCTACAGTATAAAGAATCAACAAACAAGAGTGGAGGAGTTTACTATCCCTGCGCTTCAAGCCAATCCAGGCATGTACGTCAGAGAGTCCATGCGTCGCGGACAGCTGTTCGAACGCGAGTTCCATACTAGGCCTCAACATTCCGACAACCAGGATTATGGTTCGATCCCAGGAACAATGTGTGGTCTTACACGCATTTATCTCCTTCAAGATATCATAAGGTAGCTGCAAGATTCTTTATCAGTAGAGAGTATGAATTAGAAATATCTATAGATTACCTTTTTCACCATATTTGTTTAGTTTGTTGAAAATGGACTTGCAGATTAAACTTGACGCTCTGTCATTTTTGTCTGCTAGTCTAATTTAGGTTTTGATTCGACAGCGAATGCACCTACAGTCAATTTTTGTGTATATAGTCTTTTTTGTTATTTTAGATTTTGCAACATCGATATTAATTTTTGAAATTAAGATATGAGCATTATAATTAGTTGAGAAGAAACATTAGTCAAGAAGAAACGTTTTAGGAGAAGACAACGATATTTTTATATAAGAACATAAGAAGAAGTTGAATATTTACAACGCATTTATGAACATTCTACAAGATTTATTTTGTTACTTCATGGATTACAGAACAGAATTATTTCGTCGTTTCATACAGCATTGCATTTCGAATGACTGTGTTATTCTACATGAAGCTAGATACTTGCATTGAAATCTAGTTACATTTTTGAAGTTGATCTTTGCAACGTTCTGTGAATTAGGCAATTATATCCATTTTTGAGTAAAGTTAATTGAGTAGAGATATTTTATTAGATTATAGAAATTTCAGTTTTTTATTTAGATAATTCGAGTCGGTTTAGTCTTTTCTGATTTCGTATAATACTAATGTTTTTTTTATCGCATCCTATTAATATTAGGCATTTCTCCATGGTATAGAATTACACGATTTTCTTGAGAGGCAAACCTATTTTGAATTTATTTTGCGAATCTGAATTGAATCTCGATATCAATTAAAATATAACCTGTTATAAATAAATATGATATAGTTGTAATTCATATGTCAGGTGAATTATAATGAAGAATTGAATCTCGATATCAATTAAAATATAATCTATCATGAATAAATATGAGATAGTTGGAATTCATATGTGAGATGAAGTAAGTTGAAGAATAATTGAACTGTGATAGTCTTTCCAAGATTGGATTAACACTAAGATAATCATATTAATTGTGAGGCATGATAATTATTGATATTAAATTGAAATTTATATAACTTTAATTTAGGTGAGGAAAATTACAATGCAGCTATTGAATGCTATTTTTCGAATTGAATGGATCAATATAGGAGTTAATGAAGTCGTTTAAATATATTTCGATATCGGTGGATATCAGGAGATAGTATGAAGATTTGTAAAGAGGAATCTCTAGTGTGAAGAGATTGATATTTTTGTAATGGAATTTTGTCGATTACGCGAGCTGATAAGCAGTCGCTGAATTATATAATAATGCTTATTATTACTGAATAGAGCACGATCATTGTAGCCACAATGCTGAAATTTAAGAATGACCCACCATTGAAAGTTTATTGAAGGAAAATGTATTTGTTTTGAATCAGATTGTTAAACATAACTAATATCCAGTGTGAAACGTTAATTGGAGATAATATGATAATGTTATAATTAAAAGAAGCTACGATAGAAATTACTAGGAAAGACACTACGTTTGATTAACTTAGTTGTTTGTCAAATAAGACATATAATGATCACAGATAATGTTAAAATGATAATGCTGATGGATAATAAGAATCTTGGCGAAATTCGATAATAGGAAATTACTGTAAATTAATGTATACAGATATTGTTTGAATTTTTTCTAGTTTATTTGTGTATTTAACATGCGATAATGTGAAATCGTACATCGATATTTCTGTGAATAGAAACTTTGCATAGTGATGCAACAACGATACCAGATTCGTCAGTCATCAGACGAAATTAATTTGTTTTTGTCTTATAGTTTTCAGACTTTTGTCTTACAACAAATTTCTTCGGATTTCAGTTAATAAACTGATTCTTACATTTTAAAATATTCAATAATTTAGCGATTTATATTAAGAACAGGATGTGTTAGGAGGACCAGTGGGGCAATATTCCCAACGTCAGCCATCTGCCCGAGATTTGTTGTGAGATTTTCGAGTTCTCTTTGAGCTAGTTTTTAATTTGTTCTTTACCACTTGGGCTTTCTTAACGCATCCTATTTTCTTGATGTGTCCTTATCCCAGGTTGATCCATGTTGGTAGAATGTTTGGGGGTTTATTTTAGCCGGGTACTTCCACATTCAACAGGTAAGACCATGTGGATACGGGTACAGTAACTACTGTAAGGCCACGGCCGTCTCCTTCCCGCTTCCTTGCCTATCCATCCCAATCTTCCCCTCCCTTCCCATCCCTCATGAGGTCCCTGTTCGCTTTGCAAGTGAGGCCGCCTGGGTGAGGTGCTGATAACTCCTCCTCAGTTGTATCCACTCCGACTAGATGTTCCCAGCTCTAGGACACTGCCCGTAGAGGCGGTAATGGTGAGTTCTCTCGCTGAGCCCGTGGGAAACGCCAACCTGGAGGGTAAAATCGATTTAAAAAATGAAATGCTTTATATATAAATAATATACTCCAGTGAAGAAATCGTTTAGTCTAAATCATTATTTGCTAACACGTTGTATGTAAGTCATTTGATATCGGCCAATTTTCGTTGACACATTTGGCTGCGTGGTAAAGCGTTAGCCTTTAACCCGTATGGCTTGGGTTCAAATCCTATCAGAGTTGGGTTTATTGCTTGAATTTTTCTTATATTTATTGTTTTGTAATTACTCAGACGTTTTAAAATTAAGCGTTATATTGTGCATATTACATTGGAAAATACTGTATATATTTAATTTTAAAAAAAATCGCCAGTGGATCTGCACGAGACATCTAACGGCAATCAGGTGAATTATCATGGCCAACTGGTTGCGAACTGCACACCGGCCCACAGATTAACTTACAGCTTTAATTGGAAAGTTTCAGTTTATGGCCGCTAGTATGCACTCGCCCTATTAGGATTATTTGTTCGATACTCCTCCACCAGATGACACGACTGGTCTACGTGTGACTCCATTGATTAGCATACCATTGGCATTCTATTGGCAACTCCAGCTATCTGATATGACATCTAGCGGTAAAAATGAGAAACTTACCAAGTAGGGTACATTTGTCACGTGGTGACTGTTTGTATATGGTTTCTTGTATTGGTAAGCAGATCATGGTAAATTGTTCGTGTTTATACATAAGTAATACGTTTTACTCGTTGATAAGAGTGCAAAATGACTAAAAGCAAAGTATATTGCTCAGTTTACGGCTGTAAGTCGATGTATAAGAGGGCTGCGGATATACGTTTTCATCACTTTCCAAAAGATGCAAATAGCAATAGCCGAAAGGTGACGATATCAAATAAATACGGGCAACAAGAGCTACCACTACACTCACTGACGACAGGACGGGTTGTTCACTTACGCCGAACGAAGCCGCACCTATAAAAAAAATAGACAGCCAAGCACAGTCTCGCCGAGCCAAGACAGCCAAGCCTACACCAGCCGAGGACAGCCAAGCTTCATCAGTCAGGTATCCTTTCCCGCTCACTAGTTCATTTCCAATAACCCTAACAACCGCCATCACCTCGCTCTGCGATATCCGAGCCATTCCACTACGAGTCATATAGGCCTAGTTTGACTTCGCAGGGTTAATACCTACCATCCAAATCAAGAAATTCCTGTCTACCCCGAGTTTTAATACAAGTTAAACTCATCCCTTCGCCCTACCAAGCAGCAAATAATTTCTAGAGTCTATGGTACAGTGAGCAAACACAAATATAGCTTTTAAACGTATCAGCGCCATGGCTCAAACTGCACAAAAACAAATACCAGCAGACAACCGATGCTTGATAATATGCAATTGACACATCAAATCCACAAATTAGATCACGTGTATCGCACAGTTATACATATATACAATTGAAAATAACACTGTCATTATTTTAGGGACCACATTTACTGATTATAACCGAAAAATAAAAATTGTTCCATATCAAACGCGTGTTATTGAGTATTTCCACCCTACTTATCCAGACCGACCGCAGCGCCCCAAGTGTTAGTTTGAGTTGCCAATACGCATCGAATTTGAAGAATAACAAGTTGGTAATACGATACATTTTTATTTTATTTTAATTTATTTTAATTTATTTTATTTTATATTATTTTATTTTATTTTTTTATTATTTTATTTTAAAGCGTTTGTAACAGCCTATTCTGTGTTTTTTTATTTCAGCCAAATAGCAATCGAAAATAAAGAATGAACATGTACAATAAAATTGCACTCTGGGGGTTTGAATTGCATAGTCTTTGATTGATTGTTTTCTTTTACTACAGAACTCTAAGTGGTAGCATTCACATGCTTGTCCACATAGTTGGTATACACACGTCACTGTAGGGTCATGGAAAGATTTGTTAATACAATTAAGGTGGCGAAAGCCATGCACAGCCAGACGTGTCAACACATGCCTCAACTCAAAGTTCGATGTTGCCCACGTCCGGTCGTTTGTATCTCCTTATCCATAAAATACTTGAGATATTTCGTCTCTTTCTTTCTTTCTTTCTTTCTTTCTTTTTTCATTGATGGTTGAAGTCTTTTCGAGGTTCTGATGTTTGGTACAGGTAAATAGTTTCCAAGGTCTTAAACCAAGAAATGATTCTATTATACTCTTTGATAAAGACAGAGACATGTTTGCCATCTCTTGATGGATGCAGTACATTTGCATTTGTCTGTTGGCACAGGCTAGAGTAAAATGTGGCTTTCCATCGATGTCTCAGTCTCACTCTTGGCTGTGATTATATGGAAGCTACTGAGGTATGGGTGGTGCTTAGTAATGGCCTCAGTGCCTGTGGATGCTGTGAAAAGTTCTACCCATAGGGTTAGTACTGCTGTACTGACTCAGTGAGGAAAGCAATGGCAAACTACCTCACTCCTCTTCTTACCTAGTACGCCTCATTATAGTGCTGCCTTGGGTTTTTGTGGGTATCTACCCGCATAACCTATTGGCGGTGATTTTGAGGATCCAACCAGCCTTCGGGCTGACGACCTAACAGACAGATAAAGACAAAGAGTTATAGCCTACTTTCTCCTACATGTTAAAATTAATTTTCTGTGTTTTTATTAAATGAAAATGAAAATCCACAGTCTGCTTCCAGTCTCCGAACGGGTCAGGAATGGAATGAAGCCCCCATCTAGTGGCGAGGATATGAACTGTGCCGGCTGCCGAGGCCTGACGCACTCCCCTGGGGCAATGATTAAATGAATGACAGATGAAATGAAATGATAGTGGAGAGTGTTGCTGGAATTAAATGTTGACAGGGAAAACCGGAGTACCCGGAGAAAAACCTGTCTGCCTCCGTTTTGTCCAGCACAGATCTCACATGGAGTGACCGGGATTTGAACCACGGACCCAGCGGTGAGAGGCCGGCGTGCTGCCGCCTAAGCCACGGAGGCTTCGTTTTTATTAAATACTATTTTGAAATTATTGAATTATATTCGAATATACTAACTTTTAACAATCCAAAATCACTTTTATATTTTTTGTGCATTTTCGGCAAAGATGTTATAGGTCACTGAACGTGTTTTGCGTGGGAGTTACGTCTATTTTAAATTATAGAGCGGGATGTGTGTTTCGTATATCATGTTAAATAAACCTCATTATTGAGTGATAAACCCAGTATCATCATAATTTGGAGGTGGGAAATTTTACTCCATTACTCATTTAGGAAAACATACTGTCAGGCGTGGGCAGTGGGATAATAATTTCCCACCCCATATTTAACAAAATAGAATCCACACCTATAAAATTGTTGCATATTCCTACTCATCTATCACCCCCAACTACAAATGTGCAAAATATAATTATTATTTTATAACCCCAGTCTTTTGCCCTATAAAGGGTTACAAATATCAGACCTTCCCCTTAATTCAATAGCGGAGAATAATTATTGATAGTAAAACCAACACCACCTAGACAAAAGGCCATTGTACTGAATTTCACCATCTTTCTAAGGCCTCTACACGAAATCAATTTGCATGCCCGTCCCCTATTCAAAATCCATCTTCTCTTGATCAATATTCATGTCCATCTCAAAGCATCGCTAATGTAAAGTTTATTTCTTCCAATTTTAATTTTCGTGTCTTTAATTCGCAATAGCACCGTAGAGACTCATATATGAGGATAAAGTAGTACTTACTTCTGCCATAGCCGAAATCAAAAAAACTCAGAACCTCAATGACAGCGAAAACCTGTGAAATAAATATAGGACTACTTGTTGAATCATACATAATAACAATATCATAGCAAATAAGCATCCATTGAGTTGTGAAGAAGAAGTTAGTTAGTTAGTTATTATTTTAAGGGGCAGAACTACGAGGTCATTTGCCCCTCTTTACACAGATTAAAGTACAATATACAAATTTGGAATGGAATTTAAAATTTAGAGGTGGACACCTAAATTTAAAAAGACTGAAAATTACAAAACAAAAAATGAAATAAAACTAATAATTATAAAAATAAACAACGGAAAAACAAACAAAAAATCAGAATTCAAAAAAGGACAATGTACACTGGCCTTAACCCACTCTCACTCATAAAGCGGATGACGAGATCAGCAGCCACCACGTCATCGGTTAATATAAGTTCGAGTGTCATCTGCAAACCAAGGTTTCTTCGTAAATCAGCAATATCAACACACTCGGTTAAAATGTGGGCAACGGTGAAAACGGCTCCACAGGTACAAAGTGGGGGTCTTCCCTTCTCATTATTGTATCTGTATTGGATTACGGACAACATATGGTCATATTCCCGTCTAGCTCAGCGATCAGGGGTGTTACGTTCAATCCCACCGTATGACACATACATTCGGATTATGAGCATTCAGGTTGAACGAGCTACAAAAATATATTTAAAAGCACCCTCAAGGAATGCAACATAGTAACAAAAAGTACAAATAAATGAATATACTATAATAATTAATCATTAAACTCGAACATCACTCATTACATTTGATCTCTACACAAAACATCTTGCTTGGTCACTCGGATTCATTTAACCGTTTATCATATCCTAACTTCAACATATATTACAATAAATTCATACCACAAACTTTAACTTTACTGACTTGATTTCCATTCAAAGCCTTACGCAAAAATGAATTTATTCATCTGTACATTTCCCTGTCGGGTATCAAAATCAGGCTTTTTATCTTATTGGCGTATAACATTCAAATTAGCCTCCATCTTGCCAAGTGTCGAACTCAAGTTATTTACAAGAGTTTAGTGCTTTTCAGTCGGTCAACACGAATGTACCCAAAAGAGATGGGTACATTCGTGTTGACCGACTGAAAAGCACTAAACTCTTGTTTACTAAGGCAACACTGAAAATATGGCTTCAAACACCACAATGTCAAGTTATTTACTTTATTCTTACAACCATATTCAAAAATTACCTCTATCTCATGTCAGGCTTTGAATTCCAGTTATCTACTTTATCAAGTTTAATAACAATATATTTTCTCTATCATGTCGGGCTTCAAATTAAAAATATCTCTCTGCATTCACTATATATAATTTTAAGTTTCACCATGGAACATTTTGGACTTTATGGGACCCACATCTCCATGCACTCCAAATCCAGTATAATTCATTACACGTTTACATATTTCAGTTAGGGACCGATTTTAATGTCATCACAATACGCAAAAATAATAGTTATTATTATTTGCGTGCGTAAACATTCACATTTTCAATAATAATTTTAGCGGGAATTACTCCGCTTGATTCAAACATTTCATTTATATCATTTTCATTACTGTCACTTTTACTATTAATTACTTTTTACTTCAGTGATTTAATTCCTAATAGCGTCAAGCCCCCTTGCGACCCTGCGTTCTCCATATCAATGAGACAATTCATTCTTTCGTCAGACAAGAGGGACGCCCAAGCTTGGGTAAGGACAGTCACCCCTTCCACAGCTGGCCGCCACTTGTATCTTAAATGAGCCATAACCACAAATGGCATGCTATAATCAGTCTGGCACTCTTTAACACCGATGTTGTGTTTCCTTTCATTCTTATCGTATTGGATATCCAAACATGATTTCCAATTCCCTAATTCATGTTTATGAAATCTGCTAATTAACTCACTTTATTCAGCCTACTCGTTTAATCGTGCTATTTTGTTCGGGGAAGGCTTATTACTGGCAGAATTATAATAATATATAAGGAGAACCATGCATTCACTTTTTAACTCCCTGGAGGGGGGCGGGGCATTTCAATATGCAGCACGGATCAGGCCCTTCCACAATGATCCGACTGTTAGTATACGAAGTCAGAACGAACCAGGGCTTGGCAGCTTGTACAACTCAACGATATATATAGAGAAAATGCATTCCCTCCAGCAACCCAGCGTAACCATACGACGCGTACTTCACATGTCATACCCAGACAATGGAACTTCAATCACAAGCGTAGGCCTACCCAGCTTTGTGAGACAAAATACAACATAACATACCTTTCGACGATTTCATCGGCATTCACCGTTCTCCCGAACTTTTCACGTAAACGAAACACGAATCAAAAACTCCTATACTTGAGCTTACATTTATTCCAGCCTTATTCTGGCAACAATATCAACTTGGATAACCAATCCCATTTCTTATTTAGTCAACATTTATTCTTGCCAGGATATGTTCTTAGTTAATTGGCTTCGCGTATATTTTCATTTACATGGTCTCCTTGACTTACATTTCCCATTTAACATTTATATCTTTTACTTAACATTTTTAGCCTACTTTCGATTTTTGCAAAAAATGAAAGTAGACTTATGAGATCACTACAGGGCGAAAAAAGTGTGTCTGTCTGTGTGTGTGTATGTGTGTGTGTGAGTCTGTGTGTGTGTGAGTGTGTGTACTCTGAATGTCTGTCCCCCCCCCCTATCAATTCGAACACGGTGAGCGCAAATTGAACGAAATTTGGTACAAAGGTAGCACTAACAAAGGACACCTCAGTGTCATGTTTTATATCGCCGCCATCTTGACGGAAACGTAATGGCGGCCACACAAATGTTCAAAGCTTAAATCAAATTACGACTAACCTAATCATCCGATCTCCACCAAATTTTGCAACAACATACCTTTACGGGGGCAGCATCCTTTGACCACACTAATAGGTCATCAGCCTAATAGTTTGCGGATGGCGGCCATCTTTGTGTGAAAATCGATTGCCCCTATTAATTCGAACACGGTGAAACCAAATGGAACGAAATTTGGTACAGAGGTAGCACTCGCAAAGGGCACCCCAGTGTCATGTTTTATATCGCCGGCATCTTGACGGAAACGTAATGGCGGCCACACAAATGTTCAAAGCTTAAATCAAATTACGACTAACCTAATCATCCGATCTCTACCAAATTATGCAACAACATACCCTTATGGAGGGAGCATCCTTTGACAAATCTAGTAGGTCATTAGCCTAATAGTTTGCGGATGGCGGCCATCTTTGTGTCAACATCGATTACCCCTATTAATTCGAGCACGGTGAAACCGATTGGAATGAAATTTGGTACAGAGGTAGCACTAGCAAAGGGCACTCCAGTGTCATGTTTTATATCGCCGCCATCTTGACGGAAACGTAATGGCGGCCACCCAAATGTTCAAAGCTTAAATCAAATTACGACTAACCTAATCATCCGATCTCTACCAAATTTTGCAACAACATACCTTTATGAAGGGAGCATCCTTTGACGAATCGAATAGGTCATTAGCCTAATAGTTTGCGGATGGCGGCCATCTTTGTGTCAAAATCGATTACCCCTATTAATTCGAACACGGTGAAACCGAATGGAATGAAATTTGGTACAGAGGTAGCACTAGCAAAGGGCACCTCAGTGTCATGTTTTATATCGCCGCCATCTTGACGGAAACGTAGTGGCGGCCACACAAATATTCAAAGCTTAAATCAAATTACGATTTACCTAATCATCCGATCTCTATACCAAATTTTGCATCAACATACCATTATGGAGGGAGCATCCTTTGACCAAACTAATAGGTCATTAGCCTAATATTTTGCGTATGGCGGCCATCTTTGTGTGAAAATCGATTCCCCCTATTAATTCGAACACGGTGAAACCGAATGGAACGAAATTTGGTACAGAGGTAGCACTAGAAATGGCCACCTCAGTGTCATGCTTTATATCACCGCCATCTTGACGGAAACGTAATCGCGGCCACCCAAATGTTAAAGGCTAAAATGTAATTACGACCAACCTAATAATCTAGTCTCTACCAAATTTTGCAACAACAAATCTTTATGTGGGAAGCATATTCTGACCAAACTGATAGATCATCAGCCCAATAGTTTGCAGATGGTGGCCAAGTATGTGTGCAAATCGATTCCCCCTATCAATTCAAACACGGTGAAACCGAATTGAACGAAATTTGGTACAGAGGTAGCACTAGCAAAAGGCACCTCAGTGTCATGTTTTATATCGCCGCCATCTTGACGTAAACGGAATGACGGCCACCCAAATGTTAAAAGCTTAAATCAAATTTCGACCATCCTAATAATTTGATCTCTACCGGATTTTGCAACAACATGCCTTTTTGTGGAAAGCATCTTATGACTGACTACAAGGTCATCAGCCCAATAGTTTGCAAATAGCGGCCATGTATGTGTGCAAATCTATTCCCCAGATCAATTCAAACACGGTGAAACCGAATTGAATGATTTTTTTACAGAGGTAGCACTAGCAAAGGGCACCTCATATTCATGTTTAATATCCCTATAGCACGTTGTATTTCAACAAGCTACTACAACCAACATTCAATTATACTCCTTGAAAAGGACAAAGAGTTATAACAATACCCATGCATTTAGGAGAAAGTAGGCTATATGTTCTTTACTGAACATCTTGTTAAATCACTGAATATTTAATTCATCGCACTTAACTTCATTCTAACTTTAATTCAACATTCTTTAATTCATCGGTCCCTCCTTCCTATACCTCTAATCACATTTATTCATTTTACGCGTTTCGCATTACTTTAACTTTACAAGACACATAATTCACTGGTGTTAATTCGACTAACCATGGTGAATATGGTTAATTATTACAATACATAATTTGCAATGAAAATCATTAGTACTCACCCACATCTGGTGGTCTGCCCATTTGTGGGGTTTTTCGCCCATCAGCGTCATGTTTAACAAACCATGATTACACCGTGGTGCACAATTATAACTCTTTTCCTTCCACACATATTTTTCTTTGCCCTTATCATTAACATATTAACACTTTCATACTATAACTTTCTTAGAAAGCTCCCGTTACACTTGGGCTATTTAACACTCAAAGATATCTTCACAATTACAAAATTTATTAAATACACTCCTAGTTTACACGCGCTTATATTTCAGGCTTCTGGATGTAATGTCCTATAAAACTGTATTTACATTTCGGTTACACATTCAATCGTGTAACAGTCCTGTCGCATCTCAGGTCGCAGGTAAGATTGAACATGGATGAGAGGTTGATGGGGATGGTGAGGGAAGGGCCAGATCGAATGCTTTGGTTATGATATGAGGACAAGTGATGACATGTACGTGAGGTTGTTTTCATGCTGAAGTCGATAGATTGACGTCAACAAGTGAAATTTACGGCGTTCATCAGGTTTAAGCCAAGAAGGAGTACGGTATCTTGGGGTTATGTGGGCATCGTATCTTAGATTGAAAGCAAACCGAAGACAAGAATTCAATGCTTGTTTGAGTTTCACTGTTTGTCCATGAGTCCCGTCAACGAGAACGATGTCACAATAGTCTAGAATTGGTAGTATTAGTATCTGGATGAGTTTAATCTTAATGTCTAGCGGTAAAATGTTCTTATGGGCACGAGTGGATGAAGGGAAGCATACATCTTTTTGCGTGTATTTCGTATATGTGGTGACCAGTCTAGAATTTCAGTTAAGGTTAACCCAAGGTACTGTAACCTCATTCTCATGACCAGAATGCGTTTATTAGAATGTAATACGTACGATTACTTGGGAACATGGAGAGCAAATCAGGATCATATGTTTCGCGGCCCACTAGTTGACTACGGAGAGCTGTCAGGCTGAGCGAAGCATGGTGCATGCGTTGCAAGAACTAACGCCACAGCTGGTTAATCAGTGGTATTGATTTTTATATCGACCACCACCAAGAGAGAAATTATGCCCATAAAACGGGAATAAAAGCTTATTACACGTTCTGGTGTATCATGACATGTCTACAGTAATAGCAGGTGACGGATTATCAACTACTTTCAAGTAATTGAAATCACAGGAATATGGAATTGAGATATTTGTATATTATGATTGCCAATGTTGAGCACAGGTAGCGCGACGATCGGCGCGACTGGAGACGTGAGTTTGCATGCTTGACAGAGAGGCCAGAACGGATTGTATCACTCATAACTATACATACAGGGAATCGAAAGTGAAAGTTCGCGTTGCGTATATTGTACAAGCACTGTATAGCGGGGAGATTCTTGGTGTCGAACAGGACTCCAGGTATACGATTACGTTAGTGCGAACGGAATGGCAATGCAGTTTGTCATGTCAGACAACTGTTCATTATAGGCAAGCTATGCACTGTTCTTGTTGAGTTTATACTTGCTTTTACAAGCCCAAAGACATGTTGCAAATGCAGTTACAATTCACCGTATTGGGACTGGCTATTATAAGGCACACATCTTGTGTGTATTGAGAACAATAAGTGCTAGTATTCGAGAAGCATTTCTGTATACAAGTGCATGGATGTTGCACCTTCTTCATTTTTATGCTTGTTTGACATCACAATCATGTTGAGTAATGATGACTAATCTAACCATGGGCGGTTAGACCCTACAGACATGAGTGTCACCATTTTGGCGAGGCCACGAACATTTTCAATGCAGCCGGCATAGCTGTTCACGCTTGTGAGTGTCGGCGGACACAGCTGTTGCTTTTGAGTACAGTGTGTTACGCAGTGACCCGGTTTCGCGAGGCTATTGAACTTACAATTCAAGCCGGTGTGGACATCGTTGTGCTGCGATTGTTAAGACGTTATCCTATGATGGAAGGAACTTTCGGTGGAGTTAGAGCTGATCATTCTGCCAGGATGGGAAATATCCTGAGGACCAAAGGGAACCAGGAGAGTGAAGTCTGGAGTGCCGGGGTTCGATTCTTGTTTTCCTGGAGAATCGAGACCTCTACTGCATATATGGAAGGAATAGTCGTGAAGGACATGCCTATGTTCTTTCGCTAGCTCCGAGAATCATCTAAAGGTACTGAAAAGTCTCATCAAACGTAGTAAAACATGTTTATTCTAACGTTGTCACATTGCCGCATTTTATAGGATTTTTGTAGTATGTCTAAGGGTAGAGTTTAGGCTTGATCTTAGTGTCAAGACTGATTCTATTCTGGACAGGGTTTTGATTCCACTAAAGGATGCACCATTGTGATTAAATGTATTGTAGTTTAAATTTTCTTTTGGTAACTGTAAATTAAAGTTTATTTAATATGAATTTATTTAATGTAGAGAAGAGGAACATTCGCTCAAGATTCGTCATTCCTCGTGTTGTTGTTTTTTATATAGTGAATGAACACTCGTTTCATGTCCAGCGAGGACATTACTCACTGTTGGGTAGACTCAATTTGGAGTTTCTACTATAGTGCGACCATAAGAGACTGTTATACACTGGAAAGTTGACTTTCAGTATTCAGGTTGATTATGAAATATTGCAGTAAGCTTTTTGAAGCTAGTTCATTGAGGAAAGTGGATTCTTTTGCTTTGATAGGAATTTATATTCTGCTCTTTTGTCAGATAGACACTTTTAGTATTTCTAACCGGTCATTTGGAGCGCTGATTGATATGATCACCCAGACCGTTGGTGTAGGATGCTATTTGTTGTTCTTGACATCATTCGAGTAGATTTATTCCGACCTTTGACTTGATCCAATTTAATTCTTCAGTAACTGATTGAACTGTTGTATTCCGATTGCTTCGTTAGATACGTTTAAGATCCACTGTAGATGGACAATACAGGTGTTTTATACACAGTTTGAAGTTTGAAGATTTTTGCAAACATTCATCCTATTTATTAACGCGAATCCCAGATTAAATTTATGCGGAGCCAGATCTGTCGCCAGTTTTATAATTATAATTAACACTTATTAAAAGCAATGCACATTGATCGTGATAAATAATAATATAAAAGAAAATGAAACAATCCCTCACGATGGTATCCTCATCTTGACGTGATGTGGGGGCTTGAGAGTTCAAATGATCCTGCGAGCTATGCCGGCGGGAGCGTAAGCTCCTGGTAGGGCCACCCATGCCGGACAGGTCAAAGGTGATGGGCCAGACTAAGAGGGATACCCTGGTCCTCCAGGTTGGGGGTTGGGCGTAGGGTTAACAACCCTACCCTGTAAAAATCTCAATGTTGAGGATACCTTACAAGTGCCTCGGAATGCTGATCACCCGATGACGAACCGGCAAAGGAAACGGTTAATGAGAAGGAAAGCGGATATTATGTTAGCGACATGGAATGTGAAAACCCTAAGGAGACCTGGGAAATTGAGAGAGATTAGAGACGAAATGGGAAAATACCGAATGGAAATAGCTGCACTACAAGAAATACGATGGAAAGGCCAAGGAATGATAGCGTCAGGGGAACATATACTGATGTACAGTGGAGGAAACACCGGTTATGGTGGTACAGGCTTTCTTATAAAAAAGTCTGTTAAGTCAAGTGTAATAAACTTTAATGCTATAAATGAAAGGATGTGCTCAGTGCGACTACGAGCAAAGTTTTTTAACATCACCATGTTCTGTGTCTATGCCCCCACAGAAGAGTCAGAAGAAGAATAGAAGGATAGCTTCTACATTAAGTTGGAGGAGGAGGTCAACAAAGTACAAAGACATGATGTGAAAATAATCCTTGGGGACCTAAATGCCAAAGTCGGGAAGGAAGAGGTGTTCAGAGATATAATAGGGAAGGAAAGTTTGCACGAAGGGAGTAATGACAATGGATTGCGGTTGATAGACTTTGCCATTGGGAAATAAATAGTGGTGAAAAGTACCTGGCACCAAAGGAAAGATATCAAGAAAGACACCTGGGTGTCTCTGGACGGAGTTACAAGGAATCAAATAGATCATGTGATTATTGACAAACGACATGCATCAGATGTAATGGAAGTAAGTAGTTGTAGAGCAGATGGGGACACAGATCATTACTTGGTAAGAATCAAGTATAGACAAAAAATAGATTCAGCGAGGAAACAAAAAAGTGAAAGGAAGATGAAGCATAATATCGGAAGGCTTCAAAGCAACAAGGAAGTACAAGATGAGTATAGATTAAAAGTGGGAGAAAACCTGGAAAACCATAAGAACCTCTGGGAAGAAGGTAATGTGGAAACTAAATGGGAGTTACTGAGAAACACCATCAGTGAAGTTGCAGAGGAAACGCTGGGGAGAGCCGAATTCAAGAGAAATATACAATGGTTCGATGAAGAATGCTCGGAGGCAATCCATGAAAGAAACGAAGCAAGGGAAAGAATGTTGCAACGGAGAACAAGACAGACAGTGGAGGAATATAGAGAGAAAAGGAAAAGGGCAAGCAAGCTAAGCAGGGTTAAGAAAAGGCAGTATGAAAGAGAAATAATAGAACAGTTAGATAACATGAGGGAGAGTGGGGAGATTCGGAGGTTTTATGAAAGAGCAAGAGATTTGAGGAAAGGGTTTCAACCAAGAGAAGTCTTCTATAAGGACAAAGAAGGAAATTTTATAGCAGATAAGAACAAGATGCTACAGAGATGGCAGGAATATTTCACAGAGCTACTCAATGGACGAGGTGAAGAGGGAACCGTGAATGGGGAAGAAGCGGAACGTGTAGGGATTGATGAGCAAGAAGAAGTTGAAACACCGTATTTAGAGGAAGTTAGAGATACAATCAAGGAATTAAAGAACAATAAAGCCGCCGGAGAAGACGGAATAGAAGCGGAGTTGCTAAAATTCGGCGGAGAGGTAGTGGTAAAAGCAATACATGAACTAATAAAGGAAGTTTGGACGAAAGAAGAAATGCCCAGGGATTGGACTGTAGGAATAATATGCCCTGGGTATAAGAAAGGGGATAAATCAGTATGCGGCAATTATCATGGGATTACTCTGTTGGACATAACATATAAGGTGTTCAGTAAGATTTTAGCCTCTCGACTGGGGCATTGTGTAGAGAAAATATTGGGGGACTATCAAGCTAGATTTAGAAGGAATCGCTCTTCAATGGACCAGATATTTGTAGTGAGGCAGATACTGGAGAAGTTTTATGAACATGGTAAGCAGCTGGACCAGCTGTATATAGATTTTAGGCAGGCATATGACAGTTTGGATAGAAAGGAGATTTTTAAAATTATGAATGATTTTAAGACCCCGATAAAATTGGTCAAACTGACAGAAATGACTATGAAAACCACAATCTGTAAGGTTAGATTAGAACAAGAGATGTCCGAAGAATTCATTGTAGAAAGGGGTTTGCGACAAGGAGACGTAATTTCTACATTACTCTTTAATGTAGCTCTAGAAAAATAATTCAACAACTGCCATTCAATCCAGGAGGGACCATATTTAACAGACAAGTGCAGGTGATAGCATATGCAGATGATGTAGCATTAATTGCAAGGAGCAGTAAAGCATTAGAAGAGAGCTATGTCCTGTTGGAAGAAAAGGCACGAAAGTTAGGATTGGAAGTGAATACAAGTAAAACTAAGTATATGAAGATGGGAGACTCCAGAGAGGCAAGAAGAAGAGAGCCGTATATTAAATTAAATGGGAAAGAATATCAAAGAGTAGAAGAATTCAAATATTTGGGCCCAATAATAACTGAGGATAACAGAACATCAGTGGAAATACAAGAAAGAATTAAAAGTGGAAATAGATGCTATTACGCTCTGCAAATCACGTTTAAATCGAGAAATGTTAGTAGGAATACTAAAATTAAAATTTACATTACAATACTAAGACCTGTGGTTATGTATGGATCGGAAGGTTGGGTTCTCAATAGAAGAGAAGAAGACTGGCTGCGAAGATGGGAAAGGAAGATCTTGAGGAAAATATACGGGCCAGTGAGAGAGGAGGAAGGTTGGAGAATAAGGACAAATGTGGAACTACAGGAACTCTTCCGACAGACAGATATTGTGGTCAAAATTAAGCAGGGGAGGATAAGATGGGCAGTACACGTTCAGCGAATGCCAAAATCACGCAGCGTCAAAAAGGTGTTTACGCAAAGACCTGATGGAAGGAGGAGAAGAGGAAGACCCAGGAGACGGTGGATAGATGACGTGGAAGACGACCTTAGGAGTCTGGGAATCAGGAACTGGAGAAGGAAGGCGGAAGATAGAGATGAACGGAGGCAGGTGATAAAAGAGGCCAAGGTTCTTCAGGGACTGTAGCGCCGACCAGTAAGTAAGTAAGTAAGTAAGTAAATGAAACAATAATTAATCATTGATTAATTGAAGTGTAATGAAACTTGTATAATTTTAGCAACAATATTTTATTGTGAATTTGATTTGTTAAATAAGCCGGGTATAGAATTCTTCGTTCACCAAGGGAGGTGATTATGTAAGGCACTAAGTTATAGTAGTGCAATATAAATAATGATATGAATGCTCAGTGCAGCACGATATTTGATGGTAAAGCCATGTAAAGGCTAGTGTCCTTTATTGTTGAAAGGATATTCAATGGAATATTCCGAATTGTAATAGGAAATTCAATCCACTCAGATGGATTTTGAAAGTAAGAATAATTATGGCTTAAGGCATTGTTTCTTTGTTTTGTACGTTTTGTGAGTAATTCGTGTTAAAATCTCCTAAAATAATGACATGTTCGTAAGATGGCAGTAAATTAAGCAGCATCTTTTCACGTTAATAGTCCGTTGTGAGAATCATGCATTTCAGGCATGTTAAATTAAATCTACTTGATAGATTTTCGAATCATTGTATCACTACAATGCTTATCAGATGTTATAATTATCGCTAACTCCACTCTGGTGATGAAAGTTCATTTTAGATGAATGTAAAATAAATTAAATTCGACTTAGCTTAATTGCTCGGCCAGATGAAATGAATTAATCTAAAAAGTACAACAACCATAATCTAGTAAGACACAGATGGAAGGTGTCATTTCTGAATCCTGCGAAGAACACTAAGAAAGTGTTACAATATGACAGTACATAATTATGTATTATAACTTTAAGTAATTATTTTCTTTCAGGGTATGAATTTATGTGTATTATAAATATGAAATTTTCAGGGGTTGAATTTAAATGATTCCATCATTTTCCAACATTGCTGTTGGACTGTTTATAATGTTCTTGTTTATATTTGGGTAAAAAATGCAGTCATTTCCAGTGGTGACTGGGGGCTAGCATTTGTCTCCAATGATCATGAAACTTCAGTTGGAAGTTGGGCACTTTGCCTCAATTATAATATAGTGGTCCTCACTATATTTTTCATTTCTGAATAAATTATTTAGTCTATTTTTATCATCTTCGAAGTGTGATACTTTATAGGAACGAGAAGAGAACACGTTAAGAAGGCCAGTGGTGGGTATTTCAGTGGTTTTCCACATACCAGAGGTTACGTCTCGTCGTAATTCTTGTGCTTTCGAGTTTCTTTTGGTCGTTTACCATGGTTTTTCTTAACGTAGTCTCAGTTAGGAATTCCTGTACCCTTTTCCTCGTCACATGTTGGGTAGAATCTGGGGGTTTTTAGCCGAGGTTTTCAGGTTCTACGATCCAGTTACCATCGAGGGATTTCAACATGCTGATGGTAGGTATTTCGGGTACAGTACCTCACTTCTTTACTAAAGGGAATGGTGATTGAATTCAGTGTTACTGGAGGCACAACGTAGTTGTTTTTTAAAGAGTTTAGTAACTTATGAGAGCCGATGATGATAGTTTGGGTTTTCTTAGGATTGAGGAGGAGAGAGTTGTCACCGGCGTATACACTAAGTTGGTGAGATCAGTGTTTATATCCCTTATTGCATTTGATATATTGGCCATATATTTTGAGATCATCTGCATAAAGATGATATTTATTATTGGTAATTGTGGAGGAGATATCGTTGATATAGAGCACGAAAAGTAGGGGACCACGGACTGAACCTTGGGGCGTTCCTGCCCTTTTCTGATGCCACTGTGAGGTGGTGTCCTGTACAATCACAGGCAGATTTTGGCCCGTTAGTTAAGCAGAGAAATATTTTATGGCTTCGGTGCCAAGAAGGGATTTTAGCTTCTTCAATAGGGTCGGGATATCTATGTTGACAAATGCTCTGCTGAAATCGGGGAGTGTGAGAATTGTTACTTGTCTTTGGTCCATTGCTTGTCTGATGTCATCAGTCACCTTAAGTAAAGCAGTAGCTGTGCTGTGGCCCTTCTTGAAACCAGACTGGAGTGGGTCAAGTAGAGAGTGAGTGTTCAAATTTTCCAGTATTTGAGTTTGCACTAACCGTTCCAGCACTTTGGATTTGGAGAGAGCAGGGAGAATAGATACAGGGCGGTAGTCGAACGGTAACAGTGGGCATGGTATATTAGGAAGAGGGATCACGTTGGCATATTTCCAGATCGAAGGCAATGTGCCATTGTTTAAACAGTAATTAAAATGAGTGTGAGAATTGGGAGAACAGCACCAATAATTTAATATATAAATTTTATAGGTATATCATTAATCCCGCTCGCCAGGTATCTAATGGGATACAACACTCTCTTAACTTCATTAGTGCTTACGTTCCGAAATGCAAAGCTGGGTCGATCTGCTGGTGAAAATGATGGGCCGTGGTCACCACTAGCAGCGTTATCTGGGTTGGATTGAGTATCTGCATCCTGAAATATGCATTTAGCTCGTCTAGTGGAATCTCAGGTATAGGAAGTTGTTCCTGTTTTTTTCCTATGCCCAAAGCACCTGGTTGTTTTCACGCTCTAGCCGTGTTTAGTCGGCAGGTTGTATCACGAACATACTTAAATTTAAGATTACGTGAAGTTTGCTTAATTTGGTTTCGAAGTACTCGGTAGTTTTCAAAATCATTTGGTAGACCAGGACGTTTGTTTTGTCTGAAAAGATTATATCTACGGGACATCATTTTCTTGACTTCTGGAGTTAACTACGGCTTAAGTTTACGAGAAATCCTTATCTTTCTCTTGGGCGCATGTATGTTGTATAGTGCATGCATTAATAGGTTAAACTTGTTTACTTCTTCGTCAATGTCGTTCAGTCTCAATATGTCGTTCCATGGAAGACTCTAGGCATCATATTTCAGTTGGACTGGGTCTATATATACTTCATATTTCTGCGTGTAACATATTTAGTCCTGTACTTCGGAATGCGGAATGAATAAGCTAAGTATATTAAGTCATGGGTGGATATAGCCGGCACTGGTATTTGACCACGAGTCACTCACTACTTTCTGTGGGTTATTTGTTATGAAGAGATCAATTAGTGTATGTGATGTGTAGCATACTGTGCTTACGAAGTTAGTTGGCTCAAGCGGAAGTATCGCCATGTCACAGGAGAAAAATAGATCTTCAAGTTTCTTTGTTTTGTACGTTTTGTGAGTAATTCGTGTTAAAATCTCCTAAAATAATGACATATTCGTAAGATGGCAGTAAATTAAGCAGACTAGTTTCAAACTCGGAAATGTACGATACAGTAGGTGGGCGATAGATAATACCTATCAATACTTTCAGCTCACTCAATGTTACCTCAACAACAGGGGCGTATATAAGGGGGAGGGCCTAGGGGGCCCTCTCCCCCCTCGAAATGTTTGTCAATTATATTATTTGTTTATGAATTAAAACATTAAAAACCTATAAAATAATGTGCTATTGTTACTAAGTGACGTATGGCAACGTTGCAAAGCAAGGCGAAGGTACTATTGTTACAAAGTGACGTTTGGCAACGTTGCAAAGCGAGGCGAAGGTACTATTGTTACTAAGTGACGTATGGCAACGTTGCAAAGCAAGGCGAAGGTACTATTGTTACTAAGTGACGTATGGCAACGTTGCAAAGCAAGGCGAAGGTACTATTGTTACTAAGTGACGTATGGCAACGTTGCAAAGCGAGGCGAAGGTAGAGCGATGTAAACCTTGTGATTCACTTTGCTCTGATCTCATGTGTTACAACATAACTTCTTATTACTCTCCAGTGCCTTCGCTCTTATGAACGAACGAAGAACAGCAACAAGTGCCCTTGAAGCGTGTGACAACAGTTTTTTTCCCTAACTTTTATACCCTTATCAAACTTTTGGCAAATTTGCCTCTCTCTGTAGCTACCGGTACTGCCGAACGGAGTTTGAGTTGGTTGAAAACATACTTAAGATATTCTACTTCTGAAAACAGACTCAACGGTCTAGTATTGTAATCTATTCACAGAGACATACATATCACTGACGATGAAGTTATGAACCGATTTGGCAATGCTTCAAGAAACCTTGACTTTATATTATAGTGTGAGTTGTAAATCAAAACAGTAACATTAATTCATTCCATGTAAACACTATCAAGTGAGCAAGATGATTGTATTAATAAAAAGTATCATAAAATGGTCTTACTTGTGTTTGACATTAACCGAACATAAGACATCACAAGAAATTGGTTGAAAAAGTTAGCCTTAAAACTCATCATTTTGCACCTAATTATACAAAAGTTTCCCGGGGAGAACCCCGGACCCCCTATCCTTTGGGCCTACACCATGCCCCCTAACCCCCGGTTGGGCACCCCCGAAATAAAATTCTATACACGCCCCTCCTCAACAAACTTGAACTCCGTCCTCAGTAACTCGACGTACAATGATGAACAAAGAAACTTGCTTTACAGATCATCTCTGCAATAAAGGGCAACACCGTCTCCCATCCAATCGGTTCGATCATGGGGATGGAGATTATATCCTTCAAGCTAAACCACACAATTTGGAAGTGATTCAGACAACCAACTGTCAGTTATTCCTATTACATGAACATTGTTTTCTTAGAATATTGCTTGATTCTCATCTATGTGTGCTGGTAAGCTTTGGCTATTCAGATGGCTGCAATGTAAGGCTCCGGGACAGTTAGAAAATACTTAGCACCTGCTTGCGCTTGTGAAAGTGGAGGAAGGGGAGAAATTCTTTGTCTGTGCGTCGGTCATTGCTCGAGGGTGAATCGTCTCCTACGCGGATAGCAGAACTATTTCTAAATGGCATGCTGACAAGGTCAAGAACTTACCGAACCGGTACCCCGACTTGCTGATGAAACTAACAGCAGACTGCCTAAATACTAAACACCCACACACAATCACATTCACAAACCTAATATAACTTCTAGTACACATGTCTATGAACTTATTCCAGTTCCTTCACCTAGCAGATTAATGTGCGACTTTAGTTCCGCAGGTGTGTTGATCTGTAGTTTTCTGGCATGCTTTTTTTAATGTCCTTCCTAGTTGCAGTAAGGGATTCGGTTATTAATAATAACGTAACTTTCAGCAACCGCTTGGCACTTCAAACACGATCACGTTGGTGGTATCGCAGGAACTTAATTATTATAAGCTTTCTCCCTGAGGCCACGATATCTGCAGCAGTACTTGGCTAACGACCCAGTCTGTGACATCGGTCTATGCTGCCAATTTGCAGAGTCACATTAGTTTCCCTGCATGTGTGTCTATGGCTTTCGCGTAGACGTCCTCGTTCGGAGTCTCACGTACTCCGTGGAAGAGAAGGCAGTTTCTCCTACTGTACTGTCCAGCTTCAAAAGATGCTCCTGAACGAGGATTACCTCTCTCTTCATCTCGTCCAGTTACGGAAGTCCTTAAAGTCTGATGCAAGAACGTTCAGGGTGTCGCTGGGGTTTGGTAGCACTGATCGTGGAAGCCTCCAAGGCTTGCTCCAAGAGAGCTTGGAATTCAGCCATCCACTTTTCAAATATACTCACACGCTCGTTTACTGCCTTTAGGGTCATTCTGTCCTATTAAGCACTCAACTATAGCTTGCTCCAACGAGTTAGCACACTGAGGACACTAATAAATGAAACTTAACTGCCTGTTTTCGCTGGTCACTTGCGGAGCACTTTTACACTCGGTAAGTAGTAGGCGCCATCTTACTTTTTGCTACACTACATTGACAAGCTAACCACATTACACCACCAGTTTAAAATGGGAACGGTTGATTTATAATAAGAAATAACAAAATAGTGGACAACATCATACCCGAAGTTCGTCTCTATTGTGCCGTTACTTTGGCACTAATCTCTGATCGAACGTACAATTTATACTTTGGCATAAACATTTGAATCGAGCGGCGGAGTTAGTTGTGGCTGGCCTCGATAGGTAGCATATCTTGCCGGTGCTGCCTTGGACAGGGATTGTAGTTTCTCCCTCTGTCCGATAGGAAGAGCTATGTTCTAGCGACAAGTATTTCACTATCTCGATGTTGTCTTTTATAGTTTTGGAAGGCTGGGATTTTTCGAGACATGTATGATTCTCGTACTGATGTTGTTAGGCCAGTCATCATGGATCTACGTGGTTTTATAAATACATAAGAAGTAAACTGAAGTTCTACGGTATGTGAAAAAATTGAATGATATTATCCCTCTTCGTCAAGTTATTGACTGGTTACTAATTGTAATCTTACTGGAGATAAACGTCAGGATATGATTCGTATATTATGGAATTAGGGTAGGCTATTTGGTCATCGTAAGTACTTGTGACTGTATCGACTGGCAAGGTAAATGTATTTATATTGTATTATCCTACGTTGCATGTTAGGGCCCTTCAAGGTTATACATTCAAACTTAATGTCATCCTCGTGTATTCACACTGGTAGGCTAACTGACACTCATATTTGTTTTGTGTAATTAATGTTTTGTTTTCTGTTTTCTGTTAATTTGTAAATGCATTTTAATTACAAGTAGTATGCCTTATGGTCTGTGGAAAATTTATTAATGTAGGATTTATTTTGATGTTCGATGGTGCTAGTACGGTGATCGTTTTTCTTCTGTTTTTCATGATGGCTACTGTCGTATTGTTTTTAACTATGTGTGATCATCTGTTGTTAATATTTGAGAGATTTTTGGTAGCCATTGAGGTGAAAAGACGTAAATTGAATTAGCTCCGTATATTTTGTGTTGGAAGACATTAATTCTTCAGTTTTAGGCAACGTATTATATTGGATATTGTAACATGCGTAGGCCTGGCTTTGTGACATGTATTGTCTCGGGAATTAATTAATTATTTATTTGTGTGGAAATGTATGAAATACGGTATGATGCATTATGCAGGGGCATAGTGAAGCTATTGAATATTTAATTCGTCATCCTCTTGATATTTGGCTTGGATTCTCACTAATGACAACAGATGATTGGTTGAAAGCACCGCTTATTTACTTCATCGTAACAACTTTGGCTGGATTACTAAAATATGTATTACAGTCAACTGGAAGGAACAAATATTTGATGTCAGAATCCACATCTTGATTTGTAAGTGTTTTGTTTATTTGTATGCATGTTTATTGTGAATATATTATGATTTTACCCGATCACCTTAGTATTATTTCTGGGTTCCGGGGTTCGAAGATGGTCTCAGACAATTGCCCTCTGAGTATGAACTTATTATGGTCCAGTGCCTTCCCTCCCAAAGGCCATTACTTTACTACGGGGTCAAATGTGTTATAGCAGTAGCGTGGTTAGATTTGTACCACATTCAGTAATTGTTTGAGGCTAGTCTTTGGATCTTGGGACTTGGAGGTATGCTTAGGCCTAAAGTGTGATATTTTAATGTTTGTTGTTATTGTTTTATCTTTGTATAATTTTCTTGTTATTTATGTTTCATGTGATAATATACTGAATGGACGAGAGCATTTTAAAAGCTGTACCATATTTATCCAAAGAGGAACTGGCTTATGAAATACAAATAAGGAATGGCAACCCTAATTTTCATCGTGAACTGGATATTATTCTTCTCAAATCCTTAAAGTCAGCTCCTGTTGTTAGTCTGACAGATCAACATTCTTATGGGACAAAAGGTAGGTCTGATGTTGTGATATCTGTTTCAAACCTATTAGTGTCCTGTGATGAGTTAAAGCAAGTTGCCAATCCTTCGGCATATCGTGTGAACAAATTAAAATTTCGTTCTATACACTGGATTAATCGTTTAGTGAGTTTAATTGAATATTGGTCCAAGAGTGATATTGTTTTTTTCAACCAAGTTAGTTGGGCTTCGCGACAAGCTGATAAATAGTTTTAATCGGTTGTCCTCGAGTGATATTTCTGAGAATATTAGTGAACCTGTTGTATGTTCTGAAAGCGTTTGTTCATATGTTAGTGATTCTTGTGATGGCGTTGTGAATAATAGTAATTATTTTGGTAATTTTGAATCAGTGTCGATGGAGAATTATGAAAATATGTTAGGCGCTTTGCAAACTAATTATACTACTGAGGTAGATAAACAAATAGGCTCGTCAAGAAATACACCTGAGGTCATGTCGAGCCCTAGTAATTTGAATGCTGTTGGTAATTCACGTTTTGATAAGAGATGTAACGATTTTTCTAGTTCAGTTTCTTGCCATGACGTTGGTAGTGCTGGGAATAGGTTAGGATCTCACCGTACTTGGACTGATAAGGAAGTACAAACTGTTGATAGCTTACTTGGTGAATGTGATGTGATAGATAGAGTAAATAGGCTTAATCTTTTTGATAATCGAGCCTCGACTAACGTTGTTTCTCTAAATAAACTTATGACTGATGGTCAGGTTAATTTTGCTTCCCTTCCTAACCCATTAGCTCTAATTTTGAAAGATTTTCATGTGTGCTATGGCACTGATATTAATTTATTTGTGAAATTTTTGAAGAAATTAGTGGAATTAAGAGATAGTGCTGGCATATTTGGTCTGTCAGATTTTCAAATTTTGAAAATCATCTTTCCATGCACTGAAGGAATGTTGCGAGGAAAACTGTTTGAGAGTATGAGTGCTGGCCATTCTTTGGATATTTTCCATAGAGAGGTTTTGAAATATTTTATCACTCCACGTACCTTGGCAGATTTGAGTAGAGATTATGTATTTCGCGTTCAGCGTATGAGTGAAACGTTAAATGAGTATTTCATTGATATTAGAACTTATGCAAAGGTTTTCGCAGTTGAGTTGACTGAAGAGCAGGTTGTCAATTCATTAGTCGAAGGTATGAATCCCATTTATCGTTCATTCTTGTCCATGCATGCCAAGCCCAAGAATTTCACTGATTTTAATGAAATTATTTTATCTGCGGAGAAGATTAAGAATGCTAATCTGTTGCGGGTAGATGATTCTCCCTTTTCTAGTAATTATCTTCAAGGTTGTTCAGGTTATGTGCCTTCTATCAATAATTTTCAGCCACGTGGAGAGATGCAGCTTGTGAATAATTATAGTAGTCTTGTTCCTTATAAGAATATACAGGGAAGGCGTGAGTTCATGCCTACTAATGTTCAAGGCCATGTATTTCAGGGGTGTGCTGACCAGAGATTTAATGGGAGTAGAGTTAGCAAAGGTAGGAGATGTGATCGTTGTGGGTCATATGCCCATATTAGTCGTTGGTGTGATGTTAAATATAACAATAAATCTTTATCGTATGTAAACAAGACGTCATCAGATGATAAAATTTGGTATTCTAATGTGTCAAAAAAGAAATGTAAACGTTCACGTGACAGTAATTTTTGTCGGGGTCTGGTCAAAAGTAAAACGATGTGTAACCGCATCACTGATGTTGCTCATGGAATTTCTCCATTTATTGTCATTGACATTAATAACGAGCCGGTTTCTGCACTTATTGACTCTGGGAGCGTGAGTTCATTTTTAAGCTTAGAATGGTTTAATAATATGAAATCTGTATGTAAATTTGGAAAACTGATTGCCGAGAATAATGATGTGAGATCCGCGAATTCTTCTTCTCTGGATATTAAAGGGTACATAACAGTTAAGATCAGGATATTAAGTTTCACGTGGAAATTTAGGTTATGGGTAGTACATCGTCTGTCTTGCGATGTCATCCTTGGTGCTGATTTTTTGGCACATGTTGGGTTACTGATTGATCTGAGGGATCAATCATGTCAATTTAAGTTCAAGCCCAGTTTAAGGTTAAAATTTCATAATTATACTTGTGGTGTTAGTATTAATGCTGCTCAGAGTGGTGACAAACCTAAGGATATTGAAAATTTGGACCTGGGACATCTAAGGGAGGATCAAGCTAATAGTATTCGTAAACTATGCTCTGAGTTTACTGATGTTTTAACCGACAGGTTAGGTGTCACGAATATTTTGGAATATGAGATTGAGTTATCCGATTCAGTGCCTGTTAGGTCTTCTCCTTACCGTCTGGCTCCACCTAAGATGAAAGTTTTGAAAGGTATCATCGATGAGATGATTAATGAGGGAGTAATTAGGAAATCTACTTCTTCCTATTCATCTCCCATTTTCTTAGTGCCCAAACCTAATGGAGAATTTAGACCTGTGGTTGACTACCGTGCCTTAAATAAGAAGGTTATTCTCCAACAGATTCCTTTGCTGGATTTACAGTCCTGTTTTGGGTGGTTTCAGGGAGCAAAGGTATTTTCCGTTCTGGACCTAAACAAAGCATATATGCAAATTCCGTTGAGTGAGAAATCCAAAGCAGTGACTGCGTTCACCACGGATTGGAATTTGTATGAATTCGAACGTTTTCCCTTCGGGTTATCGACAGGTGCCGCTGTATTGAGTCGTTTACTGGACAATATTTTTGATGGGATAAAATTTAAGTCTGTCTACCACTATCTTGATGATGTGGTGATATTCAGTAAGTCTTTTGAAGAACATGTTGAACATGTTAGAGAAGTTCTTAAAAGACTTAAAGAAGCAGGATTGACTGTAAGGTTATCTAAGGTGTCCTTCGCAAAACCCCAAATCTCGTTCTTGGGTCACATTGTGTCGTCATCGGGTGTTTCAGTTGATCAGACTCGTACTAAATCCATTCGCGATTTCAAATCACCTAGAAACGTGAAAGAAGTTGCACGTTTCGTAGGGATGATCAATTATTTCCGTAAGTTCGTTCCTAATTTTGCGCACAGGGCAGCTCCGTTGAATATGTTAAGGAAGAAAGGTACGGAGTTCGCTTGGGGTCCCTCGCAAGAATCAGCTTTTGAAGATTTAAAGATGGCTCTTATTAACGCACCTATACTAGCGATTCTCGACTTCTCAAAGCCCTTTATCATTCAGACTGATGCCTCCAACAGGGCAGTGGGCGCAGTTCTGTTACAGCAACATGAGGATGATAGATTGCCCATCGCCTATGCCTCACGTACTTTGTCTGATGCTGAGTTAAAATATTCAGTCTATGAATTAGAAGGATTGGCAGTTATGTTCGCCCTAGAAAAATTTAAGTTGTATGTAGAACACGTTGAGTTTGAGCTTGAAACTGACAACCAAGCGTTGAGTTGGGTTCTAGGTAGACCAAGGAAAACCGGAAGGATTGCTCGCTGGGCAACGAGGATTCTGTCCTTCAAGTTCAGGGTGAAGCATATAAAGGGCACTGAGAATGTGATTGCAGACTGTTTGAGCCGGATGTACGGAGAATCGTCTGATGATATTGTTAATAAGGAAAATGTATGTAATAATGTTTTGATCAACGGGTCTTGTAATGCTATACTTTCCAATTATCCGTTGTTGTTCCGTGATGTATCGGGGTACCAAAGGGAAGATCCTGTGTTGTCAGAAATTATTCAGAAGCTTGAGAGGGGAGAATCGGTCAAACCATATTTCCTGAAAGGAAACTTACTTTGTTGTTCAGCACGTAGTGATAAGTTGGCCAAAATCGTATTGCCTGTTGTATTAATACCTGAAGTATTTAGGTACTTTCATGAGTCGCCTATCGGTGCACATTTAGGTGTGTTCAAAACTAGATTAAGGATAAGGGAAAATTTCATTTGGAAGGGAATGGATAAGGAAATCAAATGTATGGTAAACCATTGTCAAACTTGTAAACTGGCTAAACCGGCTACCAACACTAAGGTGGGAATGTTGTCATCGGAAGTGGCTACTAGGCCAATGCAGAGGTTGTTTCTAGACTTTATTGGCCCTTTTCCGGTGTCTAAGTGGGGAAACAAGTTTGCTTTGGTATGTACGGATGGGTTCTCAAGGTTTAATTGGATATTTCCAACTAGGGCTGCTACAACGCAAGTTGTTATCCGATGTCTTGAAAAAATATTTGCCTCGTTTGGCCCGTGCCAGTTTCTGATCACTGATAACGCTCAATGTTTCAAGTCTAGTGTGTTGAGAAATTTCTTATTTGAATTGTCAAGGATAGCAAGAGGACAGAGTACCAGGAAAGGAGAATCAAAGTATGGAAACTCAAGGAAAAGGAAGTCAGGGAAGAATTCCAGAAGATAATAAGGGAAAGGATGCCAACAGACAATCCTAAAACAGGGGAAGAGGAATGGAAGCAATTCAAAAACACAATGGTGGAAGCTGCAGTGGCAGTATGTGGAAGAACAAGCAACAGAAAGAGGTGTAAAGAGACACCATGGTGGAATGAGAGAGTAAAAGAAGCTGTGGGAAGGAAGAACAAGGCTTTCAGAGTGTGGTTCCAGGAAAGAACTGATCTGACAAGGGAAGATTATAAGATAAAGAAGAAGGAAGCAAACAAGATTGTCGCAGAGGAGAGGAAGAAGTGGATGGTAAAGTGGACAGAGATGATGGAGGAAGACAGCAGAGGAAATAAGAAAGTACTTTATGGGATGGTCAAAAGTAAGAGAAGAGGTCTGCGAGAGGATGTGGTAATGATGGACAAAAGCGGAAATGAGGTACACAACAAAGAGGCACTCAAGACAGTGTGGAAAGAGTACTTTGAGGATTTGCTGAATCCAAATGGTCATAGGGAGGAAGACAATGCATTGGAAGATGGAGAAGACAACACAGGAATGGAAAAGGACCTGACTTGGAGAGAACTTGAAATGGCTATAGACAAGATGAAAGGAGGAAGGGCACCAGGTGTGGATGAAGTGAGTGTTGAAATGGTGAAGGCAGCAGGGGAGGTTGGGAAACAGTGGCTGTACCGTGTGATGAGGGTGATATGGAAGGAGAAAAAGACCCCAGAAGATTGGAAGAAAGGATTAATTGTCCCAATATTTAAGAAAGGAAGCAGAAAGGAGTGCAGAAATTACAGGGGAGTCACACTCATACCTCACTGTGCCAAGATATATGAAAAGATATTAGAAAGTAGAATACGAGCCAAAGTGGAGAGAAAATTGAGAGAGGAGCAGTATGGATTCAGACCTGGGAGATCAACAGTGGATCTCATATTTTCAGTGAGACAGCTCCAGGAACACCACTACGAATTTGGAGAGGATCTGCTGATGGCCTTCCTGGACATCGAAAAGGCCTATGATAGTGTGTGTAGGGAGAAGGTTTGGAAAGCAATGGAAAACATGGGAGTGGAAAAAGAGACTGTAGGCAGAGTGAAGGAGATGTATTGTGGAAGTGTGAGTTGTGTGAAAGTTGGAGGGGAAAGAACAGACTGGTTCAGACAAATGAGTGGCCTGAAACAGGGTAGTGCACTGTCACCCCTTCTCTTTATTGTGGTTATGGACGAGGTAATGACACGGATAGCAGGAAAGATAGGAGAAGATAAGATGAAAGCAATGGTGTTTGCAGATGATCTCATGGTCTGGGGAAACAAGGAGGAGGAAATTCAGGAGCAACTGAAGGCTTGGGAAGAAACAGTGGGAGAGTACGGATGGAAGTTCAACATCAGTAAATGTGAGATCCTGTTAACGACCAGGAAAAAGGACAGACCAATGAGTGGGATAACACTTGGAGGTGGACAGCTGAAGAAGGTGGAAAGTCTCAAGTACTTGGGAAGTATAGTGGAGGAAAATGGGAGAAATGACAGAGAGATTACGGAACGTGGCAGACAGGCAGAAGCATTTCTGAGAAGCATTAGGAGCTTAGTGTGGAATAAAGATGTCCCACAAAAAAGCAAGGAAGTGTTATACAGAAGCTACTATATCCCGATACTGACCTATGCTTCAGAAACGTGGACAATGAAGAAAAGAGACATAAGCAGAATACAGGCAGGTGAAATGAAGTTCCTGCGAAGTAGGATCGGAGTAACAAGAAGAGACAGGGTGAGGAATGAAAAGGTCAGGGAAATGGTGAAAGAGGAGCCCTTGCAAGGTAGGATTGAGATATCAAGACTGAGGTGGTATGGACACTTAAAGAGAATGGATGAGAAGAAGATTCCCAAGAGGATACATGAGATGCAGATACAGAAGAAACGACCAAGGGGAAGACCAAGAGATAGATGGCTGAAAGGAGTGGAGGAATGTGTCAAGAAGAGAGGCGAGGACTGGACCAGAGTGACAGCGGAGAGGTGGTGGGAAGAAAGAATTAAGTGGCGAGGCTTATGTTCCAAACAGACCCAGCCTGGGGCTGGAAACTGTACAAGATGATGATGATGATGATGAATTGTCAATTTCTCAAATTACTTCTTCACCGTATTACCCTAAAGGTTCGTACGCTGAGCGTGTCAATAGAAATTTAAAAGCGGCGTTAATTGCCTTTCATCACAGTGATCATAGTAAATGGGACTCCTGTATACCTTGGATAACCTTTTCTTTTAATACCGCTGTCCATGAATCCCATAAAACCACTCCATTTTCATTAATGTTTTCTTTCACTCCTAACACACCTTTATCTAATATTTGGTCAATTAATCAGTTGTTACCTGAACAGTATACCTTTAGTCATACCAAGGGTATTTGGAAAAAGGCTAAGGAGAACATGAAGGTGGCTCATGATAGATTAGAAAAAAGGTATAATCTAGGTTGTAAACCTGTTGATATTAAAGTTGGAGATAAGGTTTTTGTGAAGAATTCTTCTTTGAAGGAGGTTGGACCAAAAGAGTCGGGAAAACTAAGAGAGAGGTTTCGTGGCCCTTTTAAGGTTGTTAGTTTCTTGACTCCCGTTACTCTTCTGGTCAGTGATACTGTTAAAAAGAGAATTTTCAGGGTGCATCTGTCACATGTGAAGAAAGGTGCTAACGATATGAAATAGGGTATGTAAACGCATATTGTCAAAATTGTGTAGACGAATTCTGGTCATTAGGACGTGCATGTGTTTTTGATGTGTGTATTTGTCTACACGTGTGGTGCACATTCTGCTAGATTGTGCAAATCCATTAAGGTTCTTCTTGTTTGTTATTGTCAAAATTGTGTAGATGAATTCTGGTCATCAGGACATGTATGTATTGTGGATGTTATTGATGCTTGTGTTTGTCTACACGTGTGGTGCACATTCTGCTTGATTGTGCAAATCTATAAAGGTTCTTCTTGTTTGTTATTGTCTAAATTGCGTTAGGTCTGAAGTGACAAACTTGTGTAAATGTATTTGAGTGCATGAGTGTGGGTGATTGTTACTAGTTTTGTTTTGTAATCGGGTGGGTCTCTTGATTTTTTCTTAAGGTGAATTAAGGTTAGGGTTTGTTTTTGCTTAATTTATAATTGAATTTAATTAAATACGCCGTACGTATAAAATGATACTATGTTGGGATATCATAGGTAAGTAATTACAAACCTCTTCTGTTCTCCGAGTGATGACTTAGTCATTTATCTGCTTGTTGATTTATGAAGGTAACTACTTGCCGAAATGTGTTTTGGAGATGGAAAATCATGCTATGCCAGGGTAAAATGCGGCTAGTATGACATGTTGATTTCAGTGTGTTTTATTTCAGGGTTATTATTTATTTTTTGTATGTCGATGTCCTAACGGTGTGTCAATTTATATTCTGGAAAATTATGGGGATTTTGTGGGTAGTAAATGGTTTTATTAATTTTGGGAGTTTGTAAGGTCGTATGATTTCAAAGAATGCTTGGGTACGTTTGTAGCTTGGTGGTCTGCACGAGTGGTCAGTTGATCTTCTTTCATTTAGGGTCTTCTGTTGGTCATTTATTGAGGGATTTCTGTCGAGTCTGTTCTTGTTTTGGTCTTGTTCGCTATATTGTTTACTTAGTTTGATATACTAGGCTATGTCAAGAGTGAATAATTGTATTGTTTATGTTATTGTCTAAATTGTGCATTTCCAAAGTCGGACATTCAGAAAGTATAAATGTGGTGTGATTTGTTTTGTTTTTGTAATTGGGTTTGTTTTCTTGTTGTTGTTTTGTGGGTGTCCAGATAAGTGTGGATGTATATTAATTTAAGGGGTAAAAGGTCATTGTATGTTACTTAGGATCGTGGATGTAAATTAGCATTTTGTTGACGCATCTGTCAACTTAAGTCTACCAGATGAATGTTATGGGGGTTCATTTGCTTAGATTTGAGTTGAATATGTTGGTAAGTATTTATAAACAATTCTCCTAAGTCTTCAGTTGATTGAGTGGGCTCAATTTTTTTTTTTTTTTGCTGTCTGACTGAGAAATAAATACTTTAGGTTAAGTAATGTGATGTGATATGATGAATTGATTTGTGGTATTTGGTCAATATACGGCGACTCACTATAGGCCTCATGAAATGCGTGCTTCGTCTCGTTTCCTAGTTTCTGTTTGGTCTGGGTCTGTATATGAAAGGGTATTCATGTATTTGTGTTTTGTATGGATGTGTTGACAAGTGCTAATTCATATTCTGGTTGTTGTTTATTAATTATTTGAGGGTAGTAATTGTAATATTTTTCTGGGGATTTTAATGTTATGTGTCATGGTAAGGTTGTGGTGTGATTCTGCTTTGGTATGCACGTGTGTCCTGTTATTTGCTTGATAATAGGGTCTTTCTATTGTTCTTCTTGGAATTTTCTTGTGTTTTCCTGCTTGGGTGTTTCTTTTGGCATTTTCTTTTACTGTATTTTAGACTAGTCGGTTGAACAGATATGCAATGTGAGACTTTGCCTTCGTCTTTTGGGGGAAAAAAATGTTTTTAATGGTGAATATGAGAGCTCAAGTGTCATTCAGCATTATTATTAGAACTTATTTTTGGAAAATACTGTTATTATTGTAATATTTTCGGGATATTGTAATTTTCTAAAACATGCATGCAATTTTCTGTGTTAATTGAGGGTCATTGTTTAATATTTCACCTGTAAAGATGTGGATTCTTGATAGTACTGGGTTATTGTTGTAAAATCTGATGCCATCATGTAATATTTTATTGTAATTTGTTCTTTGTAAATGAGTGTCAACGTTAGATATTAAGCTTTCCTTTACACATTATTGTCGCAGTCGAAATTTGATTTCAGCTAATTTCTTCGAGGTCTTATTCTGCGTTTGGAGTGTTATGCAGTGCGAGAAGATGTCTCTGGCCAGGATATTGGACCAATCTATGTAACCTTCGGATGAAACTGTTCCTGCCATCGTTTATTCAAGATGCCATTTGTATTAATGTTGTGGAAATTGTACAAAGAAAACCTACTCGATGTATTCTACACTTAAGTATTTGTTTATGTTCTTGGCATGACATATTTTGGTGGTTATGGTGCTGATGAAAACTGAAATGAACTTTTAATTAAGTATTTCACATTCGGAAGCTACTGTGTTTGTGATAATTGGCAAAAACTTTTTTATGCTTAAAGATTTGCTTGATTATGCATGTTGATACACTTGTACCATTTACGTCGTCTCTGTTCTGCGAACCATCGACAAGTTTGGGGCCCGGGAGTCTGTGCCGTTACTTTGGCACTAATCTCTGATCGAACGTACAATTTATACTTTGGCATAAATATTTGAATCGAGCGGCGGAGTTAGTTGTGGCTGGCCTCGATAGGTAGCATATCTTGCCGGTGCTGCCTTGGACAGGGATTGTAGTTTCTCCCTCTGTCCGATAGGAAGAGCTATGTTCTAGCGACAAGTATTTCACTATCTCGATGTTGTCTTTTATAGTTTTGGAAGGCTGGGATTTTTCGAGACATGTATGATTCTCGTACTGATGTTGTTAGGCCAGTCATCATGGATCTACGTGGTTTTATAAATACATAAGAAGTAAACTGAAGTTCTACGGTATGTGAAAAAATTGAATGATATTATCCCTCTTCGTCAAGTTATTGACTGGTTACTAATTGTAATCTTACTGGAGATAAACGTCAGGATATGATTCGTATATTATGGAATTAAGGTAGGCTATTTGGTCATCGTAAGTACTTGTGACTGTATCGACTGGCAAGGTAAATGTATTTATATTGTATTATCCTACGTTGCATGTTAGGGCCCTTCAAGGTTATACATTCAAACTTAATGTCATCCTCGTGTATTCACACTGGTAGGCTAACTGACACTCATATTTGTTTTGTGTAATTAATGTTTTGTTTTCTGTTTTCTGTTAATTTGTAAATGCATTTTAATTACAAGTAGTATGCCTTATGGTCTGTGGAAAATTTATTAATGTAGGATTTATTTTGATGTTCGATGGTGCTAGTACGGTGATCGTTTTTCTTCTGTTTTTCATGATGGCTACTGTCGTATTGTTTTTAACTATGTGTGATCATCTGTTGTTAATATTTGAGAGATTTTTGGTAGCCATTGAGGTGAAAAGACGTAAATTGAATTAGCTCCGTATATTTTGTGTTGGAAGACATTAATTCTTCAGTTTTAGGCAACGTATTATATTGGATATTGTAACATGCGTAGGCCTGGCTTTGTGACATGTATTGTCTCGGGAATTAATTAATTATTTATTTGTGTGGAAATGTATGAAATACGGTATGATGCATTATGCAGGGGCATAGTGAAGCTATTGAATATTTAATTCGTCATCCTCTTGATATTTGGCTTGGATTCTCACTAATGACAACAGATGATTGGTTGAAAGCACCGCTTATTTACTTCATCGTAACAACTTTGGCTGGATTACTAAAATATGTATTACAGTCAACTGGAAGGAACAAATATTTGATGTCAGAATCCACAACTTGATTTGTAAGTGTTTTGTTTATTTGTATGCATGTTTATTGTGAATATATTATGATTTTACCCGATCACCTTAGTATTATTTCTGGGTTCCGGGGTTCGAAGATAGTCTCAGACAATTGCCCTCTGAGTATGAACTTATTATGGTCCAGTGCCTTCCCTCCCAAAGGCCATTACTTTACTACGGGGTCAAATGTGAAATCTGTGCCGTTACTTTGGCACTAATCTCTGATCGAACGTACAATTTATACTTTGGCATAAACATTTGAATCGAGCGGCGGAGTTAGTTGTGGCTGGCCTCGATAGGTAGCATATCTTGCCGGTGCTGCCTTGGACAGGGATTGTAGTTTCTCCCTCTGTCCGATAGGAAGAGCTATGTTCTAGCGACAAGTATTTCACTATCTCGATGTTGTCTTTTATAGTTTTGGAAGGCTGGGATTTTTCGAGACATGTATGATTCTCGTACTGATGTTGTTAGGCCAGTCATCATGGATCTACGTGGTTTTATAAATACATAAGAAGTAAACTGAAGTTCTACGGTATGTGAAAAAATTGAATGATATTATCCCTCTTCGTCAAGTTATTGACTGGTTACTAATTGTAATCTTACTGGAGATAAACGTCAGGATATGATTCGTATATTATGGAATTAGGGTAGGCTATTTGGTCATCGTAAGTACTTGTGACTGTATCGACTGGCAAGGTAAATGTATTTATATTGTATTATCCTACGTTGCATGTTAGGGCCCTTCAAGGTTATACATTCAAACTTAATGTCATCCTCGTGTATTCACACTGGTAGGCTAACTGACACTCATATTTGTTTTGTGTAATTAATGTTTTGTTTTCTGTTTTCTGTTAATTTGTAAATGCATTTTAATTACAAGTAGTATGCCTTATGGTCTGTGGAGAATTTATTAATGTAGGATTTATTTTGATGTTCGATGGTGCTAGTACGGTGATCGTTTTTCTTCTGTTTTTCATGATGGCTACTGTCGTATTGTTTTTAACTATGTGTGATCATCTGTTGTTAATATTTGAGAGATTTTTGGTAGCCATTGAGGTGAAAAGACGTAAATTGAATTAGCTCCGTATATTTTGTGTTGGAAGACATTAATTCTTCAGTTTTAGGCAACGTATTATATTGGATATTGTAACATGCGTAGGCCTGGCTTTGTGACATGTATTGTCTCGGGAATTAATTAATTATTTATTTGTGTGGAAATGTATGAAATACGGTATGATGCATTATGCAGGGGCATAGTGAAGCTATTGAATATTTAATTCGTCATCCTCTTGATATTTGGCTTGGATTCTCACTAATGACAACAGATGATTGGTTGAAAGCACCGCTTATTTACTTCATCGTAACAACTTTGGCTGGATTACTAAAATATGTATTACAGTCAACTGGAAGGAACAAATATTTGATGTCAGAATCCACATCTTGATTTGTAAGTGTTTTGTTTATTTGTATGCATGTTTATTGTGAATATATTATGATTTTACCCGATCACCTTAGTATTATTTCTGGGTTCCGGGGTTCGAAGATGGACTCAGACAATTGCCCTCTGAGTATGAACTTATTATGGTCCAGTGCCTTCCCTCCCAAAGGCCATTACTTTACTACGGGGTCATCTATAATAAGTCATTAGAGTTCAGGTTACGTAAACTAAAACACAAGAACCATAGAAGTGAGCAATAACATTAACATGTTACACACGCTTGTACAATCATTTGTAATCTAATATTGTACATAAACATCGTTTATTAACTAAGCCTAAGTCAGCTGGATCTGATGATGATCGCTTGACGATCAAAACATGCGATCCAATTGGAAAACTAATAATTTTCATAATAAACAAAAAAATAAACGGGAAACAAAAAAAATCAATTTTCAAATAACAACAAGTTATTTGAGTGAACGTAGACTTGGAAATTTAGATTGCTGGCCCTAACTCACTCGTACTTATAAAGCGGATGACGAGATCAGCAGCCACCACGTCATTGGCTAATATAAGTTTGAGTGTCATCTGCAAACCAAGGTTTCTTCGTAAGTCAGCAAGATCCACACATTCACCATGGCCCACATTTTAACCGAGTCTGTGGATAAAGAGAATATTTTGAAAATCGTAAGTGCAATACTTACTTCAAATCATCGACCACGTCCACTTTGAGAACGATTATTTTAGGGGTGGAACATCGAGGACATTGACCATATAGGGCAACGTTGAACTTTGGTTTTAATTTTCAGACCTTGGGGGAAGTTTCATGTATTCTATAATCCCTGGTAAACTGGTAAGAAACGGGCTAATGGTACTACTTCCTACTCACAAAGAAGCCGAGAGCCACAAAGTAGACGCCACAATTCAGTGGAAAGCAGCCACAGCAGTTGTCCACAGTGCAACAGGGTCTGAAACAAAAACACAAGTAACTTACTTTTAATTTGGGTAGCAACTTGCCAAATATGTCAGTTAAAGGATCGACAAACTGTTAAGCTCAGCGAGTTAAGCCAGCCTAAGTCCGTGATATATAAGCTCTGTGCGTATACTGAAGTGCTGCCGTAAGCGGACATTCCGAGAAGCTGCTATTTGCCGGGATGCGAGATTGCATTTTCTAGTTCACTTTTAGCATTAGAGAGCGATACGGGTTCTTGATTGTCTGTTCCGACAAAACACGACTGCAGCAAGGGCTGTGATTAGTCAGCGTAGTTATAGAGTCCAACCTATCAGCGATGTCGTTCCAGGTTTGAACAAAATATGTAGAACTTCCACGTTTTTAACTTCGTATTTTCTTGGTACCTTCATAAATTGTAATTCGCCTAGCAATAGTTGCATGATCATTGTTCCTAGGCCATACGTATTTCCATATCTTACACACCCCCAATTGCAAATAAACGAATGAATGAATGAAAAGTCAAGAATTGCGGTGAATGGCAAGCTCATCTTTCAGCCCCGTGGTTGCCATTCATGCTATTCAGGCCGTCGGAAATGAAATATTTTGAGCCACCTCCCATGTACATACAATTCTTGTTGGGGAGTGGATGATAAGCTATTTCCGCGATCGTACAGAGTAAATGAGCTAATCGAGAAAAACATTCTCGTAATGATTCTTCTTGACTTAAGAAGATACGGAAACACTTATGGCCTAGGAACAATGATCATCCAACTATTTCTTGGCACATTACATTTTATACGGGTACCTAGAAAATACGAAGTTAGAACAGCGGGAGTTCTACATATTTTTTCAAACCTGGAACGACATCGCTGATAGACTCCACCCTATAACTTCACTGACTAATCACAGCCCTTGCTGCAGTCGTGTTTCGTCAGAATAGCCAATTAGGGAGCCGTGTCCTTCTCCAATGCTAAAAGTGAACAAGAAATTGCAATCTCGCTGCCGGGATCAGCCGAGTATTGATGTGCATCGAATACGTGCGAGCATTTATTCTGTTATTTTTTACAGTAACGATGTCAAAACGTTGTGTAGTATTGTTGGTTGCAATAATAGATATTGTAACACAGAGAACAATATAATATTCTACATGGTTTCCCTTCCCGAAGTCACAATTGATTTGAAAACACGGCGTAATTCATAAACAGCGTACATTATATAAGCCTAAGCCAGCAGGATCTGATGACGATCGAAACATGCCATCCAATCATAAAACTAATAATAATAATTATTATTGTTAACGGTTAAAGTGAAAAACAAGATATACACATTGATAAATGTTCATGCACCAACAAATGACAAAATAGAACTGACACTGAGGGAACGGATCAATTTTGGAATGAACCTGACCAATCGGTAACGAATATACCTGATACTAATATTAAATTTTTTCTTGGAGATTTCAATGCAATGATTGAACGTGAGAGGAAATTTCGTCTAGTGGTGGAGCCAGCACATAACTTGAACAGTTAATTGAATTTTGTATTAACCATGGTCTAATTATGGAGACAACAAGGTTCAAGAGAAGACCTCATAAATTAATGACTTGGAAATGTCCTAATATTAAGTTAGGAGAGTTTCAAATAGATCATGTGGCCATGCTCGGAAATTTCACAAATAATTTTATAATGTATAAGTCCTTCGTGGTGTTGATGTTGATTCGGATCATTACATTTCCAAGATTAAAATCAAATTGACTCCTAAAAGGAAAAATAAACCACAAAAATTCAATATCAATAGATTGTATGATCCTAGCCTAGTTCAGTTATCAATAATCCAGTATATTTTGAGCAATCCATCACGCTATTAAGTGACAACTTGTGGACCACTGTTAACAAAATTAAAATCCTTAGCAGAAGACGTTGCTCCCATTAAAAACGAAAGAAACATGGATGGTGGAATGAGGATTGTGATATAGCAATTCTACGCCGGCATACAGCTTGGTTGAAGGACCAACAACAAAAAACTGAAAGTTCTAGGGAAGAATTAATCAATGCTAGACGGTTAACGGTCAAATAAATCAGGAGGGTTAAAAGGGAATATCAGAAGGAAACATTAAAATCTATTGATGAAGCTTTCAATCGCCATAAAACAAGAGACTCTTATAGGACATTTAAACAATACCAATCACAATTTACTCCCCCTACTCTTTTGATGAAGAAGATGAACAGGCAGGTGGCCCATAATGATTATGACAATGCAATAATTTTGGCTGATTACTTCATAAAATTACTTAATAGTAGTTAACCTGAAGATTCTTTTGAATTCGATCCCTATCCTAGAAATAAAACACCCCTGGAAAGTATCATACCGCCGGTTTACGATGAAGTGCGTACAGCGATTGATTCACTTAAGAATTTTAAAGCGGCAGGAGAGAATAAAGTAGTAGCAGAACTTTGGAAGAATGCTAATGTACAGACTATTCATAACCTAAGTAAACATCTTATTGACATATGGAATACATAAAAAGTGCCTGAAGAGTGAAATATTGCAATTATACACCCCATACACAAAAAGGGCGATAGAACAGATCCTAGCAATTATCGAGGAATATCGTTGCTGGATGTCACGCATAAGATTTCTTCAAAGATTTTATATTCCAGAATTCACAAACAACTTGATAATGAACTTGGTGAATATCAGGGTGGTTTCCGTCCAGAACGAAGTTGTCCAGATCAAATCATCAGTCTCAAATAGATTATAAAACATCGCAGGATTAGGAGCAAAGATTTAGTGATCACATTCGTTGATTTTCAAAAAGCTTATGATAGTATCCATCGGACTCCCTATTAAATGTCCTTACTGAATTTTATTTACATCGAAAATTTGTTAACCTTATTGCGGTCACTCTTACGAACACTAAATCTAGAGTTAGGTTTAGAAGAGAAACCTCTGAGTCACTTGAAATGCATACTGGTCTTCGGCAGGGAGATGGATTATCTCCATTGTTGTTTAATTGTGTGCTGGAAAAATTATGCGTCAATGGAATAAAGTTTGTCCACCGAATGTGAAGATTGGAAAAAATATTCGACTAAATTGTCTCGCCTTTGCAGATGATCTAGCATTATTAGCAACTAGTATCGAAGAAGCTAAATTTCAGGTACAGGAATTGGAACGATTAGCAGCAAAGTTTGGGTTGAAATTTTCTTTTGAGAATGATGCCATCTTTTCAAGTTGACACATCACATATTGTACTGCATTATGCCCAGAATATAGAGATTGTGAAAAAAAAATCTTCGTGAGATCATCACTTGGAATGCCAATGAAAGAGCATAATAGATAGAAGAACACTAAAATTGCGACAAGCACAACAGATTACCTGGCCAACATATAAGAAACAATCTCTTTGTATTAATGCTAAACTTCGACATTATTTCTCCGTCGTTAAGCCAGAAGCAACATATGCAAGTGAAACTTGATTTAAACTAAACACCCGATCAACAACTGACAAACTACAGAAGGTTGATAGACGGATTCTTCAGACAATAATCAATAAAAACACCAGGTTGAGTGCTAGTGGAGACTTTTGCCCAATTCAATACTTAACAAGGAAAATGAATCTATCATTGACACAATGCGAAAACGAGGGATTGCGTTTCTAGGACACATATCCCGCTTGCCAAGTACTAGACTCCTGAAACAAATTTTTGAGTTCTTTGGGAACAGTAAAACAAAAATCACATAGTTTAAAGAAATACAAATGGATTTAGACGAATTGAAAATTACTAAGCATCAAATTCAACATAGAGAGGAGAAACGGCTTCTGAATAACAAATACACTCGACTATCATTCAAAATTTAGCAGCGTAAGCAATATGTTATATCTGCAGAAGAACGGGCTGCAGGATCTTCCAGAATGAAGAAGTTTTGGGAAAGAAAAAAATTATCAAGAATTAAGAACTGAACTTAGTACTTGAAAACTTTATATATAAAGTTTGATTTTTGGTGCTCCAATGTGGGCGTAAACAGTGTCCTCTGGGGTTCACAACCTCAGTTGTATGACCTTACCGGTCACAGCAGAACACCAGCTACCCGTACGGACTAACAACCCTTACGATGAGAATGAATCCGATATCAGTGATTCACTCGCCCCGGGCTAACCCCCCCCCCCCCCCCCAGCTAAAATTAACCATGACTGTTGCATGATGGAAATAACAACAAAGAAGCAACTAGCTCAGGCCCCAGCTGATAATAGCGAAGGCGAACCTGGTCATTCGGCTTCTGGGGGACCAGTACGTAATGCTAGGAAGAGTCGGAGCTTCCAAAAACTTCTCAAACCTAAGGAAACCAAATTTATTGGTACACTTAACGTACAGACGCTGACGACAATAAGGAAACTCAAGACAGTGACGGACACTTGTGGCAGATTTCGGATCCTTATATTTTCAATACAAGAAACCCCATTTCGCGATTCTGATCATTTCTAAATGGGAAAACCAGCAAAGTGCCTAATAGCAACCTATATGAGGGCCATGATGTCTTGGCAATTGGTTTTACGGCGGAATATTCTTCCTTATGCCAACACTCCTTCTTTGTCCGGGCTTGGTACCGGCAACAGTACTGCAAGGCTAATCAGTCCACCCAACAGTTCTGCAGGCGGAGTTCTAATAATTATAATAATACTAAAAAATAAACGGAAAACAAAAAATTCAACCTTCAAGAAAGAACAAGTTCCTTGTGTTCTTTGACGGTGAATCGTAACCAGTGAGTTTGGGATTAAATTAGCCTATCTCTAACTAGGTTTCTTGATGTTGAAAGTTAGTTTGAACATTCAGAAAACGTTTGAGTTCACAAAATCTATATGTCATCGTTTAGGAAAAAGGGTCAATATACGGTTGAAAAACGTGCTTGCTTACATCGTTCTTCTCCTAAGCCGCCATTTCAAATCCTTCCAGCTCGGGCCCCTCGAAGACTTTTGAATATTTTAGACTTATCTTCACTGGTACTAAGTTTCATGTCTGGAAATCCCTCATTGATTCATGTTTACTACACATCGCTCCACCTCGGCCATGGTGACATACTCAAGCTTGTAAGTTTGGCCATTCGTAACGGGGCGGTGCACGGGGCATATGAAATGTGTTGGATAAGGATATGCAGCAGATGATTGACCATAGACACTTGTTGTAGGCATGAATGCACCCATATTTGATTCACAAAAGAATGTTCACTATTCTAGTGTTTTTCTGGTTTATTTATGAAAATGCATTTATCTTCCAGTGTGTTGCAGAGGAATGATAAACACTCTTCACATAACGCCCACGTGAAAGTAGGCGAGTATCAGATTTCTGCTGACTCAATAAGACTCACCAGCTTTGTCCACTGCTCGAGTCCGATGATTTAACCTTCCACTTGCCTGGTGCATTACCAATGCGGTATTTTGTGAGTCTTTATGAAAGGAAGGGTTGAGGACAAGAACTGCAGAGATAGATCAAGTTTAAAATATGTTAAACAGATTGCCTCGGTTGACAGAAGAGAGATGTTTCTGGCAACTGCTAATGAAGAGAAGAGATAGGTTGGTAAGACACCCAGGAATAGCAAACTTACAGTAGTTATGGAAGGAAGGAAGGGTCGAGAGCAAGAACTGTACGGGTAGATCAAGGTTAGATAGAATATGTTAAACAGATTGCCTGAGATCAGTGGCGGATCCAGGCCTTGCGGGACCCTGGGCGATATGATAAGGTGGGGCCCACAACTATAGGAAATAAAAAAATATCAAATCAAATGGAAACTAGTTTTGTAATAATAATAAAATAAAGAATGTTTACAATATTTTGAATACACTACAGTACATTTTTTAAATAATATGAAAGAAACCTTTAAGTCCCCTTGAAGAAGATAACACACACTAATACAGTCATCACAATTTACACCGATTATCAGACAGTTTCTACACACACCCAAAGTACATGGGGCTACATGACCGCGTTGTCGCAGCCCCTAAACTTAAGAACCAACCAACCAACCAAAACTATGAAATATTAAAATATTACTTTGCGATTTTTTTTCCGGCTGAAGTCTTCCATCATTTCACTGAAATCTGAACTTGCTAAACGGTCGCGGGAGGTCATAGCTGCACTGAAAATAGAATATGAATTATAAATTCGTTTGAAAAGTATAATTAATTAATCAATTACATTTAAAACAGTCCATGGCGCTGGGCCCTGGGCGGTCGCCCTCCTCGCCCTCCCCTAGATCCGCCCCTGCCTGAGATGAAACGAATAGCTCAGGACATGGAGGCATGGACTGGAGACTTAAACAACTCCACTATAAGCGATTTACAGAAGAGAGCGAGGCTATCCTCCATGTTACTATTGTTGTTGATATGAACTGGTAGTTGTCCTCATTAACTGCAGTTTTACAGCAGAATGGTGAAGATCAGATGGGTAGATAGCGTAACTTAAGAAGAAGTATTAAGGCGAGTGGGAGAAGAGAGATCTTTCTACTGACTGCTAATGAAGAGAAGAGATAGGTTGGTAGGACACTACTAAGACACTTAGGAATAGTAAACGTAGTTATGGAAGGAAGGATCAAGGACGAGAACTGTAGGGGTAGACCAATGTTGAAATATACAAAACTGATTGCCTTCCTCTACGTATCGGCCTTTCATGGCTCTCATTCCTTCCAAGTCCCACGATTCTCATTCTCATCAGCCTTGTACACTGCTGCGACATCAAATAATGAAGTCATGCTACAAAACAAACCATCATTCAACTCTATTGGGAATTGTAGGTACTTATCATAAACACGGGGGCATTGCCATGGGCGACATCGTGCAGGCTGAATTATTATTATTATTAGTCATTATTATTATTATTTGTAATCGTTTCGGTCTTCTATGGACCACGTTATTTCAACTGCCTTCTCCCTCGTTCTTTAACATTGGCCCTGTGTTCGCGTATTCTTCTTCAGTGGGCTCATTTTTGTTCTTCGGTCCAATTCTTTGCCGGTTTTCAATATGGGTTTTGGGTAAAAACTCTGTATTTCCCCAAGTTTAAGGGTCACGTTCCAAGATGTCCTCATGTGATATCCCCATTTCTTGTAGGTCTTTTTCCGCCTCTGTAAACCAGATCTCTTTGGTTTTATTTCCCACAAAGTAGGCACAGATTCGATTGGACAATCCTCCGGAGCTCATTCGTGTTAAATGGCCATAAAATGAGAGTCTTCTTTTGAGTTTGGTGTCCGTTATTTTCTCCACCTGTACATAAAATTCATCGGTGTGTCGTCTTCTTTACTCTCCTCGTTCCTTGACCGGGCCCAAGAACTTTCTCAAAATCTTCCTCTCTTTGACTTCCAGTTGTTCTGCCATGCCTTTCTAATTCATCGCCAGGCATTCTGATGCATATAACGCCTCCGGGCGAATACCGGTAACGTAGTGCCTCAGTTTGGCCTTGTTTTGTAAATGTCTTTGGTTAAATGGTAAGCTATTTCCATTTTGTTAATCCGTGACAGGAAAGCTTCTTTTTCACGAATGTTGGTCTCCATCCATTCACCCAAGTATTTGCATTTCTCTACCCGTGTTATTTGTCCTCCTTTCACCATAAGTTCTCTGGGTTCTGACTTGATGTTCGTTTTAAACTGCGTTTTCTCAAACGAAATCTGAAGACCTGATTTTGCTGCTTGCACCTGTAATTGATTGATTTGTGGCCGTGTCATTATTATTATTATTAATTATTATTACCAATTATTATTATTATTAGTAGTAAATTTTATTCAAGAAACGCACCACGATTCAAATCTAGGGGAATTGTGAAGCCATCTAGAAAAAATTCACAAACACAGGTTGCCTACCATGTGTAAAATCCCGACATCAGCGCGGTATCCCCAGTTCCAAGAAACCACAGAGCACCGTGACGGCATCCATTCCAAGAATGCACACGATCATCCCAAGGAAACACACCCCAGTTCCAAGAAACCAAGCCGAAATTCCTAGAAGTGGATTAGAACGAACCCAGCTTCGTGCACACCAAAGGATCGAATCCTGCTGCATTCAGTTCGCATTTGAGGATGGCTAGGAAGCCGTATCAGTTGATTTAATGGCATATTAAAAATTCCCTTCGGTCCAAATTCCCGCACCCCGGCATCTCTAAAAGACTCAGTAGATAAACAGGACGTAAAACCATTAATGTCTTTTTAAGTGTCTACGGCCAGAAGTAGAGATAACTATTTTATTCTATTCACAGCTAATTTATGTTTATTGCTGTCACCCTGACTCCAGTCGTTTTCTGGTAGATTTCATGAGATGGTTGGTTGGTTGGTTGGTTGGTTCCTAAGTTTAGGGGCTGCGACAACGTGGCCATGTAGCCCCGTGTACTTTGGGTGTGTGTAAAATCTGCCTGATAACCGGTGTTAATTGTGGTAACTGTAATAGTGTCTGTTATGTGTTTTTTAATGCAAGTAAGGACAGCAGTATTTTGAATTTTTCAAATAGTACCTACTTTTGCCGCCAAACGACTACTAGTTCAGAATTTAGCTACCAGACGCCACCGCAGTTGGCTCTTGGCAACGAACGTAGGAACCTAATAAGACCGTTGTTTACATTATTAACCTATACAATTTAGCTTCACACAGGTCTAATTAGTGAAAGGTTCTTTAACATGCCATAAATCTATGATATGGGACCGCCGGCTTTACTTCCCCTCCGAAGAAAGGAATACTGAGGGATTTTTAACACTCTTAAAAGATCCAACGACTTCGGCCGGATTTGAATCCGCGATCTTGGGCATAGAAGCTCAGCATGCTACCGACTACGCCACCGAAGCCGCCCATATTTCATGACAAAGCTAGCTATTGCAAAGAGATCATGTTGTGACTTCCGGATAATTTTGACATATCTTTGCATTTCAGATCCCCCGGGCCCTTATAACCCCGTCAGTTCAAATGTTCATATAGAGGGTGGAGCTAAATAAGTAGGACAGCTCCGGGGATTGGGTCAAGGACCTGACAACATGGTGATTGTGCGTTCGTTGCCATGTTGTAAGCATTGTCTGTGGTGTGGACAACACAGACGCAGGGAGGACAGCGCAAAAGGTACAAAGGTGCCCTGAAATCTAACATGCAGAAATGTATGATCAATACCGAAAACTGGGAGACCACAGCTTCTAACCGACAAGCATGGCGGCGGCTTGTTCACGGAGGTCCACAACACTTCGAACACAAACGTCGAAGACAGGCAGTGGATATGCGACAGGCAAGGAAAGAGGACATGCAGTGGATATGCGACAGGCAAGGAAAGAGGATATGCAGTGGATATGCGCAGGCAAAGGAAGAGGGCATGCGGTGGTTATGCGACAGGCAAGGAAAGAGGACATGAAATGGATATGCGACAGACAAGGAAAGAGGACATGCAGTGGATATGCGACAGGCAAGGAAAGAGGACATGCAGTGGATATCCGACAGGCAAGGAAAGGGGACATGCAGTGGATATGCGACAGGCAAGGAAAGAGGACATGCAGTGGATATGCGACAGGCAAGGAAAGAGGACATGCAGTGGATATGCGACAGGCAAGGAAAGAGGACACGCAGTGGATATGCGACAGGCAAAGAAAGAGGACATGCAGTGGATATGCGACAGGCAAGGAAAGAGGACATGCAGTGGATATGCGACAGGCAAGGAAAGTGGACATGCAGTGGATACGCGACAGGCAAGGAAAGATGACACGCAGAGGATATGCGACAGGCAAGGAAAGAGGACATGCAGTGGATATGCGACAGGCAAGGAAAGGGGACATGCAGTGGATATGCGACAGGCAAGGAAAGGGGACATGCAGTGGATATGCGACAGGCAAGGAAAGAGGACATGCAGTGGATACGCGACAGGCAAGGAAAGATGACACGCAGAGGATATGCGACAGGCAAGGAAAGAGGACATGCAGTGGATATGCGACAGGCAAGGAAAGGGGACATGCAGTGGATATGCGACAGGCAAGGAAAGGGGACATGCAGTGGATATGCGACAGGCAAGGAAAGAGGACATGCAGTGGATATGCGACAGGCAAGGAAAGAGGACACGCAGTGGATATGCGACAGGCAAGGAAAGAGGACATGCAGTGGATATGCGACAGGCAAGGAAAGGGGACATGCAGTGGATATGCGACAGGCAAGGAAAGGGGACATGCAGTGGATATGCGACAGGCAAGGAAATAGGGCATGCAGTGGATATGCGACAGGCAAGGAAAGAGGACACGCAGTGGATATGCGACAGGCAAGGAAAGAGGACATGCAGTGGATATGCGACAGGCAAGGAAAGAGGACACGCAGTGGATATGCGACAGGCAAGGAAAGGGGACATGCAGTGGATATGCGACAGGCAAAGAAAGAGGACATGCAGTGGATATGCGACAGGCAAGGAAAGGGGACATGCAGTGGATATGCGACAGGTAAGGAAAGGGAACACGCAGTGGATATGCGACAGGCAAGGAAAGGGGACATGCAGTGGATATGCGACAGGCAAGGAAAGGGGACATGCAGTGGATATGCGACAGGCAAGGAAAGAGGACATGCAGTGGATATGCGACAGGTAAGGAAAGAGGACATGCAGTGGATATGCGACAGGCAAGGAAAGGGGACATGCAGTGGATATGCGACAGGCAAGGAAAGAGGGCATGCAGTGGATATGCGACAGGCAAGGAAAGAGGACATGCAGTTGATATGCGACAGGCAAGGAAAGAGGACATGCAGTGGATATGCGACAGGCAAGGAAAGAGGGCATGCAGTGGATATGCGACAGGCAAGGAAAGAGGGCATGCAGTGGATATGCGACAGGCAAGGAAAGAGGACACGCAGTGGATATGTGACAGGCAAGGAAAGGGGACATGCAGTGGATATGCGACAGGCAAGGAAAGAGGACATGCAGTGGATATGCGACAGGCAAGGAAATGGGACATGCAGTGGATATGCGACAGGCAAGGAAAGAGGACACGCAGTGGATATGCGACAGGCAAGGAAAGGGGACATGCAGAGGATATGCGACAGGCAAGGAAAGAGGACAGGCAGTGGGTATGCGACAGGCAAGGAAAGGGGACATGCAGTGGATATGCGACAGGCAAGGAAAGAGGACATGCAGTGGATATGCGACAGGTAAGGAAAGAGGACATGCAGTGGATATGCGACAGGCAAGGAAAGGGGACATGCAGTGGATATGCGACAGGCAAGGAAAGAGGGCATGCAGTGGATATGCGACAGGCAAGGAAAGAGGACATGCAGTTGATATGCGACAGGCAAGGAAAGAGGACATGCAGTGGATATGCGACAGGCAAGGAAAGAGGGCATGCAGTGGATATGCGACAGGCAAGGAAAGAGGGCATGCAGTGGATATGCGACAGGCAAGGAAAGAGGACACGCAGTGGATATGTGACAGGCAAGGAAAGGGGACATGCAGTGGATATGCGACAGGCAAGGAAAGAGGACATGCAGTGGATATGCGACAGGCAAGGAAATGGGACATGCAGTGGATATGCGACAGGCAAGGAAAGAGGACACGCAGTGGATATGCGACAGGCAAGGAAAGGGGACATGCAGAGGATATGCGACAGGCAAGGAAAGAGGACAGGCAGTGGGTATGCGACAGGCAAGGAAAGGGGACATGCAGTGGATATGCGACAGGCAAGGAAAGAGGACATGCAGTGGATATGCGACAGGCAAGGAAATAACGAATGGACACTCAAGGGAACAATCCTCAGCGAGTTGTGGGTGAAATATGTGTTTGTGAACATTGTGGAAGAAATTGCGGCTCCAAAATTGGTCTACACAGTCATCAGAGGACCCACAGACATTGAAGTCTTATAGTCCCAGAGAAGACATACCGTACTCGTTAGCGAGTGATAGCCTATCATCATCATCAACACGGACGGCAGCACGACGCTAGTTGGTCATTTGTGGAGGACACACAGGCCACTTGTACTATCGTGAGTGCTATTGGATCACCAACTTATAGCATTGCCAAACATCTAGCTACCTTACTTCAACCACATATCGGTGGTACACAGTCGTACGTCAAAGATTCCGGCCATTTCATTGAAAAACTATTCAACTAGAAGCTGGTGACTTGACGAGGTCTCTCTTTTCACGAAAGTACCTATAAAGGCAGCCTTGAAGTACATCGCACGGATTTTTCCAGATGATATCGCCGCCTTATTCCGCACTGCCTCACCGCTAGCTACTTCCTGTGGAAAGGTGATTTCTATGAACAAATTGATGAGGTCGCCATGGACATTCCCTTGAGTACGGTGATCGCGAATTTCTTCATGGAAAAAATTGAACAAATAGCACTCGAGACCGCACCTTTGAAATCTAAGGTGTGGCTAAGATACGTGGACGATACTTTTGTAATATGGGGCCATGGTAAAGATCAATTAAATATGGTTTTACTGCATTTTAACAGCCTGAACTCTAACATTCAGTTTACCATGGAGTTAGAGAATGAACAGAAAATCGCTTTTATCGACGTTATGGTAACGAAGACCGCTGATCTAACCTTGGGACATACAGTTTACCGTAAGCCGACCGATAGTGACCGATATTTACATAAGACGTCCAACCACCACCCACGACAGAAATACGGAGTGATAAAAACACTGGCTGACCGCGCGAAGAGAATTTGTGAAAAGCAGTGCCTAAACCAAGAAAATAAACACCTCAACGAGGACCTACGCGCCAATGGGTACAGCCAGAAAGATATCCAGTGAGCACTCCATCCAAGACGTCCAACTACAAGGGTAATTGGAGACAAGCAGCCCCAGGCTAGAGCTTTCATTCCATATATAAAAAAGGTCACGGACAGAATAGGGAGGCTACTCGAGTCCCATAATATCAAGACCATATACAGGCCTACGTGAAAAATGAAGGACATGTTTAGGTCCGCTAATGATAAGCGACATCCTCATACCACGGCAGGGGTTTATAAAATCCCGTGTGATTGTGGCCAAGTATATATTGGAACAACGAAAAGAAGTATTGTCACTCGCCTCAAGGAGCACGAACGACACAGCCGGCTGGGACAAACAGATAAATCCACTGTTGCAGCAAACTCTCTACTCGCAGGTCACGACATACGATATGGAGACACCGAAGTTCTGTCCACCACGGTGTCTTATCATGCCAGGCTACAAAAGGAGGCCATTGAAATCCTGAAGCATACTAACAGCTTCAATCTTAAGGAGGAAGCAGAACGTGTGAACAGAGCTTGGCTTCCAGTCCTAAATCCCCTCAAGCCTGCCATCATTGACCTTCGTAGACGAGAAGATGCAACAGACGAGCAGCCCTGTCCTTGATGCATTACTTTTATGTGCTAGGCCGTTGCTATGGTAGCCTCTATGTGTGGGTTGTTGACTATTAATATATCTTGTTTACTTGTTTTACCTCGCCTAATGTAACCTGCGAACATGCTGAACGCAGTCTTCAGCGAAACGTCAAGACGACAAAATGTCCTTAGAACACGGCCTATAAGCCCGCGAAACAGAGATTCCTATTTCAACGCCGGTCGTGAAAGTCTGAATTTCTACTGGCCAGTTCAGAAAAAGGGAATATGGATCAAGAGACCGACAATAGAACTGTACAAACAGACAGAGACGATTACAAACAACATAAGGAAAACAAGATGTTCAGTAAAGAACTTATAGCCTACTTTCTCCTAAATGTATGAGTATAGTTATAACTCGTTGTTATTAACAAAGAGTATAATAGAATCATTTCTTGGTTGAAGACCTTAGAAACTATACTGACCGGCAAAAAAAGTGGAACACTTCAATTTTTTATGTAATTTCTTAATTTATTCCACTAAAATGTATCGGTTTTCCAATATTTGCATTATTCATGTAAATGTTAGATGATTGGCTACAGAAAATACTGAAACATGTTTTACAACACGCTTTAACTCACAAATTTCGTTACATTTCACAAATCTAACAATTTTCTATTTTTTACTAATGTTCTTTTGGGCTGTTTTTTTTTTGCCAAACAAAACAGTGTTAATGTTTGCACTGCACAGCACGGGTACACTGGTCACTAAAGCGAGTGTTTCCACCCTTAGCGTCCATGACAGCTTGTTAGGCTCATTGAAGATTGGGGGTAATTGGTGGTAATAAACCACCCTAAGAAATGTCAATTTCTATTCACGGATGTTTCAGATGTGTGTCCTAATGCGTGAAAAGCTTTTAAAATGTGATTACATCTTTTTCATGGCTAATTTTATACTTTTTAAATTACTGTTCCACTTTTTTGCCGGTCAGTGTATTTACCTCTACCAAACGCCACAACCTAGAAAAAAACTACTACCATCATTGAAGAAAGATAGATAAGAAGTATCTCAAGAATGTTATGGATCTGGAGACATAATCGACCGGACTGGCTGCGTGGCTCTGCGGTAACGTTCTCGCTTGCTGGGCCCTAGGTTGCTGGTTCGTATCCTGGCGCAGTCAGCTGGCATTTGAGGGAGCACAAATGCGAGGGAGCCATGTCAGTAGATTTACTGGCACGTTAAAGATCCCCTTCGGGCCAAAATTCCGGCACCCCGGCGTATCTAAAAGCAGCAGTAGTTAAAAGGGTCGTAAAACAAATAACATTATTATTATTATTATTACATAATCGACCTGCCGTGGGCAACATCCAACTTTGAGTTGAGGTATGTCTTTACACGTCTGGTTGTGCATGGCTTTCACAACCCTAATTGAATTAACAAATCTTTCCGTGTCCCTACAGAGACGTGTGTATACAAACTATGTGGATATTTTCGATTGCTATTTGCCTGAAATAAAAGTATTAATAACCTGAACTAGTACCAGCGGCTAGAATTCAGTTACTATGTGAAATCGTTTTGCTCTTTACTTCAAATAACATTTTCAAATAACGCACAATAGGCTGTAACAAACCCTTTAAAATAAGAAGTAAAAATGTATCATAGTATCATCCTGTCATTCTTTAAATTCGATGCGCATAGAATGCCAATGGTATACTATCAATGGAGTCCCATGTAGACCAGTCGTGAAATCTAGTGGAGAAATATCGAACAATATAATCCTCACAGGGCGAGTGCATTCTAGCGGCCATAAGAAGAAACTTTTCAATAAAATCTGGAAGTTAATAAGTAGGCCGGCGTGCAGTTACCTTTTTGGCTGCTAGATGTCTCGAGCAAATCTGCTGGCGAATTATGTTTTAATTAAATATATGTTTTGCACCGTAATATGCACAATATAAGGCTTAATTTTAAAATGTCTGAGTCATTACAAAGCAAGAAATATGTAAAATTTCAAGCAAAAAACCAAACTCTGATGGGGTTTGAACCATAGGCATCTGAATGACAGACTAACGCTTTACCACGGTGCCATTTGTGCCACCGAACATTGATCTATATAAAATGACTTACATAGAACTTGTTAGCAAATAATGATTTAGACCTAACGATTTCATCAGTGGAGTATATTATTTATGTATAAAGCATTTCATACTAAGTTTTTATTTATTTTGTATCAGTACGCTATATTGCATGCAATACTCAAATTAGTGAAATATAAGTCAGGCACAAGATATCCGCTGCCATCTTGTCTTCTTACCGAGACGGCTCAGCTTTTTAAAATCACTTCTGCACTATAGTATTACAAAATAAACTATTAATTTCGAACGTGCCTCTTCCTTTAGATCATTTAAATCGATTCTCGGCTCGATAATCGGAACTGGTGGGTCCCATGATATGGATTATAAAGTTTGCATAATTCACACGGCCGCCATCCTGAAATGGTATGGCGGACGACCTTGTAGTTTGGTCACAAGACGCGTCCTATATGAAGGTATGTTATTACCAAATTTGGTAGAGATCGGATAATTTGGTTAGTCGCTATTTGATTTTACGTTTTGAACGTTTGAGTGGCCGCCATTCAGATTTGGTAAAGATGGCGGCGATATAAAACATGACACTGAGGTGCCCTTTGCTTGTTCTACCTCTGTACCAAATTTCGTTCAATTCGGTTTCACCGTGTTCGAATTGATAGGGGGGACAGACATTCAGAGTACACACACTCACACACACACACACACACACATCATACACACACACAGACAGACACACAATTTTTGGCCCCGTAGTGATCTCATAAGTCTACTTTCATTTTTTGCAAAAATCGAAAGTAGGCTAATAAGGACAAAAGTTTATGGACATATTGTGCCAGTCGTTTCGACTATCACAATATCCCCCCCTTTCCCCGGGCTGTTTACCCCGGAAGGTGGGCTCTTGAACTATGTACTGTTTCTGAATATTTCAAACTCCCGCTTGTTCCCCCTGCTATATCACACGTACTTCCGGCCACGGACGCAACGAGAAGCCACGAGACGATGCGAGATGCTCCCAGCACCTTCCAGACGCAATTTCGTTATATTCGCCGCGCGGTTAAATGCCGCGGTCTGATTGGTCAATGTGCGCGCGCATGCGCCGAGAGACGATATGAACTCGTGTGTCCTACGGACGCCAACACACTACGTTGGGACTGACAATGATGTAGTCGTTAGAGGTGTGAGCTGGCCGTTCGTTAGGCCAGCCCTTCAGGTTGTGTGCCATGAGGCCTTTTACAAGGTACTGTGTTGTCCTACAGAAACTATTCTAATTATGCTTGAGATATTTTGTTCTTACTCTACTCCCGATGGAGTTTTTTGATTACTTATTTGCTGCTTCAAGTGCGGTCTATGAAGCTTAGCGTCACTTTGCGTTTTGGGAATTGAACTTGTGTGGGCCACATAATGATTGGAAATTTATTATTTCTCTTTTGATATCTTAACTCTTATTCAGGAGAATATTCCTTAATAATGATTCTAAGCTTGGTGTGACATTTTTACGTCTTATGAAACTTTAAGTTTCAAACACGTGCAACGGCCGTTATTTCTGACGCCAAACTAACTTTTGTAATAAGCTATTACGCTATCTAATATGGACATGAACCAATTTTCTTTTATGTGAAATATTGATTGTAAACCTTTTGGATTGGGTTTCTTATTGTAATTATTGGCGGCATTCCATTTGCCATTGTGGCGGTCTGGTCGGCTATTGTTAAGTGCCTCGTGGCATATGGCTAACTCTAGCCTAGATCCTTCTGCCGTTTCACATTGCTTGCCTGCTATGATTAAACTTATTAAGAGCCTGTTGGAGCTCAGTAAGCCCTCCTGGGCCAATTATATTTAAATTCCGCCCCCAGCTAGTAAACACGTGCTCGTGTAAAATTATGTAACGCATGTGGTTTCACATACCACGAATTACCGTCCGCTTACTGCCACGGTTGGCAGTTGATATTTTGTTTGCTCCCGCTCTCCTGAGCTCTGCATTTCTTTTATTACCTTTTGCATTTATTTCTTACCGGGCGTGCTACGCCCATGTCCGACCTACATTAAGGGGTTCCTCCCTAATTTTCATTGAGGCCCCCAGTGTGATTTTCTTGTGCGCCAGTCCCTCCGTAAACCCTATGTTTTAAGAACATATTATCTTTGTTACCTTATTTTCAAAACATGACTATTATTTGGGAAGGGCTTCCAGCAGCAAAACTCCACCCTCTGGATACGTCCCAGACCACCGCTCAATGGTCATTCTGACCACTGCGACGTTACGACCACAACGAGTGGAAGTATCGCCCCACATATGCATAGGATGACCGAACAGACTGACCAAGAACATTTTTAATATAGATGCGAATAGTACACTAAAAACAATTGGGTAAAGGAAACCGTCGAAGACCTCAAGAAACTATACATCTCTAGAGAAGGCATGACAGACAGGAGCACATACAGAGAAAAAATTAGACAACAGAAGTTTGAGCAAACTCCCAAAGAGAGACAACCGGGAATGAAGTGGATGGAGGAGAGAAAGAGAAAGTGTAGTGTATATATGAGAGGGTTTGGGGAAGAACGAAGAAAGGGCCAGAATAAAACATGAAAATCATTTATGTTGTAACGCTCTCCTTACGGGGAATTAACGAATACATAAATAAATAATAATACCGGTAACGTACTCACCCATAGTCCCTTCGGTCCAATGAGTCATTAGGCCTTGATACTCCAAGTTGGGGAAGACACCATGTACTCACCCATAGTCCCTGCGGTCCACTGAGGCATTAGACCTTGATACTCCAAGTTGGGGAAGACACAATGTAATAGGCCGTCTTATGTCCATGGACTCGGGTGCCCTAACTACTCAGGCAAATGTACTGGCGCTGCTCATCCTTTTGGCGGCGACTGTTCAAAGCAAGGCACACCAACTCTTGGCTTCACAGGTAGATTAAGCTGTTGAGAACGAGCAATGAATTCATTAATATGTTCACTCACTCTATGGTCTCATGAGGAAAAAAAAACCGTCTAGGGGCGACAAAAATGAACATTTTTTTTTTTTGCGTTTTTAATTTCCAATGTAGAGAACAGGAATTTGTCAGAAAAAAAGTCGAAAAAGGATGGAAAATGGTCATTATATAAGATACAAGCTGTACCCGGCATGCGTTGCAATGCCAATCAAAGAAAGTTTTGGCGTTGTAATGTTATTTCTTGAAGTGCTTTTGATACATAATATTATTTTCAATTTTCGTTAAGTGCCTCTAAACTATCGTAAAATGGTATAACTTATTTAGAGACATTCGCGGGATCGTGCACAACAATGTTTCATCGCATTCCGATGAATGGCGTATGAACGCAGACGAAATTTTGTTTAAACGATTCGTGCGCTGTCACTCATTTGTTGCTTCTACTCATGCGCTACCTACTGTGACATGGATTTACTAAGTTAGAAACCTTCACGTAAGTGTACACAACAACTCATCAATGTTTCATCGCAATCGATGAATGGTATATGAACGCATAAGGATTTTGTTGAAACGCTTCGCTCGTCGTCGCTCATTTGTTGAATCTAGTCGTGGGCTACCTATTCTAAAATGGATTTACTAAGCCAGAAACGTTTCCATGAGTGTACACAACAATTCACCAAAGTTTCATCGCGATCGGATGAATGGTAAATGAACGCCTACGGGACATTTTTGAAACGATTCGCGTGCCGTCGCTTATTTGTTGAATCACGTCGTGCGCTTCCTCTTGTAAAATGCATGTACTAAACCAAAAACCTTCCCTGGAGTGTACGCTACATTTCACCCAAATTTTATCGCAATCGCATGAATGGTATAAGAACGCATACGGGAATTTGTTGAAACACTTTGCGCGTCGTCGCAAATTTGTTGAATCTACATGTGCGGTACCTAATGTAAAGTGGATTTACTAAGCCAGGAACCTTTCCTGAAGTGTACACAACATCTCACCCCAGTTTCATCGCTATCGGATGAATGGTTTATGAACGCATACGGGACTTGGTTGAAACGCTTCGCATTTCATCATTTATTTGTTGAATCTACTCGTGCGCTATCTACTGCAAAATGGATTTACTAAGCCAGAAACCTTGCCTGGAGTGTACACAACATCTCACCCAAGTTTCATCGTTATTAGGCGAATGGCATATGAACGCATACGGGACTTTGTTGAAACCCTTCACGTGTCGTCGCTCATTTGTTGAATCTACTCGTTCGCTACTGATTGTAAAATGGATTTACTAATCCAGAAACCTTCCCTGGAGTGTACACAATATCTCACTCAAGTTTCATCGCTATCGGACGACTGGTATATGAACGCATACGGGACTTTGTTGAAACGCTTCGTGCGTCGTCGCTCATTTTTTGAATCTGCTCGTGCGCTACCTATTGTAAAGTAAATATACTAAGCCAGAAACCTTCCCTGAAGTGTACACTACATCTCACCCAAGTTTCATCGCATTGGGATGGATGGTATATGAACGCATGTGGGACTTAGTTGGAACGAATCGTCCACCATTTTGTTGAAGCTAGTCGCGCGCTATCTATTGTAAATTCGATTTACTTTGACTATAACTTTCCCGGGAGTGTGCACAACAACTCACCAAAATTTGATCGCTTTCGGATGAATTGTATATGAACGCATCGCCAACACTCATTTGTTTAAACTACTCGCGCGCTACTATTGTAAATTGGATTACCTATGCCTATAACCATCCCGGAAGTGAGCACAACAACTCACCAAAATTTGATCGCAATCGGATGAATGGTTTATGAACGCATAAAAGAAGAAAAGACAAACATTATTTTATATATACAGTAAAAGATAAACGACTATACTGCACCATGAATGACAACGCCCACTTTTACAGAGATTTATGTTTGTGCGTATAACTTCGGAACTACAGTATTATAGATAGACTAGCAGAAGTACCCATTCTTCGAACGGTCTTCGGTATTAATAACCAGATGTTATCAATTGAGCTACTGTTGCAATGTTTAGGGGCTTGGAACCTGTTTGTTGGCAAAGAAAAATTATTAGTTAAAATGTGCTCTCAAACTAAATTTACATAACGTGTTCTTCCTGGCGTGAAAATAAAATTGAAAACCTCGTAGACGAATCGCAATACACGTCACATACGAACTGACCCTAATCGTTGTGTCAAGTGCCCAACTACAGGAAGACCCCTTTTATAAATTATAATGGCTTGTGGTGCATGAAAATTCAGTTTTTTTAGACTCCAATGGCCCAAATTCCTAAAATCAGCAAAAAAGAGTCTACTATTTCAAATCAGGAATTTTGGAAAATAATGTTGCTGTTAGGAGATATAATAGACCTTCTGTACGACATATCGCACGTGTAAGTCGTGTGAAAAATATCTAGGGTACTCCTTGAACCCCTTAAGCTCATTGATGAATTTTACAGTTTTAGTTGGTTCCGTGAGAACTTTATAGCCATTTGCAACCTTTCACAGAAATGTAATAAATGGAGTGGCATTACTTATTCCAGAAATAGATGGAAAGTTGGATGCCACCTCTTGAGATACTGTTGTCATGGTTAGTGGCTTGCATTCCTTCTTTAGTTTATTAAATGAAATTAGTTTTCTGGGAATATCTAAGAAACTGTTGGGTTTAGAGCCTTAAAATATAGTTTTCGGGGACCCTTTACGGCTCTTGAGGGGAGTTTTGTTTCTGTCACCAAGGGTTTGAAAATGAGCTTTGTCTCGTCGTTGTACGCCATAATAATGATATTAATTAAAAGAATAGTAATAATAATAATATAACAATATAGGGATAGGGATATAATAGACCTTCCGTACCGTACCCGCACGTGTAAATCGCGTTAAAAAATTCTATAGTACCCCTTGACCCCTTAAGCGCATTATATGTATTGATGAATATTTCAGCTTAATTTGGAACCGTTATAACCTTATTGCCGATTGCAAACCTTCACGGTAATGTAATAAATGGAATTGCATTGCGTCTTACAGAAATAGATGGACCTCTGAGATTCTGTTGCCATTGTTACCGGCATGCATTCCTTCATTAATTTATTAAGTGAAATTAGTTTTTTTGGGAATATCTCAAAAATTGTTGGTTTTCGGGCCTTAAAATGTGGTTTTCGGGGTCCTTTTAGGGCCCCCGAGTTTCGTTTCTCACATTGAGGGGCTGAAAATGAGCTTTGTCTCACGCTTATTTCAGCATGTATTTTAAGGGGGTAGGCCTCCTGTTATGAGAAGTACGGAGAAGAGTTACATCGATGATTAGTGTCGTGCCTCTGATGGATATCTGTATCAAATTTTACGTTAATCCACCCAGCCGTTCTCGAGTTATAAGGACACAAAAAATTATCCACATACAAACAAACAGACAAAACTATTTTGTCATTTAGACTTTCACGGCCCGTATTGCTATTCATAATGTTGAATTTTGGGCTTATGCCGTGTTTTATTATATTAAATTCGACGCGTTTCGAAAGAAACCATGTCTTTCATCGTCAGGAATAATCTGGAATACGACAATGTTGCTAAGAGAAAGCAACGAAGAACATATAGAAGGTGCCCAAAGATGGACGCCATTATAGCCCCATGTTAGGGACAACGGAAAACAGAGTGAATTACTTTCTCAGGGTTCTGATAATAGGTAGCCAGGATTCACTGAGATTGTAGCCGGTGTCGCGGTTGAAATATCTGGGTGTTTACGTATTTCAACCGCCTCCCTGATGATTCTGGGACGATATTGCTTTATACGGGCAAGAACATCCACTCCTTGGAACATGACATCATGGCCAGGTGTTAAAGCATGATCGGCAACAGCTGATTTATCAGGTTGAATGAGCCTGATACATCTATTATGTTCCTTAATGCGAGTGCATATTGTTCTCGAAGTCTGCCCGATGTAAACCTTGCCACAAGTACAGGGAACTCTGTAGATACCCGGTTGTTGCAATTTAGGCAAACTGTCCTTAGTTGGTCGCAGGAGTTGCCTAATCTTAACAGAAGTTCCAAAAACAGTCCGTATGTTGTACCGACGTAGGATTTTAGCAATACGATCCATCGTGTTATGTATGTACGGAAGGTAAGCAGTTCCTCTTACATCTCTTTTCTCAACTGACGTCCTATTATTATTTGTTGGTTTCAGAAACGTAGAAATCAAAGCCTTGCTATAACCGTTGCTCTCAAAGGTGGTTCGCAGGGTGTTAATTTCTTCTTGTAAAGAAGACACTTCACAAATCCTCCTAGCCCTGGTAGTTAGAGTTGTAAGGATACCATGTTTCTGGGCAGCGTGATGGTGAGAACTTGCGTGGAGATATCTATTGGTGTGTGTTGGCTTACGAAAAACGCTGTGTCCTAAAGATCCATCCTCTTTCTTGGTGACGAGAACATCTAAAAAAGGTATTTTGCCGTCAGATTCCTTTTCCATGGTGAAACAAATAGAAGGGTGCTGGAGATTAAGGTGATCCAGGAAATGGCTAAGATTTTCCTCACCTTCCGTCCAAACAACGAACGTGTCATCCACATAACGCCACCAGATCTTCGGTTTGAAAGGAGCCGACGACAAAGCTTTCTCTTCAAAGTTCTCCATGAAGAAATTAGCCACAACAGGAGAGAGAGGACTACCCATGGCCACACCATCAGTCTGCTCATAAAAATTCCCATTCCATAGAAAGTAGGAGGAGGTCATGCAGTGATAAAAAAAAGTCTTGTGATGTCTTCAGGAAAAAAAGCCATTAATGAGACACATAACACCATCAATAGGTACGCTCGTTAACAGAGACACCACGTCGAGACTCACTAGAATATCACCCGGCTGAAGTGTTATAGCTTTTAACTTTTCCACGAAGTGTGTGGAATCCTTAATGTACGAAGGCGTGTTACCCAGAAGCGGCTGAAGTAGTCTACCTAAGTATTTGGAAAGGGCATATGTAGGAGAACCAATCGTACTAACAATAGGTCTAAGAGGAACATCTTCCTTATGTATTTTAGGAAGACCATAGAGTCTCGGAGGAATAGCATCCCCTGGATGATCAAGCAATCATCTATTCCAGCGGATGCAGCGAAGACTCTGCATTCGTCACAAAACAGTCTGAAATGGGCAAATATGTCAAATTTCCGTAGAAATTCAGAAAAAACAAACTTTCATTTTTATATATAGAGAGATTTCTGAACTCACTTCTTGTCTGCTCTGTTGAGCGCAGACTTTGTGTTGGTAACAATGACAACTTGCTGCATTGTTTATGTTACTTGTAGTTACTGAACATCGTCATAATATTATAATCACTGTGATGCACTGACCTATTGAATACATATTGTTTCAAGGGGTGGAGCAGTGAGGTCATCTGCCCCAATTGAATCGTTGATTTGAAGAGGGAAACAAGTCCACTTATTTGCAAACAGATCAGTTGAAATACGCATTTATTTATTTATATTGTTTTCATTTACTTATTTATTTCTTTAGTTATTTATTTATTTATTGATTTATTTAAAAGCTAATAAAATGAAGTGGAAAAGGACGTGCGAGAGCTTCAGATTACTGAAATAATGTTGATGAATGGTACAGCCAAAACCGTGACCAAAGACAACACCAAGAAGTTCCAAGCCAGAGCCGTCTCCAGAAAACCGATGCAGATATCACAAGAGGAAAGAAAGAGGAGATCAGAGAGAATGAAGAAGTATTGGGAGAAAAGGAGAGCACAAGCATCTAAGAAGTGATTGATCTGACGTACCCCAAAGTGGGTGATTCGAGAAGAAGAAGAAGAAGAAGAAAATGATAAAAGCCCAAAAATTAACAAGGTCTACACATAAAAGAAAATGCCTATCAATCACAACAAAATTAAAACATTGATTCAACCAGAGGTGACATAATGGAAGCGAAATCTTTTTAAAGTTACTCAGCAGTGGCTTCGGTGGCGTAGTCGGTAGCATGCTGACCTTCTATGCCCAAGATCGCGGGTTCAAACCCGGCCGAAGTCGTCGGATTTTCTAAGAACGTTAAAAATCCCTCAGTATGCCTTCCTATGGAGGGGAAGTAAAGCCGGCGGTCCCATGTCATAGATGTATGGCATGTTAAAGAACCTTCCACTAATTACACCTGTGTGAAGCTAAATTGTATAGGTTAGGAATGTAAACAACGCTCTTAGGTTTCTACGTTCGTTGCCAAGAGCCGACTGCGGTGGCGTCTAGTAGCTAAGTTCTGAACTAGGCCTAGTAGTCGTTGACGGTGGCGTTTGGCAGCAAAAGTAGGAACTATTTGAAAAATTCAAAGTTGCAGTCCTTACTTGAATTTAAAAAGCAGATACACTAATACATCCATCACAATTAACACCGGTTATCAGACAGATCCTACACACACCCAAAGTACACGGGTCTACACGACCGCGTTGTCGCAGCCCCTAAACTGAGGAACCAACCAACCAACCAAAGTTACTCAGAAAAAAAATCGACAATTTTTTTAAGTAGAAAAAAGAATAGCTAGAACATGCACAAATAAAAAATGTCAGAAAGATGGACAAAGGCGGATAGTACCAAATTGACAAAAAAATAAATACATCTTCACAGATTTCTAAAACAGATCCATAAGAGATATACTCATTTGTTCGAACTCAGAGGGAAAGTATTAATATTTAAGGACATAAAATAAAATAATGGTAAAAAGCTGGCTCGAACATAAACGAAATATGATCACCGAAATCGTAGACTGAAAAGCCTAGATCGGCTTATTAAAATTCTACCTAACCCATATAAACAAAACAGAATAACTCTTTGGGAGACGAAATTGGTTATTTTCGTGTACTATATGGAATAAAATATATGGACTCACATAACCAAAACAACTTCCACACAACAAATCCAACATATATGAGCAGGCCACTGGCAGCTGGATCGCATCCCTCCTGGCTGTTTTAGACTGCCTGCCCATTCAACGATTACAGCATTGGTTTATGCGTGCATCCTCGTTTCCAAATATAGACGCTAAGAGCAGCACCAATCGCCAGTGATCGCCACTTTTTCAAGTCACTGTTGCAGACATTTGTTTTGTATTCATGTTAATGGCGTCAATAATAATAGCCTGTTCTTTATTCGGTGTTAACTGTATTGCAGAAGCATAACTTTTCTGGGATTTCTTGGATACATTGTGGGTAGAACTGTCGGTAAGGTTAGGTACGGTCTGACATCCTTGGTAAGAAGCCATTGCTTTGAGTGTGAACGGCTTTGGAGCCTCGCTGAATTACGATGTTCAGCCATTTGTTGTTTGTTTTCCGCGAAGTTGTGGTTTGGTTTTTAGAATGCCGTACCGCTGCGTGCTCTTTTGTAAATCAGAAATGAAATTTGCAATTAATTTATATCTTGTACGCCTCCAAGTGTTGACTGGGCAGGCAGTTTAAAGCAGCTAGGAGAGACGCGATGAAGCTGGCAGTGAAAAAGCCGCGGTGATCACAGTGCGTTGGTGCTGCAACCTATCTTGTACACCTCTGAGCGTTGAATGGGCAGGCAGTCTAAAGCAGCCAGGAGGGATGCGATCCAGCTGGCAGTGGATCAGGCCAAAGAAATAAGGCAGCAAACTGCCAACCTAAGAAAGTTAAAAATGCGAGGCCTATAACATACCTTTCATACCAACCATTTACTGGCACACCATACATAATGTAAGGATCTCCGTGTCAATTGAAATAAACAACCAAACTAAAATTAGTAAGAGCGAGATCCACTACATTACCAATCCATAACCAAATGCACGACGCACAGTCAAAATCTATAAACACAACTTTCAAACTACATCCAAGCATCATTCACGAATACAGTTGTTCATTTCTATAACCAATTTTGTCTACCATTAAAATGAAGAAAGTACCTTTCTGTGGTAACCTCATTTCTGTTACATGTCCAAAATAAAAAATGTAAAAAATATGTATAACTTCTTGAAGATCCTTTTCTTTATATTTAATCAGATGTTAATTGGATGTGAAGCAGTCTATGGCGTAGCCTCGTAGGCTAGCCTCAGCTTATAAATTCTTCTCAAAAGGATTATTACATCTTTCCTCTTCGAAGCTCCATAAGTTAATAATAAACGGAAACAAAGCCACGAGTTTCGTCGCTATGGGCAACACGGAATCGATATCTCGAACCAAGTCGATATTTACTGGATAATATTATCAACAAAAACGATGTTTTTTTTAGCAGCACGAGCCTTCTAGTGGGACTTTTAGTATAACATGAGGTCAGTTCCAAGTTACCTCGCAAAGTGTCATATCTTTTGGGCAAAGATGCTACATTAAGATTGTCATTTTTTTCTTTATTATCTTTTTTTCCACTGTTGCAAAATTAACTGTCATGGCATCCAGAAGTATCAATAAATTGTTGTTTTGAATTGATATATTTTCCTTATATAAAGTGAGAAAGAATCTGCGATACGCCGGTGAGCGTAAAAGTAAAATAAGTGGCGACCAGTGATAGGATAAATATATCGATATATTTTAATTATGGGGACAGCCCAACGTGAACTGGATCGAGCGATAAAGCTACGTAAGGTAACACGGACGGCGTTTTCGAGGCAGTTGAATAACCTCAAAGGTGAAATTGAGGACGTCCAGATGACAGCTCATGAAAAGAGAAGGAATGTTCAGGTTTCCCTTTCTTTTCTTCGGAAGAAAAATGAAGAGCTCCTGCAGCTGGATGGTAAGGTCCTAAGTCTAAAACTTGACGTCGGCCAAGAGGACTTGGACGACGAATGTAGACTTGCCGATGACTATCAACGTCAATTTCTTGATATAGAGGTGAGTGTTGAATATATTCTACCTCCAGGAGGCATCGCTCAAGACAACAGTGATTGTAGCAGTGTAGATCTTGTGAGCAAGAGAAAATTCAAACTACCTAAATTAGAACTAAGGAAATTTGATGGCGGTGTAAAACAGTGGCTACAGTTCTGGGGCCAGTTTGAAAAGATAGACAAGGATCCGGATATTGCACCGGAAGATAAGTTTCAATACTTAATGCAAGCTACAGTGAAAGGGTCTCGTGCTCGAGAAATTATTGAAAGTTTTCCACCTATTGGGGAAAATTATACGAAGGCAGTAGAATGTTTAAAGAGCAGGTTCGGTAGAGATGATCTGTTGGTTGAAGTTTACGTAAGAGAGTTGTTATCTTTAGTTCTTAAGAAATCTTCCACTCCCGGTGATGGCAGTTCAATATGTAGCCTTTATGACAACTTGGAATCGCACATACGGTCACTTGAAACCTTAGGTATTACAACAGATAAGTGTGCTTCTATGTTGTATCCTTTAGTAGAGTCATATTTGCCGGAGGGGTTTCTTAGGGCCTGGCAAAGAAGTTCCAACTTTGCACACACACGTGATTCGAAAGATAGGTTAGACAATCTCATGCTATTCATGAAAGGAGAAGTGGAAGCCGTGGAACGGATCAGTTTAGCAATTTCCAGTTTTGGAATCAAAGATAATAAAAGGAGTAGAGACCAACCCAAATCGTCAGAGCACATTGCTACTGCAGCTGACTTGTTAAACACTAACCCAGTTGAGGAGAGGAGAGGAGAGGGTGCTGTATTTTTTGTGGAGGTCAACATGATGCCCTTAATTGTTTTAAAGCACACAAATTAGGTCTATCTGAGAAACAAAATGTCCTAAAGGAGAAGGGTGGGTGTTTGATGTGCACTGTACCAATAAATGTAAAGCCGTAGTACGGTGCATTGTTTGTAGTAAGAGCCACCAAGTTCTGATGTGCCCTGATTTACCTCAGAATAAACAAAATATATCCCATAATAATGTCGAACACAGGCAATTCGGGGGGAAGAATGAACAAAAGACAAATTCGCTGAGTAATATTTTTAAATATCCTAAAGTTATTTTGTAAACTTTGGTTAAAAATCTGAAAGTTATTGACTCTTCCTTCTCTGTCAGAGCCTTAATTGACTCAGGATCCCAGAGATCCTATGTTAAGGAAGACATTGTTAAAAGATTAGGTTACACTCCAGTCAGAACTGAAACAATTAAACATGCCCGTTTTGGGGGGAGTGAAAACAAGTGTTAATGAACATTCATGTTTCAAAGTAGAAATTGAAAGCCTGGATGGAAAATATCAATGTAATTTTGAAGTATTGGATCAGGTTTTAATATGTAATGGCATCCCTTCGGTCAAGAAAGGACCTTGGTTGAATGAACTTTAGGAAGGGAATATCAGCCTAACAGATATTGGGGATGAGTCTATGCCTGTGGACTTGCTGATTGGGGCGGATGTAGTGGGCAAACTGACAGGAAATATTAAAGTTCTATCTTCTGGTTTGGTTGCTGTGGAAACAAATTTAGGATGGACTTTGATGGGGAAAGTTCCACAACAATCTTCTGTTAACTTGGCAGAAGAAGTTACAGCTCTGTTTGTTAATGATATCAACGATCTCTGGAGCCTGGGTGTCATTGGAATCTCAGGCTCAGCTGTTAAAATGTCCAAAGATGAAAGACAGCATCAAATTAGAGATGATTTTCTATGAGGTATTACTGTAAATGATGAGAGACGTTACGAAGTTTCATTGCTATGGAAAGAAGATAGATTGACTTTTCCTAGTAACAGGGAGCTAGAACTCAAAAGGTTAGAATCTACCACTAGAAAGCTTCAGTCTCAAAATCTTCTCATTTCATACGATGCAGTTCTAGCTGAGTGGGAAGAACTGGGAATTATTGAAGAAGTACCAGTCAAAGATGTAGGGAATTATGGACACTATCTACCACATCGAGCTGTTATTAAGGAAAATAGCACTACCCGAGTTCGTCCTGTATTTGACGCGTCAGCAAGAGATAGAAATGCTCCTCCCCTCAATCATTGTTTAGAGTGAGGACCCAATCGGATTGAACAGATTCCTTCCCTGTTACTAAAATTTCGGGAAGGGAGATTTGGGGTGACAGCTGATGTAGAAAAGGCTTTTCTACAAATAAGTGTTCGTCAAGAAGATAGAGATTTTCTTAGGTTCTTCTGGTGTGATCCAAATGACTGGAAGAATATAAAGATATTTCGGCATCGGAGGGTGGTATTTGGATTAAAATGTACCCCTTTCCTTTTAGGAGCAGTTCTTGATTACCATTTGGACAAGGCAATGTAGGATTGTCAATGTATTAAAGAACAGATATCAAGACTTAAACAGAGCCTTTATGTGGACAATGTTGTAACCAGTGTTGATACTGAATCAGAACTGAAATAATTCATTAATGAAGCACGTGATGTAATGCAGGAAGGAAAGTTCAACCTCAGAGGTTGGCAGGCCAACAATGATGCTTTCATTCTTGTTGGACAGACAGCGGTGGTAGGTTTACGATGGGATTTGGAATCTGACACTTTATTGTTAAACTTGCAATGGTTACAGAACCATGAATTGGGTGTGATCACAAAAAGATCCATTCTGTCAGTTGCACAAAAGGTATTTGATCCGATTGGCATAGTTAGTCCAGTACTTCTAGTTCCTAAATTGTTATTGCAAAAGATATGGCTAAGTGGTATATCTTGGGATGAAGAGGTTACTACTGATATTAAGGACCAATTTGTAACTTGGTATTCAAGCCTTTTTCTCCTGAAAGAGATGAGAATTCCACGCTGGTTTCATTATTCCAAGAACCACAGGTATGCCAGTCTACATATTTTTTGTGATGCTAGTGCACAGGCCTACGCTGCAGTAGTCTTCATACGACTACAAATTGACGGTGAGAGTAAGGTACACCTTCTTGCAGCCAGAGCAAGAGTAGCCCCATTAAAGACAGTCACCATTCCCCGACTGGAACTAATTGCTGCAACAGTGGGAGCTAGATAAGGTAATTCAGTGCTAGAAGTACTAAACTACCAAGATGTCAAGAGTAACCACTAAAAGTGGTAGAGCTGTAAATATACCAAACAGATTAGATTTATAATTACTGTATTTTGAGGTAATTATAATTATTGTTGTATGGTTGAGTTGTTCTTCCACCAACTCAAGGTGGGAGTATGTCATATCTTTTGGGCAAAGATGCTACATTAAGATTGTCATTTTTTTCTTTATTATCTTTTTTTCCACTGTTGAAAAATTAACTGTCATGGCATCCAGAAGTATCAATGAATTGTAGTTTTGAAATGATATATTTTCCTTATATAAAAGAAGAAAGAATCTGCGATACGCCGGTGAGCGTAAAAGTAAAACAAGGTAGATAGTAAACAAATACACTCCGCAGGCTCAAAGGTGGAGTCAGGTCTCACATATTCGATAATCAGTCATATCAGTCTTTTAAGGTTCGTATCCAGAATGAATAAGACCTGTGTATTAATCAAGTAAAATACAGTATGTCCTCTTGTAAGGATGTAGACAGGGTTCAAAATATAATCGTAACACAAATGAAGTAGTATACAGAGAACTGGAGCCCATCACTGATACTATTCGGAAGAAACGTATTTCTGTTTTTGGTCACATTATCAGAACACCGGAAACCAAATTATCTACAAAAATTGTAGAGAAACTTTGAAATACAAACAACAAGTAGGATGGATTAAAGAAATTAGAGAAGATATGAAATAATTAGAAATAACCTTGGATGACTTGCAAAACAAAACAAAAAATATTTAAAAAAAACTGAAAGATATAAAAATAAAATTTCAAGCAAAAATAGACAAACGTCAGTAAAAAGGGAGTTTACATATTTACAGATGAGGAACGCCTGAGAAAATCAGAGCGAATGAAAAGCTCTGGGCAACTCGGAAAGAAAACTTACTGAAGATGAGGACCAAGAAATGATTGACTGAAGTGATACAATGAGGCCGTAAAAGCAGAAATAGAAGTAGAAGAAGAAGAAGAAAAAGCTAAAGCATGTAGAAGCAAAATAACCAATGATGGACGAAATGATGCAAGTTTTGGGGCAGGAATGTTCTAAGACTTGTCAGAGGTAACAAAATGTAATTAAAAACTTCAACCTCATTTTCCTCAGTTTAACATTTTTCAGTACATTTGTAAGAAAACTAATAAAGATAGAACCAAATTTTTTATGTATCAACATCATCCTAATGAACAGTAATAAGTAGGGATATTCCTTTAAATAATACACAAAATGAAATATACATATTTTTCGACATAATTTTGGATTAAAACATCGTACCTTAAAAAAATATCATTTTGGCAAAAGTATTTCGTTTTTGTCAATAATCTTTCTTATGATAGCAGAATCCCTGAAAATTTCATTTGGCTAACCCAATCAGATTTTGAGTAAATTGTACCAAAAATTTGAAGATTTAACAAGGGCGAAATAGGAATAAGGTAGACCATGACGAGGGCCTGCAGATGTAAATATCAGTTTACATTTTTGACGTCACCATAAACTATTTAGTATAAAGGTTTTGACAACTTCCAGGTGTAGAGGCTGTCGTCCCGGAAGTACGGGATGGATTACTGGTTCTGTCAAGGAATGCAATTCCGGTCTGACAGCTGGAACGGGGTGTGGTTCAATTCCCACCTCAGCCATCCTGGAAGTGGTTTTCCGTTGTTTCACCACTTCTACTCCAGGAAAATGCTGGGATGGATCCTAACTTAAGGCCACAGCCACCTCCTTCCTAATCCTCATCTCAATTGCAAATACACATACTCAGTCATCACAATCACACAGGTTATCAGATACCCAAGTACACGGGGCTAAATGTCCACTCTACTCTAAACTAAGCAGATAATGTCGTCGTTGGTAATTCATTTTAGGGTTTGGGTTTTCTTGGTCATCAGCCCCATGGCTGATAACCTGTGCCTTTGTGATGACTGTGGTATTAAGCACAGGTGCCCAGGGACTTGAAATAAGGAACTATCCCAGCATTTGACAGAAGGGAATTCTGGAAAAATCCAAGAGAAACCACATAAAGATAGTCGTTGTCAACGGCGGTATTTGAACCTCAGCTCGCCACCGTAAATGCGTGATTTAATGCACACGGCTGCGCTTACGTGACCCTTCAGTGGAATCTGAACCACACTGTTGCTTGCGAGAGATAAACATGTTGGATGCAGTAGCCATGCAAACGTTGCCCATCCTCATTTTAAACTGTCCAACTACAATCAACGATAGACGAGACTCATGGTCATGATTTGAAGCTATTGATTGGCGATTATAATGCGCAGATCAGTAGCGACAGAGATGGCTTAGAACATGTCATTGGTCCACATGGATCAGCAACGGATACCAACGCTAATTGAACACGTTTATTAAGGCAAGGTTAGGACAAACCAGAAGTGCATTCAATCAAATGAGAAAATTATTGTGCAACACTCTCTTACAAGCAACACCTCCAGAGCACAGCAGCTAAACTTAGAAGCCACAACAATATATTGCTAAATCTATGTGGAATATCTTGGGGAGCTTCTGCCATTACTACAAGATGCTCTGACTTAGGTCTAGCCTTCTCTGTGGCTGAATACTGCGCCCCAGTTTGGCTCAATAGCCCACATGTCAAACTCGTTGACACCCAGTTGAACAACACCATGATACTAATCACTACACCAGCATATTGGCTTCCAGCCCTCACCAATATTATTCCACCCCACCTTCGTAGAGAAGTTACCTTGCTACTGCACCCGTTCGTCCTGGGGATGCGATGACCCATCTGCCATTACATCGCATTCCTGGAGTTCCAGGACAGAGCGGAGTTAAATGAACCTCTAGTCAAATAAGGAATGTGTCGGAAATTCAGCTGAGATATCGAAAAAGCAGTGGGTAACACGAGACAAAGTATCTCTAGGGTCGTTACGGGCTTAAGTTTAATAAAAATAAAATGCAAATATAAATGGGCGCCATCAACTGAATTCCTAGCAAACCACATCCTTTCCGGTTAAGCCTTAATCAAGACAAGGAAAGAAAAAGGAAAATCACACCATCATCAGATCACAACTAAGATAAAAACAAATTTATTTCACTTTGATAGTCAGACAGACATTTTAAATATTCATCCTACCTGAGAGTATGGTCGAATGCCAACGTTAAATTGTCATTGTCCAAAAATCGAACCATCTCTTTTCTAATCAAAAATATTTCATCCACATAAAACAGGAAAAAACTCTAAAGTTCTCTTGGGTTCTCAGGATCACTGTAGCACTATGTCTTTCGTCACTGACATTTGTGATACCTGAGACCTAATTTCTCTTTAAATTAACATCATGAATGTGGATTTAAAAAAAAATATTAATCTGTCTAAACATACACATTATAATCACATATTTTAAATATCACGTAATTTATGGCTTGCATGGCATAATTCAAATGTTGAATACGCTAGTAAAATGCTCCTAAACATCGAATAATTAATTTACACTATTTACAATGTCATTAATAATTGCTTGTTTGTGAATTACAGAAAATCCACTGCTCATTGGTCACAATCATCATCATCATCATCAAAGTTAAATATTTCTCACTTTAATTCTCATCTCAAAATTCAACTTATTCCTGTCAGAATCATTAGGTCAGATCATAAATATGCTTAAATTTCAGATTATTATTTCATTAATTATTATTATCAGAAAATCTTGTATTATCAACTTTATTTATTTGTTTGTTTAATTTCCTAACAAATTGTTTAATATGGGTTATAGAACGTTGTCTTACAGTTTTATCACTCCCAAGTTATATCTCGTATTTAATTACCATGCCAAAAAATATTATTGCCTTCACGACATCACGTTGGATCTGACTATCCACAACTACATTATATATTCTCACATCTTCAAATATCACATTTGAATACCACCATTATTCCACAAAACTCCATAAATATTCAGCGCATACAGCATGAATTTCAACAATTACGCTAGACTGGGTTCGACAACCTCATGTCTGCCTCAAAATACATTAGCAACATTGCAACTATCACTTGGCAACTTCTACAAAATGCCTATCACAAACTTCACTAACCATGTTGCATGATCTACAAAAATATATAACTGGCTTCAAATTATCAACGCACACAATCTCGAATAACTGTAATTATTCTGATCACATCTAGACAACTTCTTAAACAATTAGAAAAAATATTACCTTAGTAATTCAAGATCTGCTTTCAAATAGCATAAATTCTCTTACAATTCTCATAATTCACATCACAGAAAAACACCAATGTGCTATAATCTCTCATATCAAAATCTGCAATACTGATCTGCCTTAAAATAAATCTGACCATTAATGATTCATCTTACAAGATTCAATTACTTTAAATCCTTCTCAAAGGTATCAAACACAATTATGAAAATCATCAAAAGCATCAGCTGTACCAGCTGTTAAACTGAAAGTACTCTCAAAAGAGTATAGCAACAAAATATTGGATTGGCAAACAAGAATTACTAAATGTAACCCTGCTGACATTTATCTTTACTTTATTTAACAAAATTTCGACTGATATGTGACTAGTAGTTCCTTGTTTGATTCTCTTACAATCTCATGTACACTCGGATGATAAAAATGAGTCCCTCAATGGCAAGTAAGATGAGTAACCACCGTACAATCGTATAAATACGAAAGACCTCGCCCCGTCGACTAACATGATAGTGCCCTGAACGATGGGTAAGATGAGTAACCACCATACAATCGTATAAATACGAAAGACCCCATCTCGAAGACTAAATGAGTGAATGTACCAGATAGGAATCAACAAGTCTCTAGTTGTCATATAAAAGCGATATTCATTCACTAAAGTGAATAACATCTTAATATCTCCAAACAATCCAATGGAAAAATCCCTACTGATGAATAATACACACTCGCTAGTATGCAATGAACTGACGAAGTAATTTTAGATAATCAATTGCAGATCACGAGTTCGAAATACTCGTCACACAAAAAAAACTATTCATGAAAACTATCCTTGCTGGAAAAATGTCTAAAAGACCTAACATCTGCTTAATAAAGCCAACCAATGGTGAGAATTTCGTATAATGATGCCTGCCATATCATATGGTCACGCCATATTCTAGCAAAATTTGAAGCATATAAAGTCAAAGCCATGTCTAAATAATCGTATCACTCCTATTAGAAAAATATACATGTGTGCCCAGTATTCATGAAAATAATCGTATCAGAAAGTTATAACTCTTACAGTACCTTCTCATAATCAGCTGTTATTAAATTTCAAAGATCGTCGATTTTCCTTATGTAATGAATTTCTCGAAAGATCGGCGTGAATATCATTCCATCCACGCAATGACGATTGCCTTCAAATCCCAAGTGAATCAGCTGGTGGACCTCCTCCTCTTCAGGAATCGAATCCATCGCTCTGTGGTGCCATCGCGTCTCTGTCTGCGTTTACTCCGACATGATAAGCTGCTGGCTATCCATAGCGGATACTGTCCAAATCCTCACGAAAATGTTCATAGAAACAGCGTACCCCATGTTCCTCTTCTACGTTACGCCACTGTCCCATACAATGTTCGGTTTGAGTGTTGGAAGTTCAGTCTCCACAGCGGTTAAGTTTCACTTGTAGAAAATAAAATTTATTTATCAGAGTGTCTAAGTTTATGAAACACCCTGTAGCTGTGTTCGTACTCGGTAATTTATAACACTTCATAAGAAAGAATTGCATTAATGCACGAGCCAAAGTTCATAAGTGCATATGCTTACAACATTCCGTTTGCCTAAAATCGTTAATGTTACTTGGACCCCATGGTCGCTCTGCATGTTCCGTAATGAAATGCATAGTCGTAATGTCATTGAAAAAAACTATGTTCATTCGAAGTTCACAGTTGCAGTATCTCGTAACTATGTGCCTTTGCAATTCAATTACTGAATAAATGTTCCAACTCAATGTTATAATGAAGTTCAGCTTCTATCATATTGTTTGCGTATAAAATTGGAAATAAGCCGCTCGTCTCTACTGCAATGTACTAGAATCATCTCAGCCTAAAGCTGGCCTCGCCATGCCGCTCTACTATGCTGTTCTGCGTAACCAAAATGCAGCTTGAAATAAGTTCTCCAACTCGTTTTACAGTACTGTTCTAAACCCCGGCCTTGTCATGCTTGCTTGGCCCGTACAGCTGGTTCTGTAACCGGTCTTCACGCTGCCTACTGCGGGTGTCTGCCTGGCTCACTGACCTACTTTCCGTTCGCTGCTGGGTGAAGTTAAAACTGTCGCTTTCACTTTCCGTGACAAAAGCTGTTCGCTGCGCGACTTTACCATACGCTCGGCGTGTCCTACTCAGCTCGCTCTCTGAATTCGACTGCCGTGCTAACTGTACTTGACTCTCTTGCTCACTGAGCTTGACTCCTCTGCTTACAGAGCTCGATTGACTGTCTCTGGACTGCATTGACCTGCACCACCCTGGCGCAGTCACGTGACGTTCTCCCCACCTCTGTGGTCTTGCGTCACAAATATAATCTCGAACCCCGATCATCTCGGCTATTAAGTTATATAATAACTTAAGGATTATCTGACTTCCTTCAAATTATTACCATATATAATGCTTGTTATATCTTCTCTTCTGAGATGTTTAAATACAATGTTCCTTATAGATCTTAATAAAGCTTCATATTTCCATCCATAATTCCATCTGCTTGACTGCTGTCAGTGCCTTCTTAATCCTAGACCTTCTACGTCATCTTGACATTCCTCTTGACTCGATTTGAGCGCTATCTTTTCGTAACTCTTCCAATAATCTCAACTACGGCTTAATGTCTGCTGGCGTAGCCGATAGCCTCAACTAGGTATCGGGTACACTACGGAAGTACTACAAGATTATGGATCACCCTACACTACCTATTCATAAAGACATCCCCTCTCTTCAAATGAACAGGCTCAAATCCAGGAAGCCACCCATTTGTCAAGCCCAGAGGCTTGTAAGAAACCATTTTGATTCCAGCATGCAGTGGATTAGTGAATGGACACTAAAAGCTTGTCCTGAGTCGATCTCCTTCCTGGACCCTACAAGAACATCCACTCCAGGTTCCGATCTGCCTAGGAGGGCTTGGGCAACTCTCAATAGGATTCGGACAAACCTCAGAGTATGCAATGGAACTTTGTTCAAATGGGGAAAATTTTCGTCTTCTCAGTGTGATTGTGGTGCTCCTAATCAAACCATCCAACACATTACAACTGACTGTCCTCTGAGGGCATATGGAGGGGACTGGATCGACTTCCTGTTGGCGACACCTGACGTGGTCCAATGAATAGACTCATTAGACCTGAGACTGTAAATACACACATCAAAAAAAGTTTTGCATCACCTCGGTTCCAAGAGTTCCGGAACCTGTAAATACAAAGGGAATAGAGATCAGCACAAACAACATTTCAGCTCGTTTTATTGCTCATGAGACCCACACATTGCATGTTGTACCATCATACAGCTAGACTTTCAGCATTTGTGGTCCAGATTGCAGTACACACCACTACCTCTAATACCCAGTAGCACGTCCTCTTGCATTGATGCATGCCTGTATTCGTCGTGGCATACTATCCACAAGTTCATCAAGACACTGTTGGTCCAAATTGTCCCACTCCTCAACGACAATTCGGCGTAAATCTCTCAGAGTGGTTGGTGGGTCAAGACGTCCATAAACAGCCCTTTTCAACATATCCCAGGCATGTTCGATAGGGTTCATGTCTGGCGAACATGCTGGCCACTGTAGTCGAGCGATGTCGTTATCTTGAAGGAACGCATTCACAAGATGTGCACGATGAGGTCGAGAATTGTCGTCCATGAAGACAAATGCCTCTCCAATATTCTGCCGATATGGTTGCACTATGGGTCGGAGGATGTCATTCAGGTATCGTAAAGCCGTTTCGGAGCCTTCCATGACCACCAGTGGCGTACGTCGGCCCCACATAATGCCACCCCAAAACATCAGGGAACCACCACCTTGCTGCACTCGCTGGACAGTGTGTCTAAGACGTTCAGCCTGACCAGGGTGCCTCCAAACACGTCTCCGACGATTGTCTGGTTGAAGGCATATGCGACACTCATCGGTGAAGAGAACGTGATGCCAATTCCGTGGGGTCCATTCAGCATGTTGTTGGGCCCATCTGTACCGCGCTGCATGGTGTCGGGGTTGCAAAGCTGGACCTCGCCATGAACGTCGGGAGTGAAGTTGCGCTTCATGCAGCCTATTGCGCACAGTTTGAGTTGAAACACGACGTCCTGTGGCTGAACGAAACGCATTATTCAACATGGTGGCATTGCTGTCAGGGTTCCTCCGAGCGGCAATCCGTAAGTAGCGGTCATCCACTACAGTAGTAGCCCTTGGGCGGCCTGAGCGAGGCCTGTCATCGACAGTTCCTGTATCTCTGTACCTCCTCCATGTCCGAACAACATCGCTTTGGTTCACTCTGAGACGCCTGGAAACTTCCCTTGTTGAGAGCCCTTCTTGACACAAAGTAACAATGCGGACGCGATCGAATTGCGGTATTGACCTTCTAGGCATGGTAGAACTACAGACAACATGAGCAGCGTACCTTCGTCCTGGTGGAATGACTGGAACTGATCGGCTGTCGTACCCCCTCCGTCTAATAGGCCCTGCTCATGCATGGTTGTTTACATCTTTGAGCAGTTTTAGTGACATCTATGAACAGTCAAAGGGACTGTATCTTGGATACAATATACACAGTCAACGTCTATATGCCGGAGATCTGGGAACCGAGGTGATGCAAAACTTTTTTTGATGTGTGTAGTAAAATTAATGTACAGTAGATTTTAAAGTAATTTTCTTTATACTCTGAAATCTTGTATTGATTATATTGCCAAACGATAAATAAATACATAATCATTTAAAAATAAATTTGGTAAAATGTTATGTGTTCTCGGTACTCTTCTACGGTATGGAAGCTTGGCACTCAAACAAGATATGATTAACAGACTAGAGGCGTTTGAGATGTGGACATATCGAAGAATCTTACGAGTAAGCTGGATGGATAGAATCACAAATCTTGAGATATTGCGTAGGATAGGTAAATAAAAGGAGATAATTACCTGTGTTTAAATTAGGAAGTTACAATACATGGGCCATATAATGAGAGGAGACAGGTATCGCCTTTAATACAAGAAATTATTCAAGGGAAGGTTGAGGGCCGAAGGAGTTGAGGAAGAAGAAGGATCTCTTGGTTGGAACTCCTAAAAAAATGGTTCAAGTGTAGTTTCAGTGAACTTTTCAGTGCTGCTAGACTCAAAAAGCGGATTGCTGTGATGATCGCCAACCTTCTTAGAGGAGACGGCACATGAAGAAGAAGAAGAAGAAGAAGCATGAAACACCTCTGCATTGGGAACACCTACTTTCCGCACAAGAATACACAAAAGAAGACATGAAGATCACCTGACGGAGTGACAAGGAATGACATTGACTACATCTGCGTAAGCAAACAAAGGGGGTCATCCCTGCTTGACGTGCGAGTCTATCGAGGTGCAGATGTTGCATCTGACCATAACCTTCTGCTGTCATTACTTTGCCTTAGTTTAAAGAAACTACAGACAAAGCAACCAAGTCGTGCACTGGCCATTGAAAGATTAAAGGAAGGAGCTTCAACTTACCTTACAAAATTGATTCCAGCTACTCCAAACTACTAATGACATCGAAGGGCATTGGACACAATTAAAGGAAACCATAGTTGACACTTCAGAACGCACCATCGGACGAAGAAGAGGAACCCCAAAAGAAAGATGGATCCAAGACAAAACATGGCAGCTTATTGATCATCGGAAGAAGGCAAACGTTCGGCGAGACCAAGCAAAAACGCTACAAGAAATAGCACAAGGAACACAACAACACCAATCACTGGTGAATAATGTCAAACGCAGCTGTAAAGAGGACAAAAATAACTGTTTGGAACGAAAGGCAGCTGAAGCGCAGAGTGCGTCAGTTAAGAATGACTCCAAGACAGCATATCGTCTGGTCATGGAACTAACGGGAGTGAGAAACAATGCTGGTCCACCAATCAGTGACACAAATGGCATCATACTGCTCAGTAATGAAGAACAAGACAGACGCTGGATTGAACATTTCTGTGAGGTGCTGAGCGAGCCTAGCCCACCTATGCCTTACGATTTGCCAACGTTACATAAGCTGACGACCTTGACGTCAATATGGAACGAATTACTAAGAATAACAAGGCGCCTGGATTGGATCAAATATCTGCAGAGCTCCTAAAATACGGAGGAGAGAGACACGTACATGAATTGACCTCCTTGTTAAACGTGTGTTGGCAACGCGAATGTGTTCCAGAGGATCGGATACAGGGAGTTATCATCAAGATCCCAAAGAAGGGTAACCCCAGTGATTGCAACAACTGGAGAGGTTGTTGTTGTTGTTGTTGTTTGAGTCTTCAGTCTTTTGACTGGTTTGATGCAGCTCTCCATGGCTCCCTGCCCTGAGCTAATCGTTTCATCTCCACATAGCTACCACACCCTACATCCAAGGCGAGTACCACATTATTATCAGTTCCTGGGAAAGAGTGTTGCCTCTTGTTACTCAGACGATTACAACACCGAATAGATGCACAGCTGCGTGAAGAGCAAGCAGGGTTTAGAAAAGAAAAGGGCGCTCTTGCAACGACCAAATCCTGGCCCTGAGGAACATCATCGAACAGAGCGTAGGATTTCAAAAGCCAATATTGATCAACTTCATTGATTTTAAAAAGACTTTCGATTCCATTCATCGGGAATTACTATGGAACATCAGAGGACTTTTGGCATTCCTCAACGTTTCATTAACATCTTCAAAAACCTCTACCTGAACTCTAGCTAATGCGTCCGGACTGAATCTGGGAATGCAAATGTCTTTAACATCAATACCGGAGTAAGACAAGGATGTATTTTGTCTCCATTCTTGTTTCTGCTGTCTATGGATTTCACTCTACGGAGATCAATGAATAAACCAACGTTTGGCATTCTATGGGACGCAAAACGTTCAACAGATTTAGATTTTGCAGATGATATCGCGTTGCTTGGGGGAAACAAAGGTGGACTTACAAGAAATGACCACTAGCCTAGATACTGAAGCCAGTAAAATTTTCCTACGTATAAATAATGAAAAGACCAAAGACATGCCGGTTGGTGGAGTCCAGGATAACAGGCCCATAACAGTTCGTGGTCAAGCTATAGAGCAAGTGCTACAATTCACATATCTTGGTAGCGTTATCTCCATTGATGGAGGCACCTGTCGGATCAGAATGACATCAGGCATATTTCAGCGTATTCGCTCTATCTGGTCGACAACAGTCATAAGCGTCGCCACAAAGATGAAACTTTTCAAGAGTATTGTCCTACCTACTGCATTATATGCCTGTGAAACATGAAAATTCACGGCTAAGGTAATTAAGCGGTTAGATACTTTCCAACAACATTGCCTTAGACGAATTCTTGGAGTCACTTATCGTGATAATGTCACAAATGAAGACGTCTTAAGAAGATCAGACTCAGTACGCCTGTCAACGACTGTAACTGAGCATCGTCCTCCGCATGGCTGAATACCGTCACCCACGCACTTCACTGAGATGGACACCACTGGAACGAAGAAGGAAACAAAGTCAGCCTCGAAGAACTTGGCGTCGAACAATAAGAGAAGATCTCAGGACCATTGGGATGATGCCGAAGCTGTTGCGATCGACCGATCGCTGGAGAAGACTTGCTGCCTTGCACAGGACCTAATCATGATGATTTTATTTATTTAATCGTATGGTGAATTACATAAAAACAAATCACAAATCCAAGTTCAAGTTTTGGAGCCATTCCACAGTACATTCTCGAAGATGAAACAGATCACTAGGGCTCCCGGAGTAGGCGTGTAGAGGGCAGCGCTGGATGATATGGTCCATGGTCTGTTCCTCCTCATTGCATTGACACAATGGGGAATCTATCCAACCCCACTTATGGCATAGGTAATTGCAACGGCCGTGCCTGGTTCTCAGTCTCATCATGATGATGAGGTTATCCTAAAAGCCTATCCCTGAGAGTGGGGTAACATAATGCCCTGCCAGACGTAGGAGGCGACTAAACGGGGCCAACCTGCCAGACATGAGGACCCCTGTGGATGGAGAGGGTTGACCTTGCTGTCGTAAAAGCCGAATAAAGGTCAATTTCGATTTTCCAATCCCATTTGTGCTTTGACAGCTAAAAATAATCATGCATGCAGTTAACAAGAAGTTCCGTGACGAACTAAAGAGCCTACTTTTCTTAAAATTTAAGGTTCATGCCAATGATTAATCTATTTGGACCTATGTAGAATAATGACGAAATTAAGTTGGCAATTTCGAAATTTATAATTAGTTAGAAATATACCTGGTATAATGTAGCCTAATTGAGCACTACAGTTGGCAGCCCTGGTGAAAGAATACATTCCTAGTTCCATCGCTTAAGGTACATGCAAAATTTGGTTGAAGTCCGATGGATAGCATGTACGTTACATGCAGTTAGACATGGGATCAATCAGTGCGCGTAAAATCATGTTAGCAGCAATGTCATTCATGTGTTGGTGAGCAATAATCTGAAATATTATGATCTATTGTTGTGCCAATTTCGGATGAAATCCATTTATTAGAATACAAGTTACATGTATTTTAAAATTGAACCTATCAGCAGGCTACGAATCATGTTGGCAGCACTGACGTAAATAAGTTACTCCAAATTTATCTAGAATGTCAGTTACTACACATGTACAAAGTTTAGAGCTGTTGGCTTGCATACTTTCTGATATATTGATAATAGGGTAAAAAAAAATAGAGACAGCATTTATTATCAGTTGGCCGCCCTGGTTGCTCTTACCAATACACATAGTCTTATCTGTTGCGGTACACATAGCACATACGAAATTTGGTTGAAATCCAATTGATAGTATAGAAGTTACATGTTTTTAAAATTGGTCCTATCAGCAGGCTTAGAATCATGTTGGTAGCACTGGCGTAAATTAGTTACTACAAATTAATCTAGAATGTCATGTACTATACGTGTGCATACATTTAAATATATCGGCTTGAAAACTTTCTGATATTTCGGTATTTGGATTAAAAACAATAGAGAGAGCATTGATTAACAGCTGGTAGCCCTGGTGCCACTTAAGAATACGCTTAGTCATATCTGGTTAAGTACACATAGTACATACGAAATTTGGTTCAAATCCATTTGATAGTGTAGAAGTTATATGCATTCAAAAATTGGACCTATCAGAAGGCTTAGAATAATTTTGGCAACTCATGTATGGCCTCCTGTAAATTAAACTGATATATTATTGTCTATATGTGTGACACTTTGGAATTGCTCCCATGCATACGTTCCAAGATATACAACATGGAGCTCAATTTTCAATTGCGGTTTTTCAGCAGTTGGTTGCACTGACATCATTTTCAAATATGGCCTTGAGATATTCAGGTATAGATCGTTACTCATACCAAATTTTCTTTCGATTGCTGCAGCCGTTTAGGAGTTGATAGGGGGAGGGGCAACGGCCTAGCCGTGTTGAAACACCGGATCCCATGAGAACTCCGCAGTTAAGCAACATTGGGCGCAGTCGGAACTTGGATGGTATGCCGGTTCTAGGCACTGCACGCTGTTGGCCAACATAAGGAGGAGCGGAAAGGCATTGACCACCCTACCGCACGTAAACTCTGGCTGCGGGTAGCCTCTTCGGTGGCTCGAACCTACCTTCGGGCAGAATACCAATTAATTTTAGTTGGGGGGGGGGGGGGGGCGACACACAGACAGACAGAAGGACAGGTAGACAGACAGACATTTGCCGGATCGATCGCTTAAGTCTACTTTTTCCTCATTTTTGCAAAATGTGAAAAGTAGGCTAAAAATATATTTACCTGCTACGGAAAAATATCAACATTCTAAAACATATAGCTAGGAGATAATTGTTTATCAAAAACTTGTGCTCCACGAAACTTGGCTTGCCATCAAAGAGATAGTGACTCACCAATCAGCTAAAACACGTATCGGACTTTCAACTTGAGATGACATCAACTGACGAATCACTGTCTGTGCCTGAACTATGGTAGCACATTACCTTGTCAGGGAAGGAATTCATGAAATGTTGAACGCAGTATTGTCTTCAACTGTGAACGAACAACAATTGAAGCCGAATTAAAAATAGCTCAAGTTTTACAAAGCTAATGAAGCAGTGTAGCGTCCCGAGGTCTTGAGACTTTTTCGCTTGGTTTAGTGCGAAGACAACACTCGAACACCTTATACAACAACTGTTTAGACATGTTCACGCGCTGGACAGTGAGACCCAAACACTAGCAATAGAAATAGTCTTATGAGATCACCCGGGCAGATGTGTGTCTGTCTGTCTGTCCATAGATCCTTCTGTTTCTGTGTTGAGTCCCTGACTATCAACTCCTAAACGGCTGCAGCGATTGGAACCAAATTTGGTATGATTAAAGATCTTTACCAGCACAGCTCACAGTCATATTTGAAAATGACGTCATTGTTGCCAATTGATGAAATACCACAATTGAAATTGTAGCTCTACGTTGGGTGTCTCGGAAGGTATGCATGAGAACTGTTCCAAAATAGGCACACGTATAGACAATAATATTTTAAGCTAATATTCAGAAGCCCATTCATGACAGTGTTGCCAACATGATTCTATGCCTGCCGATAGGTTCAATGTTTAAATGCATGTACTGTAATTCCATACTATCCTTTGCATTTCAACCAAATCTCGTATGTGATTTGTGTACCGTAACAGATGCGTATTCTAAGAGCAACCAGGGCAGCCAACTGTTGATGGATACTCTAATTTTTATCCTGATCTCAATATATCAGAAAGTATGCAGGCCAACATTTCTAAACGTTGCACGTGTAGTACCTGAAAACATTGAGTAATCGATAAACGACAGTGCTATCAACATGATTCTACGCGTGCTGATAGGTTCAATGTTAACTGTATGTAACTTCCATACTAACAAATGTATTTCTTTCAAAATTGGCACATGTAGTCTATAGATATTCCAGGTAAATTTTGAGTAGCCCAGACATGCCGTTGATGCCAACATAATTCTACGCATGCTGATAAGTTTAATGTTTAACTGCACGAAACATTCAGACTAACGAATAGATTTCATCTAATATTTTGCATGCATTCATCTTCTGTGCATGAGGTCGGGCACAGTCTACACTGAATGCAATCTTCCTTAATGTAGCCCCACTTTGCAAGATTGATCTTAGTTCTGCCCACTCCTGATCTTAATCAATTCAAGGATTTCCATGTTAACCAATCTTGATCATGACCAGGAGGTAAAGTTTCGGCTATCCTTTTCCAGCCCAGGAGAGGAGATTTCTTAGCTTTCCATAATTCTAGCTTGGCTTTTTCACATGTAGTCTTCAATTCTTTGGATATCCTTCGAAAACTCTTCCTAGACTTCAGCTTCTGAGCATGTAGTTCATGTCCATGTAGAGGATGGGTTGCTTCCTGGACAACTTTCTTCCTTTCTTTGTTTGCAGCTATTTCTCGTCGAATAGAGGGTGGTGCTATTCCTGCGAGCTGGTAAAGGCACTCGGTTGGTGTTGATCTTAAGCATCCAGTTATAGTTCTACACGTTTCATTGAGAGCTACGTCTACTGTGGTTATCTACCGACTTTCATTGCGAATTTATTCCGAGTAAGGGTCGGTAGGACATTATCGCAATACTATACTCAAGAAAATGGAGTTCCTCAGGGTTCTGTGCTGAGTGTCTCCTTGTTCGCGATTGCCATAAACGCATTGTTGCCGCCGGGTCCATGGTAGTTCCATCGCTGTATGTGGATGATTTAGCTCTGCATTACAGCTCTGGAAATATGGCAGTCGTGGAACGGCAAATGTAGCTAGCAATTAACCGGGTCGACAGGTGGGCTCACGACCGGGGTTTTTGTTTTTCAGCAGCGAAAACCTCCGTCGTCCACTTTTGTCGGCTCCGGAGGCTACATTTACACCCTGAACTACAGGGATGCTGCATTGCAGTTGGTTAACACTCATCGCTTCATGGGGCTCCATTTTGACAGCAAATTAACGTGGCAGCCCCATATACGGCAATTAAAAATGACGTGTCTCAGGAAACTAAACATGCTCAAGTTTCTTAGTGGCACTAAGTGGGGGGCTGACCGTGCAGTGCTGCTACGGTTCTACCAAGCCCTAGTCCTGTCCCGGCTAGACTATGGTTCTGCGGTATAAGGTTCAGCAAGGCCGGCAACCTTGAAAATGCTGGACAGTATCCACCATAGTGGCGTTAGGCTGGCTACCGGTGCCTTCCGGACCAGCCCGATACCCAGCCTACTCGCCGAATCGGGCGTTCCACCTTTAAATTATAGACGCCAACAATGCTTTTAGCATATGCTGCCAATGTGCGTCAAATGTCGCAACACCCGAACTATCAAGCTCTCTTCAGTACCCAATACCATCAGATGTACGCCAATCAGCCTCGTGCCACTCGGCCGGTTGGTATTAGACTTGATAGCTCGTTTACTGAAATAGGAGTGTCTGTAGGTCCCTGTATGATCCGAACACCTAGCGAGGTATCTCCGTGGCAAGTCCCGCGTCCGGAAATTTGGTTAGATCTGGACCGAGGTCCTAAGGTGAATACGGATGCCTCCGTTTATCGAAGGCAGTTCCACAGCATTGTTCACCAATTTCTGGATGCTGGACGTTATTTATGGTGCAAATAATATCTCTTTGCCTGAGGCCTGTAGTGGGTTTACTGCGGAGATCGTTGCCATCTATGAAGCTCTGCAGTTTGCACTACAGGATGCACGAATCCACTTTCTCGTGTGTACCGACTCTTTGAGTTCATTGCAGTCAATTGCTACATGTTTCCCGCAACACGCCCTAGTGCAGCGATACCACGACCTACTAGCCGGGTTGTGCCACGCTGACACTCGAATCACCTTTCTGTGGCTTCCAAGCCACATGGGAATTGCGGGAAATGAGTTATCGGATCAACCTGCAAAAGAGGCGGTATCACTACCACCTCGACCAATGGAGGTACCTGCTAGAGATATTCGCTCTCAGTTACGCCTACAAGTTCTGGCATTTTGGGAGAATCAGTGGCTAGCCGACCCACTACCCAGTAAACTGAGAGCGATCAAGGGTACTACTCGCGTGTGGCGGAGCTCTTTCCGGTCAAGGAGGGAGTCCGTCATTTTGTGTAGGCTAAGGATAGGTCATACAAGAACCACCCACTCGTACCTAATGAGAAGGGAAGACCCCCAACTGTGGAGCCGTTTTCACCGCGGCCCACATTTTAACCGAGTGTGTGGATCTTGCTGACTACGAAGAAACCTTGGTTTGCAGAAGACACTCAAACTTATATTAGCCGATGACGTGGTGGCTGCTGATCGCGTTATCCGCTTTATTAGTAAGAGTGGGTTAGGGCCAGTAATCTAAATTTTCCAGTGAACATTGACTCAACGACTTGTTCGTTTTTGAATGATATTTTTTTGTTTTTCCGTAATTTTTGTTTATTTTTATAATTTTTATTTTTATTTAATTTTTTGTTTTGTTAATTTTTGGTCTTTTTAAATGTAGGGTTCCCTCTCAAAATTTTAAATTTAATTCCAAATTTGTATTCTTTAATCTGTGTTAAGAGGGAGAGATGACTTCTTAGTTCCTCCCCTTAAAACAACAATAACTAACTACGTCTACCTGTTTAGCACGAGTTGAGTTATACCAAACCAGGCAGGCGTACTCTGCAGCGAAATAACACAATGCCATTGCAGGTGTTCGAATAGTGTCAGGTTGAGGTCTAATGCCTCCCGCGCAATTGAGATTTATTTTATTCGAACGAAGATCCAAGCACTAATTGTCGTTTTATTGCTTTCTGGCCGTCTCTTCTAATAAGGCCGGGATGTGAGCCGGGCCATTACAGAAACGGGCACAGTACGTTTCGGTAACAGTTGAAGAAACCTCATGCCAATTGCCGTCGTTGGATGAGCAAGATATAAACTCTAAAGCCACATATTTCCAGAGCAGTAGTGATAATGGACAGTAAATGCAATTGGTAATGACTCCCAGAATATTAAATAAGGTACTGTATAACAAGCAGTACCTTGAAGAACTAAAGAGCCTATTTTTATTAAAATTTAAGATTCATACTATTGATTTATATAGACTTATCTAGAATAATGACGATATTAAGTAGCCAACACTGTCAAGTATGGGTCAAAATGAACCTGCAAAATTATCGTCTATATACACATGTGCCGAATGTTGAACTGTTTGCTAGAATACATTCAGACTACGGTTCAAAATTACGAGGAGCATTTATCGAAAGTTGGTAGCCCTGGTGAGTCAAAACGTATGCCGGGTTAAATCCCTTGAGACATACATTAAACATACGGAATATGGAATGTATAAGCTGTTGAAAGCTGACCCTGTGCGCTAGCATAGAATTTAGTTGGTAGCACTAAAATGATTTACTGTGATTACGTCTAAAACAATCACAGTTTGCTCAATTTGAAGTGTGTGTCGTACATATATTCCAAGATATAAGTCTAGAGTTTAGAAGACTAAAGATTATTATACGCAGTTAGGATCCGTGCTGAAACACAATATATGACTCTCGGCGTCGGTCTCCAGAGTCCATTGGCTCATTGGATATGACGCACATCTCACCTTGGGTCCCTCATAATTTAGTGGGACATATCGTCTCTGATAGCTTCCGTGTGACAAATGTGCATTAGCCTGATTTTAAGTTCATATTTATGCCACAGAATAATCCTATCGACTCCATCACCAAGAAATCAGATGCCCTTCGGGTGTGGTGATCGATATACACTTTAGGTCGTAATCCTTTACGGGCGAGTGTCCACTATAATAATATCGTATGGCTTCGGGTGCCGGGTGCAAGCTTTGTTATTTGACACCCAAAGGGTATCTTGCATGTCGAATTTCGTTGCTCTTGAAACACTATGAAAGTCAAGGAGGTTAGATATCTAACACTATAGCGGTTTCTAGTAGAGAAATGAGGAACTTTGTGTTGGCGGAAAATCCCGAGATTAATTTTGCCATTATGAACACGGCCTACTAAATTCAAATGGGTTCATTGACATGCCAACATCGTATGACATGGTGTCGTAATTTTTGCCGCCTTTCAAAAATCACTTACCACGGCCAGGAGCGAACCTGCAAGCTGGGGGGTTTGTAGACTGACACGTTGACCACTCACCCACCGTGGCAAGCAAGTGTCCGCTGAAACTTATGCTTACAACCAGGTGTTTCTCTTTCGCGTGCGGCCGGTTAGAATATTACTGACTTCGCCCATCATGTCATATGTGCCCTGCTCATACCAGGTCAAGCTAGTGCATTGTGACTCGCGTACACGATTAAATATTGGATCATAATTTCTCCACGTTTTGTATTGCGATACGGTTTACAAGAGACACGTTTTACCAATGAGGATCAGTGGCGGCTGGCAAATACAAGGGTTGGAACTTAAGTAGTGGCAACTATTTATTATCAAGAGGTACAAAAGTGGTACCTGTTAGCAACCTTTACAGTCCTTCAAGGTAGTCGCCAGCGTGGTGTAGAACCCTTTGCCAGCGATGTGGAAGTCGTAGTTTACCTTTCGCCGAGCCCGTTCTGTCGATGGTGTGCATGGAGCGGTCTACAGCCTGTCAAATCTCTGCAACAGTCCGGATGCGATTGCCACGAAGTGGTTCCATCATCTCAGGGATTAAATCGGAGTCACAAGGACTTAAGTCAGGGGACTATGGTGGATGGTACAGTACTTCCAGCCCAATTGACCGAACAAATCTGCCACAGCTTGCGCTGTATGCGCCCGAGCATTGTCGTGCAACATGAGGGGTGGTTGCCGCAGAAAGTGTGGCCGCCTCTTATGCAATGCTGGGCGCAGGTGGTGCTCCAAAAACGAACAGTAATACTGTGCATTGACGGTCTGCCGTGGAGGAACGTAATGCGTTAGGATCACGTCATCACGAATGGCGGCATCATGGGTCACCCCGAAAGTCGAAAGTCCGTCTGACCCCCAGTGCGGTGAAGGTGATGGTGATCCTCGTGTACGAGATGAAGGAACCACTTCGTGGCAATCGCTTCCGGATTGTTGCAGAGATTCGACAGGCTGTAGACCGCTCCATGCACACCATCGACAGAACGGGCTCGGCGAAAGGTAAACTATGACTTCCACATCGGTGGCAAAGCGTTCTACACCACCCTGGTGACTACTGTAAAGGACTGTAAAGGTTGCTAACATGTACCACTTTTGTACCTCTTGATAATAAATAGTTGCCAGTACTTAAGTGCCAACCTTCGTAATTATTCTGGGTGTTGCACTATGTTCATTAAGAAAGGGGGGGGGGGAGGGTGGAGGGGGGAGGTGAGGTGATAGCGTAAAAGACTGCTTGATATCGGAGAAAACTGTATTCAATTGCGCGGTGAAACGGATGTACCTCATTCATCACGAATGCCGCAGTTCCTAGATCATCACATTGCCATCTGATTAAATGGATTAGAAGTTAGTCTACATGAAAACCTTCACGAGAACACAACAACGTAAGTTAGTATAAGATACGAGGGCGAGCAAGAACATGCAAATTGCATCGCGAGACATCGGCAGTTGACGATTTATGGGTCATGACCTGACCAGGGCCGGATTTAAGAGTATGCCACCTATAAGCTAAAGTCCGTTTGCCGCCCCCTCTAGAGTCCATATTTGCTTAATACATGTGTTTTATACAACAAAAGGATAGAGTTCATTGGAGTTTTCATCTTTTTTACACATTAAGTACCGTACATTTAGTTTTGATAAAACTACAAATTTAATAAATGTTATAATTACATTAGTCATCTACTTGTTTATTTTTTACTTACATCTTTTAAGATTAGTTAAAAATTAAATGGGCCTCGAACTTAATTAATTTGTTCTTGGAGATCAGTGATCACTATTTTACACATTTTTATATTTTAATGCTAATGACTATCTTTTGCGTAATTGAAGAACTGTGTTCAATTTGAATTAAGTTGTCCTACACGGTGAAATTAAATTACACAAAATGTAGTTAATTACGGGTTTATTTGTTGAAAAATATACAAACTTCTCAAAAACAACTCACCCTACGTAATTTTGATGGTCAAATTTACATAGCTTTCTTACGAGATTTGTTAATGTAAAACTCGTTAATAATGTCCTCATATGAAAGTGTTTTGTTGATTTGCCTCAATACAAAGTAATGAAAGTGAGTTTAACCGTATTTCAGAAATACTGGTTCGCAGAGAGTTCTTAACTCTTCTAAGGCAGGAAGAACTGTAGAAGGACTAAAACATATTTATAAGTAACTTGTATTCTTAAATTCGTGCGGAAAATATTATTAACATCTGAAATACTTCATTTTAGCTTTTGAATGAATTGCCAAACTGCCGCCCCTGACAGTATGCCGCTCTAGGCTGCAGCCTACTTAGCCTATTTAGAAATAGCGCCCTGCACCCGACGCCAATGGCAATAGTCGTAATGACACTCTTTATTCTGGTCCCGCTATTCAATCAGACTTGGTTACCATTCTTTTAAACGTTCGTTTATTTCCCATAGCCGTTATTGCCGACATTAAACAGATGTACCGCCAGGCAGTGTAGAACAGTGGTTTCCAACAAGTGACCCGCGGGCCGCCCAGCTAGCTCGTAAACTGTCGCCTAAGTATTTGAATGGAGATTGTTGGAAGAAATGTAAAAAAAAAAAAACACTTATAGTGAGCGATGTATTGAAGATAGAGATATGCTCCCGCGGACGTATTTGTAGAACGTTTCATGCTGAACAATTTTAGACTCATAGTATATAGATATTTTTAACGGTTTGCCCAGCGTAAGCTTAAAAAGCGCATGGACGCCGTGTGTTTGTTTCGACATTTTCACTGAAATCGTTATTGCTCGTCTTCCTTTGATCATAAATAAATTATTTTCTACAGAAATCTTCCTCAAGATATCCTTTACAGAATGGGGAAACCCGCATCAACATCCATCCAGAGGTTCACACGTGACATCCAAAAACGACAGTAGCGACACTCGAGCGCAGCAACAGAAGAGAGAGAGAGAGAGCGTTGCAGCAGAAGAGAGATAAAACGATATCATCACCTTTCACTGTAATACTTTTACACGAACGTCACTCTATTCCAACAATATTTGACGTTCTCATGTCAAAAGATTTTTTTTAAAGTCATGAGAGAATATATTTCATTGCTCGTTTTAAAGGACTATGTATTTCTATTCGGCAAAAAATGTAAAAAGTAATTTGATAAAGAATTGATGGCGAACCAGCAGGTCACTGACCCCGCTCCCCTTTACTCAAGGAATAATGAAGCCATTGATTCAAAGAAAACTTATTACTACCAAATTGTCCTTTTGTAAGTATTGTTTTGATAACGTTATTAATTTTAGTGTGTCTTTGGTTTGTCATTTATATATACATCCAAATAAACTTAAATATTCAGTGTTCTTCATCAAAACTAAACTTTTCTTGGTATCTTTAATTTTACTCCTTTTTTGAATTGTAGAATAGTTTTTGAACAATACAATCGATTCCCGCTGATTGCTGGGGTGGGGTTTTCAGTTGAAAAAGTACCTGGTATCAGGAAGAGCATCCAGCCGTAAGTTTTATGAAACATAGCCTATTATAAATGTGGGAGCCACCATTTGTTTGGGCCTTCAATAGTGTTACACTATACGATGCTGCCAACCTAACCTACAAAACATTGGTCTCTTTTGTCTGTTTGGCTCGTGACGGTTAATTGCATGGTCTATGATGGTTTAGATTATTATTGGACAGTTGCATTACGGGTGCCATTGAGTGTTCACTGTGCTGATCACACTTATAACCAGTATCACAATCACCCCAGCTAAACAGCAACTCTTCGACCAGCAGATACGATACATAAAATTAGGAAAGATTATGCCGGATTATTGTAATGAAACATGAGAAGAGGTAAGTTGAAGAACAGATGGTCAGAAAAGGAATCTACAAAGTCACTAAGGATATTGGAAGCCTATTCTGTATAAATATTAGTTAATATGTTCCATAATGTCCTCACCACCACGCCTCCAGTTTCCATGGTAATGACGTTTCTATGGGATCCCCATTATTTTGCGTGCACGAATTTCTAACCCAGCTGTTTTCCTTGTGTCGATTATACAGTACCTTCGTACTTCCAATCCGAGAGTCAAGTTTACTGAGGAGACGAAGGGAAGCGAGGGAGGGAGAAATGAGGGTAAATATCTTGGCAGAGCCGGGAATCGAACCTGGACCTCCGGGGCGTCGACCAAGAATGCTAGCCACTAAACCACACATTTTTATTGGACTATTTGTTGAATATCATAAAATTAAACTGGATTCATTCTGAAGAGAACCAATTTATGTCGGTAACATAACTTAGATGTGGTATCTAATTTCCGCATGGAGAGCTGTAAAGGTACTCATTGTTATCGATAAAATTATTTGTGATATTATTATTAAATAATAATAATAATAATAATAATAATTAAAATTATTTGAAAAATTGAGATTACTTATCATATTGACAAATTCGGCAATGAGAGGTTTCAGTCCCATACAGAGCACATGCGTACAATTCAGCCACTGCTAAGATATTTCTATATTGTTCATTTCGCAAATTAAACTATTAATTTTACTAATTATTGTGTTGCTCTATTTAATGGAAAGCTAGTTGTTAAAGTGTCTAAGGTTTTAATATACGATAACAATTTGTAATTACACTTATATGCCCACGGCTATCATTGAAATAGATGCAAGCACTAATAACTAGTATGCTATAAGACTCACCAAATACGCCATGTTACTCTTTACGTGTGGAGGACTGAACTAGTTAAACGAATGTAACTGTTTTTAATGTCTGCAATGTATAAAAAGTGTAAAAGACTTGGGACAACTGTATTATTATGCTGTAGTGGCCGTTGTTTGCAATTGAAATAACAGCTGAGGTGTGACACAATTATTAAAACCCCTGCTAAAGTGCGTTCTGCTATTCCGACAGTAATATGTTCAAGGCACTTGCCACCTTTCTGACCGCTGTGAGCGCTAGTGTCGCTCCTCCTGTCAAGAGGATGCAATTTTGTCACGTAGCGAGCGTCGCGACTGTGTTTAGTAGACATTGATTTCAGTTTGTTTATTTCATGGATCATAAAATCACAAACTAGTACTCCGTTTTTTGAATTTCCATTTCAGTTAGTTATTGTTGTTTTAAGGGGCGGAAGAGCGAGGTTATCTTCCCCTAGCAACCCGTTTTGATTATCCCTGCACTTAACTATACAAAATTGTCGCCACTGAGTCTTTCTTTGTGTATTGTTCGCGGCAAAGTTCAAACTCTAGGGATTTTAGGGATTTATCACACTCCTAGGTTGGCAACCTTGATTATCTCATAGCGCCAACATTTAATTGCGGGGGAATTTAGGGTGAGGTTGACAGCACTAGACATCCAATATGGCCGCTGCTTGGTTACCGTGGCAACCAGTTTTGTTTACGCTATGGGTTGGTAAAGTACCCGCAAGAAGAGCTTGCCAAAACTCAACAATGCGCAGAGACCAATATCAATTGGCGTAGTTTAATCAAATAGCTTATAAAGATAATAGCGGAAACTCGGCCGTAAAAGCATGCGCTCGTTTGGAGACAGCGATCACAGTGCCATCTCTTGGTGCGAGTTGCCAGCATTACTCGCCTTGCCACCCACAGCTAGCATTTTTGAGTGCGCACCGACCGAAATTGCATTGTGAAGTTAACATATGTCTCGGCTTGATATTTAGGCAGCAAATAATTTAAAGATTAGTGTTAAAAGAAACAAAAGATACTTGGTTCTGTACAATATTTATATAGAATTCTAAAAAATACTGGACTGCTTCTGCATATGGTTTGCTTTGCCATAGGCAGTAGAACTGGAGGCACTGCACCAGGCCAAATACTGATAATTACAAGGAAATATTAGCACATTGGTTTTAATCTATCCTTTTTGACATACTGGTATTTAAAAACGAGTTGAACACGCTTAATTACATTAAAAGAAAACAGTTACCTTCTTATATATTTCCTAAAAAAGTCAGTAAAATTAAAATTTGTGTTTCTGAACTTGTTAGATTACACCAACCTCCTTAGCTTTAATAGTGCAATACGTACACTTTATAGGCAGATGACCTCGCTGTTCCGCCCCTTATAACAACAATAAATAACTACGTACACTTTCAATCGGAAATATTGAAGCATGTTGTTAAATGTTAGGCATAATGTACCGTAGAGTCACCACGTTTTATAAAGGCTGTTATTTCAATATTAACATTAGGCCTACTATCAACAACCTACAAAGATCTTACCCTTGACTTAACAAGTTTTTGTTCCTGAAATCTTTCTCCACAAAGTGGTCTGAGCATACAACATGAGTTCTGTTTAAATGTTCTGGGTCATTCCTTTTCAATACGTCATCTAAGCCAGCTCTTCGGCTTCGAATAACCCACAGCGTGCATCTATAAATACGAGTATATAAAGAACAGGCTAAAATATGCTAAATTATATTGTAAAAGCATTCTGTATTAAAAGAAAACCGAACTATCAGTGTAATGGTAGGATACTTGTTTACAATAATTTCTTGGGAACCTGAAGAAAGATTTTGGGGCACTTTGTTGTTTATATTACAGCCATATATGGCACAAATACTCCCCGTACCAACCATTACAATTGGATAATTAGATCATCCACAGGTCAATAATTTCTTGTAATTGTTTGGTTGGATCTCACTGTTGTAAATCAGCTGCTCTTACGTTGCCAACTCGGACCGCTAGGCGGTGCTGGGGTGCACTGTCTCCTGTTTTGGCGAGGAGTTTCCGCTATTATCTTTATAAGCTATTTGGTTTAATGCTCATTGCGGGGCTCCGATTGTCCACCGAATGCTGATTACCGGGCTCACTGCATTCAACAACCCTTGTGGCTCGCTGCGAGACGCGGTCTACATCTGTAATTCAAGCGTAGAGTGCAAACACTATAGGCTAATTCGGGTATAGATTACTGTGTCCTGGCTCAGGTAATAACTACTGTGTAAGACATTACATACACGCGCTGAGATCTCACTTGAACCCCAATCACGATTTAGCATGCCAAGGCTAGGCAGACGGTCCGTTCACAACTGCTACCAGCGAGCTACTGAAGATCTGCGCAGGATTCTATGGCAAGCTCTTTTGCGCATATTCTAGCCTTCTACCCATACTACTGATCATCCCACTCGCTCTTGACGTGGTAACTCTTTCAAAGGAGAATCATCTCTGGTATGCACGTGTATCGCTTGTCCTATCCCGACTATCTCTTCTGGGTGTATGAGTGTTGTCCCAGAGGTACTCTCGTCTGACCGTTAAGTGGAAGATGGACCCTAAATCCCGGAATCGACTTTAAAATGTTATAACTATCTTTATGTTCGACGATGTCGAAATGTAAATATTGTATGTCAGAAAACTGTACCATAATGAGGGTCATTAAAGTAATAATTTTCATTAGGTTACAGTTTCTCCCACCAATCAGAGCTCAATATTTTCATTATGAAACAGTTGTGTCACCAATTAGGTACTTGATAGCTTCGCACATCCAAATAAAATCCAACATGTCGGATATGAATTACATGATTTGAAACTTGACAATGCAAATGATATCCGATCAATGCATCAACAAACTGGGGAATATGACAAAGAAATAGCACTGTACCTTAATATCCGCAACTCCAATTTCTACACAGGGCATTGCGTACGATATCGCCGACAATTTTAGTGAATGCAGTTGTTGATATAACCACACTATAACGTTCTGGAGGCTGGAAACATAATGATATTTGATCCACGGAAATCAGTAACCCAGCTCTCTGTTCAGTAAAGGGATTTCTTATGCGAAACTTTCCCGCCAAATGTCATGTCATGAAGAGGAATGGGCTAGATTTAAGAAGACACTAGTAGGTGCAGCCGAAGCAGTATGTGGGAGGACAAGTAGTAAGAAGAGGTGGAAGGAAACACCATGGTGGAATGAGAAGACAAAAGATATAGTAAAGGAAAAGAATAGAGCCTTTAGGAGGTGGTATAATAATAGGACGGTAGAGACAAGGGAAGAGTACCAGGAAAGAAAGAAGGAGGCGTAGAGAGTAGTGGCTGAGGAGAGAAGAAAGTGGATGGAAGAGTGGACAAATATGATGAAGGAGGATAGTGAAGGTACAAAAAAGGTCCTGTATGGGATGGTAAAAAATAAGAGGCGGAAGGATCCTACGGATTATGTTAGAATGGTGAACAAAAGGGGACAAGAGATAGAAAATAGGGAAGAACTGAAGAAAATGTGAAAAGAATATTTTGAAGAACTTCTGAACCCAAATGGAAACGATGGTGAGGAGGAAGAAATGGGGGAAGAGGAAGATGAACTGCAAATAGAAAAGGACTTAACATGGAAAGAAGTGGACGATGAAGTGAAAAAGACGAAAAGAGGGAAGGCACCGGGTGTGGATGAGTTGAGTGTGGAGATGGTGAGAGCAGCAGGAGAGGTGGGGATACAATGGTTGTACCGAGTGATGAGGACAGCATGGAAGGAAAGGAAGACCACAGAGGACTGGAAAAAGGAATAATTGTCCCGATTTTCAAGAAAGGTAGTAGAACAGATTGCAGAAACTATCGGGGAATAACACTGATGAGTCATTGTGCAAAGATCTTCGAGAAAGTTTTGGAAAGGAGAATTAGGACAAGGATAGAAGGAGGGATGAGGGAAGGACAACATGGCTTCAGAGGAGGAAGGTAAAGAGTGGATTTGATTTTTGCTGTAAGGCAGTTACAAGAACAGCACTATGAGTATGGAACAGATCTACTGATGGCCTTCCTGGACATTGAGAAAGCATATGACAGTGTATGCAGAAACAAAGTATGGAAGTCCCTGGAGGATAGAGGAGTAGAGAAATGGACTATAAAGAGGATAAAGGAGATGTACAAGGGAAGCGTGAGCTGTGTGAATGTGGGAGGAGAGAGATCGGACTGGTTGGAACAGAGAAACGGCCTGAAACAAGGAAGTGCACTGTTACCGTTACTTTTCATTGTGGTGATGGATGACATAATGACCCGAGTGGCACAAGTAATTGGGGAAGGAAAGATGAAAGCAATGGTATTTGCAGATGATTTGATGATTTGGGGAAACAAGGAGGAGGTACAGGAACAGTTGGACGTGTGGGAAGGAATAATACAAGGATATGGGATGAAATTTAGCATTAATAAGAGTGAGGCGGTGATCACAACAAGGGAGAAGGAAAGAACCACAACGGGTATAAAAATTGGTGGGGAACAGCTGAAGAAAGTGGAGAGTTTCAAGTATCTGGGAAGCCTGATACAAGATAATGGAAGAAACGATAGAGAAATAAACGAGCGGGGGAGGCAGGCAGAAGCATTCCGGAGGAGTGTGAGAAGCATGTTATGGAGCAAGGATGTCCCTCAGAACAGTAAAAAGATCATATATCGGACGTACTATGTCCCTATCCTGACGTATGCCTCGGAGACCTGGGTTATGAAAGAAAGGGAGAAGAGCAGAATACAGGCCAGTGAGATGAGGTTCTTGAGAAGCAGTATTGGAGCAACAAAGATGGACAGAATAAGAAATGAGAGGACTAGAGAATTAATGAAGGAGGAACCATTACAGGATGGTATAGAGAAATCTAGACTTAGATGGTATGGACATGTAAAACGAATGGAGGAGAAGAGGATACCCAGGAGAGTACACGAGACGAAGTGGGAAGGAAAGAGACCGAGAGGAAGACCGAGAGACAGGTGGCTGAAGGGGGTGGAAGAAAGCGTGAAGAAGAGAGAAGAAGACTTGACAAGGGTGGAGGCTGAGAGATGGTGGGAAGACAGAAGACGTTGGAGAGGCTTGTGTTCCAAACAGACCCGGCCAGTGCCCGGAAACTGTGCAAGATGATGATGATGCCATGTCATGAATGTTCTATTTGCGACTCCATTGATTTGCTTTCCGTTAACATTTTATACGCATCGAATTTCAAGGATACCTAATTGATAATACGATAGATTGTAATTTTAAAGCGTTTGGAACTGCCTATTGTGTGTAATTTGCCCAAAATATCAAAATGATCCCACATAGTACCTGTGCGCTATCTATTGGTGCAAGTTTAGAATAAACAATGTTTCAAAGCTTCGGAATTTGTTATTGTGTAGAGAGCAAATGCTGAGTCCACACAATTCCCAAGTAGAAGAAGAAGAACAACAACAATAACAACAAAGCTTTGGAAGATCTTTGATCCTTAGTGGGAGCCCAGTGCATGCGCTATGTTCACTAAAGTCAACTGACAGAATCTCTACAGGTATTTAAGAATACTTATGTTAGAACATAAAATTATAGTAAAGTTATAATTATCGTCGAACATAAAGGGGTCGTATGTACTATTCCCTAACTAAGAAATGAAAACCAAATAGTTTCAATAATTGTATTATAAACAAATAAACATCACAAATACAATACTAAATATCAAATGTTGGAATTCGGTAAGGAAAGCTTACAGGATATCGTAATTACAACGAAACAATCAAATAAATACAATTGTACATCGGGAACAATTCAACAATACATTATTTGTATTTCAAACTCCCAAATCCAGCAAATTGACGTCGTTCGAGCAGAACGAACATAGGGTACCGAATAAGTTTGACATACTTCACTTATTTCCTTTCGCTCCGAGCGGAGCATAGGGCATCCAAGAATGATTTCCATGGGGCTCTGTTTGTTGCCAAATTCTTCACTTCCCTCCAAATCTTTCCAGCTTTTCTGGCCTCCTCTTCAGTGGTACGTTTCCAGGTGTTCCTTGGTCTTCCCCGTCTCCGATCATCTTGAGGATTCCAGTCCAGAGCTCCCCTTTCTACTGCATGATTCCGCTTCCGCAGAGTATGCCCAATCCAGCCCCATTTCCTCCGTTTAATTTGGACTTCTATAGGTTGTTGGTTAGCCTTTTGCCACAGCTCTTCGTTTGGGATTATATCTGGCCATCGTATACCCAGAATTCGACGCAGACAACGATTGATGAATACTTGAAGTTGGTGGCTGATATGATTGGTAAGTTTCCATGTTTCACATGCATACAGTAGGACAGCTTTCTCATTGGTATTAAAAAGTCTGATTTTCGTCTTTCTCCAGACTGGATAGAGCTGTACAAAAGCCCCAATTCCCTTTCGTATTCTGTTCTTGACGTCCTCCTCAGCCCTTCCACTTCTCGTTACCACGCTTCCCAAGTAAACAAATGTATCCACCTGTTCTATATCTACTCCTCCCACAGTGAGGCCAGCCTGTACTGTCGAGTTCACTCTCAGCTCTTTTGTCTTCTTTGAGTTTATCTTAAGTCCAACCTTAGCAGCTTCAAGTTCTAAGTTTGCCAATTTTCCCGCTATGTCTCGGAAGCGCTGTGCTAGCATACAGATGTCATCAGCAAAATCAAGAACCTCCAACCTGTCTAGAAGTCCCCACTGTAACCCTCTCTTCCTTCCTCTCCACACCTTCCTAAGAGTATTATCAAGAACAATCAGGGGCAAGGTGGGAGAAAGTATACATCCTTTTCGTACTCCAGATGTGGAGAAACTGTATCCTAATGAAAACTATTACTTTAATTACCCTCATTATAGTACAGTTTTCTGACATACAATATTTACATTTCGACGTGTCGAAGATAGAGCATTATAATGCTTCAAATACCAGAACACCGACCATTTACACTAGGCCTAAATTTACGTAGATTTCATTTACAGAATTTCAAAGATATTAAGCTTCAATCCAACATTAAACTTTCGTCGTTACAGAAATTGAACCGTAGATGTTATGACGATCCATGGGGAATTTAACTAGGAATCCCCAGCTTCCTAATTCCCCTCACAAACTCCAATTATGTGAAGTTATATCTTGCTATGTCCAATCCGTGATCCACACTCTTTATAATATTCAAAACACAATATTCGTTGTCATGTCAGTCAGGAAATGACAAAACACGACTCATACGCGCTGCTTAGAGAAGAGGACAATCCCAATTTGCTCTCTAGCGAGCTAGCATTCAACTAATATCTTGCCTCCCAGTAAGTGCTATCATCTGACGGTTGTAAGTGTAACTATTATCATCACGTCTTGCGAATACAGTTCAATAAGTTACTTTTAAATAGGTCATGCAGCCGAGAGAGAGAGGGAGCTTAATATCGGCTGAGACTTCCCCGCCTGAAACTTGTCGAGGTTCAAGAACCAAGACAACGTACATGAACAAGGGTTAAACATACACAACATGCAAATCTTTACATTACAATAAACATGCAATTCACCATAGCTTCAGAATAAAAACACTTTCAACAAAGATCATCTCAGCTTCTTCAGCATATAAATAACTCCCATACTTGTCGAACAAATATTTGACATCCTTGTCAGTGTCATCATCGTCGTAGAAATTTATGCATATAGGTTAAATTTCATACTTGTGAGTTAAATTACATCAGGAATGGAATATCTTGTACAATACAATAGTATTGTCATTTAGACTTTCACGGCCCGTGTTACTATTCATAATGTTGAATTTTGGGCTTATGCCGTGTTTTATTATATTAATATTCGACGCGTTTCGAAAGAAACCATGTCTTTCTTCGTCAGGAATAATCTGGAATACGACAATGTTGCTAAGAGAAAGCAACGAAGAACATATAGAAGGTGCCCAAAGATGAACGCCATTATAGCCCCATGTTAGGGACAACGGAAAGCAGCAGTGACTTACTTTCTCAGGGTTCTGATAATAGGTAGCCAGGATTCACTGAGATTGTAGCCGGTGTCGCGGTTGAAATTATCTGGGTGTTGACGTATTTCAACCGCCTCCCTGATGATTCTGGGACGATATTGCTTTATACGGGCAAGAGCATCCACTCCTTGGAACATGACATCATGGCCAGGTGTTAAAGCATGATCGGCAACAGCTGATTTATCAGGTTGAATGAGCCTGATACATCTATTATGTTCCTTAATGCGAGTGCATATTGTTCTCGAAGTCTGCCCGATGTAAACCTTGCCACAAGTACAGGGAACTCTGTAGATACCCGGTTGTTGCAATTTAGGCAAACTGTCCTTAGTTGGTCGCAGGAGTTGCCTAATCTTAACAGAAGTTCCAAATACAGTCCGTATGTTGTACCGACGTAGGATTTTAGCAATACGATCCGTCGTGTTATGTATGTTCGGAAGGTAAGCAGTTCCTCTTACATCTCTTTTCTCAACTGACGTCCTATTATTATTTGTTGGTTTCAGAACCGTAGAAATCAAAGCCTTGCTATAACCGTTGCTCTCAAAGGTGGTTCCAAATACCTAGGTAGACTACTTCAGCCGCTTCTGGGCAACACGCCTTCGTACATTAAGGATTCCACACACTTCGTGGAAAAGTTGAAAGCTATAACACTTCAGCCGGGTGATATCCTAGTGAGTCACGACGTGGTGTCTCTGTTTACGAAAGTACCTATTGATGGTGTTATGTCTCTCATTAATGGCTTTTTTCCTGAAGACATCACAAGACTTTTTTTAATCTCTGCATGACCTCCTCCTACTTTCTATGGAATGGGATTTTTTATGAGCAGACTGATGGTGTGGCCATGGGTAGTCCTCTCTCTCCTGTTGTGGTTAATTTCTTCATGGAGAACTTTGAAGAGAAAGCTTTGTCGTCGGCTCCTTTCAAAACGAAGATCTGGTGGCGTTATGTGGATGACACGTTCGTTGTTTGGACGGAAGGTGAGGAAAATCTTAGCCATTTCCTGGATCACCTTTATCTCCATCACCTTTCTATTTGTTTCACCATGGAAAAGGAATCTGACGGCAAAATACCTTTTTTAGATGTTCTCGTCACCAAGAAAGAGGATGGATCTTTAGGACACAGCGTTTTTCGTAAGCCAACACACACCAATAGATATCTCCACGCAAGTTCTCACAATCACGCTGCCCAGAAACATGGTATCCTTATAACTACCAGGGCTAGGAGGATTTGTGAAGTGTCTTCTTTACAAGAAGAAATTAACACCCTGCGAACCACCTTTGAGAGCAACGGTTATAGCAAGGCTTTGATTTCTACGGTTCTGAAACCAACAAATAATAATAGGACGTCAGTTGAGAAAAGAGATGTAAGAGGAACTGCTTACCTTCCGTACATACATAACACGACGGATCGTATTGCTAAAATCCTACGTCGGTACAACATACGGACTGTATTTGGAACTTCTGTTAAGATTAGGCAACTCCTGCGACCAACTAAGGACAGTTTGCCTAAATTGCAACAACCGGGTATCTACAGAGTTCCCTGTACTTGTGGCAAGGTTTACATCGGGCAGACCTCGAGAACAATATGCACTCGCATTAAGGAACATAATAGATGTATCAGGCTCATTCAACCTGATAAATCAGCTGTTGCCGATCATGCTTTAACACCTGGCCATGATGTCATGTTCCAAGGAGTGGATGTTCTTGCCCGTATAAAGCAATATCGTCCCAGAATCATCAGGGAGGCGGTTGAAATACGTAAACACCCAGATAATTTCAACCGCGACACCGGCTACAATCTCAGTGAATCCTGGCTACCTATTATCAGAACCCTGAGAAAGTAATTCACTACTGCTTTCCGTTGTCCCTAACATGGGGCTATAATGGCGTCCATCTTTGGGCACCTTCTATATGTTCTTCGTTGCTTTCTCTTTGCAACATTGTCGTATTCCAGATTATTCCTGACGAAGAAAGACATGGTTTCTTTCGAAACGCGTCGAATATTAATATAATAAAATACGGCATAAGCCCAAAATTCAACATTATGAATAATACAATAGTCATCTTGATTAGAAAAAGTTGGTTCAGATCCGTTTAAAGTCCATGATGATTGGTCCAACATCCGGGCCCTGGATATTTTCACGCACAGCATAACATTTCTAACGCAAAACATGACCTCGAAGATTGTAGCTGAAATCAATTTCAACTGTGACAGCAATATATTCATGGATAGCTTAATATCTAATACAAACACCTATTACAAAGGAATACAGCATAACAATAATTGAGAAATTAAAATTAATATGGCTTCAAAATTTACTTAAATAACCCTACTCCATCGAACTTCACAACTTTACAATGGTTAATTAAAATATTCATACCATCTGACTAACAAAATTACATTTTATATTTAATTATTGGACCAAAACCAGTTAAGAATACAATTCACAACATCAAATTTTAGAATTTAACCCAAAACAATAACTATAATGGTACATGAGCACTCAATTCCCACAAAACACAATATTCTTAATAGACGTAGGCGTATGTCCCACATTGCAAATCTGTCCAACTTATTTAGAGAAAAAATACAAATAATCAAGAAACGCGAAAGAAAATCCAAAACAATAAAAATACCCAAGAAAACCCAATGAAAAAACCATAAGAAGACTCCATAATCAGAACAGCATCACACCACAAGTGAAGACAAACAGAAACGTACAAAATCTTTCATGCCTTCATACATAACCTCAAGATCCCCACATAAAATATTACAAGTTGCCACCCGCAAAATATTCCCAAATTTCTACCAGAATATAAATAGATACTCGTTAAAATACTACTCCAAACTCCAATTATGTGAAGTTACATCTTGCTAAGTCTAAGCTATGATCCACACTCTTTATAATAATCAAAACACCATAATCGCTGGCATGGCAGTCCAGGAAATGACAAATCACGACTCATACGCGCTGCTTAGGAAAGAAGACAATCCTAATCTGCTCTCTAGCGAGCTAGCATTCAACTAATATCGTGGCTCCCAGTAAGTGGTACCATCTGATGGTTGTAAGTGTAACTATTATCATCACGTTATACGAACACAGTTCATCAAGTTACTTTTAAATAGGTCATGCAGCCGAGAGAGAGCTTAAAATCGGCTCAAATCTCATGTTTTTTTTTTCAAGATTATGGTATAACCCAACTCTTTTGGGTACATTGGTGTTGACCGACTGAAAAGCACCAAACTTTTGTTTACTAAGGCAACACTGAAAAATGTCTTCAAACCCCATAATGAAAATAATCAAGATGAAAAGCGTCAGACAAATCGTCAATATACGGTAATAATGCAGAAAGCGTGAATTAAATAATGATAACTATATCCTTCAAATGGTGTTTCTTAGACGTAATTGATCAAGCTCCTTCTCATATGACATTTTCCTTTTTAGCATACTTTTCACATTTTGCAAAAATGAAGAAAAAGTAGACTTATGAGATCGGGCAAATGTGTGTATGTCTGTCCTTCTGTCTGTCTATCCTGTCTGTCTGGCTGTGTGTGGCCCCCCTCCCTGTCAACTCCTAAACGGCTGCAGCAATCGAAACAAAATTTGGTACGAGTAAAGATCTGTACCTGAATATCTCACGGCCATATTTGAAAATGATGTCAGTGCTACCAACTGCTGAAAAATCGCAATTGAAATATGAGCTCCATGTTGGATATCATGGAAGGTATGAATGGGCGCTATTTCAAAATGGGCACACGCAGTTTAATTTCCAGGAGGCCATTCATGGCAGTGTTACCAAAATGATTCTTAGCCTGCTGGTAGGTCCAAATTTTAAATGCATATAACTTCTACACTATCAATTGGATTTCAACCAAATTTCGTATGTGCTATGTGTACATAAACAGATATGACTGGGCGAATTCTTAAGAGCCACCAGGGCTGCCAACTGTTAATAAATGCTCTCAATGTTTTAAACCAAATTCCCGTATATCAGAAAGTATGCAAGCCGACAGCTTTAAACTATGCACACGTATAGTACCTGACATTCTATATTAATCTGGAGTAACTTATATACGTCAGTGCTACGAACATGATTCTAGGCCTGCTGACAGGTCCAACTTTAAATACATGTAACTTCTATACTATCATTTGGATTTCAACCAAATTTCGTATGTGCTATGTGTACCATAACAGATATGACTTCAAGTATTGTTAAGAGCAATCAGGGCTGCCAACTGTTAATAAATGCTGTCTATATTTTTTTACCCTAATATCAATATACCAGAAAGTATGCAAGCCAACAGCTCTATACTTTGCACACGTATAGCACCTGACATTCTAGATTAATTTGGAGTAATTAATACAAGGCAGTGCTGCCAACATGATTCTATGCCTGCTGATAGGTCCAATTTTAAAATGCATGTAACTTCTTTACTAACTAATGATTTCATTCAATATTGACACAATAGACCATACTATTTCAGATTATTTCTGACCAATATATGTATGTCATTGTTGCCAACATGAATTTACGCGCGCTGTTAGATCCAATGTTTAACTGCAAGTAACGTCCATGCTATCCATTGGAATGCAACCAAATGTTGTATTCTGTACCTTAAGAGATGGAATTAAGAATATATTCAGTCACCAGGGCTGCCAACTGTAGTTCTCTATTAGGCTTCATTATGCCAGGTATACAGTATTTCGAACTAATTAGAAATTTCGATATTACCAACTTAATTTCGTCATTATTCTACTGTAGATAGATCCATATAGATTAATCATTGGTATGAATCTTAAATTTTAAGAAAAGTAGGCTCTTTAGTTCGTCACGGAACTTCTTGTTATCATTGAAAAGGTTATGTGATGGCTGCCATCGCTAGGATACGTTCAACAAGCAGAAACAAACCCCCTCTCAAATGAATATCTCAATCCGGTAGACCAAGTTTAAAAATGAATATTATTTTATGAGAATTATGTTATGAAAGCTGTGGAACGAACAATTTTAGGCTAAGTTAAATTGGCACCTGGAATTTGTACGTACCGTACTAAGTTCCCCATGACTTCAGCAAAATTTGTCCGAGCACAACAAAACAACCCAAAAGTATGTTCCCGGGTCACAGCTAAAGGCGAGGGGGCAGATGACCTCTTAGTTCCGCCCCTTAAAACAACAATAACTAACAGCTGAAGGCTAGTTACATCAATCAATTAAAAGTACTTTGCGGAGGAACACTTAAATAATTAAGAAAAGGAATGAAATGTAATGTACTCGTAATCAAATAAAGCACACTGGTCACAGGTTTATTGAACCACTCGTGAAACGACACTATGAACTGATTGTAGCCTACACATCCTGTACATTCACATTACATAAAATACTAGCAGTAGTGCCCGGCTTCGCCCGGTGGATTTATTTGTTTTATGGATGATAATGAATACCACTACAGAACTGGAGCGCTCAAGTATAAAGATCGGAAAGCACCAACGCTTATTGCAGCTGATAACCTCAGTATACTGCACGAACACCATCGCCCTTATACAGAGGCATACTATTGTCATGATAATAACTGTTTTAAGGGGCCTAAGAAATCTCTTTGCACTAATTACTCCCCGTGAATGCAATTTATAAGCAGCTCGCAATTCTGCACCTCGAACACTGGTAGGGGCGATGTTATGCAGCCCGCATTACCAGGCAACAATAGACTTACTGTCGACCAAAGTATTATGTGTACTCGAGTTTGAAGGTTGTTTTGTGAAGTAACCAATAGACCTACATAAAATCCAATACCATCAACATTTTCGTCGTTCTATTCTACGTTAGTTCATGTAGGTTTGGATTTTTACTTTATATTTTAATATTTTTTATCTCAGTTGGAACACAAAAAGTGCACGTTTCTAAGCGTGTTTCAACCATGCGTCACATTTAAGAATTATTATCTCAAAAGCCCGTAATCAGATCGAATCCAAATTTTAACACAATATACATTGTAATGTTGTATAACTGGATTATTAATTTCACAATTGTGTGTGTACAAGAAACAAAGTTGTTATCATTGTTGTAAGGTAACTTTTTCTCGGCTCGGGGTGGTTGGAAAATGTAGTTCTTGGTTGCGTTGTAATCGTTATATATCAAAATGTTATGCTGTATGACTGTGAAATACGTAAATTAATTCACTTATTTTATATCCGTTTGTATTTCTACGGGGAAATAACACATGTTTCACCTGCTAGCCGCTCCGGCAAAAGCTGTACAGCGTTGCTGAGATGGAGCCCATCACTTCCGAGCGAGACGCGCCATGATGCGTGTGGGCACCATTACGGCAACGCTGTACAGCTTTTGCCGGAGCGGCTAGCAGGTGAAACATGTGTTATTTCCCCGTAGAAATACAAACCGATATAAAATAAGCGAATAAATTTACGTATTTCACAGTCATACAGCATAACATTTCGATGTATAAGGATTACAATGCAAACAAGAACTACATTTTCAACCACCCCGAGCCGAGAAAAAGTTACCTTACAAAAATGATAACAACTTTGCTTCTTGGACACACAAAATTTTGAAATTAATAAAACAGTTATACAACATTCCAATGTATATTGTGTTACAATTTGGATTCGATCTGATGACGGGTTTTTGAGATAATAATTCGTAAATGTGACGCATGGTTGAAACACGCTTAAAAACGTTCACTTTTTGTGTTCCAACTGCGATAAAAAATATTAAAATATAAATTAAAAATTCCAAACCTACATGACCTAATGTTAAATAGAACGTCGAAAATGATGATGTTATTGGATTTCATGTAGGTCTATTGGTTACTTCACAAACAACCTTCAAACTCGAGTGCACATAATACTTTGGTCGACAGTAGGTATTATTGGAGCTGTCCGGGAGCGCTTGTTCTTCCGACTTACTGAACAAAAATCAATCGTTATGGTTATCTGAGAGGTGTAGCATAATGCTACATAGCCTAAACTATTCCTCTTGAATGAGGCTATCATAAACAAAAATAATTTTTCGAATCCGACTGGTAGTTCGAGAGATTAGCGCGTTTAAACACACAAACTCTTCAGCTTTATTATATTAGTATAGATTACACTTAGATGACACTGTAAATGTTATCAGACATTTGAAATCCTAATCAATCATAATGCCAATTGTTTGGCGGAACTTGAAAGTATTTGCGCGTCATGTCTGTAGCACCAGTCCCCGTGTCCGCCAACTCTTGGCGCTAAAACAATACAAATGGAATGTGCTGCGCTCTACATAAATATTAATTGCAATGAAATGAATAGATTAAACAATTATTAATTAAAACACCAAAAATTAGCATGAATAAAATAAATAAAACTGTTAATGCTATATGTGCACTTCAAGGATGACTGAGTTAGGAATCGAACCCGCCACTTCATAGTATTGCTTGCCGAGGCCGAGTGTACCCCGTTCCAACCCTCAGACCAGAACCGGAAATTGAACCAGGGCCTCCGCGGTAACAGCAAGAATACATGCGTCACTATTATTATTATTATTATTGTGGCGCCAATTGCAATGATTGGACGAGGGTCTTAACCTCAAACGACCGGAAAGGGAAACAGGAAACCTAGGCGAGCATCTTAAAGAATTGTAATTTTTTTCAAATGAATGTAAGTTATATTCTATAAAGTAAATTGCATTGGTTAAAACTCAGCCTTTTTTCTAGGTTTGTGCCCGGTCTTGTGTGGGGTTTCGCCTAGTACACCAAGCCGGCTCATCAGCGGGCTCTTGGTGTCCCTGCCCGGAGGCGAAACCCCACACAAGACACGGCAGAAACCTAGAAAAAAATTGCTGAGTTTTAATTCACTGGCCGTTAAAGCTAATATACCTTCATATTAATGTTACCAAGATTGCTTGTTGTGAGACCAACAATGCTCTGAACTAAACGTTACCGTGACTGCACAGACCCGCATCGCAAGTACTTGAAAATTAATGTGCTACTAAATTTAATACAAATTTTGGACAAATCTCTTCGTAGAGCTTTATTGGTAAGTGAGAACTCAGTAAGTGGGGCAAGAATACCACCTTTTGATGTTGTTGTCGTGGCTTCTTTTGAGGGCTGGACACTTCTTTTGTGATTATGAGGGCTTGTAAATTGTCTTATAATCTCTGTTATTGTGGTGACTGTTGTAACACGTGGCCTTTTCACAGCTGATAATCAGTGGTGGCTCGTGGGTTTTGAAAAGGGCGAGTACCGTAAGTATGAATTTTCCCAACACAACTGAGCTAATTTCAGTTCTGAAATGGCATTTTGACTATAAGAGCATCCGGCGTTGAGAAAAGACTCAGGAGCCTTATGGCGACAGTGTTGCTAACTCTAGGCAGAGGTAGCGCTGACGTCATACGTTAACTTCACCCGCTTCGAGTACTGCGCTTTCATAAGTTATCGACACAACACAACCCCAGCAGCTACCTGAATATGTCAGCAATACTGTTGATCATCACCTTTTATGTTATTACTTAGGCTATAATTTAGTTTCTTTCAATTCTATTCTTTTTGTTTTGTTTAGATTAATATTTGAAATATTGTAGCGAGTTAGCCGTGCGGTTAGGGGCACGCAGCTGTGAGCTTGCATACGGGAGATAGTGGGTTCGCACCCAACTGTCGGCAGCCCTGATTTGATTGAACAGAAAATAAAACAGACACACAACAGTAACACCAATGACGGAGAGTGCTTCAGAACTTACGTTGCCGGCGGAACTGAGCATGTGCTCCATTCCGGGCGAGCATGCAGCGCAGGACGAGGCTCTTCTTTCCAGCGTGCTAACCTTGAAAATATTTTAATTACTAAGACGTAATATAAACGATACTTGTATGCCATAACAAAGGAAATCAATAGGAAAATAATTGTTGGAAGCTATTATGACGAAAAGTTTATATGTTCAGAGTTCCTTCATAACAAAAGGCGAGGTAACAAAACCAGTGTAGGGGGGGTTTCCGTTAAAAGTAAAAGCCCGTTAGATCCATAGTCTTTTCTCAACGCTGGATGCTCTATAGCAATGTTTCTTACACCTTGGCTTGAGTTTGAGCGACGTTTGTTCCGAGGAAGAGTGTGGCTTGTGGGCGGGAGATTAAGGTAAGGTATGGCCAGCTGACGCTGTGTCAGTGTGACGTGCGTGGTGGTGTGAGTTGAGAGGGGATCAGCTTGTGTGTGCTTAGTGTACTTGAGAGTTGGTGGCATGGGAGGGGGAACTGGAAAGGTTTGTGAGGATGTGCTTTGAGTTCCTGTACCGTATGGACTGAAGTATACGAGCGGGGGAATGGCTGAGTGTTCCTGGAGCGCAGTGCTGTGCTCAGGGTGTATACGTGTCTGTTATTCTTTGGGACGACATATTGAGCAGTCTCCTCAACGCGGGCTATGAGTCTGGCATGTGGGGCAAGTGTATGGCATATGGCCTGTCTGAGTGTAGTGGGATGTAGACTACGTGGTGGGTGGATCAGAAGCTTGGAGTTCCATTGGGGAACTGGCCTCTTACTGGATGTGGTAGCATAAAGCTGCTTGGATGTGTCTATAGAGCATCCAGCGTTTAGAAAAGACTGTGGAGCCTTATGGCGAACAGTGTTGCTAGCTCTAGGCAGAGGTAGCGCTGACGTCATACGTTATGTTCACCCGCTATGAGTACTGCGCTTTCATAAGTTAGCGAGACAACACAACCCCAGCAGCTACCTGAAATAGAATACGCCCAGGAAGGAGCAGTTTTGCAGGTGTTAACGGGTTGGACCAGTATTAAGGATATCGTACGCGAAGAGAACCAATAACGATATTCATTTCGTTGTGATATGACGCATTACTGATTGACATATGTCGAGAGCACAACCCTTCCTTCCTTCTTGGATGTATGCTGACGATGCTAACAATTTTTACGTCGGCTATACTGTTGATTATCTCCTCTTCAGTTATTAGTTAGGCTGTAATTTAGTTTCCTTCAATTTTATTCTTACTGTTTTGTTTAGATTAATATTTGTAATATTGTAGTGACTTAGCCGTGCGGTTAGGGGCACGCAGCTGTGAGCTTGCATACGGGAGATAGTGGGTTCGAACCCAACTGTCGGCAGCCTTGATTCGATCGAACAGAAAATAAAACAGACACACAACAATAACACCAATGACGGATAGTGCTTCAAAACTTATGTTGTCGGCGAAACTGAGCACGTGCTCCACTCCCGGCGAGCATGCAGCACAGGACGAGGCTCTTCTTTCCAGCGTGCTAACCCCGCAAATGTTTAAATTACTAAGACGTAATATAAACGATACTTGTTGGCAATAACATAGGTAATCAATTGGTAGATAATTGTAGGAAGCTATTATGACGAAAACTATATATGTTCAGCGTTCCTTCATGATAAAAGGTGGGGTAACAAAACCAGAGTAGGGGGGGGGGGGGTTCCGTTAAAAGTAAAAGCCCATAAGACCCACAGTCTATTCTAAACGCTGGATGCTCTATAGTGATGCGATCCAGTTTGGACGGGTTGATGTTCGCGGTGTATCCCTGAAGGTATCTCAAAGCGGATCGGCCAGATTATACTCTTCAGGTGAGGTGTTCATGTGAGCTTGATGAGTGTAAAACTGGGATGATTCAAGGGGGTCAAATGCTTTAGCAGACCCTAGGGTTCGTAATTTGGCCTCGCCCAAGAAAAAGGGACCAGGTGCCCAAGGCTATCCAATTTATATGAATGAGCCCTGACAGTGAGTGCGCTGGTTAAGAATTTTAATTAATTAATTAATTAATTAACTATTGGCTGCTGACGGGTGAGAAGGGATAAGTTACTTGGGTGAACTCGGGGGTAATAGGATTGCCTGAAGTGGATGGTGTAAGTTATTATTATTATTATTATTATTATTATTATTTATTAAATCGTTACAAATACACACATTTTACAAAATTCATAATATCTGTACACATTTTATGAATTTCCTTACACTTCCTACTCATAGTTTAACCTGTAAATTTACAATTATTAAATTATATTGTTACAGTATGATAAAGACAGGTCGAAATAGGATATCAAATTCATACAGAGCAGGAAGAGATATCACATATGCCACTAAAAGGTGCAACCTTGTGTGTGGCATGCATATCGTTGATTACTATTTCTAAAAATTGTATAATGGCTTAGCCGAATAACCCGTTCTATGTAAATGATGTATACACAAAAAAATAATGAATAAGAAAGAAAATTGAATTTGTGTTTTATAAACTTGTAGGCTCAACTAATTATATTTTCAATTTTAATTTTGTTTTCTCTGAGAAAATGTTTTATTTGCATCTTCAGGTTTGCATGATTTCCTTTAAATTCTTTTAATTTAATTGGGAGAATGTTATATAATTTTGGTGAGAAATACAGAAAGTTGCGTTTGGCTATACCTAACTTAGGTTGATATAAAATAGAGTGATTCTCTGTAATACTTCTGGTTTCATACCCGTGGCTAACAACTTGAATTCTATTTCTATCTTTAAAAATGTATTTATATATTTCAAAAGCATACAATTGTTTAATGTTGAAGACCCTTGTCTCAGCATACAGTCTCATAGTCGGATATAATCTATCTTTCTTCAACATTATTCGTAATATGAGATTCTGCACTATCTGAACACTTTTTAGTACATTTTCATAGGCGCATCCCCAGGCAAGAATACCAGATGTAAGAACTGACTGGACTAGAGCATGGTAGATGTCTCTTATTAATTTGTAATGGACAATATGTTTTAAATTGTGAAATATATAGATTGTTCTTCTTATTTTACTTGTAAGGTGTTTGCATTGGCTTTTCCATTTCATGTCACTATCTATAAATAATCCCAGATATTTAACTGTATCCACTTTAGCTATTTTAGGTCAGTCACAGTTCTGATTACAGTTCAAAGTGTGTATTTTTAGTTCATTAAAATTATCTTCAACTGCTTTTAAACTGAATCTTATGAACTTTGATTTATTTATATTTAAAAATAGTTCGTTACCATCTACCCATACCTTTAACAATTTCAATGCCGCAGTTGCAATTTGTTTTACATTTCCCCATGTTCTACCTTCAACACAAACTACCGTATCATCTGCGTATGATATGACATTAACATTTTCTATTCCATGTATAGATGATTCAATATCGTTGATAAAAATCAAAAATAATAATGGACCCAGCACTGTGCCTTGTGGTATTCCTCTTTTCACTCTTAAAGGTAGACTTGTAGTTCCATTTATTCTAACGTATTGAAACCTTTCAGTCAAATAGCTTTCTATCAATTTCAGTGCTATGCCTCTGATGCCATATCTTTCCATCTTCTGAAGGAGAATATGGTGAGGTATGGTGTCAAAAGCCTTCTCTAAGTCGAGAAATATGCCCAAGGTCGGTTTCATACTGTTCATATTTTCATAAATTCGCCTAGTTAATTCCCCAATAGCATCAGTGGTGCTGACATTTTTTTATAAAGCCAAATTGTCTAGTTGATAGTAGATTGTGTTTCTTCAAAAACTGATAAATATGATTTTTGTACATTTTTCAAATAATTTTGATATGACTGTCGTTAACGATATCGGTCGATAGTTCTTTAGTTCTGAAGGATTGCCTGCTTTATGTAGCGGTTTTACAATTGTAATTTTTAATTGCTTTGGGAAGTATCCAACTGAAAGTGACTCGTTTATTATTGTTAGTAAAGGACTCTTTAAAGAATTAAAATTCTGCTTAATAATTTGAGCTGAGATATTATCTATTCCCATTGCTTTAGTGTCGCTTATTTCGTGTAGGTACTTATGTAAATCCGCTTCGGTAATCGGAATAAAAAAACAGGAATATGTGTTTCTGTTGATTTTCAAGGAAAAATCAGGATTGTTCTTAATATTTTTAGACATATCAGTAGTTTTGTTAATAAATTAATCATTGAATGTATTAGCTATAGTGAAATCATCATCGTAAACATGATTTTGAGATCTTATTTTTGTTATTTTTTCTTTATGACTTATTCTTTGTGTTATTTCATTGTCAATGCCCCATACTTTTCTTGGATTATTAGAATTGGAATTTATTAATTGTTTATAGTGGTCAGTTTTAGCTTTATTAAGCAATTCGTTTAATTTATTTCTATACCGCTTATATTTCTCCTTCATGGCATTGTTCTCTTTATTTGCTATATATTCCTGATACAACCTATCTCTGGTGTGAATGGACTTAATTAGCGCGTGCGTGATCCACTCCTTTCTCTTTCGTTGCTTTGAATTTAATTGTATTGAAGAATTTTTTATGCAATTTTGGATAGTTTGTATAAATTTATCTACTTTAGAATCCAAGTGGTTGTTCTCTAATACTGTGTCCTAATTAATATTGCTCAATTTATTTTTAAGTATCTCACTATCTAACTTAAATCTATGTTCACGTATGTTACACTGAGCTGCTTCTAAGTCACGGCCATTTTCAAGATTTATACTAACTAATATAGGATAGTGATCTGTAATTCTGCTCTGTGATATAATGGGTAAGATGTTATCATTAGAAATACCGCTACGAATAAGTGCATGATCAATACAGGTTTTGTTCGTTGAAGTTTCTCTAGTGGTGCCATATATCAACGATCTAAAATTATGCTCATGCAGTAAGTTTAAATATTCATTAGAGTCGTACTCATCAAATAGATCTATGTTAGTGTCGCCTAGAATCACCTCGGTTTCTAGTGTATATTTTTGCAGGACATAATCATGGAGATTAGTAATAAATAGTTGTTTATTGTATTTTGACGAACGGTATATGCCTGTCAATGCAATGCTATTGTTCCCATAATTTATTTTGAACCTAAGGAGTTTGAAATCATTGTAAGTCACAGTTTCTACCTCATGGTCAATAGAATTCTTCACCATAAAAACAACTCCATCACATTTATTAAAGCATCCTTCGTTATAGTATGTTTTATAGTTGGAATGCTTGCTTATATTAAAGTTACCTAATTTCCAAGTTTCTGTGAGTATAACGACATCAAATATATGGTTATATGCTTCTAACTCGGCATCTAAATTTATTTTATTTTTAGATAGACTTCTAATATTTGTGTGAAATATGCTTAAGTTATTTACCTTCTTAAATTTAAGTATTTGAGACACACGTTGATCAATACCTCTACCTACTTCTGTATGAATTTGATATCTTACAAAGTCATCATTAAATAAAGTCCTACACAGAAATATTTGACAGGAAGAGGATATTTACAATTAGTCAGCTGTTGAGATCTGTTAGTAAGGTATACTAATTACTGTATTGGATGTTTCCTCAGAAGTGAAAGGGCGAGGTAGTAGGTAGGGGTGATCGCTTTGGGGCAGTAACAGGGGAGCAGTAAGTGGGAGGGGTGGGGTTAGTGACCTTCGCGTGAGCTGGTGTTTCCAAATGACAAAGGAAGCTGAAGTGCGTACCAACTTAAAGGTCTTAAAGTCTTTAGCAGCTGATGTTAACCTATACTCTAAACTAACTCGAAGGATTCGCATGAATCATGCAATAAATTAATGAAGGAAGTGAAATTAATAAAATATAGTGCGTATTAAATTAGTGAATTTAATTAAATTAAAAATTAAATTGAAAAGGAAATTAAAAATGTAATGTTTTTATTATAATGAGATGGACTCCAGGAATTAAAAAGTGTCAAATACTCATCTGGTTTCCTACTGGGCTGGTAACTCCTTCATTTTCGTCACTCGGACCTTTCTTCCGTCGGTGTTTCTTACAAAAATGACACCATCTTGACTCCAAACGTTCTTCAATTGAAATCGAGACACAGCAGTCTTCAGAACAGCAAGTCGATTTGCGGTGAGGTCTTCCCTTATAGTTGTTCTCGTTCCCTTGAGATGCCTTTTCTTCTTGAAGAACTCACTCCTAGCTCTATATGAGGTAAACCTCACTATAATTGGTCGCGGCATGTTTGTTGACTTCATTCCCACTCGGTGGCTCCTATCAATGTCATTCTTGTTGACGTCTGCATTAATGTTCCTTGCAACTTGGAGAACAAGGTCGTCCGTGTCCTCTGCATCATTCTCATTAATGCCAAATAGTCTGACATTGAGCCTACGTCCGTACTGTTCTATTTCGTCCAGTGCAGTAAGCTTGGCTGCGGGACGACAATGGGTAACGGTTGGTATTGGGTGTTGTTGCTTGAATAAGGTGGAGCGGGAAGGGATTTGAATATATAGGCAACTTTACAAAAAAAAAGTTTTACATGTAATGATTTTTAGGTAAATCGAAATAAAGCGTTGTAGTCTTCATGGAGTATGCAGAGAGCGACGATGATGCCCTCTACTTGTAATGTGTTGAACCAATTCTTGAAGTGACCGGAATCCAAAGTTTCAGCGGCTTGCCACACGGAGCACTGTAGAAAGATCTTACACAAAGAGAAAGTATGCCTATATGGACCAAACTTTCAAAGAATATAAGAAAATGCAGAGATAAAACAGAAAACAAAGAGGTCTCTGTTGGAATTTACAAGAAAACGGAAGTAAGAAAGATCGTGAATAAAGAGAGAAATTCAAAGAGTAGACTATTTGTTAAATCCTAATATAAACAGTATATTCAGGAGAATATAATAATGATATTTATTGCAACCAATGGTCAAATACAATAATAATTAAAATTGCACACAATGAAGTCATGTACAGAATTCTGTTAATGTCACTGTTCTCTTGCTACAAACTTTTGCGTGATATCTTTCACACGACTTTTCACACAACTCACACCTACAGGAGAATATACCAGCCTTAGTGTAACTGCCTAGGATTATTATAATGTCTTGGAATGGACAATTTTTTCACAGTTATATGTCTTTATTATAAAATATTTCATACTAAATTCATATTATTTCGTAGCATGAGCAGTACCGATCCTAAATAGTGTCATGGCCGCCGCGCGCACTTGACTATACCTCGCAAACCAATAATCGGATATGGCCATGTGGGGAGTCAAATGACTCGGGATAAAGCCCCCATTTCTATGGACTACTCGTTATATTTTATCTTTGCACAAAAGAATATTTGGAAAGTAGGCTGTATTTTAAAACATTCATCGCAAAAGGTTGTGCAATGGCTTAAACGAAAGGTCTCTATATCCTTTATCGTTAGAACAAAACATAGTTTTAATATTTTTCCAAAAAAAGGTTAATTTGAAAAGCAGGCTATATTTCCAAAACTAGGAATCCTAGAAAGTTGTATGTTTGACCTAAACGAGAGGTCTCTATTCCCATAAACACCCAATAACAAGTCCTATGTCCCTAGGACAAAAAAGTAGTGGATGAGCAGCTACAGTTTAAAATAGTGACACTAGCCGCTTGGCTACGCTGACCCACTCATGTACGTAAAATTTAAATATCTCGTGAACCATTTATCGGAGAGGGTCATGTGACGGCTCGTTTTATGGATATTTTTTCATCTTTCCTAAGGTCCATTAATTCACCCAAATAACCAAAACTAAATGGTTTCCTGAATTCTCGCGAACCCATATTTGGAGAAACATAATTATGTGACGGCTTGTTTTACTGGGAGCGAAGCCCCCGTTCTTATGGACTGTTGATTTATCCCAATAACACAAAACTGCAAGGTCATCAACTTTTCGTTCCCTCGAGATTTCGTGAACCCGTAATGTTAGAAAGGCGATTTATTGCTCATTTTAAACGGTGAATTATTGTCTTTACCGCGGATGAGTTATTTATTTTAGAAATTGGTTTAAAGGCACGACTATCGGATTATTATTAGGTAATGATTGATTGATTGACTAGTGACGATGGCTATTTTGTTAGAGAGAGTTCCCTAGGCGGGAAGAATGGTGAGAGAAATATCTGTCATGGGATAGATTGAGGATGAAACACGGCTTTGAATGGTTAAATGAATATAAGATTTTTATATACAGAGTCACCGAAAAAGGATGCAGCAATTTCAAAAACCTTATCTCCCGTTGTAAGTAAGATAAATTAATAATTCGACCTTAAAACTAATTAGGAACTCATCGAGTTTTAGTTTTAGATGTGACTGTATTCCTCCTGTTTCCATCATCCGATGCACAGAATGAGTGCGCGACAGAAAGTTGCCACGCCATTGTTTCAGTAGTGAGTGTGATTACAATGGCGACAGTTCAGCAGAAAGCACAGTGTGTGTTGTGGTTAGCAGAGTTTATATCTGTTATAACAGTTCAGCGCACTTTCCGACTTGTTTATGGTAGGGATCCCCCTTATGCTAGTAGCATTAGACGGTGGTATGAACAGGTTCAGGAAACTGGCAGCGTTGACGTGTGAAGAAGTCCCCCGGACGCCCTAGAACGAGTGACAAAACAGTCGAGTGCACGTAGAAACATTATATGGAATGAAAAAAGAAACTGAGACAGTGAATTTAACACAAACAATACTCGTTTTAATATCTCAAATAGTTCCTGAGTTATGAGCTTTTGATATTGCAGCAACCTTTTACGATGACTCTATATTCCAGCCGGTAGCCAGCGACAGACCTGCTTTGTGTAAAGCAGTCTCTTGGACTAACTTTGCTGGCCAGTCTCTCACTGCAAGGTGATAACGCTTATGAAAAGGACACTCGTGACATCATCGCAGACTCTAGCGAAACATGAACCGACCTGCATAGAGTAGTGAGAACTGCAAAGGCATACCATGTCGGACGTAACTTGCATAGTCGTGGGAAACTGCTGATCAGCAGAGTGACTTATAAAAATTTGTGTTTTGAATAGTACAGAGAGTTTAGTATCGATGTATCGGAGAACCTCGCTAGCCCGCTCGCCCGCGGCGCGAGCCTATCTCCCGCCACGCACTTTGCCGTTATGCGGCGCCCGCGCTGCACTGAGTCATTGAGTATAGGAATTTGTACTTACCTAGTTCACAGCTGGTGCTGAAAATGTTCGCCATTCACTGCTACACATCGCTGGCACCTTTTTATGAGACTGGCATGTACTCTCTGAAGTTCCTCAGCACCGATTGACTGTATTTCAGATGTAATATAGTCTTTAAGCTCATTTATAGTGGAGGGTTTCTCGCATACACTCTTTTTTTAAACGTCCCCCACAAATAAAAGTCTGGGCTTCGCGGGGGCCACACGTCCCGACTTATAATCCTAGTACCAAAAATGCGACGCAATTCTGTCATGGATGCTTCGTCAGTGTGAGCAGTGGCAGAATCTTGTTGAAAATAAGTTGACAATCGCTCTCCGTACGTCAGTTCGTCAAAAAATTGGTCAAGGATCACATAGAAGTACAAATGTAAGTACGAATTCCTATACCCAATGACTCAATGCCGCGCGAGCGCCGCATAACGGCAAAGTGCCTGGCGGGAGACAGGCTCGCGCCGCGGGCGAGCAGGCTAGCGAGGGTCTCCGAAACATCCAAACTAAACTCTCTGTATAACACTTACTGGTCTAGCGAATAGACGTATATTGTCAAGCTCTGTATTGTGTTGTGAACTGAACTTTGGAATAATGTATTTCTGTTTATGGTAAGTACGCATTAATGGTTATTTTAATTATGTAAAGCTCAAGTTTTTAATCGCTGGTATTTATTGATGGATTTTACTTATTTGTTTGCAGATATTTTAGACGATTGGGATATTTATGTACCTAGTGCAGTTAGTACGTGATACTTTGATATCCTTTTGAGAGGTAAGTTTATTATTAATGTTTTTAAAGTTTGTTTTAATGCCAATGGCTCTTAATGTTGTTATTTACCGGTACTTATTTACTGATTAATTGTTCTATTCTTTTGTTTAGATAATTTTGTCTAAGATACCCTGTTGTGTGCGAGAAAGAGAGAGAGAGAGACCATTACACCCTTGATTTTACGAGGAGGGAATAAACCAGGCTTTACGAGCCAAGGTGAGAGTTTGTTTTTAATAAACTGTTTGATTTCTCTTTGATACTATTTTTTTAAGGAATACATGTATTAACATGAATTCATGTATTTATGGTGGTTTATTTTATTTCTTTTTAGATAATTGGAAAAGCTCGTGCTCTTGCTGCTGAAAATCCGAGAGGTCATCAAGTGGATTTTATTCTTGGCTAACAGCTTTCGGTGAAGCCGATAGTTGCTGTTCAAAACCTTAGGGGTGTTGAAAAGGATTTCATTCTTGGCTATCAGCTTTCCGTGCAAAAAAGACTAACTTGCAATTATGGCCTATTCTACCACTGCTATCGATAAGTTTGTAACCTGGGAACCCATGGATGCTTGTTTTAAATCTCGTGTCACGTGGTAAATGTTAATGAATGCCTCATTCCCAAATAAATTTTGGAATCTTGCTTCCCAATTTTTTAAAGCAAATTAGTACAGCCCTAAAGTTGAACAGAGCTTTAACGGTGAATATGGAACTCGTGTGCGACTTCGTTTCTAAAAGGAATGACATGGAATGTAAAGAAAAATGTTGTCTTTGTAGAAGAATGCAAGAGCTCTTTGTAGCCTACAATTATTTGGAAAAGTGGTACTGTACCCGATATGTACTTTGGACCATCGGCTACGCTAATCAGATTGGAATTAATTGGCAAGGTGGATGTTGTTCTATTGCAAGAGACCCACTGTGAAAACCAGGATCAGCTTTATGCGAGATGTAAGATTCCGGGATATACCCTGCTTAACGGAACATTTCACAAAAGTTATGGCACTGCAACGTATGCAAAGAGCAACATAGAGAAAATGGACATAATAAGCACAAATGTGGACAACAATATGTTTGCCTCCAAAATGAAAATTGCAGGTACTGAAATTATAAACATCTATAAGCCTCCCTGTCAACCTTGGATCTTGAGTGAGACCATCCAGAACATTCACCACCCAGCTGTAATCCTCGGAGATTTTAACAGCAAGAATACTAACTGGGGTTATAATTATACCAACAAAGAGGGCCAAGGTGTGTCGGAATGGGCTGATGCAGAAGACCTTTTTCTAATGCATGATGCTAAAGAAAAGGGCTCCTTCCACTCTGCCAGATGGAATAAGGACTATAACCCCGATCTGTGCTTTGTCTCAAAGGACTCGTTTGGTAAACCCCTAAAGTGCAGCAGGAATATTCTAGACAACTTCCCCCGAAGTCAGCACAGACCAGCACTTGTCAAATTTGGCCTAGAAATGCCTGTCGTCATATCAGTTCCACTGCCACGTTGGAATTTCACCAAAGCCAACTGGCCAAAATTCACCAGCGAATTGGAACATAATATACAGTGGATCCCACCTAAAATAGGTAATTACGAGCGCTTCGCTGGACTAATTTGTGCTATTGCAAGGAAACATATCCCAAGAGGATACAGAAGGACCTATATTCCTGGTTGGAGTCCAAAATGCAATGAACTATATAAGGAGTATAAACTCGCCAGTGATCCTGAAGTTGCCAACGAACTACTACAGTCTTTAGACTCAGCTAGAAGAGAAAAATGGACCAACCTAATGGAAAATAGGAATTTTCAACACTCCAGTCGAAAAGCATGGTCTCTTTTAAGGAAACTTGGTAGCAGCACTCCAAAATTCAGTTCCAAGTGCACCAAGATGAATCCAGATGCGATAGCAAGCAGATTAGTTAGTCTGACAAGAAAACCTGCTGATACTGACAAGAAAGAGGCAAAAATAATTCAGTTAGAACTACAATCTAAGATGTTCCATGCAGAAACAACGTCCCAGTTTATACAGCTGATATCACGGCTGCTGACGTTTCAACTGCGCTAAAAGAAGTAAAATCAGGAAAAGCAGCTGGGTTGGATGGTCTTTATCCAGAATTCCTACAACGTTGTGGTCCTCGAACAATTGAATGGCTTGCTAAATTTTATGGCAACAACTTACTTGATGGTCAACTTCCACCAGCACTCAAAAGAACTAAAGTAGTTGCTGTACTCAAACCTGGGAAAAGTGGAGATGGTGCAGAAGATTACAGGCCTATTGACCTCCTAAGCGCCTGTTACAAGCTGCTGGAAAGAATAATATATAATAGAATCTCAATTACAGTTCTTGAGCACATACCAAATGAGCATGCTGGCTTCAGACCAAAGCGCAGTTATACCGACCAGGTGTTGGCCCTAACCACTCACATAGAGAGAGGATTTCAAGATCGAAAGAAGACCGTATCTGTGTGTGTGGATCTCACGGCAGCATACGATACAGTTTGGCGAAAAGGAATGATCCTCAAATTCCTGAAAATAATCCCATGCAAGGAACTTGCCATCCTACTGAATAATATGCTGGTCAACAGAGTGATTGAAGTTCACCTAAATGGCAACGTAAGCAGATCTCACAAACTAAATGATGGATTACCATTGCTGTTCAATATTTACACCGCAGACTTACCTCCTACTAGTGCTAGAAAGTTCGTATACGCTGACGATCTTGCATTGACAGCTCAGTCCAACGACTTTGCAACAGCAGAAACCGTACTTACGGAAGATCTCTGCAGACTCGACAAGTTCTTCAAAACCTGGAGACTAAAACCAAATATAGCAAAAACAGAGGTCAGCTGCTTTCATCTGAGCAACAAATAAGCCAACTACATTCCTAGGGTTCAATTCCAGGGTCATCTACTGAAATTCAATCCTCATCCTAAATATTTAGGCGTCATCTTGGATCGATCCTTGACTTACAGTGAACATCTAGGCAAAACATCTGCTAAGATCAAAACCCGCAACAACATCCTGCACAAACTCACAGGAACGGGCTGGGGCCCAACAGCATCCACCCTCAGAACTTCAGCACTTGCCCTAGTGTATCCAGCAGCAGAATATTGCTGCCCAGTATGGCTTAACAGCGCCCATGCAAAGAAGATAGACGTACAGCTGAACGACACAATGAGGACTGTATCAGGAACCATCCAATCTACACCTTTGGAATGGTTACCAGTACTCTCCAACATCCCGCCTCCTCATCTTCGAAGACAAACGGCACTGAAGAGAGAATGGCTTAAATGTTGTGACAACCCTCTTCTGCCAATTCATCTAGACTGCTCACCTAAAGATCTCAGGCTGAAATCCCGGAATCCTTCTTGGAGACAAGGAAGGAAGTTGGTCCAAGAGCAGTTTCAAGTGAATGAAGCTTGGCGCAATGAGTGGCTGACTTCAAATCCAGACAGATTAGGTCTTATCTCGGATTGTTAAGCTGCCCCCTGGTTTCGACCTTCCCAGGAAAATCTGGACGTCGCTGAACCGTATAAGAACTCAACACGGTAGGTGTCAGTTCTGGAAGCACAAATAGAAAATTGCCGAGAATCCTTTCTGCAACTGTGCAGATGTGCCTCAGACCATCAGTCACATCGCTATGGATTGCCCACTCCGAAGGTTCAATGGTCCAATGAAGGAGATTCATCAAGCTAGTGATGAAGCTTTAGAATGGTTGGAGAAATTAGATATCCAGCTCTAACAAAACTGAAGCTACTTGCAGATGAAGGCCTCAATCTGTATATATTTGTACTGTAAATACTGTACAATGTAAATAATTGTTTATTGCATCTTCATGCCATACGAAATATATATATATATTGGCAAGAAAAAGAGTGTGCTAGCGTCGCGAATGTTGCTTTGTGGGGACGTGACATATGATTGATAGGAGGGAGTAATGGTCGCTCTTGAACGGAACGCATGACGGGAGAATTGTACAAGGATATTAGTTCTTTTGATTTTGCGACTTTAAGAACATGTCCAGAAAGAAGAAATTATTATGAGAATATTATTATTACCCCTTGTGAAGGTTAAAAATACCTTAATTGAAGATTGAATAACGATAATGGATATATAGTGTTCTTAGAAGAGAGGGAGGTGCAAGGTCTACCCCACTCCTAGGAGCTAGGAACAGGGTCATGTGACAACGAGTCGTCAAGTGTCTGGGCCTGCGTGGAGAACAAATCAGTCTAGCAGAGCAGTTTATTATACTCGAACAGTGCATTCTAATCTTACAGTACAGCATAAACTGTCTAGTATTACAAGTCGAAATATTCTTTCGCTACAGGGAAGTACGTTCGGGAGTGAAGTATTAATACATCACAGTCTTGTATAATGACTTGCGAGTTCGGATCAGTAGGGCAAGTTCCTTATAGTGACAGTAATTTCGGTACGGTCTGGCACGGCCAGCCGCTTGTATTCAGTCCGGCGATGCATTCTCACACGATGAGAAATACTGGATAACTTCGACGTATATTATAACAGTGAACTTCAATTCTGTGGTATTTAAGACGGAACACTATTCACAGAACAACTCAGCCGTGAATAACGCAGGACATGTTATGCGTAGTGGATTTTTCAGTGCAACTTACTACAGCATTAGACTGCAATCATGCTGGCTTTAGCCACGAATAGATTATAACGAATATAGCAGGCATTTTGACAGGTCATGGGAGACGTGTTCTAATGCAGGATTTCAGTTTTTCAAAAAACGCATCTTTTCCAATTTGAGTGGCATTTTGTGTAACATTTGGGCAAATGGCTTATTTTTACTAATTCGGACCTGCTGAACACGAATATCGCTGTTGCCTGGCTGATTTCTCCACCAGAAACCCGAAATCCAAGATGGCGGAATTAGCCCTATATCTGCACTATTCTGTTTCCTTCCGTTTTTTATTCCGATATGGGTAAATTATGCCGTAAAGCATTGTTGAAACAATGGTTTGTCGATTGACTAAGTTTTTAAACACACTGAATAGATTTTTCCCTTAAAATATATACAATATACTGTATACATGTTCTCCTTGTAATATTTTACCAAATCTGTGTTTAGATTGATTGATGTTCGTTATTCTATACGTATACTTACAAATACTACTGATACCATAAGTACTATTCCTGTTCAAATCGGGTTGTTTTGAAGATGGGAGGTTTAAACCTTGCACTTAATTTTCTGAAAACCATAGGACAGCATATGGCAGGAAGCGGTATCCGTGAGATCTGGGAGGAAAGCGGAGTCTTAGCGAGGATCGAACGCTGGAGTTCTTGATGGAAGGGAATATGGTAAAGGTCTTCGTATTCACAAACTTATGTTCCAGGCTTGATGGCGCATTTTACTGGATATGCTGGCTAATGAGAAGAGCTGCGATATTTTTGAAAACCTCTCCTATGATGCAGAAACAGCTATCGAGCATTTCCTCTTACAAGACAACCGGGAAAAAATCAAAGACTTTGTTACCGAGGCATCACGATCGAGTTCAAATTTTGCGTACTGGTGGTCATATCTAGAGATAGTTTCGACTTTACTCAAATTTACAAGGGGGATCCGTCCTGGAAATTGCGACATGTATTTGACCGCTCTTAAGGAGATGCTTCCTTTTACTGCACGATACGACCACACCAATTACACTAAGTTCTTGGCAGTGTATATAGCTGAAATGCATCAGCTCCCTGAAGATGTGGAGATGGCATTCAGGAAGGGAGACTTCGGGGTCCAACGGAGCAACGGAAAATGTTGTCAAGTTGACGCGGATCATGCACAGGAATGGATAGTGGGAACTTCTAAGAAAGCCGGCGAATTTGTTGGAATCACGCAGGAAGAGTCTGCTCTGCAACGTTGGGCCTTATCATTTCACTGGAAGAGCGATATTACTAATTCCGCGTTTGAAATGTTCGGGGTAGGAACAGAAGGCTGCTCATTTAAAGAACAATCTGTCTATTCTGGTAGGATACGGCGAGCCAAATTGGTCGAAGAAAAACTCTTCTCCACTTTGAAAACTTTTAAAGTTTTCTCAGAAGACAATGCTGATCTCTCAAATATTTACAATGTAGCAACTAAGGACATTGCTACGCGCACGAGAACTGGGGCTGGAGCAAGTAAATAAGTTCGTCTCCGAACGCCTTGTGTCATCTGAAGACACGGGGAAACCGCAAGTGAGCTTCCATTTGCCCATTTCTTAGAATCACCCTCTCACACTGAACAACTTGCCAAAAGTTTTGACGAAGAAAACTACGCACAAAACAGTGCTGAGTAGTGACAGGAGCGTTCTCTAAAGAATAGTAATGGCTTACGAGACCGGTAGGGAAATTGATCTTCAAGACATTTTAAAACATGAGCTCCATGGCCTGTCCTCCATCCTAGACAAACACGGATGGAGATTTAAGAAGTGGAGATAAGTCTACCCTGATTACAACTCTAACTAAGAACATTGACTGCCCTGATAATATAGTTCTGGAGATAGAATCTTCACACTTACTCATTGACGGCATGGCAATGATCAATGCACTACAGAAGTCAGCAAAATGTGTTACGTTTTGAGATTACGCTATGGCAGTGGAAAGACATATCCGTTCCTACACTTCTGTCTATTCAAGAATAGACATTGTTTTCCACCGGTAGGTGTTTTAAATCAGTATTATTATTATTATTATTCAAATTCCATTTTTTTTGTTTAGGTACTGTACCCGATACCTAGTTGAGGCTATCGGCTACGCCAGCAGATATTAAGCCGTAGTTGAGGTTTTGGGAAGAGGTAAGAAAAGATAGCGCTCAGATCGAGTCAAGAGGAATGTCAGGATGACGTAGTAGGTCTAGGATCAAGAAGGCGCTGACCGTAGTTAAGCAGATGGAATTATGGATGGATTTATGAAGCTTTATTAAGATCTATATGGAACATGGTATTTAAACATCTTACAAGAGGAGGTATAACATGCATTATATATGGTAATAATTTAAAGGAAGTCAGATAACCCTTAAGTTATTTTATAACTTAATAGTCGAGATGATGGGGGTTCGAGATTATATTTGTGACGCAAGACCACGGTGGTGGGGAGGACGTCACGTGACCGCACCAAGCAGGTAAGGGTCAAGCCAGTGCAGAAACTGTCAGTCGAGCTCTGTGAGCCAAGCAAGAAAGTCGAGCTGAGTAGCACACGCCAAGCGCATGGTACAGATCGTGCAGCGAACAGAAACTGTCACGAAAAGTGAAGGCGACAGTTTCGGCTTCTCCGAGCGGCGAGCGACAAGTAGGTCAGTGGGCCCGGCGAACAACCGCAGCAAACAAGCATAGGAGGCCGGGGTTCTTAAAACAGCATTGCGAGTAGTTGGAGAACTTTATTCCAAGCTGCATTTCAACGCAGAACGGCATAGTAAAGCGACATGGCGAGGCTAGCTTTATGCGGAGATGGTTATAGCATTGCAGTAGGACCGTGCGGGTTAATTCCCATTATTGTACGCAAGCATTATAACAGAAGCTGAACTTCATTACTACGTTGAGTTGGAACGTTTATTCAGCATTTGAGTTATAAAGACAAATAGTTACGTGATACTGCAACTTTGAACTTCGAATGGACATAGTTTTTCTCAATGACATTACGACTATGCATTTCATAGCGCATTCCAAGTAACATTAACAATTTTAAGCAAACGGAATATTGTAAGCAAATGCACTTAGGAACATTAGCTCGTGCATTAATGCAAGTCAGTCTTAAGAAGTGTTATGAATTACCGAGTATGAACACAGATACAGGGTGTTTCATAAACTTAGACACTCTGATAAAATAATTTTATTTTCTACAAGTTAAACTAAACCGCTGTGGAAATTGAACTTTCAACACTCAAACTGAACATTGTATAGAACAGTGGCGTAACGTAGAAGAGGAATAGGGGGTCCGCTGTTTCTATGAACTTTTTCGTGAGGATTTGGACAATATCCGCTATGGATAACCAGAAGTTTATCATGTCGGAGTAAACGCAGACAGAGACGCGATGGCACCACGGAGCGATGGATTCGATTCCTGACGAGGAGGAGGTCCACCAGCTGATTCACTTGGGATTCGAAGGCAATCATTGCATGGATGGAATGATATTCACGCCGATCTTTCGAGAAATTCACATAGGGAAAATCGACGATCTTTGAAATTTGATAACAGCTGATTATGAGAAGGTACTGTAAGAGTTATAACTTCCTGATACGATTATTTTCATGAATACTGGGCACACATGTATATTTTTCTAATAGGAGTGATACGATTTTTTAGACATGGCTTTGACTATATATGCTTCGAAATTTTGCTAGAATATGGCGTGACCGTATGATATGGCAGGCATCATTATACGAAATTCTCACCATTGGTTGGCTTTATTAAGCAGATATTTGGTCTTTTAGACATTTTCTCCAGCAAGGATAGTTTTTCATGAATAGTTTTTTTGTGTAACGAGTATTTCGAACTCGTGATCTACAATTGATTATCTAAAATTACTTCGTCAGTTCATTGCATACTAGCGAGTGTGTATTATTCATCAGTAGGGATTTTTTCCATTGGATTGTTTGGAGATATTAAGATGTTATTCACTTTAGTGAATGAATATCGCTTTTATATGACAACTAGAGACTTGTTGATTCCTATCTGGTACATTCACTCATATAGTCTTCGAGATGGGGTCTTTCGTATTTATACGATTGTATGGTGGTTACTCATCTTACCCATCGTGCAGGGCACTATCATGTTAGCCGACGGGGCGAGGTCTTTCGTATTTATACGATTGTACGGTGGTTACTCATCTTACTCGCCATTGAGGGACTCATTTTTATCATCCGAGTGTACACGAGATTGTAAGTGAATCAAACAAGGAACTACTAGTCACATATCAGTCGAACTTTTGTTAAATAAAGTAAAGATAAATGTCATCAGGGTTACATTTGTAATTCTTGTTTGCCAATCCAATATTTTGTTACTATACTCTTTTGAGAGTAATTTCAGTTTAACAGCTGGTACAGCTGATGCTTTTGATGATTTTTATAATTGTGTTTGATACCTTTGAGAAGGATTTAAAGTAATTGAATCTTGTAAGATGAATCATTAATGGTCAGATTTATTTTAAGGCAGATCAGTATTGCAGATTTTGATATGAGAGATTATAGCACATTGATGTTTTTCTGTGATGTGAATTATGAGAATTGTAAGAGAATTTATGCTATTTGAAAGCAAATCTTGAATTACTAAGGTAATATTTTTCCAATTGTTTAAGAAGTTGTCTAGATGTGATCAGATTAATTACGGTTATTGGAGATTGTGTGCGTTGATAATTTGAAGCCAGTTATATATTTTTTGTAGATCATGCAACATGGTTAAGTGAAGTTTGTGATAGGCATTTTGTGGAAGTTGCCAAGTGATAGTTGCAATGTTGCTAATGCATTTTGAAGCAGACATGAGGTTGTCGAACCCAGTCTAGCGTAATTGTTGAGATTCATGCTGTATGTGCTGAATATTTTTGGCGTTTTGTGGAATAATTGTTGTATTCAAATGTGATATTTGAAGAATTGAGGGCATATAATGTAGTTGTGGATAGTCAGATCCAACGTGATGTCGTGAAGGCAATAATATTTTTTGGCATGAAAATTAAATACGAGATATAACTTGGAAGTAATAAAACTGTAAGACAACGTTCTATAACCCATATTAAACAATTTGTTAGGAAATTAAACAAATAAATAAAGTTGATTATACAAGATTTTCTGAGAATAATAATTAATGAAATAATAATCTGAAAATTAAGCATATTAATGATCTGACCTAATGAAATAAAAATCAGAATGACTAGATGCAATAATGAAAATCTAAATATCCAGAAGAGTAAAATTTAAATAAGTTGATAAATTAAATTTTGGGAATAAATCAATGAATTAAATAAATGGATGAATTAAAGATTGGATGAATAAACTGATTTAAATAAATTAATAGATGATTGGATAGATGATGAATAACTGAATTAGAAGGTGATAATTAATTAAAAAAGCTGATGATTAATGAATTTATATGGAATTAAAATAAATTTAATTGAGATATAATTTGAGGAATTGCAACTTGAGTTGAGGAATTAAACAATTTGTATTGATGATTTAAGATGATTTAATCTGAAGTAGATGAAAAAATAAGAGTGTGTGAATAATTAGAAAGCATAATGAAGTAATGATAATAATTTTCATTTAAATGATTTAATGGTGATGAATTGATGATTCTGACAGGGATATGTTGAATTTTGAAATGAGAATTAATGTGAGAAATATTTAATTTTGATGATGATGATGATAATGATGACCAATGAGCCGTGAATTTTCTGTAATTCACAAACAAGTAATTTGTAATGACAATGTAAATAGTGTAAATTAATTATTCGATGTTTAGGAGCATTTGACTAACATGTTCAACATTTAAGTTATGCCATGCAAGCCATAAAATACGTGATATTTAAAATATGTGATTATAATATGTGTATGTTTAGACAGATTAATAATATTTTTCAAATCCACATTCATGATGTTAAATTAAAGATAAATTAGGTCTCGGGTATCACAAATGTCAGTGACGAAAGACATAGTGCTACAGTGATCCTGAGAACCCAAGAGAACTTTAGAGATTTTTCTGTTTTATGTGGATGAAATATTTTTGATTAGAAAAGGGATGGTTCGATTTTTGGACAATGACAATTTAACGTTGGCATTCGACCATACTCTCAGGTAGGAGGTATATTTAAAATGTCTGTCTGACTATCAAAGTGAAATAAATTTGTTTTAATCTTAGTTGTGATGTGATGATGATGTGATTTTCCTTTTTCTTTCCTTGTCTTGAGTAAGGCTTAACCAGGAAAGGAGGTGGTTTGCTAGGAATTCAGTTGATGGCGCCCATTTATATTTGCATTTTTTTAAATTAAACTTAAGCCCGTAACGACCCTAGAGATACTTTGTCTCGTGTTACCCACTGCTTTTTCGAAGGTCCAAGATGGCGGCCAGCGGGTGTGTAGCAGTTAGAGTGCTCCAACTTTTCCTCGTGTTCTACCTAGTAAAAAGCTCAGTGGGTGCCTCGAAAAAGATCCTCGATCATTCTTTAACAATTGAAGACTCGTGTGTGAACTCGGACCTGAAGGAACACCTCATGGTAGTTTGTAAACTCAATATATCTTCTCTCACATGGTGCGGAAGCGAGGGGCTGATAGTCACAGCAGCAGGCAGAGGGCGCCCAGCACTGCGCGGGGTTGCCAGACCGCCCGCTACATTATTACATCTCGTGGTGCTGTCTGTGGCTCTCAGTGGAGATGTGGAGATGAACCCAGGGCCGAATAAGGTGTGTATAATTTGTGATTCGAAGGGTCGTGTGAATCAGTTATTTGTGACATGTACATCTTGCCACTCTCAAGCGCACAGACCTTGTGCAAAAATCAGTGCTTCAAAACACAAAATAATCACCTCTGGGAAACAATCGTGGCTGTGTTGGAACTGTTCTTTACCTCAGTTCTCTAACTCATTTTTTAATACATCGACACAGAGTGCAAATAGTGTAGATAGTGACGTAACACCCTCGGATAGCAAAGCATTGTCCATTTTTTCCTTCAATGCTCGAAGTGTAACATGTCCCTCCAAACAACCGGACCTGCGTTCTTGTCTCACAGCACTTAATCCGTCAATTGTGTGTTCAGGGGAGACATGGCTAAAAAAATCCACTAACGACCCAGAAATATTTCCGGTAACATACACCATGTTCCGCAAAGATCGAACCTGGACATCAGGGGGAGGGGTACTAATAGCCATGAAACCTGAGTTAAGGCCTGTTCGCCAACGGGAGCTTGAAACTGATGCTGAGGCTGTGTGGGTGGAATTCACGTGTGCAAACAATACATTTCTAATAGGCTCTGTATACCGTGCTCCAAATTCAACTCGGCACATCAATGATGAACTATTGGAGTCCCTCCGTCGTGTACAATACATCCAGCACAAATACAAGGCCATTTACATAACAGGCGATTTTAATTTAGAAATAGACTGGCAAAACTCTCCTCCCACTCCCAAGGATCCCATTGCTAATGAATTCCTTACCGCATTCTACGATTTATTCCTTGACCAATTAATAACCGAAGCAACTCGAATCACACAAACTACACGCTCCACAATAGACCTATTCCTCACAAGCCTTCCTTCCTCCGTACAGAAAGCTGAAGTCATACCCGGTTTCAGTGATCACGCAGCCATCTTTACCACATTGCATTACAACAAACCACGCAGCAAGAGCACAGTGAGGACAGTATACAATTACAAAAAGGCAGACTGGAAACTGCTATCATCTTTATTCCTCAAACACCTTCCCACCCCATGTATTCTGGACACCAGCGACATCAACTCAGTGTGGCACGCCTGGCGAAATTGTTTCTTTGAATGTGTGGATATAGCTATACCGAAAATAACCATTAGTGGGAAGAAAAATTCTCCTTGGGTGACGAAGGAAGTCATTAAAATGATTAGGAAAAGGAACGTTTTATACAAGAAATGGAAAAGTTGCTCAACCGACATCATGTGGGAAAAATACAAGAACATCAGGAACCAAACAAAGAAATTAATTCGCGAAACATACGACAATTATATTCACAAAATAAGCAGCACCAGTGAAATGTGGAAATTTTTGTCCAGAAGACGCGGCACCGCTGCGCCAGCCTCATTTCACTGTAACGGTAAATTCCTCAGTGCACCCCAAGATATTGCAACAGCGTTCAGTGACAGTTTCAAGCAGAACTTTTCTAAGCCGGGTATGACCATGAACCTGCTTCTGCCAAGGTCATCACTTCCACCCCTCCCACTCTCCAACCTGTACTTCACAACAACTGAGGTGATTCAGAGCCTACGGAAGATTAGACCACATGCGGCGACCGGCCCAGATGATGTTCCCGGACGGATCCTGCTGCAGTGTACGGAAGCATTAGCGCCCTCTCTGTGTGCGTTATTCAACCTGTCTATCAACCAAGGTTCTGTTCCGTGTGAGTGGAAATGTGCTAACGTGGTGCCAATCTATAAGCAAGGTGACAGAGAAGATGTTGCAAATTACAGACCGGTGTGTCTAACATCTATAATTTGTAAATGTATGGAGCGGCTAGTAGCAAACAGTGTGCTGGAATTCCTACGGGAGAACAATCTGCTCGACCCAAATCAGCACGGTTTTCTTCCGGGTCGTTCTTGCACTACTCTATTGACAAAGGTCATTGATGAGTTTCAGTTCTACTTGAATCAGCCAGAAGTGAAACAAGTGGACTGTATTGCACTGGATTGGGCTAAGGTCTTCGATCAAGTGTCTCATGAAAGACTTTTGTTAAAGCTACAGCAGCTTAACATACGGGGTAGCTTACATGCATGGGTGAGGTCATTCCTAGAGGGTCGAACACAGTGTGTGGTGTACGGAGGAGCTCGATCGCAGGCTGCTCAAGTTACTTCTGGAGTGATTCAGGGCTCTGTGATCGGACCTCTTCTCTTCACTATATATGTGCTCGATCTTCCTGGTTGTGTCACCTCATCAATGTCACTATATGCAGATGACACCGTGCTATACAGGGGCATTAAATGTGAAGACGATTCCCTCTGTCTTAAATCAGATCTGGACAACTTATCGCTGTGGTGTTCTGTGAATAATTTAAATATAAATGTACAAAAATGTAAATACATAAGAATAACCAGGTCACAAAAACCCATTGAGAATGAATACAAAATTATGAACAGTGTCATCCCACAGTGCACAAACTTAAAGCTATTAGGGGTAACAATCTCCGACACCCTGAATTGGAACATTCAAAGTGAAGTGGCAAGATGTAAGGCCACCAAAGTTCTGGGTTTCTTGTACAGAAACATGAGAGGTTGTAAACCTAGAGCCTTCAGGATGGCTTACACATGCATGGTCCGTCCAATATTAACGTACGGCTTACCTGCCTGGCATCCCACTACAGCGGAAAACATGAACAAGCTCCAGCGTGTACAGCGCCGCGCAGAGAGGCTAATAGATCGTTATTCCCCTTCCCCTTTGTCAAAATTTCCATCTATAGAGGCAACAGCCAAACAAATTGATCTAATTTTTCTTAAAAAATCCCTTACAAGTTCCATTAATATTGACCCTTTTTGCCGACTGTCATTGGCATATCGCTCAGTTCGGAGAGGACGAGGTGTAACCCTCGTTCCGCCCTTCGCACGTAGCAATGCTTACCTGACAGGTTTCTACGGCCGCTCTGCGCGGTTATGGAACGCGCTGCCAGGGGATGCCAAGATCTTGCCTCTTCGGAAATTCAAGCCGTACGTAAAAAGGCACATTGTATAAATAAACGTATGTATGAGTGATTGATTGTCTCGCTGAATGAATGAATGAATGAATGAATATCTGAATGGAATGAATGAATGAATGTATCGAGTGATTGAGGTTATGAAAGTGCGTGCGTGAGAGAGTGAGTGAACAGGAAAATGTACCATGTCAATATTCTAAATATGTAAATACTGCAAATATCTTTGTAAAACTTGTAAATATTGTTAAAACAAATGTAGATGTAAGCTGTGCCTGTGGAGCATGAAATATGTATGTGGGGCTTGCCCTTTTTCACTAGGCCTTCCATACTTCGTGTACGATTATGGTAAATAAATAATAATAATAATAATAATAATAATAACTCAGCTGAATTTCCGACACATTCCTTATTTGACTAGAGGTTCATTTAACTCCGCTCTGTCCTGGAACTCCAGGAATGCGATGTAATAGCAGATGGGTCATCGCATCCCCAGAACGAACGGGTGCAGTACAGATCCAAATCAGTCAAGTCCACAATCCGTGCTAGGCACCCAAAGAATACTGCCCCAGTGCGTCGCGTGATATACGATGGAAACGTGCCCTTGCCACAAAACTGGAAATACTTTCTGTCCTTAGAAGAAAATAAGATCAACCAGATCGAGTTCGTATCAAAACATCTCAGTGCAGTCAAGATAAAGGAAGTTGAACTAGTTATCGCTGGAGGGATCAGTGATGAAAGAAAGTTTTTTCCAACATGTCGTCTTCAAATGTCATCTCTCTGGAAGCTTCCCATGAAGAAGCTGACACTAGGATGAATTTCTGTTCTGGAATCTGCCAGAACTCGAAACAGGATGACTAACTGATTTTACGTTGAGCTAAAAAAATGTAATCTTATTGAACATTTATTTCTTAATTTTCGTTTTAATAGTCATATTTTTTGACCGAATTATATTATGTAGGAAAAAAGGGCGTTGGTAGCTCTTTGTAACCCATAACTATCATTTATATCGCTTCTCACGACAAATTTATCCCCAAAACCGTTTTCAGAATAAAAATACAATCTGAGGAAACAAAAATAATGCAAATAAAAGGCTAAGCCTGCCATCTTGGCCGCCATCTTGGATTTCTGGTTTCCGGTCGAGAAATCTGCCTGGCAACAGCGATATTCTTGTTCAGCAGGTCCGAATTAGTAAATATATGCCATTTTCCCAAATGTTACCCAAAATTCCGCTCAAATTTAGAATTTGGTAAAACTGAACCAGTCTAGAACATTATACAGCACTTCCTACTTCTTTCAATGCGATGTGCATGTTTGAAACTTCATTTAAAACACACTTTAATGCATTGTATACGCGTGCCCATAAGCAAGCAAGACTCTTGTGCACTATTAGCGGTACATTTCGGGGCACAGCTGATGTGATTATTTCATCTGAACTTTGGCTACCACGAGGCTTCTAATACATAAAGAACACTTAACCAGTCAGGTGGACTTGGAATTAAACATTATCTTCAGTGGTGAAGTGGTTACCGGTTGACTTTCTACGTGAACATTTGCGCATATGCAAAAGCCACAGTAGTGCGTATTGTCATTTATGCCAACTAATAGGTGTGTAAAAACTTAGTCACACAACATAAATTTTATATTTGTGCAATCCAACAATTATTCTTGAGGAAGTTATTAGTGAAATCTTAGCAGTCTTTATGGAACAGTGGCGTGCTACCACAGACAATATAATGGGGTTTCGACAGAGCCAAGGCCAGATACGTAAAGCAAGCTCTCTGCATTTTCAAATTTGCGCCAACCCGACTTGCGTACCAGCTAGCAGGTACTAGATCTTTAATTGAAGATGTAATGACCAGCCATAACTTGGCATCAACTCTAGCCTCCACAAAATTGAAGTTTGCAAAAAACGCTGTAGAGATTGTCGCAGGTTGCCAAAGCAGTCGAAAATGAATGAGTCTTGCTCTTAAAGGTTCCACAAACACTTTGAAATCGTTTTATTTGCGTTTGGGCATTTTCAACCCCCTTCATCATCTCCTTAACATGAACTACCATTGGGGGCGTCTGAGAAGGTACCGGGTGTGTTTAACCACCTGAAAACCTGCACACGGTCCTCAGTTGCTGATTGCAGTAAGTTCTTAAGGCCTCCGGCAATGTTCATCCCCCCTAACACCCTCAACTGGCATGGGACCAAACCACCCCGTCTCGATTCACCCCTAAGGAAGGATTTAATCGAGATGTTTATCAAAAAAAAAGGAAGGAAGCTTGTAGTTTAACGTGACCGTTAATCTTGAGATCATGAGCCACGGGACCTCCTTTTTACGTGGAATCCGAACCACAGGACATGGCATTTCACTTCGAAAATCTCACATGCATTGACCGGGAATCGAACCCGGACCGCCTTGGTGAGAGGCATACAGCTAGACCGCTGAGCCACCACGCCCCTTAGATGTTTATCAGTGCTGCGAATGGGGGGAGGGGAGTCTTCCCCTAACGGTTCAAAAAAGGAGCTGTGCCTCTGTCACCACCCCTTCCCCTGCTACCCCAGTTTGTATGATTTTTCGAATCAGGCCCTTTTTAAGGGCTGAATTGCTGAAAGGGCTGTAAAGGTCCTTAGAAGTAGTGGTGAGACGAAATTAATCCCTTCCGATCGTTGATTGACATTCCATTCCCCGAACTTGACATTTTTGCACCCTCAACCCTCCCTGTCTGGACGCTTAACGCGTCATGGCAGAGTTTTTAGAGTTGGATCAAAATGAAGCTTATGGCCTGCAATCGAGCCCAAAACAGCAGGTTGGATGGAAATTTATCGGTGAGATGTGAACGAGGCCAAAATTTTTCAAACAAGTTAACATCCTCTAGTAAGTACGCCCATGCCTAGGCAACCCACATCGCGTCCGTGCGTGTGGGTTGCCTATGATGGAAAGGATAGAAATGGGAGAAAAATGTCTCTTTGTATTTATAATGATTTTTATCCTTTAATAGCGCGTAACGCCTCCATTCGCATCAATTACAGCCTCACACCTTCTCCTCATGCTCTCAACAAGCGTTCTGATTAGGTCTTGGGGAATGTTGGCCCACTCTTCGAGTACGTACCTTCGGCGACGTGTCTTTCTGCTGTCATGCCGGGGGGGGGGGCGGGGATATGTGGACTAAAGGTGTTCGCCCGTCGATCGTTATACCCACTACATCATAACGGACCCTTCACTGAACGCTTCTTTTGGCTAATAGCAGTCTAGTCAGTACCTCTCGTTTTTTCTTCTGTAGACCCTCACCCGCCCGTTGCAGCCGCAAATTAAACCGACACTCGTCCATAAGGAGACACCTTGCCAACGTCGCCTGTTCAAACCTTGATATTCATGAGCAAAAGCTACCCGATTGCGCGCCGTTGTTGCCAATTAAAAGCTGGACCTCGCACAGGTCTTCTGGAGCGAGGATGTGCGCGCTTCAGAATATTGCGGACAGTTTGGTCGCTGATTCTCCGATGAGTGGCGTTCTGGTGCAAGGACGCCAGCTTCGAGGCCGTCGCCGTACGGTCTTGAAGAGCACCGTGGACTAAGGCACGATCTTCTCGAGGCGACGTACAGCGAGGTACGCCCCCCCCCCCCCCCGGACCAGGGCGCCGTCTAAGAATTTGTTTCCTGAAAGCGGTGGTAAGCACTCAACCGTGTGATTCCTCCCCAAACGATGGCCGATCTCTCTCAAGGACAAGCCTGCGTCCCTTAGTGCAACGATTTTAATGCACTCCTCCTCACTCACCGCTCGTCGGACCATTGCGGCTACCTGCCAAGGGAGACACCAAGAATCAGCACGACGTTTCTTTAAGACTTTCAGGGCCGTCTTTATGACATCCCTTACCTTTTAAGATGAGCCACTACTCCCCTTTGATGCCTGAGTTGACGTTCTTGGAAATGACTTCCACCGTAGACAGCACTCCGACCGTTGAATGAAGAATTCCTGAGATACTGTGTCTTCTAGACAGGCTGAAGAACTGATAAACCAGTACGTGGACCCCGTGCTTTTAAAGGCCTATGGATGCTTTTCGAAGGTTTGAGCAACCGGAAACAAATTACTGTCTATCCGGCAAAACAGAACCTTCGAGAACCTTCGAGAACCTGTTGGACGAATGGCTAAAATTCTACGCCGGTACTGAGACTTGAACCCACGGTCTCCCGCATGGTAGGAATCGGCTCTAACCATTGAGCCACAATTAACGTTGACATAAGATACGGTAGAACGGTACGTGAACGGAATCGACTAATCAAATGACGTTCCCAACGCTTGTTGAGAGCATGAGGCGAAGGTGTGAGGCTGTAATTGATGCGAATGGAGGCATTACGCGCTATTAAAGGGTAGAAATCATTACAAAGAGTCATTTTTCTCCCATTTCCATCCTTTCCATCATAGGCAACCCGCACGCATGGACGTCATGTGGGTTGCCTAGGCATGGGCGTACTTACTAGAGGGTGTTAACTTGTTTGAAAACTTTTTGGCCTCGTTCACATCTCACCGATAAATTTTCATCCAAGCTGCTGTTTCGGGCTCGATTGCAGGCCATAAGCTTCATTTTGATCCAACTATGAAAACTCTGCCATGACGCGTTACGCGTCCAGACAGGGAGGGTTGAGGGTGCAAAAATGTCAAGTTTTGGGGATGGAATGCCAATCAACGATCGGAAGGGGTTGATTTCGTGTCACCACTACTTCTAAGGACCTTTACAGCTCTTTCAGCGATTAAGACTTCGTTTCAGCCCTTAGAAAGGCCCTGATTCGAAAAATCATACAAACTGGGGTAGCAGGGGAAGGGGTGGTGACACAGACACAGCTCCTGTTTTGAAACGTTAGGGGAAGACCCCCCCCCCCATTCGCAGCACTGATAAACATTTCGATTAAATCCTTCCTTAGGGGTGAATCGGGACGGGGTTGTTTGGTCCCATGCCAGATAAGGGTGTTAGGGGGAGGGGTGAACATTTCCAGAGGCCTTAAGAACTTACTGAAATCAGCAACTAAGAACGGTGTGCAGGATTTCAGGTGGTTAAATACACCCGGTACCTTCTCAGACGCCCCCAATGGTAGTCCATGTTTAGGGTATGTTGATGGGAGTTGAAAATGCGCAAACGTCAAATGTAACGATTTCAACGTGTTTGTGGAACCTTTTCGACTGCTTTGGCAAACTACGACAAGTCCTATGGCGCTTTTCGCAAACTTCAATTTCGGTTTATCGAAAATGAGCTGGTTTTGGGATTGCTACCCCGAAACTACTCAAGTTGGAGAGTTGTCCTGAAGCACATGCTTGGTAGGCGTCGGGACACACGTCATACTGAGATTTCGAGCTTATACGGTCAACTTTTCAAAATTTGGTGGCCTTTGAAAAAAGTGGTGCTTTAATTTTTTTGAGCAGCATATATAAAAGTGATGACAATGGACTGAAAAACATGTTAGTGTATTGTTACGTTCCGTGGGTAAAATTATAAATTAATTTTATCTCTTCCTAAAACTGATATTTATTCACCACACTTTCTAATACAATCGCTACATTTTATGGCTTCACAGAGTCTCCATTCACACACCACCACAGCCGACTCGACCCGTCTCTTCCCTTCTTCTTCCACTGCCTTGCCAATCTCGTCTTTTGTTATTTAATCAACAGTTTCCTCACCCCACCACTTAAAGCGCTGCTTAATGCCTGTGTAGGCCCGTAGCACTGCCCCCTCCTTAAGCCTGTTCCGTCCCGGAACAGTCCAAGGTCATTACGGAACCGTTGTCAACCGTCGGATTAGCTCCCTCATAAGGTGTTAGTCGGTTGAAGTGGACCACCTTAGGCTTCCCGTGTGGAAGTCTTCGTATCCCGAAGATGACGTCGTTGATCCGCTTTATCACCTCGTACTGTCCATCACAGGATCGCTGCAGCTTGGGTGAGAGACCGCGTCTTCGTTTTGTGTTGAACAGTCATACCAGATCCTTCACGTTAAAGCCACCTCCTCGTGCCCGTGCATCATAGGCGTGCTTCATCCGGTCGCATTTCCGAGGTTCTTTCGGACGAGGTTGTGGATCTGGTTCATCTTCTCCTTCAGGCAGATAATGTAATCGTCTCCTGCAACAAGTTCTTCGCCGGGCTTACAGCCGAATGCCAAATCACAGGGTAATCGCAATTCCCTCCTGAAAAGTACAGAAGCCGGTGTCTGCCTCGTTTTCTCGTGGACCGAAGATCGGTATGCCATTAAGAACAGGGGGATATAATCATTCCAATCGCGTTGGTTCTCTGCCACCACCTTAGAGAGATACTTCCCGATTGTCCGATTCATCCGCTCGACCATTCCATCCGACTGTGGGTGTAGTGGCGTCGTTCTGGTCTTCCGAATTCCCATGATTTGACAGATTTGCTGGAACACTGCTGACTCGAAGTTCCTCCCTTGGTCCGAGTGTAATTCCAAAGGAGCACCAAACCGTGAGAACAATTCGTTCACTAGGATCTTGGCGACGGTGACTGATCCTTGGTTGGGGATTGCGTAAGTTCCCACCCATTTTGAAAAGTAGTCCATGGCCACCAAAATGTACCTGTTCCCGGCGTCTGTGTCGGGGAATGGTCCTGCCACGTCGATCATAATCCGTTCGAATGGGTTTCCAACATTGTACTGGCGCATGGGTGCCTTCTTCCTTCCTCTCGGACCATTTCCAGCAGCACAGACTTCACATTTCCTGCACCAATTTTTGACGCCTTCCTTGCAACCTACCCAGTAGAATCTTTCTATGACTTTCGCAAGGGTCCTGTTGACGCCAAGATGTCCTCCAGAACTCTCGTTGTGCAGATGATGCAGTACATCCGAAGTCTTCTTCTGAGGAACGACGATCTGTGTCCTGGTTGAAGTCCCATTCGAGTCTTCGACGATGCGCTTCATTACTCCATCTTCCAGACGTAACGAGTCCCATTGGGCCCAATAAAATTTAGCCTTGGGCCTACGTGGAGCGACTTCTTCCCACGTAGGCCGGCGTCCTCTCGTGAGCCACAGGATGATGTGGCCAAGATCTGCGTCCTCACTCTGAGCCTTCTGAAGTTCTGCAGGTTGCCTTGAGTCGTTAACGACTGTCAGTCGTCTGAGCAGACCAGCCTTCGATTCTTGCCGTGCACAGTGGCTGCAGTCCGCAGGGCATGGTCTTCGTGAGAGTGCGTCCGCGTTCTTGTGGCTGATCCCGGCTCGATGCTCAATGTGAAAGTCGTACTCCTGTAGGCGTTCAATCCATCGAGCAATCTGTCCCTCGGGGTTCTTGAACCGCATAAGCCATTTGAGGGCTCCATGATCCGTTCTCAGTAGAAAGCGTCGCCTATACAGCTACTTACAGAAGTGTTCCACAGACTTCACCACAGCCAGTTACTCCCGTCGAGTGACGCAATAGTTCCTCTCGGGCTTGGGGAGTACCTTGCTGAAGTAGGCGATTACTTTCTCCCGGCCATCCTGTATCCGTGACAGAACTCCACCAATGCCTTTGTTGCTAGCATCAGTGTCTAGTATAACATGCCAACGGCGCGCGGATAACTAAGGATAGGTGCAGTAACCAGGAACGTCTTCAGCTGTTCGAAGGATGATTGGCAGTGTTCGTCCCAACAGTAGTCTCGTCCTTCCTTGGTGAGCGTCGTCAACGGCTTGGCTTTGCTGGCGAATCCGGGTACGAAACGCCTGTAGTAGGAGCATAACCCCAAGAAGCTCCGTAGTTCATGTACGTCCTTGGCGATTGGCCATTCTCTCACCGCACTGACCTTCTCAGGATCTACGGCTACACCATTCCTAGATACGACGTGTTCCAGATACTTGACGTCCTCCTGAAAGAGCTGGCATTTCTTCGGGTTCAACTTCAAGTTGGCGCTCTGCAGTCACTTGGAAACCTCCTCCACGTTCGACAGGTGTTCGTCGAAGGTCTTCCCAATAACTATGACGTCGTCCAGGTAGATCAAGCAAGTCTTCCATGAAAGGCCTCGTAGCACCGTCTTCATCAATCTCTCGAACGTAGCTGGCGCATTACATAATCCAAAGGGCATTACAGTGAAGTGCCAGAGCCCAGACCCAATGGACAAAGCCGTCTTCTCTTTATCTTGGGGTTCCCTTTCAACCTGCCAGTATCCACTCTTCAGGTCCAATGTGGAGAACACTTGGGACCCAGATAAGGTATCCAAAGTGTCGTCAAGCCTGGGCAGTGGATAGCTGTCCTTGACGGTCTTCCTGTTGAGCTGTCGGTAGTCCACACAGAACCTTATTGAGCCGTCCTTTTTCTTTACGAGCACAACTGGTGAAGTCCAAGGGCTAGTAGAAGGCTTGATGACGCCCTGTTGGCACATGTCGGAGATTATCTTCTCGGCTTCTTCCCTCTTGGGCAGTGGCAAACGTTGAGGGTGCTGTCGGATTGGCTGAGCATCTCCGATGTTAATCCGATGCTTCACCGCATTCGTCCTGCCGAGCTGGTTCTTTTCGATGGCGAAGACATCTAGATATTTCGTCAGAAGTGCCTCGATCCTGGTTCTTTGATCCTTGGTTAGCCTTGCCGTTCAAGTTGTAGAGCTTCCGTCAGCTTCCCGACGCTACCTATGTCTCTACGGACGCAATTCGGAGTTTTCCCATGCACAATCGTTGATACCGGGCTACACCAAGCGACCTGAGTGCCTTTCTTCAGGGTGACTGGGTACTCATTCAGGTTCATCATTCGAACCGGCTCCGGACCCCTGGCGTTGACAGCAGTAAAACCCCTCGACAAATCTCTTCTCCTCTAACAGCTTCGATGATCCCAGTAGCCTCCTGGTTATCGCTGTCCGGTCGAACCAGGGTCACGTCGCTTCTGGGAGGAAGAACTTGATCCGGGTTCAGGACCATTCGCACCACTCCATCGCCTCGTCCATGAAGGATGATTTCTTCATCACCGAATCTGAGGCTCCTATGTTTTAAATCCAGGGTCAGTCCTAATTTAATCATCAGGTCCATACCAAGAATGACATCTTCTGTGATACCGGCCACTATCACTCGGTGGTTGATCATCTTGCTGCCCAGTCCGATGTTGACGTTGATTTCGCCGTAATTGTTCGCCGGCACACCCGTCGCTGTCTTCAGTACAACTCTCGTCGGCTGGAGGGCTCCTTTAATAGTGCCTTTCCTCACGATCGTGATAGAAGCCCCAGTATCAAGGAGCATGTCACGTTCCATACCATTGATGGTTCCATCCACGAAGAAACTCTGTGTCTGACACATTAGGGAGATAACCTTCACATGCCCTTTAGGGCCCGTAGGGCCATTCTTCAATGCTCGCCCCTCAGCACCGACCCAATCTAGTTTTCCTGGTTCTTGGTTTCATTCTGGCAGTGGTTTCTCACATGACCTAACTCACCACAGTTCCAGCAGCGTATTTCCCTTCTCCGGCGTGGACCGACGTTGCTCGGCAGAAATTTCGAGACGATCCGTTCAATCTTCTCGTCCAGGGACTCTTGCTCGACGATGCATCGTAGCCGTGCGTTCGCCCCTGACGTCTGCGTGGCTGCCTCGAACTCCAATGCACGTGCCAACGCGTCCACTAGCGTCAGAGGATGAGCAAGACGGAGGTCTCGTTGTAGTTCCGGGTCTTTCATGCCCATGAGGAAGGTTCCCACAGACAGCCGCTCGACGAAATCATTCGGAGCAGAAGGGTATGCCACCCGAACAAGACGCGCGATATCCGCCTCAAATTCCTGCAGTGTCTCTCCGCTTTTCTGTTGTCTGTTAATCAGCTGGCTATGATAGACTTGCTGTAGATGTTTGTCCCCATACCTCATATCCAATCTTGCCACCAAGGACGTGTAATCCTTTTGCTCGTTGTCTGGAATGGTCTGTAGAATGTTCAGAGCGGGCTAACGGCGTTATCTTCTTCTGTCCATCTGTTGGCAGTAGTTGCGGCCTCGAACTGCTTCAGTTACGTGGACCATAGGGCTTTCCCGTCATACGTGGGTGGCTTTATATGGACGCTCCTAACATTGGCTCCGTTTGTTGGTATAATATCCTTGGTACCTGTTTCCATGATCTTCTGAATTGAATCAAATTTTACTTCGATGACGGTAATTCTTAACTGGACATCCTTTTCAACTTTCTCAAGTTCCTCTCTGAACGCCCTAGAATTTTCGTGAATTGTTTCTTTTAACTTGTTTTCCAACCACTGGTGCATCTCCACCATATTTCCTTCGAATAACCGTGAAGTTTCTGTTTGGTTTCTGGAAATTTCACTTATCTTTTCTTCTAGCAGTCTGGAGCTTTCAGCTTGGTTCTTCATCATCTCGGCAAGGTCCTTCATGCTTATGGCTCTTTCGAACAGGGGGCCTCCGGATCCTTACCTTCAGCCTCCAAGGCTGAGCGAAGTCGCATCTGCAAAGTGGCCTTGTTTCCAGTAGTGTCTAGATCGCGTTCTTCCAGCTCCTGTTTCAGTTCTATAACCTTCATTTCACTTAATTTTACTCTCACAGTAGCCATAATCCCAAGAACGAAAACAGTTACAAGTTTCAAAAATAAAAGTCACACTCACGGCCAATCCCGCTTCTGACGCCAATTGTTGCGTTCCGTGGGTAAAATTAAAAATTAATTTTATCACTTCCTAAAACTGATATTTATTCACCACACTTTCTAATACAATCGCTACATTTTACGTCTTCACAGAGTATCTCCATTCACACACCACCACAGCCGACTCGACCCGTCTCTTCCCTTCATCTTCCACTGCCTTGACAATCTCGTCTTTTGTTATTTAATCTACAGTTTCCTCACCCCACCGCTTAAAGCGCTGCTTAATGCCAGTATAGGCACGTAGCACTATAAAACAATAATGTTTTAGTTTTTAGTATTATCGTAAAAATATATTATCATGAATAAACAAAAGATGTATATACATTTTATAAATAAATATAAATGATGTTAAAATGCTGTTTTATTTCCTACAATGTTAAGATATTCAACATTGCATAGTAGGCATGATTATAGTGTTGTATTATGTGTTATGTAAGTAGTTACATTAACTTTAAAAATGTAAATGGAAAAATAAAAATAAAACGTATGATAAATTAATAAGAGTTAGTTTGGGTGAGTTGAGGTTAGGTGAGATGACGTTAGGTTAGATAATGTTAGGTTAGGTTTGATGAGTTAAGGTTAGGATAGACAAAGTTAGGTTATGTCAGGTGAGGTAAGGTGAAATTAGGTTAGGTTATAGCTTGCCAGGTTACATTAGGTTAGGTGAGCTGACGTTAGGATAGATAAAGTTAGGTTATGTTAGGTGAGGTAAGGTGAAGTTAGGTTAGGTTATATCATGTCAGGTTACATTAGGTTAGGTGAGATGAGTGTTTTAGCCATACTACCATTCTCAGAGAATAAGTAATACTGTAATATTTTACTTGTTTTATATGACAGTTACATATCTTTATAATGTTATTTTTCATTTTATATTCTAAATGATTAATTATTGGTTTGGCCGAATGGTCTAAGGCGTTTGACTTAAGATCAAATTTCCTGTATAAGGAAGCAAGAGTTCGAACCCCTTACCCAACATAACTATTACCCCAACATTGGTTGCCAGCACTGTATTATTATGATACTCAGTATACAAACCGCAGATAGAGTGCATTATTTAAGGCAACTCTCTGTCCGTACAGAGTCGGAGACTGTCGATGGTTAACGATTGCATTAGGAGTAAGAGGTGAGATAACAATATTAAGAAAAACAGACAATACCCACAAAATATTTTTATTAATTTAATTTTTTTAATAGTTACATAAAAGTACAACTTTCTTTGTTTACAATAGTTTATTATAGTTTTTAAACACAAAGCTAACGGTAGATGTTTTCTTTCCATTGGGAGCCATGACTGATGTTCTTTAAAACAGGGGAAGCCTGAATGGTTTTAGAGCATAAAAAACTCATGCTCATGTGTTTCATCATCATTATTATTGTTATTATTATTATCATCATCGGCATCATCATCATCATCACAATAATTATCACTATTACTATATAGTCCTTTTTGATCCTCAAGGGCGTGGTGGTGCAGCGGTAATCTGTTGACATCTCACCAAGGTGGTACGGGATCGATTCGCGGTCAGTGCATGTGAGATTTTCGAAGTGAAATACCATGTCCTGTGGTTCGGATTACACGTAAGAAGGAGGTCCCGTGGCTCATGCTCGCATGATTAACGGTCACGTAAAACTAAAAGCTTGCTTTGCTTTTTGATCCTCTTGCAATACCATCTCTTGTATAGTCTGCGTTGCTTTTGATAGTGTTGAGGGTTTGGACAACTGTCCTAAAATGACTTTTTGAGCAGATTATAAATGTTTTTCAATAAGCAATTCACTAACTTGTGCAGCAATATCGTTTCCTTGAACTCGCTTTTTAGCATTTTCATGATTTCTTTGTCGACAGCAACCGTGTTTCATCTGGTATACCACAGTGATGATCACTGACACAGTGACTGTTAAACCACACAATTTTTACTTTTTAGGTCACCTCGACACTGTTTTGAACAACGACAAATAACAGTTCCATCTTTTTTGGCTCGTTTTACAATATATGTAGAGTATATACTTCATAGTAAGCATATGGCCTTTTATAGCTAGTCGTTGATACTTCCATATCAACTGTCAAGCATAAACTAAGCTCTAGTAAAGTTAACTCGGTAATAAGAATAATAGTTTAATGTGGGAGCAAATATGGGAGCAAAAAGTGGGGGTAAAAGTGGGAGCAAATATGGGAGCAAAAGTGGGTTCAAATATGGGAGCAAAAGTAGGAGCAAAAATATGGTAGCAAAAGTGGGAGCAGATATGGGAGCAAATGTGGGAGCAAGAGTGGGAGCAAATATGGGAGCAAATATGGGAGCAATATAGACAATCTATTAAGGTAGATTTACATTAACTTTAGTCTTGTTTCTTTTATGTATTTTTGTGACCTTTTAGTTTATTTACATTTCAATGTGTTCTTTGTTAGGATATCCATTTTCACTTTGGAATTTGTTAACATAGTTTTTAAGATTCATATATTATTTCAATCTACACTGACGAGGGTATCATTGTATACCGAAACACGTACATATTAACTTAAATGTTAAACGTTTTTTTATGAGTTTTACAAGGCGGCTGTTTTAATTTGAGATTAATATCAGTCAACACGGATAATACTTAACACCATTCTTCATAACGGTTAATGTCTATGCATTCTAATACACTGTACCACACAGACACTTTTAGAACATCAACTACGATACAGTTTTTTATTTACGTTGTCCGCGCAGTTTGTAGAACAGTGGTGGCCAAACCTAATGCGATGTATTTGCCTGTTGTGTTTCAGAGGACCGTCGCCATGTTTGCTCTAGAGAAATGCTGTTACGGCGTTCCACTGAAGATAGGCGCCATCATCGTAGCTATTATTTCCATTGTAAGTACAAGAGGACTGCTTAAAGGGGCTTTCTACACTATGGAATGCATTGTGTCACATTTGGCGGGAAACACACTAATCTGAAATAAATATTACATAAGATATTCATCAGAGGTAGTGTGTTTGTGGCGGTTCTGTGACCACCTCCACCTCTCCACCTTCAAGATGGCGGCCGTAGACCTAACCTAACCTAACCTCACCTCACCTAACCTAAGCTAACTTACGAGGTGTGATCAAAAAGTTCCAAAATGGTGGTCATAGCTTAACCTAACCTAACCTCACCTAACCTAACCTAACATACGAGGTGTGATCCAAAAGTTCCAAAATGGTGGTTATAGATTAACCTTACCTAACCTACGAGGTGTGATCAAAAAGTTCCAAAATGGCGGCCATAGCTTAACTTAAGCCTAACCTAACCTCTAACCTAACATACGAGGTGTGATCAAAAATTTCAAAAATGGCGGCCATAGCTTAACCTAACCTAAAAGAGTCGGAACTGAACGCTCGGCTACGCTGACCCTTTAGCCTACTTTCTCACGAACTTTACCGATATTTCACGAACGCATGATTAGATTTGGACATGTGACGTGTCAAATGGTTTGTCTCGAAGCCCTCTTTATGTTAATAGGTTAAAGTTTTTGTGAATGAGGAAAAGAGATTTTTGGGTGTAAAACCATGATTTTAGACTTTATGTTATATCTAGCAAACCAATAACCATAGAGACGTGTATGAGGGGTGGTAGGACATGGGGTGACACCCCCTTAAAGCCTATCGCACTCCCCCTGGAACAATGATTAAATGAATGACAGTTGAAATTAAATAGCCTAATAGTGAAAAGTGTTGCTAGAATGAAATTGTGACAGTGAAAAAACTGGAGTACTCAGAGAAAAACCTGTCTGCCTCTGCTTTGTTGAGCACAAATCTAACATGGAGTGACTGGGTGGGAATTGAATCACGGATGAAGTGGTGAGAGATTGACATGTGGCTAACTAAGCCATGGAGTCTTCTAGGCATGAGTGACATACACTCAGTCTCTGAGCTACAAGAATGAATTCTAGGAGATTAAAAAATCCTAATGGGTTGGTAGGTTTTAGCGTTAGGGCTAATGCACACACCCTAGTACACAGGGCACATGCAATTCGAGGACAGGTCAAGGGACCTAAGTGTGAAACCTGATGGACGGATGCCCTCTAACGAGTCATTTCTAGTTGAAAGAGAATAATGCATGTTCTTAAGATGTTAAAACTGAAGAGATTGTACGTGCAGTAAGCCGTCTTGTTATTTCCGGTGTCATGTTGCCGACATGGCAGAGAGCACACATTTCTGTTGCTATGACTAACGCTGCAGTAATTTAAAACCGCAGGCGTTCATTTTGACAAAAGATAATGCCAATTTAGCAGTCATTGGATATTTCACAGGTGTTCCTTCCGGTGTAATGTTGCTGACATGGCAGAGAGCGCACACTGCTGTTGCTATGACTGACGCTGCAGTAATTCAAAACCGCAGGTGTTCATTTTGACAAAAGATAATGCCAATTTAGCAGTCATTGGATATTACACAGGTGTTCCTTCCGGTGTAATGTTGCTGACATGGCAGAGAGCGCACACTGCTGTTGCTATGACTGACGCTGCAGTAATTCAAAACCGCAGGTGTTCATTTTGACAAAAGATAATGCCAATTTAGCAGTCATTGGATATTACACAGGTGTTCCTTCCGGTGTCATGTTGCTGACATGGCAGAGAGCACACAGTTCTGTTGCTATGACTGACGCTGCAGTAATTCAAAACCGCAGGTGTTCACCTTGACAATGGATAATGCAAAGTCAGCAGTCATTGGATATTACACAGGTGTTCTTATTGTACTTTGGACTCTCATCTATACTGGGAAAGAAATTGCAATGATCTGCAAAAACTGCTGACACGAGGGATAAGAGTCTATATAAGAGAGGTGTCATATATTTCCCTACTGTCTGTCTTTATTACTCGCTACGAGAGAACAGTGCTCTATTACTGCTTAAGAGTTGCAAAAAGGCTTTTGGTAGAAAATCATTAAATTATTTTGCAAGGTAAGTACTTATTATTAATAGATTGTAGTATTTTATTACTAATTGATGTTGAAGTTTTTGATTGAATTGTATTTATTGATTGATTGATTTATTTGTTTACAGATAATTGGGTACCTGTAAGGTTAGCAGATTTCTATACCTAGTTCAGTCAGTGGCAGCAGTTGATAAATTATTAAATGTAAGTACAATTCTAATAACTTTTAAACAGCTAGAGCGATATTTTCCAATGTTCACCACTAGATGTCAGTGCCAATGGAATATCTGATAGTCAAAGTTGGAAATACTTGACTAGGGTGTGTAAAGCTAAATTTGTGGGTTAGATTTGATTACCGCTCTCTTAAGTCTGAACGTTGGCTGCTAGGTGTCAGTGACAATGTGATCTGGTAACTAAAGATGGAACTACCGAACAATGGTGTGTAGAGCTAATTTTTAGGTTACATTTGATTACCGCTATGTTAAGTCCGAACGTTCGTTGCTAGGTTTCAGTGACAGAGGGAATATTTAAAGATTAAACCTCAGCACACCTAACATAACCTAACTTTACCTAACTTAACCTTGTCACGTGACATGTTCTACAAGTTTAGACTTGCTTTATGACTGGCTATGATGTCACACTTAGCTCGCCTAACCTAATGTAACATATCATAACCTAACCTAACCCCATCTAACCTAACTTCACCTAACCTAACTCCATCCAACCTAAATCTTACGAGCTTTGAACACATACTTAAAGACTCCAATGTTCACCGCTAGATGTCAGTGAAAATGGTATAATTGATAACCAAATTTAAAACTACTTGACAATGGTGTGTGAAGCGAAATTTGTAGGTTAGATTTGATTACCGCTCTATTAAGTCTGAACGTTCGTTGCTAGGTGTCAGTGACAGAGGGCATATTTAAAGACCCACCTAACATAACCTAACTTTACCTAACTTAACCTTGTCACGTGACATGTTCTACTGGTTTAGACTTGCTTTAAGACTGGCTATGACGTCACACTTAGTTCACCTAACTGGCGGCCACTGGCTTCTATCACGTGACATGCTCTACAAGTTTAGACTTGCTTTAAGACTGGATATGACGTCACACTTAGCTCACCTAACTGGCGGCTGTTGGTTTTTATTATTTAAAAACAAGAAATCAAGTAAAATGTGTGTTTAACGCTATATATTAAGTTTGAACGTTCACCGCTAGATGTCAGTGGCAATGGTATATTTTATAGCCAAAGTTGGAACTACTTGACAATAGTGTGTGAAGCTAAATTTGTAGGTTAGATTTTATTAACGCTCTATTATGTTCCAATGTTCACTGCTAGGTGTTAGCGACAATGGTATTTGGTAACCAAAGTTGTACTTTTTGACTTTTAAAGTCGCACATTTTCCGTATTGACAGAATGTAATAATAAACAAAGTTTTTATGTATTGACTAGGCGGAACCATAAACACTTTGTTTATTATAACCAAAGTTGTAACTATTTAAAATTAGACTTGGTATGAGTCCATTGCTGATCAATTTAAATACCCTGCTATATCCATTGGTTGTAATTAATATATAATAATTAAACTATTTATATTTTACATTGTTTTATATTTTATTAACATTTATGATTTCTTTCTTTTATAGGTAATTTGGAAAGAGATCGTCATGTTTAAGTGTGGTGAATGTAATAAACAATTTTCAAGACCTGACATCCTTCAACGTCATGCAAGTACTGAACCCTTTATCCTCTGTTGGATAAATGATTCGACGTTTTATTTCTTCAATTAATAAATATTTCTACAAGCATCATGAAAATAGCCAGACGGAGATGAAGAAATTTCAAGCAGTTGCTGAAGACAGTGGGGACATACCTGAAGCTGTTTGACAAAAGGCTAAATACTTAGGATTGTGAAAAGAATGACCATAGCTATGATTCAGAAGGACAGGTGGTGGCTACCTCAAAATAGAAGCGACGCGCAGTGAGACACGGCTCTGGTATGTTCATTGTAATATTCGCGCCTAGAAGAAAAATGATGCCGTAACGTGAGTGGCTGATGTACATGCTAGACACTCCTACTAGCCAAGGTCTGAATAAAAACCGCCAAGTTACAGAAAGTGTGGGAACCAATGAGAGAAGAATGCTTATTTAGCGCGGCAGGTCTAGCGTGGGCACGCACGGCTAGTATTCACGCGGGAGATCGCCTAGACAACATCTCTACGATCGATTCTAGGATTAATGGGCATATTCTTGACCTGCGCTATTTTTCGAGTTCAGTGATATTTATTTCATTCCTGTATCACTATTATTTTGTGAAATTTTTATCTAATTTCCCCCTCTATCTACACCTAGGGCTGGTTCATTTATAAGTGGTGTGAAGTGCCAAGACATTATTATTATTACTTTGGTGTGTCGAGGACACGGCATATATTACTTTGGTTCGTCTGAGGACGGAGGCTGTTATTTTGTGTGTCAGTGGACACAGGCTTTTATATACTTTGCGCGTCTAAGGACGTTGTCAGTTATACTTTGCGTGTCATGAAGGACACAGAAATTATTATTAAAAGTGTTAAATTCAGTGTTAGATATAGTCACAGTACTATATTTGTAGGGGCAGTATCTTCGATAATTCGCCAACAGCCTGTTTTTGGGGAAAGAAGTACCCGAACGGCGAATTTAATAGTCAGACATCAAGTGTATAATAATTTAATTTTTGAATCAGCACGAGAGATGACATCATTGACCATGGAGGAAGCCTGGAAATATCATGACTCCGTCAAGATGGTTGAGATGAGATAAGAAGAATCCGGTTGGGAGATGGCTGCGGATGTTCTTTGACGGGTGGCTGGCTGAGAATGAGTACTGAATAATATTTATTATTATCTGATAAATTAACTTATGGTGTATGGGACATATTTTGTTTTGTAAATAATTTGCTTGTGTGATTAACGTAGTCTATTTAGTTTTGGTGTGACACACCTTTTGCATGGAAACAGCTCGCATATGTTATTAGTAGAAGGTTCTTTTCTTGTTTGTTGTTTTAACTAACGTAGCTATGTAGACGACCGTGTTTGCATATGCTACGCAATGCGGTTAAAAACGTGTCTCGGAGATATGTTGTGTTTCAGAAGTAGGACTGAAGTAATATAATTATACAGTAGATTGGAGGGTAATTAATTTCTTTTGTTTTATTATTGATCAGATTCAGTGAGATTATTGCCTTTGGAGCAATGTGATTTGTGACGAAGAGCAGTCAGCTCTATCGTAGGTTTTTAATATTTTTTTAAATTGTTGGCGAGCATCCATTCAGCCGATCTGTGTGAAAAAAAGTATTGTCATTCCCAGATGTGTGTGTGTGAGTGTGTGTATTTTGTGTCATTACAAGCGGGAATTTCAGCGTAGACTGATTTCTGGCAGCTTGATGACGAATCCATATTGTGACCTCGCGAGGGCAATTCTGGATATTTTGATTAATGTCTGACCATAGTGGTTGAGTTTGTTGCTGTTGATCCCTTGAGATAACGGCACAGCTGGTCAGTTATATTTATACACACTGGAGTGGGTCGATGACAGGTAATTGAGGAAGAGGGGAGATGTTTCACAAGACGGACTGAAGGTTGCCAGCCAGGTCATTAGTGGAGAGTGCCTGTGTGGCTCAGTAATAACTTGAAATACTGAATTAAGAACTGATCAATGATAAAAATTGTTTTAATAAATGGGAGTTGCCTACGAATCACGATAATCTCCGAAGCGTTAGCTTAACATGCAGATTTGTTCATATAAAGTAATGTCAGCCAGTCAGGCTTTTGTTGTTGTTGGTTTATTCCATGTTTATATTTCATTCAGTGACCCGTGAGTCACGTGCTATGCTGTATTTCCTTGTTTGTGTTGAGCAATTTGGCCAGTCTTGGCAGCTCAAAGTCAAGTGCGTCTTCGCGCTAATGAGGGTCCCGAGAGAGATTCCTGTAAATATTAGATTTAGTGCGTGTGTCAGCATTACTTTTTAAGGGTTTTTATTAATGTCATGTTCCATATCCGTAAACGTTGATTTACGAGATGATTGTTCGTATGCATCGTGGCCGTTAACCCGTTGTAAACGAACAGTCATCCAAAGTACTCATTCCTCGTAGTTAGTCATTACGCGCACATAAAACCCAAATTGCAAGGTAGTGGAACCAGGATCCACATTTTTTAAATAAAGGGGAGATCCGTCTGACTCCTCAAATTTATAGATATTCCTGTCATGGGAAATTCAGGGAGGATTGTTTTATATTTTATTGTTGTTTATTTCTTTTTATGCACTATTAGTCATTAAATCTTGTTATTTTTTTACATCTTGTCACTTTTCTTTCTAATTTATAGTTTGCATCCTATGACCCTTACCTCAGTAGAGCATGTTGTTTGGCGAACGTAAACATCACATAGGAACCGAGCGCGACCCCCTGATTAAGATTTCTTACATTAAACACTGCTTTTCTGAAGGGTTCATAGGACTAACCTGGCGCGGCCAAGCGTGGGGCGGTTCACTGTGGTGTAACGGCAAGGAATTTGCACATGTCAGTGTAAGCGTAGTTGGGTTTTCAAACTGACGCAACAATGAAGGTGTAATTTGATTGCTGGTTCGCTGCTGGAACACATTTAAGTGGCGTATTTGAGTAAAACTGACATGCCGCAAGTGCAGGCAGATATGGCAGTATTTTAATCACCGGGAAGTGATATTTTATTAAAAGTAAGTGAGGCGAAGAGGATACCGCCAAATGTGTGAAATATAAATTCAAATCAGGAGTTTGCAATGTAAAATACGGTTCACGTTTTTGTCTATTGAATTAAAGTAAAAGGTAATATATGTGATACCGGGCGCCCAATGATTAAAGTTAAAATTAGATTTGTGTAGAAAGTCAAACTCATGAATATGTTAGGAGGCTGTAGCCTTGAATGACAATTAATACTTTGTTAATTAGTCAGTGTTAATAACAGATCAGGATAACAATTTAATGACTGAATATGTGTTTGGGTTTAAATTAAGTTGAGTAACATTAGAACTACTCAGAGATGCAATCGACTAGTGGGATTAAATGTAAAAATAAATGAACTGAGTAGGGTAAAGAAATTAAATGTGCATTGGATTTTATGTGTGTGTCAAAGGGCATTGCTTTATGCCATTTCCCTAATGTCTCATATAAAGTGTGTAATATGGCAACGGTTGAACAGATTCAAGAAATCATTGAGAGTGCAGCTAGAAGAACACAGGAATTGTTGGACACTAAATTGGCGGAACAGAGTCAATCATTAAACACAAAATTATCTGAACAAATAAACACTAAACTATCAGAACAGAGTCAATCATTAAACACTAGTATGTTAGAACAAAGTGAAGCATTAAACGCTAAATTATCAGAACAGAGTCAATCATTAAACACTAGTATGTTAGAACAAAGTGAAGCATTAAACGCGAAATTATCCGAACAAATAAACAATAGTTTGTTAGAACAAAGTGAGTCGATAAACAATTTATCAGAACAAAGTGAATCATTGCGGACACAATTAAATAACAGTAGAATTGAACAAAATGAATATCAGGCGGAACAAGCTAGATTATTAAAAAGTGAAATAAATGACACTATCAATTCGCAATTAGAAGCGCAGAACATTAAAAACACGAACCAATTAGCTTCGTTAACCGCAGAGATGAAAGATCACACTAATCAACAGATGGTATTACTGGCCCTAGATGTTAGTAAAAATAATGAAAAGCAATTAGACCAGATTAAGAAAATGGAAAGTATTTTGATCAAAAACTTAGCATTCTGGATGAAACGGTGTTAGCTAAATTAGAGCAAATTGAAATAGCGTGCACTATGAATACAAGCGAGGTCAAGATAGCTCAGGAGAAGTTAGAAGGACGATTTATGGAGATGGAAAAGAGCGGCAAAATCATTCAACAACATTTATCAGCGGTAGATGAGAATATATCCGGCATAATTAAAGATATGGATCGTCTCGAAATAAAATCAGCAGAGCAGTGGGAAAGCCTAGAAGCGGATCAGAGTCAATTAAGGAGTACCATCGAAGATAGGCTGAGTCAGATAGAAAGCAATCAGGATGACACTAAAAGCCAGATTGAAGAGCAGATAAGAAAAGATTGGAAAAAAATGAATATCGATTCTAAAGAGGAAAGATCCAAAATTCTTAAAACAGTAGGCGAAAATCACACTCGTATTCAAGCCTTAGAGCAAGAAATGAAGAGCAAGCTTAAAGAACAGACGGACAGGATCATTAAAGCAGAACTCAGGTCATTAGGGCAATCATCGATATTTAGAACGGGAACATTGAAAGACAAGCAGGATGACTCAAATAGCCCCGAGGCAAGCACAGCAGGAAGTCAGACTCAGGCGGAGAGCCCATTAACAACAAACACGGAAGGGTTTCGCAAGAATATCGATAGGAGCTCAACACCACAAGACGGTCATCAGCCTACACAACTTATCCAAGTAATTCGCTCAAGTGATTATAAACCACAGAAATACACGGAAAATTCAGGGGTAACACCTAAAGCTTTTATTAAAGAAATTGAAGACCATTTCAATGACACTGGAGTACCTGAAGCACGTAGATGGAGGATGATGGAGAGATTTTTATCAGGAAATGTCCTTACATGGTTTTTAAGCTTCAAATATACATTTGGAACCAAGTCAGATTTTAAATTGGCGTTTCTGCGCAAATATTGGTCGCCCGCGATACAACAGAGTCTAAGGATGGAGCTTTATTCTAGAAAGTACCAGACCACCCAGCAAACAAAATACTCAGATTTCTTTAACATGCAAATGTTAAAATTTCGCGACCTTGATTACCCTTTAAATGAAGCGGATTTGGTGATGACAATAGCCCGGCAATTGCCAGTCAACGTCCAACAAGTACTAGTTGCAGCGAACGTTAGTACGGCCATACAAGCAGAGCAGATATTACGCCAGATAGATGAGACTACGTCTCATAATCATTATAGAGGAGGAAGACAGCTGGAGTTAGTCAACACGACAGAGGTCATAAAACCTAAGCAGGCAAACACTAAAACGCAGGGCACTAATACAAGCATTTCCACACCTAGGCGAAACCAGGAAGAAGGAGAAAACAGACCATACCAGCGTAACGAAAATAACTACAATAATAGATCATATCAAGGCAACAATAGGTACCAACAGAGAGGATATCAACATTGGCGTGAAAATCGAAGAAATGAGAGGCCTTATGGAAGATACGGTGATTACAATGCTAATCAAAGATGGAAAGGAAGGAGAGACCAAAATCAAGGAGAGCCACGTAATTATCGAAATAACTGGGATGATAGGCACGCTCAATCACAAAATTATCTAGAGGAATTACACGCTAGTCAAGGTGGAGAGCTAGGAAGATGGGAAAAAGCCATTGGGAACATGAAGAATCCTGATACACATACTGAGGAAGCTGGAAGTCTACTGAGACAAGAGGAATATCAAGGGCATCGGCGACAAACGGATGATGGGAGTCGCACTGGAGCTAAAGAAAATGCTAAATTTGGATAAAGAAGACAGCCCACAAACGCAACAGTCGGAAGTTGAAGAGGGATGGATAGTAGCGAACATACAAGAATGGATTGCTTTACCAGAAGACTGCCTGGAGGAGACGGTGAAACCACGGAACGATGAAATTAGGCAGCTACCCATTATTTACGCAAGGATTGGTGGAATTAATATAAGATGTTTATTGGATACGGGGTCACAGATCAGTCTGGTATCGGAGGCCTTGGTTCGAGAGTTTGGACGGAGTCAAAACATTCCTGTAATTCCCGTACCACAGCTCAAAGTGAGGGGTGTTATTCCTGAACGCACCGTCACTTGTAAACGTCAGGCATACTTAGAGCTGAACATATTGGAACACACTTTTGAGCAAACATTCATTATCATGGCAAAGATGAATTTCAATATAATTCTTGGTGCAAATTTTATTTGTGACTATCAAGCAGTGATAGATTTGCACAAGAATACTGTCAGTTTTAGAGAAGCTGAAGAACGTGGGATTGCATATGGATGAAATCACCACCGGAAGAGATGTAAATTCTTGGGCATTGGAAGCAATATCGGAAGAGACGGAAGAGGAGGTACGAAAGGCAGAAGATAACATCATAGAAGGAGCTGTTGTGGAACTAGACGAGGAGAGTGAATCCCAGGAGATATGGTCTTTATTAACGGAAGGAGACGACAGTGAGGAACAATTTGAAGAGTTACTACAGGAGCGGCTCAATGACATTCAACTTGTGGGTGAACACAGAAAGCAATTGGAAGAGATATTAAGGAGGCACAAAACAGTATTAGATACAGTACCTGGGAAAATATTAAATTTCAAATATTCAATGCAAGTCGAGGATTGGTCACCTTTCAAAAGTAGGTTGTATCCAATTCCTGAAAAATATCGTTGTCAAGTCAAGGTCATTATAGATGAGATGTTACAAGCTGGAGTGATAAGGAAGACACCAACACCTTATCTAAATGCGATTTTGGCAGTCACAAAACCAAATGGATCTATTAGACTTTGTTTAGATGCCAGAAATCTAAACATGAGACTCATTTTTCCTGAGTATGACAGAGCGCCAATTATCAGAGACGTACTAAAAGGCTTTAAAAACAAAAGCATTTATTCATCAGTTGACTTGACGTCCAGTTTCCACCATATTGAATTGGATGAGAAGTCACAGCTTCTATCTGGCTTCTTATTCGATAACCAAACGTTTTGCTTCGTTCGAATGCCCTTTGGAGTCAAAACAGCGGGCTGTGCGTTAATCCGAGCCCTGGACCGGAATCTAACCGAGGAAGTTAAGGAGATGACGGTACGCCACATTGATGACATTTTGCTGGCATCCGACAACATTGAAACTCACATGGAAAATTTAGATAAAGTATTAGGCAACCTGAATGCATCTAATTTCAAAGTAAACCTGAACAAATCGCATTTCTTCAAGAGCGAGATCTTATATTTGGGTCACATCATTGACAAGGAGGGAGTGAAGCCAAATCCAGCTAAGATCGAAGCGATAAAGAATTTCCCTACACCAACGAGAGTCAAGCACATTCGGGCTTTCTTAGGCGTAACGGGATTCTTTAAGGAAAACTGTCCAGGTTATACGGAGACTGTCGCTCCTATGCAGGAAATGTTAAAGAAGAATAATAAATGGTTATGGAATGCGGAGTGTGAGAAGGCATTCCAAGCAACAAAACAGCTATTGGAAAACTGCATTAAATTAGGATATCCAGATTTCAAGCACAAATTTATAATCCAAGCGGATGCTTCACTAATTGGTATAGGTGCTATGCTCTACCAAGAGGATCCAGCTAACCTGCAGCATAAAACATATTTGGCATTTGTCAGCCGAAAATTGCGTAAGCACGAGCGCAATTATACTGTAACGGAACTAGAGCTGTTGGCCATACTTCATGCGCTTCAACAATGGATAAGAATAATTTACGGCTACCCTATTGTTGTCAGGACTGATCACAAGGCACTAACATTCTTGTTTAAGACGTCGATGGCAAGCGAACGTGTGACACGTTGGTCTATATATATTCAGCAGTTTAGCATTGAGATTGAACATTGCCCAGGGAAGATGAACGTGATTCCGGATGCACTCAGCAGGAACCCAGAGCCTGATAATGAAGAAACAGCGATGGTACAACACTTGGAGTTAACACCGAAGGACCGGGAATTCTTGGAGGAGTTACGTGAGATACAGCGAGAACAAGAAGCGGAACCATGGATGATGCTATTAATTCAATACTTCAGAAAGCAACTACCTACAGGAACACCTGCATTTCGAGAAGCGAAAGCCAAAGAAGGAAGATATGTTTATGTCAACAATTTGCTGCACTAATGGGTAGATAATGACCACACCAAGTTACGCATATTAGTACCTGCTTCTCTACAACGAGGACTGACATGGCATACGCACGGAAGTTACGGTCACGTGGGCGTAGATAAGTGCGAAGCGACGATAGGAGAGACATTTACATGGCCACGTATGAGAAAAACTATATGTGACGTCATTTCGACTTGTGATCCTTGTCAGAGGACAAAGCCAAATAATTATTTAATGAGGCAGTATCCTAGACCTTTGCTACCTCAGAAACCCTGCGAGCTACTGGCACTCGACTGTTTCGGTCCAATCCCGAAGGGAAGGCGAGGTTGCCGACACTTACTAGTATGCATTGATGTATTCTCTAAGTATGTCGTATTATGCCCCATTCAGAAAACTACTTCAAAACAGGTACTCAGTCGTATTCGGAATAGAGTTATTCCAATCCTTGGAAAACCAGAATTTATATTATCAGATCATGGCAGTTATTTCACAAGCGCCGAATTCAAGAAAGGCATGGAGGACATGGGTATAAAACACATTTTAAGCAGTATCCGACATGCTCAAGCAAATCCAAGTGAGAGAGCAATTAAATGTGTAACATCATATTTGAGAATCTTCATTCCAAATGAACATCACAGATGGGTGGACAAAATCAAGGATGTAGAGACATGCATGAATTCTACCAGGCACGAGTCAACAGGACAGATCCCTATGGTCCTACACAAAAACGAGTATCCAGTGAGATCGTGGAAAAGCATCATTAACTGCCCACAAGATCCAATGATAGCACCTGACCTGCGAATTGAGAGGACGAGAGCCTACATGAGGAAACAAGCAGACCGCAGATTACGGCGAGTAAGAAATAAGAGGTTTCACAGTGATCTTGAAATCAACCAGCTTGTTTTGGTGAAACGACCCGCTACATCGGACCCAGAGAAGAAAATCTTCAGCAAATTCTGCGAAAAGTTCATAGGACCCTATTCTATTGTCAGGAACCTTGGAAATAATGCTTACAGGGTGAAAGAGTTAAGCACTGGAACAATGTCGGTTTACAACGCAGCCAACTTAAAAAAGTATCGTAGAAGCGAACCATGGGAGCGCCGAAATAATTATGCAGTTTGAGTATATGGACGTCCTACTATCAACAAAGTGCATGGGGAGCAGTTGAGTACGGCACGTGAACGAGGAAGTAGAGTTGGTGTTGACAAACATAACGAGGCGAGCAGAGTGTTGCCCGAGGCAACAGCGCGTCACGCAAGCAGTTGACAGAGTCATTATGAGCAGGATGTGAAACGAGTAAATGCCATTCAAGACAGGAGCGACTAGACGAAGTAATAGAAAAGGGGTGATTCCGAAATAAAACAATTTGGCCTACTGAAGATTTTTTTAAATTGTCGACTTTATTCCTAAGTTCGAAATTTTGTGAGTGGGAGAGTTGTGAACCCTTTATTCACTGTTGGATAAATGATTCGACGTTTTATTTCTTCAATTAATAAATATTTCTACAAGCATCATGAAAATAGCCCGACGGAGATGAGGAAATTTCAAGCAGTTGCTGGAGACTGTGGGGATATACCTGAAGCTGTTTGACAAAAGGCTAAATACTTAGGATTGTGAAAAGAATGACCATAGCTATGATTCAGAAGGACAGGTGGTGGCTACCTCAAAATAGAAGCGACGCGCAGTGAGACACGGCTCTGGTATGTTCATTGTAATATTCGCGCCTAGAAGAAAAATGATGCAGTAACGTGAGTGGCTGATGTACATGCTAGACACTCCTACTAGCCAAGGTCTGAATAAAAACCGCCAAGTTACAGAAAGTGTGGGAACCAATGAGAGAAGAATGCTTATTTAGCGCGGCAGGTCTACCGTGGGCACGCACGGCTAGTATTCACGCGGGAGATCGCCTAGACAACATCTCTACGATCGATTCTAGGATTAATGGGCATATTCTTGACCTGCGCTATTTTTCGAGTTCAGTGATATTTATTTCATTCCTGTATCACTATTATTTTGTGAAATTTTTATCTAATTTCCCCCTCTATCTACACCTAGGGCTGGTTCATTTATAAGTGGTGTGAAGTGCCAAGACATTATTATTATTACTTTGGTGTGTCGAGGACACGGCATATATTACTTTGGTTCATCTGAGGACGGAGGCTGTTATTTTGTGTGTCAGTGGACACAGGCTTTTATATACTTTGCGCGTCTAAGGACGTTGACAGTTATACTTTGCGTGTCATGAAGGACACAGAAATTATTATTAAAAGTGTTAAATTCAGTGTTAGATAGTCACAGTACTATATTTGTAGGGGCAGTATCTTCGATAATTCGCCAACAGACTGTTTTGGGGAAAGAAGTACCCGAACGGCGAATTTAGTAGTCAGACATCAAGTGCATAATAATTTAATTTTTGAATCAGCACGAGAGATGACATCATTGACCATGGAGGAAGCCTGGAAATATCAAGACTCCGTCAAGATGGTTGAGATGAGATAAGAAGAATCCGGTTGGGAGATGGCTGCGGATGTTCTTTGACGGGTGGCTGGCTGAGGATGAGTACTGAATAATATTTATTATTATCTGATAAATTAACTTATGGTGTATGGGACATATTTTGTTTTGTAAATAATTTGCTTGTGTGATTAACGTAGTCTATTTAGTTTTGGTGTGACACACCTTTTGCATGGAAACAGCTCGCATATGTTATTAGTAGAAGGTTCTTTTCTTGTTTGTTGTTTTAACTAACGTAGCTATGTAGACGACCGTGTTTGCATATGCTACGCAATGCGGTTAAAAACGTGTCTCGGAGATATGTTGTGTTTCAGAAGTAGGACTGAAGTAATATAATTATACAGTAGATTGGAGGGTAATTAATTTCTTTTGTTTTATTATTGATCAGATTCAGTGAGATTATTGCCTTTGGAGCAATGTGATTTGTGACGAAGAGCAGTCAGCTAAATCGTAGGTTTTTAATATTTTTTTAAATTGTTGGTGAGCATCCATTCAGCCGATCTGTGTGAAAAAAAGTATTGTCATTCCCAGATGTGTGTGTGTGAGTGTGTGTATTTTGTGTCATTACAAGCGGGAATTTCAGCGTAGACTGATTTCTGTCAGCTTGATGACGAATCCATATTGTGACCTCGCGAGGGCAATTCTGGATATTTTGATTAATGTCTGACCATAGTGGTTGAGTTTGTTGCTGTTGATCCCTTGAGATAACGGCACAGCTGGTCAGTTATATTTATACTCACTGGAGTGGGTCGATGACAGGTAATTGAGGAAGAGGGGAGATGTTTCACAAGACGGACTGAAGGTTGCCAGCCAGGTCATTAGTGGAGAGTGCCTGTGTGGCTCAGTAATAACTTGAAATACTGAATTAAGAACTGATCAATGATAAAAATTGTTTTAATAAATGGGAGTTGCCTACGAATCACGATAATCTCCGAAGCGTTAGCTTAACATGCAGATTTGTTCATATAAAGTAATGTCAGCCAGTCAGGCTTTTGTTGTTGTTGGTTTATTCCATGTTTATATTTCATTCAGTGACCCGTGAGTCACGTGCTATGCTGTATTTCCTTGTTTGTGTTGAGCAATTTGGCCAGTCTTGGCAGCTGAAAGTCAAGTGCGTCTTCGCGCTAATGAGGGTCCCGAGAGAGATTCCTGTAAATATTAGATTTAGTGCGTGTGTCAGCATTACTTTTTAAGGGTTTTTATTAATGTCATGTTCCATATCCGTAAACGTTGATTTACGAGATGATTGTTCGTATGCATCGTGGCCGTTAACCCGTTGTAAACGAACAGTCATCCAAAGTACTCATTCCTCGTAGTTAGTCATTACGCGCACATAAAACCCAAATTGCAAGGTAGTGGAACCAGGATCCACATTTTTTAAATAAAGGGGAGATCCGTCTGACTCCTCAAATTTATAGATATTCCTGTCATGGGAAATTCAGGGAGGATTGTTTTATATTTTATTGTTGTTTATTTCTTTTTATGCACTATTAGTCATTAAATCTTGTTATTTTTTTACATCTTGTCACTTTTCTTTCTAATTTATAGTTTGCATCCTATGACCCTTACCTCAGTAGAGCATGTTGTTTGGCGAACGTAAACATCACATAGGAACTGAGCGCGACCCCCTGATTAAGATTTCTTACATTAAACACTGCTTTTCTGAAGGGTTCATAGGAGTAACCTGGCGCGGCCAAGCGTGGGGCGGTTCACTGTGATGTAACGGCAAGGAATTTGCACATGTCAGTGTAAGTGTAGTTGGGTTTTCAAACTGACGCAACAATGAAGGTGTAATTTGATTGCTGGTTCGCTGCTGGAACACATTTAAGTGGCGTATTTGAGTAAAACTGACATGCCGCAAGTGCAGGCAGATATGGCAGTATTTTAATCACCGGGAAGTGATATTTTATTAAAAGTAAGTGAGGCGAAGAGGATACCGCCAAATGTGTGAAATATAAATTCAAATCAGGAGTTTGCAATGTAAAATACGGTTCACGTTTTTGTCTATTGAATTAAAGTAAAAGGTAATATATGTGATACCGGGCGCCCAATGATTAAAGTTAAAATTAGATTTGTGTAGAAAGTAAAACTCATGAAAATGTTAGGAGGTTGTAGCCTTGAATGACAATTAATACTTTGTTAATTAGTCAGTGTTAATAACAGATCAGGATAACAATTTAATGACTGAATATGTGTTTGGGTTTAAATTAAGTTGAGTAACATTAGAACTACTCAGAGATGCAATCGACTAGTGGGATTAAATGTAAAAATAAATGAACTGAGTAGGGTAAAGAAATTAAATGTGCATTGGATTTTATGTGTGTGTCAAAGGGCATTGCTTTATGCCATTTCCCTAATGTCTCATATAAAGTGTGTAATATGGCAACGGTTGAACAGATTCAAGAAATCATTGAGAGTGCAGCTAGGAGAACACAGGAATTGTTGGACACTAAAATGGCGGAACAGAGTCAATCATTAAACACAAAATTATCTGAACAAATAAACACTAAACTATCAGAACAGAGTCAATCATTAAACACTAGTATGTTAGAACAAAGTGAAGCATTAAACGCTAAATTATCAGAACAGAGTCAATCATTAAACACTAGTATGTTAGAACAAAGTGAAGCATTAAACGCGAAATTATCCGAACAAATAAACAATAGTTTGTTAGAACAAAGTGAGTCGATAAACAAATTATCAGAACAAAGTGAATCATTGCGGACACAATTAAATAACAGTAGAATTGAACAAAATGAATATCAGGCGGAACAAGCTAGATTATTAAAAAGTGAAATAAATGACACTATCAATTCGCAATTAGAAGCGCAGAACATTAAAAACACGAACCAATTAGCTTCGTTAACCGCAGAGATGAAAGATCACACTAATCAACAGATGGTATTACTGGCCCTAGATGTTAGTAAAAATAATGAAAAGCAATTAGACCAGATTAAGAAAATGGAAAGTATTTTGATCAAAAACTTAGCATTCTGGATGAAACGGTGTTAGCTAAATTAGAGAAAATTGAAATAGCGTGCACTATGAATACAAGCGAGGTCAAGATAGCTCAGGAGAAGTTAGAAGGACGATTTATGGAGATGGAAAAGAGCGGCAAAATCATTCAACAACATTTATCAGCGGTAGATGAGAATATATCCGGCATAATTAAAGATATGGATCGTCTCGAAATAAAATCAGCAGAGCAGTGGGAAAGCCTAGAAGCGGATCAGAGTCAATTAAGGAGTACCATCGAAGATAGGCTGAGTCAGATAGAAAGCAATCAGGATGACACTAAAAGCCAGATTGAAGAGCAGATAAGAAAAGATTGGAAAAAAATGAATATCGATTCTAAAGAGGAAAGATCCAAAATTCTTAAAACAGTAGGCGAAAATCACACTCGTATTCAAGCCTTAGAGCAAGAAATGAAGAGCAAGCTTAAAGAACAGACGGACAGGATCATTAAAGCAGAACTCAGGTCATTAGGGCAATCATCGATATTTAGAACGGGAACATTGAAAGACAAGCAGGATGACTCAAATAGCCCCGAGGCAAGCACAGCAGGAAGTCAGACTCAGGCGGAGAGCCCATTAACAACAAACACGGAAGGGTTTCGCAAGAATATCGATAGGAGCTCAACACCACAAGACGGTCATCAGCCTACACAACTTATCCAAGTAATTCGCTCAAGTGATTATAAACCACAGAAATACACGGAAAATTCAGGGGTAACACCTAAAGCTTTTATTAAAGAAATTGAAGACCATTTCAATGACACTGGAGTACCTGAAGCACGTAGATGGAGGATGATGGAGAGATTTTTATCAGGAAATGTCCTTACATGGTTTTTAAGCTTCAAATATACATTTGGAACCAAGTCAGATTTTAAATTGGCGTTTCTGCGCAAATATTGGTCGCCCGCGATACAACAGAGTCTAAGGATGGAGCTTTATTCTAGAAAGTACCAGACCACCCAGCAAACAAAATACTCAGATTTCTTTAACATGCAAATGTTAAAATTTCGCGACCTTGATTACCCTTTAAATGAAGCGGATTTGGTGATGACAATAGCCCGGCAATTGCCAGTCAACGTCCAACAAGCACTAGTTGCAGCGAACGTTAGTACGGCCATACAAGCAGAGCAGATATTACGCCAGATAGATGAGACTACGTCTCATAATCATTATAGAGGAGGAAGACAGCTGGAGTTAGTCAACACGACAGAGGTCATAAAACCTAAGCAGGCAAACACTAAAACGCAGGGCACTAATACAAGCATTTCCACACCTAGGCGAAACCAGGAAGAAGGAGAAAACAGACCATACCAGCGTAACGAAAATAACTACAATAATAGATCATATCAAGGCAACAATAGGTACCAACAGAGAGGATATCAACATTGGCGTGAAAATCGAAGAAATGAGAGGCCTTATGGAAGATACGGTGATTACAATGCTAATCAAAGATGGAAAGGAAGGAGAGACCAAAATCAAGGAGAGCCACGTAATTATCGAAATAACTGGGATGATAGGCACGCTCAATCACAAAATTATCTAGAGGAATTACACGCTAGTCAAGGTGGAGAGCTAGGAAGATGGGAAAAAGCCATTGGGAACATGAAGAATCCTGATACACATACTGAGGAAGCTGGAAGTCTACTGAGACAAGAGGAATATCAAGGGCATCGGCGACAAACGGATGATGGGAGTCGCACTGGAGCTAAAGAAAATGCTAAATTTGGATAAAGAAGACAGCCTACAAACGCAACAGTCGGATGTTGAAGAGGGATGGATAGTAGCGAACATACAAGAATGGATTGCTTTACCAGAAGACTGCCTGGAGGAGACGGTGAAACCACGGAACGATGAAATTAGGCAGCTACCCATTATTTACGCAAGGATTGGTGGAATTAATATAAGATGTTTATTGGATACGGGGTCACAGATCAGTCTGGTATCGGAGGCCTTGGTTCGAGAGTTGGGACGGAGTCAAAACATTCCTGTAATTCCCGTACCACAGCTCAAAGTGAGGGGTGTTATTCCTGAACGCACCGTCACTTGTAAACGTCAGGCATACTTAGAGCTGAACATATTGGAACACACTTTTGAGCAAACATTCATTATCATGGCAAAGATGAATTTCAATATAATTCTTGGTGCAAATTTTATTTGTGACTATCAAGCAGTGATAGATTTGCACAAGAATACTGTCAGTTTTAGAGAGTATGATCAGCTGAAGAACGTGGGATTGCATATGGATGAAATCACCACCGGAAGAGATGTAAATTCTTGGGCATTGGAAGCAATATCGGAAGAGACGGAAGAGGAGGTACGAAAGGCAGAAGATAACATCATAGAAGGAGCTGTTGTGGAACTAGACGAGGAGAGTGAATCCCAGGAGATATGGTCTTTATTAACGGAAGGAGACGACAGTGAGGAACAATTTGAAGAGTTACTACAGGAGCGGCTCAATGACATTCAACTTGTGGGTGAACACAGAAAGCAATTGGAAGAGATATTAAGGAGGCACAAAACAGTATTAGATACAGTACCTGGGAAAATATTAAATTTCAAATATTCAATGCAAGTCGAGGATTGGTCACCTTTCAAAAGTAGGTTGTATCCAATTCCTGAAAAATATCGTTGTCAAGTCAAGGTCATTATAGATGAGATGTTACAAGCTGGAGTGATAAGGAAGACACCAACACCTTATCTAAATGCGATTTTGGCAGTCACAAAACCAAATGGATCTATTAGACTTTGTTTAGATGCCAGAAATCTAAACATGAGACTCATTTTTCCTGAGTATGACAGAGCGCCAATTATCAGAGACGTACTAAAAGGCTTTAAAAACAAAAGCATTTATTCATCAGTTGACTTGACGTCCAGTTTCCACCATATTGAATTGGATGAGAAGTCACAGCTTCTAACTGGCTTCTTATTCGATAACCAAACGTTTTGCTTCGTTCGAATGCCCTTTGGAGTCAAAACAGCGGGCTGTGCGTTAATCCGAGCCCTGGACCGGAATCTAACCGAGGAAGTTAAGGAGATGACGGTACGCCACATTGATGACATTTTGCTGGCATCCGACAACATTGAAACTCACATGGAAAATTTAGATAAAGTATTAGGCAACCTGAATGCATCTAATTTCAAAGTAAACCTGAACAAATCGCATTTCTTCAAGAGCGAGATCTTATATTTGGGTCACATCATTGACAAGGAGGGAGTGAAGCCAAATCCAGCTAAGATCGAAGCGATAAAGAATTTCCCTACACCAACGAGAGTCAAGCACATTCGGGCTTTCTTAGGCGTAACGGGATTCTTTAAGGAAAACTGTCCAGGTTATACGGAGACTGTCGCTCCTATGCAGGAAATGTTAAAGAAGAATAATAAATGGTTATGGAATGCGGAGTGTGAGAAGGCATTCCAAGCAACAAAACAGCTATTGGAAAACTGCATTAAATTAGGATATCCAGATTTCAAGCACAAATTTATAATCCAAGCGGATGCTTCACTAATTGGTATAGGTGCTATGCTCTACCAAGAGGATCCAGCTAACCTGCAGCATAAAACATATTTGGCATTTGTCAGCCGAAAATTGCGTAAGCACGAGCGCAATTATACTGTAACGGAACTAGAGCTGTTGGCCATACTTCATGCGCTTCAACAATGGATAAGAATAATTTACGGCTACCCTATTGTTGTCAGGACTGATCACAAGGCACTAACATTCTTGTTTAAGACGTCGATGGCAAGCGAACGTGTGACACGTTGGTCTATATATATTCAGCAGTTTAGCATTGAGATTGAACATTGCCCAGGGAAGATGAACGTGATTCCGGATGCACTCAGCAGGAACCCAGAGCCTGATAATGAAGAAACAGCGATGGTACAACACTTGGAGTTAACACCGAAGGACCGGGAATTCTTGGAGGAGTTACGTGAGATACAGCGAGAACAAGAAGCGGAACCATGGATGATGCTATTAATTCAATACTTCAGAAAGCAACTACCTACAGGAACACCTGCATTTCGAGAAGCGAAAGCCAAAGAAGGAAGATATGTTTATGTCAACAATTTGCTGCACTAATGGGTAGATAATGACCACACCAAGTTACGCATATTAGTACCTGCTTCTCTACAACGAGGACTGACATGGCATACGCACGAAAGTTACGGTCACGTGGGCGTAGATAAGTGCGAAGCGACGATAGGAGAGACATTTACATGGCCACGTATGAGAAAAACTATATGTGACGTCATTTCGACTTGTGATCCTTGTCAGAGGACAAAGCCAAATAATTATTTAATGAGGCAGTATCCTAGACCTTTGCTACCTCAGAAACCCTGCGAGCTACTGGCACTCGACTGTTTCGGTCCAATCCCGAAGGGAAGGCGAGGTTGCCGACACTTACTAGTATGCATTGATGTATTCTCTAAGTATGTCGTATTATGCCCCATTCAGAAAACTACTTCAAAACAGGTACTCAGTCGTATTCGGAATAGAGTTATTCCAATCCTTGGAAAACCAGAATTTATATTATCAGATCATGGCAGTTATTTCACAAGCGCCGAATTCAAGAAAGGCATGGAGGACATGGGTATAAAACACATTTTAAGCAGTATCCGACATGCTCAAGCAAATCCAAGTGAGAGAGCAATTAAATGTGTAACATCATATTTGAGAATCTTCATTCCAAATGAACATCACAGATGGGTGGACAAAATCAAGGATGTAGAGACATGCATGAATTCTACCAGGCACGAGTCAACAGGACAGATCCCTATGGTCCTACACAAAAACGAGTATCCAGTGAGATCGTGGAAAAGCATCATTAACTGCCCACAAGATCCAATGATAGCACCTGACCTGCGAATTGAGAGGACGAGAGCCTACATGAGGAAACAAGCAGACCGCAGATTACGGCGAGTAAGAAATAAGAGGTTTCACAGTGATCTTGAAATCAACCAGCTTGTTTTGGTGAAACGACCCGCTACATCGGACCCAGAGAAGAAAATCTTCAGCAAATTCTGCGAAAAGTTCATAGGACCCTATTCTATTGTCAGGAACCTTGGAAATAATGCTTACAGGGTGAAAGAGTTAAGCACTGGAACAATGTCGGTTTACAACGCAGCCAACTTAAAAAAGTATCGTAGAAGCGAACCATGGGAGCGCCGAAATAATTATGCAGTTTGAGTATATGGACGTCCTACTATCAACAAAGTGCATGGGGAGCAGTTGAGTACGGCACGTGAACGAGGAAGTAGAGTTGGTGTTGACAAACATAACGAGGCGAGCAGAGTGTTGCCCGAGGCAACAGCGCGTCACGCAAGCAGTTGACAGAGTCATTATGAGCAGGATGTGAAACGAGTAAATGCCAATCAAGACAGGAGCGACTAGACGAAGTAATAGAAAAGGGGTGATTCCGAAATAAAACAATTTGGCCTACTGAAGATTTTTTAAATTGTCGACTTTATTCCTAAGTTCGAAATTTTGTGAGTGGGAGAGTTGTGAACCCTTTATTCACTGTTGGATAAATGATTCGACGTTTTATTTCTTCAATTAATAAATATTTCTACAAGCATCATGAAAATAGCCCGACGGAGATGAGGAAATTTCAAGCAGTTGCTGGAGACAGTGGGGATATACCTGAAGCTGTTTGACAAAAGGCTAAATACTTAGGATTGTGAAAAGAATGACCATAGCTATGATTCAGAAGGACAAGTGGTGGCTACCTCAAAATAGAAGCGACGCGCAGTGAGACACGGCTCTGGTATGTTCATTGTAATATTCGCGCCTAGAAGAAAAATGATGCAGTAACGTGAGTGGCTGATGTACATGCTAGACACTCCTACTAGCCAAGGTCTGAATAAAAACCGCCAAGTTACAGAAAGTGTGGGAACCAATGAGAGAAGAATGCTTATTTAGCGCGGCAGGTCTACCGTGGGCACGCACGGCTAGTATTCACGCGGGAGATCGCCTAGACAACATCTCTACGATCGATTCTAGGATTAATGGGCATATTCTTGACCTGCGCTATTTTTCGAGTTCAGTGATATTTATTTCATTCCTGTATCACTATTATTTTGTGAAATTTTTATCTAATTTCCCCCTCTATCTACACCTAGGGCTGGTTCATTTATAAGTGGTGTGAAGTGCCAAGACATTATTATTATTACTTTGGTGTGTCGAGGACACGGCATATATTACTTTGGTTCATCTGAGGACGGAGGCTGTTATTTTGTGTGTCAGTGGACACAGGCTTTTATATACTTTGCGCGTCTAAGGACGTTGACAGTTATACTTTGCGTGTCATGAAGGACACAGAAATTATTATTAAAAGTGTTAAATTCAGTGTTAGATAGTCACAGTACTATATTTGTAGGGGCAGTATCTTCGATAATTCGCCAACAGACTGTTTTGGGGAATGAAGTACCCGAACGGCGAATTTAGTAGTCAGACATCAAGTGCATAATAATTTAATTTTTGAATCAGCACGAGAGATGACATCATTGACCATGGAGGAAGCCTGGAAATATCAAGACTCCGTCAAGATGGTTGAGATGAGATAAGAAGAATCCGGTTGGGAGATGGCTGCGGATGTTCTTTGACGGGTGGCTGGCTGAGGATGAGTACTGAATAATATTTATTATTATCTGATAAATTAACTTATGGTGTATGGGACATATTTTGTTTTGTAAATAATTTGCTTGTGTGATTAACGTAGTCTATTTAGTTTTGGTGTGACACACCTTTTGCATGGAAACAGCTCGCATATGTTATTAGTAGAAGGTTCTTTTCTTGTTTGTTGTTTTAACTAACGTAGCTATGTAGACGACCGTGTTTGCATATGCTACGCAATGCGGTTAAAAACGTGTCTCGGAGATATGTTGTGTTTCAGAAGCAGGACTGAAGTAATATAATTATACAGTAGATTGGAGGGTAATTAATTTCTTTTGTTTTATTATTGATCAGATTCAGTGAGATTATTGCCTTTGGAGCAATGTGATTTGTGACGAAGAGCAGTCAGCTAAATCGTAGGTTTTTAATATTTTTTTAAATTGTTGGTGAGCATCCATTCAGCCGATCTGTGTGAAAAAAAGTATTGTCATTCCCAGATGTGTGTGTGTGAGTGTGTGTATTTTGTGTCATTACAAGCGGGAATTTCAGCGTAGACTGATTTCTGGCAGCTTGATGACGAATCCATATTGTGACCTCGCGAGGGCAATTCTGGATATTTTGATTAATGTCTGACCATAGTGGTTGAGTTTGTTGCTGTTGATCCCTTGAGATAACGGCACAGCTGGTCAGTTATATTTATACTCACTGGAGTGGGTCGATGACAGGTAATTGAGGAAGAGGGGAGATGTTTCACAAGACGGACTGAAGGTTGCCAGCCAGGTCATTAGTGGAGAGTGCCTGTGTGGCTCAGTAATAACTTGAAATACTGAATTAAGAACTGATCAATGATAAAAATTGTTTTAATAAATGGGAGTTGCCTACGAATCACGATAATCTCCGAAGCGTTAGCTTAACATGCAGATTTGTTCATATAAAGTAATGTCAGCCAGTCAGGCTTTTGTTGTTGTTGGTTTATTCCATGTTTATATTTCATTCAGTGACCCGTGAGTCACGTGCTATGCTGTATTTCCTTGTTTGTGTTGAGCAATTTGGCCAGTCTTGGCAGCTCAAAGTCAAGTGCGTCTTCGCGCTAATGAGGGTCCTGAGAGAGATTCCTGTAAATATTAGATTTAGTGCGTGTGTCAGCATTACTTTTTAAGGGTTTTTATTAATGTCATGTTCCATATCCGTAAACGTTGATTTACGAGATGATTGTTCGTATGCATCGTGGCCGTTAACCCGTTGTAAACGAACAGTCATCCAAAGTACTCATTCCTCGTAGTTAGTCATTACGCGCACATAAAACCCAAATTGCAAGGTAGTGGAACCAGGATCCACATTTTTTAAATAAAGGGGAGATCCGTCTGACTCCTCAAATTTATAGATATTCCTGTCATGGGAAATTCAGGGAGGATTGTTTTATATTTTATTGTTGTTTATTTCTTTTTATGCACTATTAGTCATTAAATCTTGTTATTTTTTTACATCTTGTCACTTTTCTTTCTAATTTATAGTTTGCATCCTATGACCCTTACCTCAGTAGAGCATGTTGTTTGGCGAACGTAAACATCACATAGGAACTGAGCGCGACCCCCTGATTAAGATTTCTTACATTAAACACTGCTTTTCTGAAGGGTTCATAGGAGTAACCTGGCGCGGCCAAGCGTGGGGCGGTTCACTGTGATGTAACGGCAAGGAATTTGCACATGTCAGTGTAAGTGTAGTTGGGTTTTCAAACTGACGCAACAATGAAGGTGTAATTTGATTGCTGGTTCGCTGCTGGAACACATTTAAGTGGCGTATTTGAGTAAAACTGACATGCCGCAAGTGCAGGCAGATATGGCAGTATTTTAATCACCGGGAAGTGATATTTTATTAAAAGTAAGTGAGGCGAAGAGGATACCGCCAAATGTGTGAAATATAAATTCAAATCAGGAGTTTGCAATGTAAAATACGGTTCACGTTTTTGTCTATTGAATTAAAGTAAAAGGTAATATATGTGATACCGGGCGCCCAATGATTAAAGTTAAAATTAGATTTGTGTAGAAAGTAAAACTCATGAAAATGTTAGGAGGTTGTAGCCTTGAATGACAATTAATACTTTGTTAATTAGTCAGTGTTAATAACAGATCAGGATAACAATTTAATGACTGAATATGTGTTTGGGTTTAAATTAAGTTGAGTAACATTAGAACTACTCAGAGATGCAATCGACTAGTGGGATTAAATGTAAAAATAAATGAACTGAGTAGGGTAAAGAAATTAAATGTGCATTGGATTTTATGTGTGTGTCAAAGGGCATTGCTTTATGCCATTTCCCTAATGTCTCATATAAAGTGTGTAATATGGCAACGGTTGAACAGATTCAAGAAATCATTGAGAGTGCAGCTAGGAGAACACAGGAATTGTTGGACACTAAAATGGCGGAACAGAGTCAATCATTAAACACAAAATTATCTGAACAAATAAACACTAAACTATCAGAACAGAGTCAATCATTAAACACTAGTATGTTAGAACAAAGTGAAGCATTAAACGCTAAATTATCAGAACAGAGTCAATCATTAAACACTAGTATGTTAGAACAAAGTGAAGCATTAAACGCGAAATTATCCGAACAAATAAACAATAGTTTGTTAGAACAAAGTGAGTCGATAAACAAATTATCAGAACAAAGTGAATCATTGCGGACACAATTAAATAACAGTAGAATTGAACAAAATGAATATCAGGCGGAACAAGCTAGATTATTAAAAAGTGAAATAAATGACACTATCAATTCGCAATTAGAAGCGCAGAACATTAAAAACACGAACCAATTAGCTTCGTTAGCCGCAGAGATGAAAGATCACACTAATCAACAGATGGTATTACTGGCCCTAGATGTTAGTAAAAATAATGAAAAGCAATTAGACCAGATTAAGAAAATGGAAAGTATTTTTGATCAAAAACTTAGCATTCTGGATGAAACGGTGTTAGCTAAATTAGAGCAAATTGAAATAGCGTGCACTATGAATACAAGCGAGGTCAAGATAGCTCAGGAGAAGTTATAAGGACGATTTATGGAGATGGAAAAGAGCGGCAAAATCATTCAACAACAATTATCAGCGGTAGATGAGAATATATCCGGCATAATTAAAGATATGGATCGTCTCGAAATAAAATCAGCAGAGCAGTGGAAAAGCCTAGAAGCGGATCAGAGTCAATTAAGGAGTACCATCGAAGATAGGCTGAGTCAGATAGAAAGCAATCAGGATGGCACTAAAAGCCAGATTGAAGAGCAGATAAGAAAAGATTGGAAAAAAATGAATATCGATTCTAAAGAGGAAAGATCCACCATTCTTAAAACAGTAGGCGAAAATCACACTCGTATTCAAGCCTTAGAGCAAGAAATGAAGAGCAAGCTTAAAGAACAGACGGACAGGATCATTAAAGCAGAACTCAGGTCATTAGGGCAATCATCGATATTTAGAACGGGAACATTGAAAGACAAGCAGGATGACTCAAATAGCCCCGAGGCAAGCACAGCAGGAAGTCAGACTCAGGCGGAGAGCCCATTAACAACAAACACGGAAGGGTTTCGCAAGAATATCGATAGGAGCTCAACACCACAAGACGGCCATCAGCCTACACAACTTATCCAAGTAATTCGCTCAAGTGATTATAAACCACAGAAATACACGGAAAATTCAGGGGTAACACCTAAAGCTTTTATTAAAGAAATTGAAGACCATTTCAATGACACTGGAGTACCTGAAGCACGTAGATTGAGGATGATGGAGAGATTTTTATCAGGAAATGTCCTTACATGGTTTTTAAGCTTCAAATATACATTTGGAACCAAGTCAGATTTTAAATTGGCGTTTCTGCGCAAATATTGGTCGCCCGCGATACAACAGAGTCTAAGGATGGAGCTTTATTCTAGAAAGTACCAGACCACCCAGCAAACAAAATACTCAGATTTCTTTAACATGCAAATGTTAAAATTTCGCGACCTTGATTACCCTTTAAATGAAGCGGATTTGGTGATGACAATAGCCCGGCAATTGCCAGTCAACGTCCAACAAGTACTAGTTGCAGCGAACGTTAGTACGGCCATACATGCAGAGCAGATATTACGCCAGATAGATGAGACTACGTCTCATAATCATTATAGAGGAGGAAGACAGCTGGAGTTAGTCAACACGACAGAGGTCATAAAACCTAAGCAGGCAAACACTAAAACGCAGGGCACTAATACAAGCACTTCCACACCTAGGCGCAACCAGGAAGAAGGAGAAAACAGACCATACCAGCGTAACGAAAATAACTACAATAATAGATCATATCAAGGCAACAATAGGTACCAACAGAGAGGATATCAACATTGGCGTGAAAATCGAAGAAATGAGAGGCCTTATGGAAGATACGGTGATTACAATGCTAATCAATGATGGAAAGGAAGGAGAGACTAAAATCAAGGAGAGCCTCGTAATTATCGAAATGACTGGGATGATAGGCACGCTCAATCACAAAATTATCTAGAGGAATTACACGCTAGTCAAGGTGGAGAGCTAGGAAGATGGGAAAAAGCCATTGGGAACATGAAGAATCCTGATACACATACTGAGGAAGCTGGAAGTCTACTGAGACAAGAGGAATATCAAGGGCATCGGCGACAAACGGATGATGGGAGTCGCACTGGAGCTAAAAAAAATGCTAAATTTGGATAAAGAAGACAGCCTACAAACGCAACAGTCGGAAGTTGAAGAGGGATGGATAGTAGCGAACATACAAGAATGGATTGCTTTACCAGAAGACTGCCTGGAGGAGACGGTGAAACCACGGAACGATGAAATTAGGCAGCTACCCATTATTTACGCAAGGATTGGTGGAATTAATATAAGATGTTTATTGGATACGGGGTCACAGATCAGTCTGGTATCGGAGGCCTTGGTTCGAGAGTTGGGACGGAGTCAAAACATTCCTGTAATTCCCGTACCACAGCTCAAAGTGAGGGGTGTTATTCCTGAACGCACCGTCACTTGTAAACGTCAGGCATACTTAGAGCTGAACATATTGGAACACACTTTTGGGCAAACATTCATTATCATGGCAAAGATGAATTTCAATATAATTCTTGGTGCACATTTTATTTGTGACTATCAAGCAGTGATAGATTTGCACAAGAATACTGTCAGATTTAGAGAGTATGATCAGCTGAAGAACGTGGGATTGCATATGGATGAAATTACCACCGGAAGAGATGTAAATTCTTGGGCATTGGAAGCAATATCGGAAGAGACGGAAGAGGAGGTACGAAAGGCAGAAGATAACATCATAGAAGGAGCTGTTGTGGAACTAGACGAGGAGAGTGAATCCCAGGAGATATGGTCTTTATTAACGGAAGGAGACGACAGTGAGGCACAATTTGAAGAGTTACTACAGGAGCGGCTCAATGACATTCAACTTGTGGGTGAACACAGAAAGCAATTGGAAGAGATATTAAGGAGGCACAAAACAGTATTTGATACAGTACCTGGGAAAATATTAAATTTCAAATATTCAATGCAAGTCGAGGATTGGTCACCTTTCAAAAGTAGGTTGTATCCAATTCCTGAAAAATATCGTTGTCAAGTCAAGGTCATTATAGATGAGATGTTACAAGCTGGAGTGATAAGGAAGACACCAACACCTTATCTAAATGCGATTTTGGCAGTCACAAAACCAAATGGATCTATTAGACTTTGTTTAGATGCCAGAAATCTAAACATGAGACTCATTTTTCCTGAGTATGACAGAGCGCCAATTATCAGAGACATACTAAAAGGCTTTAAAAACAAAAGCATTTATTCATCAGTTGACTTGACGTCCAGTTTCCACCATATTGAATTGGATGAGAAGTCACAGCTTCTAACTGGCTTCTTATTCGATAACCAAACGTTTTGCTTCGTTCGAATGCCCTTTGGAGTCAAAACAGCGGGCTGTGCGTTAATCCGAGCCCTGGACCGGAATCTAACCGAGGAAGTTAAGGAGATGACGGTACGCCACATTGATGACATTTTGCTGGCATCCGACAACATTGAAACTCACATGGAAAATTTAGATAAAGTATTAGGCAACCTGAATGCATCTAATTTCAAAGTAAACCTGAACAAATCGCATTTCTTCAAGAGCGAGATCTTATATTTGGGTCACATCATTGACAAGGAGGGAGTGAAGCCAAATCCAGCTAAGATCGAAGCGATAAAGAATTTCCCTACACCAACGAGAGTCAAGCACATTCGGGCTTTCTTAGGCGTAACGGGATTCTTTAAGGAAAACTGTCCAGGTTATACGGAGACTGTCGCTCCTATGCAGGAAATGTTAAAGAAGAATAATAAATGGTTATGGAATGCGGAGTGTGAGAAGGCATTCCAAGCAACAAAACAGCTATTGGAAAACTGCATTAAATTAGGATATCCAGATTTCAAGCACAAATTTATAATCCAAGCGGATGCTTCACTAATTGGTATAGGTGCTATGCTCTACCAAGAGGATCCAGCTAACCTGCAGCATAAAACATATTTGGCATTTGTCAGCCGAAAATTGCGTAAGCACGAGCGCAATTATACTGTAACGGAACTAGAGCTGTTGGCCATACTTCATGCGCTTCAACAATGGATAAGAATAATTTACGGCTACCCTATTGTTGTCAGGACTGATCACAAGGCACTAACATTCTTGTTTAAGACGTCGATGGCAAGCGAACGTGTGACACGTTGGTCTATATATATTCATCAGTTTAGCATTGAGATTGAACATTGCCCAGGGAAGATGAACGTGATTCCGGATGCACTCAGCAGGAACCCAGAGCCTGATAATGAAGAAACAGCGATGGTACAACACTTGGAGTTAACACCGAAGGACCGGGAATTCTTGGAGGAGTTACGTGAGATACAGCGAGAACAAGAAGCGGAACCATGGATGATGCTATTAATTCAATACTTCAGAAAGCAACTACCTACAGGAACACCGGCATTTCGAGAAGCGAAAGCCAAAGAAGGAAGATATATTTATGTCAACAATTTGCTGCGCAAATGGGTAGATAATGACCACACCAAGTTACGCATATTAGTACCTGCTTCTCTACAACGAGGACTGACATGGCATACGCACGAAAGTTACGGTCACGTGGGCGTAGATCAGTGCGAAGCGACGATAGGAGAGACATTTACATGGCCACGTATGAGAACAACTTTATGTGACGTCATTTCGACTTGTGATCCTTGTCAGAGGACAAAGCCAAATAATTATTTAATGAGGCAGTATCCTAGACCTTTGCTACCTCAGAAACCCTGCGAGCTACTGGCACTCGACTGTTTCGGTCCAATCCCGAAGGGAAGGCGAGGTTGCCGACACTTACTAGAGTGCATTGATGTATTCTCTAAGTATGTCGTATTATGCCCCATTCAGAAAACTACTTCAAAACAGGTACTCAGTCGTATTCGGAATAGAGTTATTCCAATCCTTGGAAAACCAGAATTTATATTATCAGATCATGGCAGTTATTTCACAAGCGCCGAATTCAAGAAAGGCATGGAGGACATGGGTATAAAACACATTTTAAGCAGTATCCGACATGCTCAAGCAAATCCAAGTGAGAGAGCAATTAAATGTGTAACATCATATTTGAGAATCTTCATTCCAAATGAACATCACAGATGGGTGGACAAAATCAAGGATGTAGAGACATGCATGAATTCTACCAGGCACGAGTCAACAGGACAGATCCCTATGGTCCTACACAAAAACGAGTATCCAGTGAGATCGTGGAAAAGCAACATTAACTGCCCACAAGATCCAATGATAGCACCTGACCTGCGAATTGAGAGGACGAGAGCCTACATGAGGAAACAAGCAGACCGCAGATTACGGCGAGTAAGAAATAAGAGGTTTCACAGTGATCTTGAAATCAACCAGCTTGTTTTGGTGAAACGACCCGCTACATCGGACCCAGAGAAGAAAATCTTCAGCAAATTCTGCGAAAAGTTCATAGGACCCTATTCTATTGTCAGGAACCTTGGAAATAATGCTTACAGGGTGAAAGTGTTAAGCACTGGAACAATGTCGGTTTACAACGCAGCCAACTTAAAAAAGTATCGTAGAAGCGAACCATGGGAGCGCCGAAATAATTATGCAGTTTGAGTATATGGACGTCCTACTATCAACAAAGTGCATGGGGAGCAGTTGAGTACGGCACGTGAACGAGGAAGTAGAGTTGGTGTTGACAAACATAACGAGGCTAGCAGAGTGTTGCCCGAGGCAACAGCGCGTCACGCAAGCAGTTGACAGAGTCATTATGAGCAGGATGTGAAACGAGTAAATGCCATTCAAGACAGGAGCGACTAGACGAAGTAATAGAAAAGGGGTGATTCCGAAATAAAACAATTTGGCCTACTGAAGATTTTTTTAAATTGTCGACTTTATTCCTAAGTTCGAAATTTTGTGAGTGGGAGAGTTGTGAACCCTTTATTCACTGTTGGATAAATGATTCGACGTTTTATTTCTTCAATTAATAAATATTTCTACAAGCATCATGAAAATAGCCCGACGGAGATGAGGAAATTTCAAGCAGTTGCTGGAGACAGTGGGGATATACCTGAAGCTGTTTGACAAAAGGCTAAATACTTAGGATTGTGAAAAGAATGACCATAGCTATGATTCAGAAGGACAGGTGGTGGCTACCTCAAAATAGAAGCGACGCGCAGTGAGACACGGCTCTGGTATGTTCATTGTAATATTCGCGCCTAGAAGAAAAATGATGCAGTAACGTGAGTGGCTGATGTACATGCTAGACACTCCTACTAGCCAAGGTCTGAATAAAAACCGCCAAGTTACAGAAAGTGTGGGAACCAATGAGAGAAGAATGCTTATTTAGCGCGGCAGGTCTACCGTGGGCACGCACGGCTAGTATTCACGCGGAAGATCGCCTAGACAACATCTCTACGATCGATTCTAGGATTAATGGGCATATTCTTGACCTGCGCTATTTTTCGAGTTCAGTGATATTTATTTCATTCCTGTATCACTATTATTTTGTGAAATTTTTATCTAATTTCCCCCTCTATCTACACCTAGGGCTGGTTCATTTATAAGTGGTGTGAAGTGCCAAGACATTATTATTATTACTTTGGTGTGTCGAGGACACGGCATATATTACTTTGGTTCATCTGAGGACGGAGGCTGTTATTTTGTGTGTCAGTGGACACAGGCTTTTATATACTTTGCGCGTCTAAGGACGTTGACAGTTATACTTTGCGTGTCATGAAGGACACAGAAATTATTATTAAAAGTGTTAAATTCAGTGTTAGATAGTCACAGTACTATATTTGTAGGGGCAGTATCTTCGATAATTCGCCAACAGACTGTTTTGGGGAAAGAAGTACCCGAACGGCGAATTTAGTAGTCAGACATCAAGTGCATAATAATTTAATTTTTGAATCAGCACGAGAGATGACATCATTGACCATGGAGGAAGCCTGGAAATATCAAGACTCCGTCAAGATGGTTGAGATGAGATAAGAAGAATCCGGTTGGGAGATGGCTGCGGATGTTCTTTGACGGGTGGCTGGCTGAGGATGAGTACTGAATAATATTTATTATTATCTGATAAATTAACTTATGGTGTATGGGACATATTTTGTTTTGTAAATAATTTGCTTGTGTGATTAACGTAGTCTATTTAGTTTTGGTGTGACACACCTTTTGCATGGAAACAGCTCGCATATGTTATTAGTAGAAGGTTCTTTTCTTGTTTGTTGTTTTAACTAACGTAGCTATGTAGACGACCGTGTTTGCATATGCTACGCAATGCGGTTAAAAACGTGTCTCGGAGATATGTTGTGTTTCAGAAGTAGGACTGAAGTAATATAATTATACAGTAGATTGGAGGGTAATTAATTTCTTTTGTTTTATTATTGATCAGATTCAGTGAGATTATTGCCTTTGGAGCAATGTGATTTGTGACGAAGAGCAGTCAGCTAAATCGTAGGTTTTTAATATTTTTTTAAATTGTCGGTGAGCATCCATTCAGCCGATCTGTGTGAAAAAAAGTATTGTCATTCCCAGATGTGTGTGTGTGTGTGAGTGTGTGTATTTTGTGTCATTACAAGCTGGAATTTCAGCGTAGACTGATTTCTGGCAGCTTGATGACGAATCCATATTGTGACCTCGCGAGGGCAATTCTGGATATTTTGATTAATGTCTGACCATAGTGGTTGAGTTTGTTGCTGTTGATCCCTTGAGATAACAGCACAGCTGGTCAGTTATATTTATACACACTGGAGTGGGTCGATGACAGGTAATTGAGGAAGAGGGGAGATGTTTCACAAGACGGACTGAAGGTTGCCAGCCAGGTCATTAGTGGAGAGTGCCTGTGTGGCTCAGTAATAACTTGAAATACTGAATTAAGAACTGATCAATGATAAAAATTGTTTTAATAAATGGGAGTTGCCTACGAATCACGATAATCTCCGAAGCGTTAGCTTAACATGCAGTTTTGTTCATATAAAGTAATGTCAGCCAGTCAGGCTTTTGTTGTTGTTGGTTTATTCCATGTTTATATTTCATTCAGTGACCCGTGAGTCACGTGCTATGCTGTATTTCCTTGTTTGTGTCGAGCAATATGGCCAGTCTTGGCAGCTCAAAGTCAAGTGCGTCTTCGCGCTAATGAGGGTCCCGAGAGAGATTCCTGTAAATATTAGATTTAGTGCGTGTGTCAGCATTACTTTTTAAGGGTTTTTATTAATGTCATGTTCCATATCCGTAAACGTTGATTTACGAGATGATTGTTCGTATGCATCGTGGCCGTTAACCCGTTGTAAACGAACAGTCATCCAAAGTACTCATTCCTCGTAGTTAGTCATTTCGCGCACATAAAACCCAAATTGCAAGGTAGTGGAACCAGGATCCACATTTTTTAAATAAAGGGGAGATCCGTCTGACTCCTCAAACTTATAGATATTCCTGTCATGGGAAATTCAGGGAGGATTGTTTTATATTTTATTGTTGTTTATTTCTTTTTATGCACTATTAGTCATTAAATCTTGTTATTTTTTTTTACATCTTGTCACTTTTCTTTCTAATTTATAGTTTGCATCCTATGACCCTTACCTCAGTAGAGCATGTTGTTTGGCGAACGTAAACATCACATAGGAACTGAGCGCGACCCCCTGATTAAGATTTCTTACATTAAACACTGTTTTTCTGGGTCAGTACTAAACATGATCACAAAATGTTTGTATGCAGTCATTGTGGTACAACGTTTAACAGACTGGATAATCTTACACGACATGTAAATTTAAAGCATGCCAGTTCAGCACCTTTCACATGTTTAGTTTGTGAACTTGCTTTTTCTTCTGTAAAGCGATATCAATCCCATATGGTTGAAGTGCATGGTGAACAACAGGAAATAAAAACTGTAAAACCATCAACTAGCACAGAACCAATAATTGAATGTAATGAAGTAGAGAGTGTTCATCTTGAAAAAATGCTCAAAAATATAAACGTTCTAATGATTGTAAAGATAGTTATTCTGCAAAGAGAATTAATAATGGTGAACCTTCAATAACGCATTGTGATGTATGCAATATTGGTATACCTTCTTCAATGATTCAGGGACATTTGCGCAGTATTAAACATAAAGTTTATCATGAAAAAAATCTGCAAATATTCAGCAAATTGGTAGTGCGTTTAAAAGTCGAATTGCTAGTTACAGACTTTATAGTGAAGAAAAAACTCAAAGTATTGAAACATTTAAAAAAAATGTTCAACCTAGTTTGTTTGGTTTGGTAGATAATGTTCTAGTAAAGCATAAAACATTTAAAATGAATTTCGAACTATTCGGGCTGTTTGTAAAAACCGGGAGTGAAGGTGAAATCACTGATATCAAATACTTTAATACATAAAACATAATTGTTAGTGAATCAACTAATATCAGTGATATGTACCAAGGTATTGCAAGTGCTATCATTGTGAAGTCTGGCTGCGTGGCTCGGGGGTAACGTTCTTGCTTGCTGAGCCCAAGGTTGCAGGTTCGAGACCTGGCGCAGTCAGCCGGCATTTGAGGGTGCGCAAATGCGAGGGAGCCGTGTTAGTACATTTACTGGCACGTTAAGGATCCCCTTCGGGGCAAAATTCCGGCACCCCGGCGTCTCTAAAAGCCAGTGTAGTTAAAAGGGTCGTAAAACCAATATCATTATTATTATTATTATTATTATCATCATTGTGAAGTGTGAGAGTGCCAGGAAAGAGAGTCAGGCTGGGCGTTGGTTGAAGTACTTTATTTAGAAACCAACATGAATAAATATAATCCCCTTCGAGCATCATCATACATTGATTTACCTGCATGGATCAAACGGAAGAAAGGTGTTGCGAATATTATGAATAGTGATCAAACATGTTTTGCGTGGGCTGTAACTTCAGCTCTCCATTCAGCAGTGGGGCATATGGATAGAACATCATCTTATCCTCACTATTCTTTAGTTTTCGATTTTAAAGAAATGGAATTTCCTATGGAGATAAAAGACATTAAGCGTTTTGAAGAGCTAAACAATGTGCATAATTAATGTATTAATATAATTATTTATGTATTAATGTGTATGGAATTGAAAACAAGAGTATAGTAGGTCCTCTATATTATACTCAGGAAAAGAAGAATGCTCATGTTAATTTATTATACTTAACTGAAGGTGAAAATGCCCACTATTGTTGGATAAAGCATTTCAGCAGACTTGTTGGCAGTCAGCTATCAAAACATGAATAAAAAATGGTTGTGTGATGGCTGTTTGTTATATTTTAGAAAAGAGGATCAACTAACTCATCATCAAAAATGGGGTTGTAATCATGTTTGTACAGTATTACCTACTCCTGGAAATAACATTCTCAATTTTAAGGACTTTGAAAAGCAGTTTCGAGTACCATTTGTTATATATGCTGACTTTGAAGCTTTGTTAAAGCCTTTTAATACATGTTCATCGAATCCAGCCAAACCTTTTACCAACACTACTCACATTCATGAACCTTTTAGCTTAGCATATTATATTAAATGTAGTTATGATGACTCTTTAAATAAGTTTGAGCTCTATAGAGGACCTGATGCACCTAAAGTTTTTATGGAAAAACTTGAAAAAAATTCAATCCGTATATCCCCTATTTTAGATACTATTATTCCAATGGAGCCACTAACATCCTTACAGCAAATGCGTTTTGAAACTGAAACTAATTGTTTTATATGTGGTGAATGTTTATATATATGGACAGGGTTCGCGATCATGACCATTTAGCAGGAAAATATCGTGGTGCTGCTCACCAAGAATGTAATTTAAAGTATAAAGTAAATAAATTCATTCCAGTCATTCTACATAACGGTAGCAAATACGATAACCACTTTATTGTAAAAGAATTTGGAGCTTTAGATGAGAAAATTGATGTAATTCCAAATAATAAGGAACAATACATATCATTTAAAAAAATATATCAAAATTGACACTGACAAAACGATCAAACTGCGATTTTTAGATTCATTCCGTTTTATGCCAAATAGTCTCGATAAACTTGCTAGTAATTTAAAATCAGATCAGTTTTATGAAATTCAACGCGTCTTTCCAAAGGAAGATGATTTTAATTTGATATATTAACTGTCTAGATCGTCTTGAGGAATGTTCATTGCCACCAATAGATGCATTTTACAGTTCTTTAAACACAAGCCATATCAGTGATCAGGAATATTTACATGCACAACGTGTATGGACACAGTTTGACATTCAAACTTTAGGTGAATTTTCAGACATATATTTGAAGACAGATGTGTTATTATTAGCAGATGTTTTTGAAAATTTTCGAAATGTTTGTATGAAAACTTACGACCTTGATCCTTGTCAGTATTTTACTGCTCCTGGGTTAAGTTTTAGTTCAATGTTGAAAAAGACAAAAGTTAATTTAGAATTGATGACTGATATAGACATGATTAATTTTATAAAATCATCAATTCGAGATGGATTAAGCCAATGTAGTGGGCGATATTTTAAAGCAAATAATAAATACATGCCTAGCTACAATCCTTGTGAAGAATCGAAGTATATTGTCTACCTTGATGCAAATAACCAATATGGTTGGGCTATGAGTCAATATCTACAACTAAAAATTTTTCGCTGGCTGACACATCATGAAATTGATGTTTTACATGTTAACACTTTAAATGATAACGATGATAAAGGATATATTTTAGAGGTAAATCTTGAGTACCCTAAAGAGTTACATGATGAACATAATGATTTACCATTTTGTCCTGAGAATATGAAATCTCCATACATAACATCACGAACAAAAATGTTAATTGCTAATGTAAATGATAAATGTAAATATGTAATACATTATCAAAACTGAAAACAGTGCCTACAGCATGGATTAAAACTAACGAAAATTCATCGTGTATTACAATATCATCAGTCAGCATGGCTCAAACCGTATGTTGATCTGAACAATAATTTAAGAACACTATCAACAAATGCTTTTGAAATCGATTTTATAAGCTTATGAATAACAGTGTTTTTGGAAAGACTATGGAGAATGTTGATACGCGAGTTGATGTAAAGCTGATAACAAAGTGGGAGTATGATGGTAAAAGGTATGGTGCGAGCAACTTAATAAGCAAGTCTGAATTCCATAGCTGTTCAATTATTCATGAGGATTTAGTTGTAATACAAATGAATCGTCTTAAAGTAACTTACAACAAACCCATATATGTGGGTTACGCCATTCTGGAATTGTCAAAAACACTTATGTATGAATTTCACTATGATTATGTTAAGAAAAACTATCATGATAATGCAAAATTGCTTTATACAGATACAGATTCCTTTTTTTATGAGTTTAAAACTGATGATTTTTATGAGGATATCAAAACTGAGCTAAATAGGTTTGATGCAAGTGTTTATCCCAATGATAATATTTAAAATTTACCTCTTGTCAACAAAAAGGTTCTTGGAAAATTTAAGGATGAATGTGCTGGTGTTGTTATAGACACCTTTGTAGGCACAAAATCTAAATCATACAGCTATATGACAATTGATGATGTAGTAATAAAAAAATTGAAAGGAGTAAAGAAGAATGTCGTTAGTAAAGAGTTAGATATAAGTGATTATGAGAACTGTTTAGTCAGTAACCCACCTATATTATATAAGGAAATGTGTGTATTTAGAATTAAAACTCATCAGCTACATACCAATTTGCTGAACAAAGTTGCTTTAAGTAATGGAGACAATAAACGATTTGTTATACCCAACCCATGTAATACTTTTGCTTGGGGTAACAGTTGCATTGACAAATATTATTTTACTTAAGTCCAATGTTCACCATATTGCATTATTTGTAGTGTGTTTTATATTGTAATATAATTTGTAAAAACTGTAAGTATACTGTATAATGTTAGACTAGTGTAGTTAAGTATAAGTAACACATTTTACTGTCAAATGCTGCATTTTTATATTATGTATAAAAATAAATTTTAAAAATGTACTGTCCCCGTTTACCTGGATAGTAGGCTGTCAGATATCCGCCCCCTCAATCGGATTGCCAATTATCATTCGCACCGGCACAGTTACATCAATAAAAATGGCACTGACAGATACTATCGAGATAAGAGCACAGAAGATCACAGGAAATCATTGTGGAACACACCAAAATAGACGGGGGTTCATACTTACCGTTACTTACCTCTTAATTATCTCGGGGTTTGAGTTGACAACAGGATCACTAAAAGTCCGTTCACACAATAACTTCCACCATGACATTTAAAAATGAACCAGAACGAAGACGAGAACTTTGAACTGTACAAAAGCTTTATTTCTAATAAAGGGTATGATTTTGATAACACAACAAAATCAACGTGGCTATCAGTAGCCCAAGTCAATCTGACTACGTCCTCCAGTAGGACTTGCAAAATTATTATACAACATGATATTAAACATTTTAGCTCCCAAGAGCTCCAAATAACGTAATATTCATAACACTATTGGATTGGAAAAGGACGTCAGGGTGTGACATATATAGAGCATTTGGTTTCCTTTTAATAAACATAAGAATGGTATTTATAGTCGCAAGGCCAAAGTGTGTACGACCTCACTCTCTGAGAACCATATGTTGGCACAGCTGCGGGTTACCTTCCAGCCTGTTGCATACTAGTCAAATGCACTCCCTTCTCACGTGCTATGTTACGTAAGAATACAGCCTGCACTCTCAAACTTTTAAATGTCCACAAGACAACTCACATTATATTTACGCAAATCTTTCAAGTACTTTGCTCACATCCTAATGGATCATTATATTAATTTCTTAAACTTGTTAACTTCAATCCAAATGTTTAATTAGCTCTTAAATGTTTATAACAAAATCACATAAATTATTTATAACAATTAGAAATTGTTTATAATATTTGTCAAAGACAATAAAAATATTATAAGCACGCCTTTAACATCACTCTCGTTCCATATTATTTTCAAAAATATTTACAGCAATTATTTACAATATTAACATTTAAATTGTTTAAATTATTATTATAATAAATACATTAACCACATGTTCATTCGGTTGATAATTTTATAATCCTGTTTAATATAATCGACCAATGAAGGTTAGTTATACATGTTAATGTCACAATCTGGTTTAATAAAGGTTTTAATAATGATTTGTGACGGCAACCTTCATTCAAAATCTTATCTCAAATTCTTTCAAAACTCGTGTTAATTCTAACAGTAATTCACTTGATTAATTTTCAACGAACTATAACAATCTTACTCCAGCGGAAAATCCTTCGCTAACAAGTTAATGCACAATCTGCATTAAAAAATATGCCCAAAATCATCATATATTAATCTATATGGCATTAAAAACTTCCACATTACTTACAAAACTTCCACAAATAATTCTTTAACATTAATTCCTGTGGGAACCTCCTTCATATTCAAGGGCATTATACCTCAGCGACTTTCAACACGCGCTGCACTAGCGATTATACATTCATAGTTCCACTTAAAAATTTTTAATAATCATTACTTGTTTCAAAACTGTTTTTACTTTAACCTTCGTGGATTTCATTCATGAACCGAAATGAAGTCAAAACTTGCCAATCACAAACAAATTTAATAGTGAATACGCTTATATACGCCTGTCTGGTCTATCAAAAATTTAAGATTAACATCTTAAAAGAAATTGTAGTATGAAAATACTATCTTCAAATAAAGTGCGACTAAAATGCAAAGTAGTCGAATAGAATCCATTTAGACTGAGGAATGCAAACATCGTCATATAATTCTCTAATTGAGAAAAACTCCTAACAAAAGTACTTGACTTTAATGCATTCAATAATTCATTATTAAGGTTAATCTTTCACAAAAGTGTCTATAATGCAATGTTCATTCATAACTGACGATAAATGTCTGTGTTGCAATCAATTCAAATAACGACTAGTATTTCCAAGATCGCCGACAACGTAAGAGATTTTAACGCTCTAAAATCAATTAAATGTTCTTCCTTCTTGATGATGACAGAAAATTGGTCAAAGTAATTAAACTGGGGTAGAATTACTTTAATAAAATGACACGCTGTCTGAATTTAAATCTGCCATGAAAATCATTAACTTACAGTCAAATCGTGACTACAAAAAATATTAATTACTGAAAAATCTAAATATCAGTCTCAACTGATTCAAAATCATTAACTATGCCCATGACATAACAATGTCTTAATAAATCGTCGAAAAATGCAAAACTCATCAAGGTGTACTGAGAATAAGAATCTCAACAAGAAAATAGGGCAAAAAACATGAGGATAAAAATATGGGAAAATGGTTGCTCAAACATTATTAGTATACTCAAATACAATAAACGTTCACGACTACCTTATCTGCCGATTGACGTTCCAGAGGAAAATTCCCCAAAGAAGACTGCTGATGGATCCATTTCACCACGTTAAAGTTGAGCTCCATCCTCGAAATAGGAAATAGCACCCTCGGAGAATCGAACTGCTTCCTTCTCCGTGAATCGCTCTGCTCCTCGAAGACGAATAGACATCCTTCCGGCAATAATCTTCTTTGTGAGTCGGGATATCCCTGACCTCTCTTGAAAAATTCCCTGAAGTTCCAGTAGACAATCGTCATGAAGTTTTGTAGAAATTTCCGAAGAAATTATTCATATTCAGAGTATGAAATTGTTTCCATGGCTGTTCGATGGTATTCAGCCTTTAATTACGAAACATGGGTGTAGATGGTATTCACCGCATGTTCGCTTGTGTGGAATAGCAATTAGCGAAGTTCCATGTCGCTATCTTACTCCAATGAAGTATGTCCCAATTGCAATAAGCCCTTTTAGCCTTCCATCTGCTCTTCGATTGTAGTGTCAGAAGAACAAACTGCCGTATTCAAATGCTCCATTATACTGTATCGTTCTGTAGCCAAGCAATCTGAAGTCTTTCTACTCCACTCGCAGCGTCAGCCTTGCTTTGATTCTGGCTATACAAAGTGTTTCTCTAGTGGCGAGATAATCACTTTTGTCAGTCGTATAAAACTGCTGATATCTTTTAAACTAATCGGTCGAAATTGTTCAGCTTTTCTCTATTCCTGCATGTAGCACTGCACAATATAATTGGCTTATCGGAGACCGCTAACTATTCGAAGCTAAACTTGTAGAAGCTTTCTAAGGTCCGTTTCAACTTCACCTAGTTTGACCTGGATCTCGTTAATATAGTGGCCTCGCCACGCGTTATAAAGACGATTCTTTTCACTGCTGTTCACTTCGACGTCTCACTATAATGAATGTATAAGAAAAGAACTTTCACAATAGACTTTGATGATCTGAGAATGAGATCTCAGAATAATCGGAGAACGAAAGAGGCTCCTCTCTTCTGCGCAAGCCCTTTTATTAACTTCACGAGGGGCGTTACCATCCCTTCCAAAGCGTGGTACTGCGTCATCGCTAGAAGTTCCAACTTCGTTAATACATGACGGATTTTCAAAATTCAAAAACTGAAAATAAATTTCACCAAAATTCCAAATCAATGCTTCTACTGCAAATGGATTTCCACAATACTGCATTCCAAAAGTAATAAAAATACCATAGTTTCAGCAATCTCCGTCTTCCTTTAAACTATCGTTGATTGGTTCATGCCTCTCCTCCAATAGCATAGTTTCTTCCTCAGCAGAATTCCTCGTTTCCTGCGACTGCGTCGTACATCTTGGAACATTCTGGACTAAAAGCTGACGTCACTGAGAATCTCAGCTCAAGTAGCTTGCTGGCATAACATTTACGTCATCCGTGCTTACGTCATGACTACCCACGTCATAACTATGACAGCCATAACTCTCCTTATAATTTCAAATATAGCCACCGTGGTCTCTATATAATTCAATTACGGGGGCAGTACATAATGTGAATACTGAACAAGGGTAATGTAAATAAAATGTGCTATTATAAAATGTATAAAAAATTGTTAATATCCATGTGTGAAAAAATAAAAAATCAAGAAATGACTATCAGTTTTTTTTATAAAAAATATCATGCTCTAGTAAACCTTGTTCTTTATTTTATAGACAATAGGGCTTTTATAAAATAGAATAAAAAGAAATATCAAATTCTCAATCCTTTTTTTTAATGTTTATCAACACAAAAGCCGATATATAAGCCAATACGTAAGCCAACAAAAGCCAATACATAAGTCAACACAAAAGCCAATACATAAGCCTACATAAAGCCAACACAAAAGCCAATACATAAGTCAACACAAAAGCCAACACAAAAGCCAGTACATAAGCCTACATAAAGCCAACACAAAAGTCAACACATAAGCCAACACAAAAGCCATCACTAGGATAGGGTACATAAAGTTAAGTTAGGAGGGGTTAGGTTAGGTTAAGATATGTTACATTAGGTTAGGTGAGCTATGTGTTTTAGCTATACTAGCATTCTTAGGGAATATTTAACATTTTAATATTTTACTCGTTTTTATATTGTAAATTATTAACAGTTAGGAGTGTATTGTTTATGACCACTCTCTTTCTAAACATAGCTAGAAACTGTTAAAGGTTAACAATTGCATTAATAGTAGGACGTTGGGGATATCAATTAAGAAAAACAGACAATATCAATACAATATTTTTATTTATTTAATGTAAGTATTTATACAATAGTTACATACAAAATACATTTTTTCTCTATTTCTATCTAATTATTTTTGATCCTCTTGCAATACTACCTTATGCATATCAATGGTAGATGACCTTGAAGTTGAGCCAATTAAAACAACACCACCACCTTTTGCAAAGTCTGTGATGTTAATGACTCTTGAGACGTGGAAGATGGATTGAACATAACTTTTACAACAGGGGTCAAACGTTGTCGAATAAACAGCGAACTATTTTCAGTAGCAACATTTTTTTCTTGTACTAGCTTTTTAGCATTGTCATGATTTTTTGTTGACATTTTAGCATTGTCATGACTTTTTGTTGACACTAACGGTGTTTTAATTAGAGCACTACATTGATGATCACTCACATTTAAAACCTCAGCATTTCTACTTTTTAGATTGGCTCGACGTTTTTTTGACCTCTGTTTTGATCATTGCCAGAATATTATTCCTTTTACATTGTGTCGTTTATAGTTATAAGATTAGCCTTTGTTCACCTCGGTTAGTTGTAGTAAGTTCCATAGTAGCAACTAATCTGTCAGTATGATTTGCACACTACAAAGGTTATAACTCTTCTGGTGATATAATTATTTAGCGTTGGCTTTTATACAGTATTTAATATGTACAGTTTGAAGTGACAGCAAAAGTGAGAGCAAAGTGGTAGAAAACAAGTAGTTCCGTGAAGAACTATACAGCCTATTTTCATATATCCTGCTAATGTTAATTGCCTCTATCAACATACAAAATTTCAGTTTAATTGCTGTAACAGATTCGTAGATATTGAGAACCGTCTAAATATTTCAGATGGTCGCCAGGTTGGATTTTTATTTTTGTACTATTACATTAAGATTATTGTGTACGCGTGGTATTCAAACTTCAATCGCATGATTAGAACACAAAAAGTAAAAACGAGATTTTAAAATTACGCACAGCAGTCACCTTGTGATTATGCAAACAATTGAAATAAATTAGATGCCAGTGGATCAACATTTGTATAAGCATTTAACGTGCAACGTTTCACGGCACTCGGATAGTTAATTCGCGAGAAACGTCCATTTAAATATTTATACATCGCGTCGCCGCCATGTTGGATTTGTGCTCACCAGGTTACTGAAAGTCATTTAGGTGAACATATGTTCATAGTCTCTATGAACATAAAAAAATCAGTTTGGTTGCTGTAAAAGATTCATAGATATTGAGAACTGTCTAAATATTTCGGAAGCTCGCCATTTAGGATTGTTATATGTATAGGCCATAGAGTTATGTACAGTTCAAGGACAATTATTGCCTAGGTTCATTATTCAAACTTTCACCTCGATCGCATGATTACGACACAAGAAATAAAAACTTAATTTTAAAATTTCGCACAGCCGCCATCTTGAGGTTATGTAAACAATTGAATTAAATTAGATGGCAGTGCATTACAATCTGCAAAATCATTTACTGTACCTCATTTCACTGCACTCAGAGAGTTAAATCACGAGAAAAGTCTATTACAACATTTCAAATTCGCTTGATCGCCATGTTCGTTTTGTACTTTACAGGTTTATGAAATATACATAGGTAAACTTGTATCAGTACCCTTTATCATCGTACAAAATTGCAGAGTGATATCTGTAATAGTTTCGGAGATATAGAATGTCAGTGAAATATTTCGCACAGCCGCCATTTCGAGGTTATGTAAACAATTGAACTAAAATAGACTCCAGTGCATTACAATGTGTATAGACATTTGCTGTACCAAGTTTCATTACGTTTGGATAGTTAAATCGCGAGAAAAGTCTATTTAAAAGTCTCAAATTCGCTTGACCGCCATGTTGGTTTTGTAGTCACCAGGTTTTTGAAAGTCTCATAGGTGAACTTCTAGTAGTGCCCTTTATCACCGTACACAATTTCAGGCCGATATCGGTAATAGCTTCGGAGATATCGAATGCTAGTGAAATATTTCGCACAGCCGCCATGTTGGATTGGTGAGACGTAACAAAATTTGAAGGGCACGGTCGAGGTCGCCGGGAATAGTGCTATGAACTTACCGAGTTTCATTGAAATCGCTCCAGAGGTTTAGATTCTATTACGGGACACACACACACACACCTCACACACACACACACACGCACACACACACACACACGGACAAAAGGTGATCTCATAAGCCTATTTTTTCAAAATTGAAAATCGGCTAAAAATATCACATGTATTTGTTAAGAAATAGTTTAAGCGGTTATGTGGATCTATTACATAATAATTTTAGCATGACGAAGCTCATTTTCTATATTCAATAGTTCTTCCTCATATTCAGTATGACCAGCCTGTTTACAGGTGTGCACGTGCTGAAGCCACTGGATTAGCTTACTGGGATTGTTCCAATAAATAAATTTAACGAATGACTTTTTAAGGATAAACAGAGCATTACCATTATCATTATCATCATCATCATCATCATCATCATCATCATCATCATCATCATCATCATCATCAACCTCAGCATCTTTATCACTGTTATTATCATCACCATCATTGTAATCAACAATATCCTCAAGATCATTGAAACTATTCAATTCCATTTGTTTCTTTTCCATACAGACCTCTTCCATAGTCCGTGTGGACTTTGATAATGTTGAGGGTTTCTTAGACGTTGACAACTGTCCTAATGACTTTTTGAGGACATGATAAGTGCTTTTGAACAAACACTGCACTATGTTGAGAAGCAATATCGTTTTCTTGAACTTGCTTTTTAGCATTTTCATGATTTTTCGTAAACAGCAACCATAGTTTGTTTGGAGCACTACATCGATGAACACTCACACTTAAAACCTTTCCATTTTTAATTTTTAGATTGCCTCGACATTTTCTTGACCTCTCTTTTGAGCATCGCCAGAATATTATTCCATTCACATTCTACGATTAAAGTTATAAGAGAAGCCTTGATAGAGTGCACGTTGCCTACCTTTGTTGGTTGTAGTAAGTTCCATAGTAGTAACAGACCTGTCCGTATGATGTCCACACTACAAAAGTTACATCTGTTTTGGTGATGAAGTGACTTACCATAAGCTTATATATATATTGGCTTATGTGTTGGCTTTTGTATTGGCTTTTATGTTGGCTTATGTATTGGCTTTTGTGTTGGCTTTTTCGTTGGCTTTTGTATTGGCTTATGTATTGGCTTTTGTGTTGACTTATATATAGGCTTTTGTGTTGGCTTATTTGACAAGTTAGTTTTGTCAATGTATTTGGTGGATTTTTTTCTTGGTCTTGGAAAGTATCTCAAAGAAAGGATATATTTAAAGACTTAACCTCAGCTCACCTAACACAACTTAACTTTACCTAAATTAACCTTGTCACGTGACATGTTCTACAAGTTAAGACTTGTTTTAAGACTGGCTATGACGTCACACTTAGCCCACCTAACTGGCGGCGGCTGGTTTCTATCACGTGACATCTTCTACAAGTTTAGACTTGCTTTAAGATTGGCTATGATGACACACTTAGCTCACCTAACAGGTGGTCACTGGTTTCTATCACGTGACATGTTTTACAAGTTTAGACATGCCTTAAGACTGGCTATGACGTCACACATAGCTTACTTAACTGGCAGCCGCTAGTTTCTATCACGTGACATGTTCTACAAATTTAGACTGGCTATGACATTACACTTATACCTAACATAACCTTGTCACGTGACATGTTCTACAAGTTTAGACTTAACTTGCTTTAAGCCAGGCTATCACGTCACACATAGCTCACCTAACCTAATGTAACATATCATAACCTAACCCCATCCAACCTAACTTCATTTAACCTAACCTAACTCCATCCAACCTAAATCTTATTTATTATGTTATTATTATGTTTTGAAAGATAATCATAATGTAAAAACTTACATAAAACCTAAGACAACATTAAAATCATGCATCCTCTGCAATATTAAATATTCTAACTTTGTATCAAATAAAACAGTATTGGAACATCTTTTCCATTTATTTACAAACTATATATATATTTATTTACATTTATTCATGGAAATATTTTTTCGACAATAGTAAAAACTAAAACATTATTGTTTTATACACACATTTTTTCTATTTTAGTCCATTTTCAAGATATATATGTCCATTATTATTTGACATTTATGTTTATTTCTTATTTTTTATTTAATTAAAACGTACCATACACCTATTGTTTTTAAAACCTTCATAAATTAGGTGTACAGGATGTATAGCATTATTCACATCTTGAAACACACTCTCTGACATATCATTAAACCGTGTAGGAAGAAATGTCTCAAATTTTTCACATACACAAAGTACACGATCACCAAATGCTGTTTTCAATTTCCGAATCTTCATAATGCGGAATGGAATATGCGTTGGCAATTCGCTGAGCTTTTTTGTATCTAAGCCACATGCTTGCCCTGTAGCATTCAGAACATTCATTGTAGTAGTCTATAAACAAAAAAGCATATCGATTACACTTTTGAACTGCTTGTAATAACAATGTTGATATAGGTATTCTTCATTGCACTATTCATTGTTAATAAATTATAATATATACGCAAGAAATGCCCTAACTGTAGCAGACACTACTTTTCTGCATATAGCACAAGTATTAAGTGTTAATGCACACTTGACACACGCTATCAAGTGTCCACAAGGTAAAAATACAACACCTAGTACTGTACCCGATACCTAGTTGAGACTATCGGCTACGCCAGTTGACGTCGAACCGTAGTTGAGATTTATGGGAAAAGAAGAAAAGATAGCGCTCAGATCGAGTCGAGAAGAATGGTAGGAAATAACGTAGGAGGCCAAGGATGAAGGTGGCACTACCAGTCAAGCAGATGGAATTAAGGGAGGAATATTGAAGTATTATCAAGATCTATATGGAATATAATATTATATCATCTCAGAAGAGAAGAAATATCAAGAAATCTTTATGGTGATAACTTGAAGAAAGGCAGATAACTCCTTAAGTTATTGTATAGCTTAATCGCCGATATGATTGTGGTCGAGATTATGCTTGTGACGTATGACCACAGAAGGTAGGGGAACGTCACGTGACAGCGCCGAGCGGAGCACATCACACAGTCTGAGGACAGCAGTAGTATTCCGGCAAGCAGAGCTGAGTACAGCACATGGTGCGCGAAGAAGGCAGTATTAGTAGTCCAGCCAGTCGAGCTGAGTACAGCACATGGTGCGCGGAGAAAACGACAGTAGTATTCCAGCAAGCAGGGCTGATAGCAGCATACGCTGGGAGAACGAAAGTAGGTCAGTCAGTCAAGACGAGAGAAGCACGGTGTGCAGTGCGAGAAGCGGTTATCAAGGCAAGCTATACAGGCCGTGAAAGTGAAAGGAGATCCTGTGTTCGGACAGATGTATTTTCAACATCGTGGTTACAGTTATGTGAAACGGCAATGCTTTTCCAATGTTACAGTTCGTTAAAGTACTACGCAGCATTGTGACAGAATTGAGAACATTATTTCGAGCCGCATTCTAAATACAGGACAGCAAAGCGAATCGATATAATGAGGCCAGTTTTAAGCGTCGCATTATTCGAGAACAGTGAGGCAGAACAGGGCGTGCTGGGTCCGACATTTTATAAGCAGGCGACATGCAAGCAGCTGAGCATTATTTCGACATTTTGTTAAAACTTTATAAGTTTGGACTTGTGTTCAACAGTCTAATTGTGCAGGCAGATAGCAATTATACACTGCTATTGTGAACTTTCAAATGGACTTAGATATATTCCAATGGTATTACGGCTTATTAAATAATGCATTGTAGACCGGAATATTTAAAGCGACCATGGGGTCAGGCCGACATTAATGCTTTTAGGCAAATGAACAGTTACGAGAATATGCACTTTATGAACAGTGGCACGTGCATCATTATAGTTGTTTTTCATGAACAATTATGAAATATCAGTTACGAACACAGATACAGGGTGTTTAAGAAATTTATACACTTTTATAAATAATTTATTTTCTACTAGTGAAATTCAGCCGCTGTGGAGATTAACTTTTGTCATATGCAAACCGAACATTGTATGGGACAGTGGCGTGACATAGTCGAAGAGTATGGGGTACTCTACATTTATGAACTTTTATGGAAGAATTTGGACAATATCCGTGATGGATAATATGCAGTTCATCATGTCGGGCTAGGTGAATACGGAGACGTGATGGCACCACAGAGCGATGGATTCGGTTCCTGAAGAAGAGGATATCCAACATCAGATTCACTTGGAATATGAAGTCAATCGTTAGTTCAGTGGGTGATACGATGTTTTCGTCGATCTTTCGAGAAATTTGTGGCACACACGAGGATAATCGACGATCTTTGAAATATATTAACAGCTGATATAAGAAGGTATTGTAAGAGTTATGACTTTCCTGATATAATTTTTCATGAACACTGGGCATACTTGTATATATTTCTAGTAGGAGTTCTACGATTATTGTGACATGGCTTAGATATATTTTTGTTCCATTTTGCTAGAATATGGCAATACCATATGATATGGCAGGCACCATTATACGCCGTTCTCACCATTGGTTGGCTTTATTAAGCAGATGTTTGGTCTTTTTGACATTTTTCAGTAAGGAAAGTTTTCTTGGAGAGTTATTATTTTTTGTGGCGAGTGTTTCGAACTCGTGATCTGCAATTGGATTATTTAAATTATTTCGTCAGTTCATTGCATACTAGCGAGTATGTATTATTCATCAGTAGGGATTTTTTCTGTTGGATTGTTTGGAGATATTAAGATTTTATTCACTCAAGTGAATGAATATCGCTTTTATGTGACAACTAGAGACTTGTTAATTCCAATCTGGTACATTCACTCATCAGTCAACGAGATGGGGCCTTTCGTTTTATACGATTGCGTGGTGGTACACACCTGACCCATCGTCTAGGGCATTATCATGATAGTCTACGGGGCGGGGCCTTTCGCTTTAGGCGATTGCGCGGTGGTACTCACCTAACCTGCCAGTTGAGGGCCTCATTTTTATCATCCGAATGTACTTGAGATCGTAAGAGGATTAAACAAGAAACTACTAGTCACATATTAGTCGAATTTTGTTAAATAAATTAAAAATAAATGTCAGCAGGGTTACATTTTGTAATTCTTGTTTGCCAATCCAATATTTTGTTGCTATACTCTTTTGAGAGTACATTCATTTAACAGCTGATACTTTTGATACTCTTTTGTGAGTGAGTTTGATACCTTTGAGAAGGATTTCAAGTAATTGAATCTTATAAGATGAATCATTAATGGTCAGATTTATTTTGAGGCAGATCAGTATTACATATTTTTGATGTGAGAGATTATAACACATTGGTGTTTTTCTGTGAAGTGAAATTTGAGAATTTTAAGAGAATTTATGCTCTATTTGAAAGCAGATCTTGAATTGGATTTCGATTACTAAGGTAATTTTTCCTTATTGTTTAAGAAGTTGTCTAGATGTGATCAGATTAATTACAGTTCTTGGAGATTGTGTGCGTTAATAATTTGAAGCCAGTTATATATTTTTGTAGATCATGCAACGTGATTAAGTGAAGTTTGTGATAAGCATTTTATGGAAGTTGCCAAGTGGAAGTTGCAATATTGCTAATGTATTTTGAGGTAGACATGAGGTTGTCGAACCCAGTCTAGCATAATTTTTGAGATTCATGCTGTGCGCTGAATAGTTATGGTGCTATGTGGAATAGTTATGGTGTTATGTGGAATAATTATGGTATTCAAATATGGTATTTGATAAAGTGAGAGAATATGATGAAGTTTTGGATAGTGAGAGCCAACGTGATTTTGTGGAGGCAATAATATTTTTTGGCATGATAATTAAATACGAGATATAACTTGGAAGTGATAAAACTGTAAGACAACGTTCTATAACCTATATTAAACAATTTGTTAGGAAATTAAACAATTAAATAATTTTGATAATACAAGATTTTCTAATAATAATAATTAATAAAATAATAATCTGAAGTTTAAGCATATTAATGATCTGACCTAATGAAATAAAAATCTAAATGACTCGATGAAATAAAAATCTAAATGACTAGGTGAATTAAAATTTAAATATATTGATAAATTAAATTTTGGAATAAATCAATGAATTAAATAAGTGGATGAATTAAAGATTGAATAAATAAGCTGAATTAAATAAATTGATAGATGATTGAATAGCTGATGAATAACTGAATTAGAAAGTGATAATTAATTAAAGAAACTGATGATTAATAAATTTAAATGGATTTAAATAAATTTAAATGTGAGAGATATGACTTAAATAATTTGAAGAATTGCAACTTGAATGAATTAAACAATTCAGATGAATGATTTGAGATGATTTAATCTGAATGAGATGATGAAATGAGAGTGTGTGAATAATTAGAGAATATAATGAATTGATGATTATAATATTCATTTAGATGATTTGATGGTAATAAGTTAATTATTCTGACTTGAATATAATGAATTTTGAGATGAGAACTAATGTGAGAAATATTTAATTTTGATATGATGATGATGATAACCAATGAGTAGTGGAGTTTCTTTGATTCACAAACAAGCAATCAGTAATGACAGTGTAAATATAGTGTAAATTAATTATTCGATTTATAGGAGCATTTACTAAGATTTTCAGCATTTGAATAATGCCATTCAAGCCATAAAATTAGTTGATATTTAAATATGTGATTAGAATATATGTGTTTAGACAGATTCATTATTTTAGACATCCACATTCATGATGTTAACTTAAAGAGAAGTTAGGTCTCAGGTATCACGAAAATCAGTGACGCATAGACATAGTGCTACGGTGAACCTGAGAACCCAAGCGAACTTTAGAAAATTTTCATATTTTATGTGGATGAAGTACACTTTGAATAGCATAGAGATGGTTCGATTTTCAGGACAATGACAATTTAACGTTGGCATTCGACCATACTCTTAGGTAGGATGTGTGTTTAATATTTCTGTCTGACTATCAAAGTTTGAATAAATTTGTTTTTATCTTAGTTGTGATCTGATGATGATGTGATTTTCCTAATTCTTTCCTTGTCTTAATTAAGGCTTAACCAGGAAGGAGGTGGTTTGCTAGGGATTCAGTTGGTGGCGCCCATTTCTATTTGTATTTTTTATTAAATTTAAACCCGTAACGACCCTGGAGATACTTTATCTCGTGTTACCCTCTGCTTTTGTGATATTTCAACTGAATTTCCGACACATTCCTTATTTGACTTCATGTTCATTTAACTCCACTCTGTCCTGGAAATCCAGGAATGCGATGTAATAGCAGATGGGTCATCGCATCCCTCGGACGAACGGGTACAGTACTTCTTGATAAAAAAAATTACATAATTGTTGGTCGAATTTTTGTATCTGTTGGTGAGACAAGTCTTCTTTTTCAGCCTGATGTATTTGTACTTCGTGTTCAAGCTCTGAAGGCACTTTTATGTCTTGGGCTACAATTACGTTTTCTTTCGAATAGTGTTCACAAATTCTTGGCCTTTAAGCAACACAATGTATCTACAGTTAGGTAACCAACGAGCGTGTTCCACAAAAGGGTCATGTGTTATTTGCCAATCCTTTAAACCAAATCTACAATGAAAACATATTGTTTTGTCCCCTTCACCGGAATAAAAAAATCCAGCTTCACTTAGCTGTTTTACAAGGCGTTTTAATATTAATGGCCAAACATTTTTATAAGATTCTAAACGTTCTTCTACAGGCCTGTACTGTGGATGTGCTGGCGCTTTAGTCTTGCGAACTCCCAATTTTTCAAAAGCAGATGTCAATTCAACACTGTCTATTCCATATGGGCCACATATATCAACACTTTGGTTGACTGGTAACACATCATTATTATTTATTTGTGATTGAGCAAAGTAAGTAGTAGCGAATGGACTTGTGGTTCGGTAAAATGGATATACTGGTATGTTACCCACATTTTTTCTAAGCATGAAAGGACAACAAGGAGACCATCGCAATTTTTATCGAAAGGGATCGTCCCCTTCTTCCCAGTGCGAAAGTTCAACACTACAAAACACACACCGTCCAACATCTTCTCGGTTCAAGTAATAGAAACCAGCTGCAGCAAGTTTATGTGCTGACAAAAAGCGTACAGGCCAAGATTCAAATGTTAACCAACGATCGTTTTCTGATTTTTAATTTGATCCAGGTGGTAAACCCACTTGCTCACTTCTTTTATTTGATATTAAAGCCATGTGTTATAATAAAACTTCTTTTATTTTAAGTTATTAACCTTGCACAAGAGCACAGAGTACTTTAAAGCACAATGTATGCTTGTTCATTGTCAGTTCACTACGTTAGTGGCATTACTACACATAAAAAGAAACAAAACATTGAATCAATCAATCAATTCTTGTAAAGAAAACTTTAACATTCATTGGCATTAAAGATCAAAACACCATTCAAAACATAAACTGTATCTCACCACTAACAGTAACCCATTTACTTAAATTTTTAATTAAAAAATCAGTCATTCACATCCTCCTCATAAACAGGATTCATTATTTCATCACTGTTAAGGGTCATAAACCAAGAAAAATAGTCCGGTTTATCTTGTTGAAACCTATGGATATTATTTAAGTCCATAAGGAACAACATGCCATTTGAATTTAAATTTTCAATTAAAAAAATCATATATGGTCTTGTTCTTTTTTTAGATTGGCATGCATTATGGTCTTCTGCCGGTTGTCAATACACAGCCATTAACTAAGAAAGCAGTCATTGTCCAAGTCATGTACAGGTAATGCATTTTGTCCGGGGGTTTCAATAGTGGTAAAATGGTATATCATTTTAAGTTAGTCTTACCGGAATTATGAATAGTTCACTGCTTGGTAATGGTTCCACTCTAGAGCGTCTCGGATTTTCAGCGACTGCTGAAGCGGTAACGTTTTTCTTTCCAAATTTCTAGAAATAAATTAAATAAACCGCCATAAATACCTAAATTCAAGTTAATACATGCATTTCGTAAAACATATATCACACAAAAATTAAACATGTTATTAAAACACAAAATCTTACATTGACTTGTAATGTCTTGCTGTTTCCTTCTTGTAGACTTAAGGGGGTAATGATCTCTTTATCAGACATGATAAGTATATAGGTTATCGGCAAACAGCTCACAACTAATTGCAATATTTCCCACCAACACCAAAACTGTTAAACAAGGCCAAGTGTTTCACACAACGTTGTAGCGTGATGAAAGGTAGTCACATTAGTGCGAGTGGAAATGTTAGTGACGTGTCTTTATATATCACATTGCATCTATAATCATTATGTTTCCCACGCTTGTAGCATCAGGTTATGATACACGTGTAGGTCTAACGTTCAAGGTCAACTCATGCGTCATATGTTTCAAGTATAAACTGCTGACTCGAGCTTGGCAACAGAGACTTAGCATTCCTTAACACACACATTGACATCCCGTTACGTCACTCGACAAGAAAAATCATGTTTAAATGTTAAAGCGAACCCACTGTCTGTATAGTCCCTTATTCAAGTTTCTATAATTAGGCGTTCAAAAAAATAAAAGATCACAAAAATACAGTACATCATATGGTTATACTCCGAGAATGCCACTGTTAGCTTGCGAGTGGTTAGTGATAAAAACTGGTTAGCACGGTAGGCTATGACCTAAAGTGTTCCGGGTTCCAACCCATCAAGATTTTTTTTAGCAACAGAACTGCGTGCTCTCTGTCATGTCAGCAACATGACACCGGAAATAACAAGTCGGCTTACTGCTCGCACAATCTCTTCAGTTTTAACATCTTAAGAACATGCATTGTTCTCTTTCAACTAGAAATGACTCGTTAGATCACATACATCCACCAAATTTCACACTTAGGTCCCTTGACCTGTCCTCAAATTGCATGTGCCCTGTGTACTAGGATGTGCGCATTAGCCCTAACGCTAAAACCTACCAACTCATTAGGATTTTTCATCTCCTAGAATTCATTCTTGTAGCTCAGAGACTGAGTGTATGTCACTCATGCCTAGAAGCCTCCATGGCTTAGGTAGCCACATGTCAATCTCTCACCACTTCATCCGTGATTCAATTCCCACCCAGTCACTCCATGTTAGATTTGTGCTCAACAAAGCAGAGGCAGACAGGTTTTTCTCTGAGTACTCCAGTTTTTTCACTGTCACAATTTCATCCTAGCAACACTTTTCACTATTAGGCTATTTAATTTCAACTGTCATTCATTTAATCATTGTTCCAGGGGGAGTGCGATAGGCTTTAAGGGGGTGTCACCCCATGTCCTACCACCCCTCATACACGTCTCTATGGTTATTGGTTTGCTAGATATAACATAAAGCCTAAAATCATGGTTTTACACCCAAAAAGTCTCTTTTCCTCATTCACAAAAACTTTAACCTATTAACAACATAAAGAGGGCTTCGAGACAAACCATTTGACACGTCACATGTCCAAATCTAATCATGCGTTCGTGAAATATCGGCAAAGTTCGTGAGAAAGTAGGCTAAAGGGTCAGCGTAGCCGAGCTTTCAGTTGCGACTCTTTTAGGTTAGGTTAAGCTATGGCCGCCATTTTTGAAATTTTTGATCACACCTCGTATGTTACGTTAGAGGTTAGGTTAGGCTTAAGTTAAGCTATGGCCGCCAATTTGGAACTTTTTGATCACACCTCGTAGGTTAGGTTAGGTTAATCTATAACCACCATTTTGGAACTTTTTGATCACACCTCGTATGTTAGGTTAGGTTAGGTTAAGCTATGACCACCATTTTGGAACTTTTTGATCACACCTCGTAAGTTAGGTTAGGTTAGGTTAGGTTAGGTTAGGTGAGGTGAGGTTAGGTTAGGTTAGGTTAGGTTAGGTTAGGTTAGGTTAGGTGAGGTGAGGTGAGGTTAGGTTAGGTTAGGTTAGGTTAGTTTAGGTTAGGTTAGGTTAGGCTAGGTTAAGTTAAGCTACGGCCGCCATCTTGAAGGTGGAGAGGTGGAGGTGGTCACAGAACCGCCACAAGCACACTACTATCAGAAAATAATTACCTTTTATGTACAAGAAAAGGGGTGGTACTTAATTGACTGGCATGTTTCGATCGTCAAGCAGTCATCATCAGATCATGCTCCCTTTGGTTTAGATAATGCACGATCTTCATGAATTACACTTAATCACATATATACGTAGTCTACAACTAGCGGACCTGTGCGAGAAATTTCGCATCTCCCCAATAGGTTTATAATGAGAGACTTTCCCTAACTTAAGAAGGCAATCACTGAACATTGGTTCATCATAACACTCACCGGTTATTCGATATTTATGAAATTATACGATTTGAGTACTCATTCCTTTGAGTTACTGTTTCTGAAATCCATGCATAAAGATGAAGGAAGTACTTCAGAATGTTAAAATGTCATGAGACAGGCGTCACAGCGTCCAAAATGTGATGTGAACAGCAATTATGGAGCGTATTTTCCTACAGCAACAGTATCTGCAAATCGCACAGTACGTACATTTTTTTAAAGTCACTCATTAAGGAAATTATACATATTTATGAGATTAGAGTGCAATTCGTCACAGCTAATGTCTATTCTCTTTCATTTGAATGCTCATTTGTCACGATCGGTCGCTTGTGAGCGCTACAGAAGGGATCTATACTTGATTACTTGTATAACGCGTCTATCTTACTGCTCATTGTGTTTGAAGCACCTTTATAGTTATACACCTAGAAGTCTTTCCAGTTGGTCGGCACAAATTATTCCCAATTACATTTGGCGGGAAAGCAAGTATTTATGAGCAGTCATAAGGCGACTCCTTACCATGGTAGCAAGTTTGCGCCACAACCAAAATTCTGGGCACTTATTGATTCATATGCCTAAATGGAGGCGTGATATCACAGTGGGTTAGGACGAGCAAGAGCCAACTGTGGGGTGCAACCCAGGCCAGTATGAGTGCAGCGTGAGCGCGGTTGGAGCAAGGAGTAATGGAAGTGAAGCCACAATGTAACCCTTTTCTTGTATTGCGTTAGGCACATATGGTGTGACATATGTACTTAAGAGTTGGGATATTTCGCGTGTGGGCCGAAATGTCGACTTGTGGTGCATATTATTGCACAATCAGAACTCCCACCACCCAAAAGGAATGCCATTCCACAAGTGAAATGAAAATCCACAGCCTGCTTCCAGTCTCCGACTGGGTCAGGAATGGAATGAATGAAGCCCCCATCTAGCGGCGAGGATACGAACTGTGCCGGCTGCCGAGGCCTGACGCACTCCTCTGGGGCAATGATTAAATGAATGACAGATGAAATGATAGTGGAGAGTGTTGCTGGAATGAAATTTTGACAGGGAAAACCGGAGTACCCGGAGAAAAACCTGTCTGCCTCCGTTTTGTCCAGCACAGATCTCACATGGAGTGACCGGGATTTGAACCACGGACCCAGCGGTGAGAGGCCGGCGTGCTGCCGCCTAAGCCACGGAGGCTTTTGGCATTCCACAAGTAAATGTACTTAAATTTGTAATTTTAAGTCATGTAGATGTATACTCTTCTAGTGGTTAAGTGTAAGAGAGGGCCTTGAGCCCTAACTTCGCTACCAATAAAGGCATTATCTATCTATCTATCTTAATTTACCATTTATTGCGTTAAGTTTTCATCCTTACTCTTTTAATGCTATTCGTTAAATGTTCAAATAGTGGCTTATGTGCCCACGAAGTTTGTTGGTTATTGTTGTTTTAAGGGGCCTAACATCTAGGTTATCGGCCTCTGATGGTTTGGGTGATCATGAAGATGAATAAGAAATGCAAACTTAAGACTAACTACTAACCTACATACTAGAAGAAAAATGGAAAACTGAAGGATAATAAGGCAAATAAAGGACAGGAGGAAAAGAAATACCCTCAACCCTCGAAGAATGCGGATTGAGGGACTTGGAAGAAAGTAGAGCCATGAAAGGCAGATAGGAAAGTGAAAGAGGGGAGGGTCCACCCCAAAGGTAAGGGACAAAAGGGGAAAACGGACCCAGCTCAGGAATCCCTCAGAGTCGCCAACTCTCGAACTCACCAGCCGTGAGCCCCTGAGGGTGTAGCATTATCTAGGCTGCACAAAAAGTGTTGGGGCTACATACACCCGGCCTCCTTGAGGGCCTTGAGCAGAAGGCAGGAGATAACATGAAAAGAAAAAGAAGGCTGACCACTCGCATAAGGAGGGTATCAGAAAAGATGAGATAAGAGCCAATTAAGGCGGGAAAGGAAGAGACTCCCTAGACCTTGGATACCCTAATACCGTCGGTGTCGGAAGAGAACAAGAGTTGACCAAGTGAGGTCGACAGGAAAGAAGACAGAGAGGATCCCGGCACAAGTAAGTGTAAGCAATGCCGGACTCAGCTGGGGCCCCGTGGTCGCCAACCCACGTCCCACTAGATGTGAGCCCCTTGGGGAACGTATTTTGATTGTTAGGAATTAATTACGGATATTTTCCTTCGTTCATTAATGGAAATAGATTATGCTTGTCAATAATTGTGGAACAAGCAAATATAGAGGACTGTGAAAAAGTTAAAGTGTCGTTGCTCCATGGTGGGACGAACGATTTGAAGAAGAGGGCTACAGCTGATTATATCATGGGTGAGCTCTACGAACTAGGCAGAAAAGCTAAAAACAAGTTTAGGAATGCAAAAATTATAATGAGTGGCATTGTTCGGCGGGGAAATGTTCAGTTAAGGCGAGTTAAGACTGTAAATGATTGCATGGACTGGGTACGTGCACAACTGGGATTAGTGTTCGTAGATGCTGACTGCCGAATTGGTGGCCGTGACTTCGCCCAAGACGGGCTGCATTTAAATCTACGGGGCGCTTTTAACCTAGGGACCCTATATGACAGGGCCATCGGTTCGTGCCGGCTTTTGTGAGGAGGAGCAGGTGCAGAGGTTGCCAGCCGACGGGAACAGAAGGGGCTATTTGGGGATATTTGCTGAGGAGGTTTGACTTTTAAGATTACTGCAGGTTAATTGTCAGAGTATAGGATATATATTACTTGAATTTTGGAATATTGTAGAGACATATTCTCCGGACATTGTCATTGCTACTGAATCTTGGTTATATGAGGATATAAATAGTAACGAAATAATTCAAGGGACCTACGAAATGTACAGAAGGGATCGAGGGAAGCGAGGAGGTGGGCTATTTGTTTGTGTGCGCAAAATTATAGCTAGTATCTCAAAGTGGGCTGATACGGATCATGAAATGTTAGGTGTACAAATTTCGGATAAAGGAAATAAATTCCCTCTTCAGGTTATAGGGGCGTATACAGCACCGAAAGATAACTTTTCGCTTCTCGACACACTGTATGATAAAACTTGTACGGGCAATGCTATGAAAAAGAGCATAATAATTGCCGGATATTTAAACCTCCCCAAAGTAGACCGGTCTGGTGAGTCAACTAGCTATGATCAAGCTCAGAGCCCTGCAAACACATTCTTAAGGGAGGGGGAAATTTCCCAAGTAGTTGACCTCCTTACTAGATACAATAATACCTTATATTTTTATCTCGTAAGGCCTGAACTGTCTGAAAGTACCAGGAATTAGTGATCATTCTGGGGTTGAATTATAATAAATATCAGATACGGTGTCATTACAAAATTAGACTCTGATGTAACAAAAAAGATCATATCGCAGGGCGGATCAGGGCAAATTTCAGGGGTATTCGAATGAGCTATTTATAGGAATGGGCATCTGAAGGAAATCACATTAATATCCTGAGGAATTCCTTTTTGAAAATTTTAAATAGCGCTATTTATAAATTTGTCCCATTTAAATTACTGAAACAAAAACCAGATCCTGAGTATTACACACGAGAAATCAGGAGTCTAAAACGGAAAATTAGGAAATTATACAATAAAAGACATGATAGTGACAAGTATATGTTGAAATTTAAGTCCTTATCAAGAGAGCTCGTCTCAAAAAGAGGGCTGCTCATGACAATTATATACAAGGTTTACTTGGTTCGGGAGGGTGGCTAACGATAAATTGTCCCAGTTACCAGAATGAAAATACATGTTTTGAAGATAGCCCTGCCTGTGTGGTCGCTGTAGTTTCGGCTCAAATAATTCTCATAACTTAGATCTACCAGGACAAACCTTGTACAAAGAGAAATACAGGACTCACGGTTACATAATCGTGTAGTTCACCTCCCTGTTTCCAGTATGAGAGGGGTAATAAACTTCCAATCCCTTGGAGTGTTCTACAGGCTCCAAAAGCAAGGTCGGAAACCCTGGCCTGTGCTCATCACTTTCCTGGATCTCATGGTACGGGTCATCCATGGTAATCCTCCTGGATTTCCCTCTCCTACATGGCAGTTTTTAGCCTATTTTCAATTTTGAAAAAAATAGGCTTATGAGATCACCTTTTGTCCGTGTGTGTGTGCGTGTGTGTGTGTGTGTGAGGTGTGTGTGTCCCCCCCTAATAAAATTTAAACGGCTGGAGCGATTTCAATGAAACTCGGTAAGTTCATAGCACTATTCCCGGCGACCTCGACCGTGCCCTTCAAATTTTGTTACGTCTCACCAATCCAACATGGCGGCTGTGCGAAATATTTCACTAGCATTCAATATCTCCGAAGCTATTACAGATATTACCCTGAAATTGTGTATGCTGATAAAGGGCACTACTAGAAGTTCACCTATGAGACTTTCAAAAACCTGGTGACTACAAAACCAACATGGCGGTCAAGCGAAGTTGAGACTTTAAATAGACTTTTCTCGCGATTTAACTATCCAAACGTAATGAAACTTGGTACAGCAAATGTTTATACACATTGTAATGCACTGGAGTCTAATTTAGTTCAATTGTTTACATAACCTCTAAATGGCGACTGTGCGAAATATTTCACTGACATTCTATATCACCAAAACTATTACAGATATCACCCTGCAATTTTGTACGGTGATAAAGGCTACTGATACAAGTTTACCTATGTATATTTCATAAACCTGTAAAGTACAAAACGAACATGGCGACCAAGCGAATTTTAAATGTTTTAATAGACTTTTCTCGTGATTTAACTCTCTGAGCGCAGTGAAATGAGGTACAGTAAATGATTTTGCATATTGTAATGCACTGCCATCTAATTTAATTCAATTGTTTACATAACCTCAAGATGGCGGCTGTGCGAAATTTTAAAATTAAGTTTTTATTTCTTGTGTCGTAATCATGTGATCGAGGTGAAAGTTTGAATAATGAACCTAGGCAATAATTGTCCTTGAATGGTACATAACTCTATGGCCTATACATATAACAATCTTAAATGGTGAGCTTCCGAAATATTTAGACAGTTCTCAATATCTATGAATCTTTTACAGCAACCAAACTGATTTTTTTATGTTCATAGAGACTATGAACATATGTTCACCTAAAGGACTTTCAGTGACCTGGTGAGCACAAATCCAACATGGCGGCGACGCGAAGTATAAATATTTAAATGGACGTTTCTCGCGAATTAACTATCCGAGTGCCGTGAAACGTTGCACGTTAAATGCTTATACAAATGTTGATCCATCGCATCTAATTTATTTCAATTGTTTGCATAATCACAAGATGGCTGCTGTGCGTAATTTTAAAATCTCGTTTTTACTTCTTGTGTTCTGATCATGCGATTGAAGTTTGAATACCACACGTACACAATAATCTTAATGCAATAGTACAAAAATAAAAATCCAACCTGGCGACCATCTGAAATATTTAGACGGTTCTCAATATCTACGAATCTGTTACAGCAATTAAACTGAAATTTTGTATGTTGATCGAGGCAATTAACATTAGCAGGATATATGAAAATAGGCTGTATAGTTCTTCACGGAACTACTTGTCTGAGATGCGTTCCCCCATAATGCTGGTCTAGTCCATGCGGAACATCACGTGTAAAATTCGAAGTATGTCGAACACGTGGCTCGTCTCACGCATCATCTCGATGAAAATCGTAGTTTCACAGAATTTACAAATTATAACTGTACAAAATACAACACTGCTTCTGCACTGGTGCAGGTGTTTCAAAATTGGTCTTATTCCTGCCACTGAAGTTGAGATATTCGGGTGATATCTACAGTATTTCACAGATTCTTATACTGTTTCTTACCAACACAAAAATCGTACATGATCACGGCCATCATAAAGAATTATAATACGTGTATAACCTTGCCGGTGATCATTTATTGAGCACAATTCACTGAAGTAATATGATTCGACGTTGCTGAAATATTTTAACATGTACGGCACACTCGTTTTACACAGCGTGGTCGAAATTCACCAGTCCTCCACGTGGTGTTTCGTGGAAAATACAGTTTATCACAATAATTTCACCTTTTGTTGTTGTTGTTTGAGTCTTCAGTCTTTAGACTGGTTTGATGCAGCCCTCCATGCCTCCCTGTCCTGAGCTAATCGTTTCATCTCTACATAGCTACCACACCCTACATCCATGGCAATCTGTTTAACATATTCTAACCTTGGTCTACCCCTACAGTTCTTGTCCTCGACCCTTCCTTCCATAACTAAGCTTGCTATTCCTGGGTGTCTTAGTATGTGTCCTACCAACCTATCTCTTCTCTTCATTAGCAGTCGCCAGAAACATCTCTCCTCTCCCACTCGTCTTAATACCTCTTCGTTTGTAACCCTATCTACCCATCTGATCTTCATCATTCTCCTGTAACACCACATTTCAAATGCTTCAATTCTCCTCTTTTCTGCTACACCAATAGTCCAAGTTTCACTTCCATAGAGCGCCACGCTCCAGACAAATGCTTTTAAAAATGACTTCCTAATAACTAAATCTATATTCGATGTCAGCAGATTCCTTTTTTGTAGAAATGCTTTCTTTGCCTGAGCCAACCTACTTTTTATATCCTCTTTGCTTCGTCCATCACTGGTTATTCTGCTTCCTAAGTAACAGAAGTCTCCTACTTCCTTCAGCTTTTCACCTGCCAATTTGATCTCCATAGAGGTTTCTGATTTATTTCGGCTGCATTCCAGTATTTTTGTTTTACATTTATTAATTTTCATCATGAATTCTCTCCGTAAGACAGAGTCCATACCATTCAAAAAGTCATTCAAATCCTCAGGCTTGTCGGCCAAGATGACTATGTCATCAGCAAATCTCAGAGTTGAAATTATTTCTCCTTGAATCTTCACTCCCACTTTACATTTTTCTCTAATTTCCTTCATTGCTTGTTCAATGTAAAGATTGAAAAGTATGGGTGATAAGTTGCAGCCTTGCCTTACACCTTTCTGAATACCAGCTTCTCTCTCATGTCCGTCAACTCGAATGACTGCTGTCTGGTTTCTGTATAGATTGTATATCACCCTCCTATCCCTGTACTTTATTCCAATCGATTTCAAAATGTCAAACAATTTAGTCCAATCAACGTTATCAAAAGCCTTTTCTAAGTCTACAAAAGCCATGAATGTTCTCTTATCTTTCCTTATTCTACCTTCCAAAATCAGCCTAAGACTTAGTACAGCTTCCCTTGTTCCTACATTTCTCCTGAAACCAAACTGGTCTTGACCCAACTCCGTTTCTATCTGGCTTTCAATCCTCTTGTAAATTATTCTAGACAGGATCTTTGAAGCATGAGTAATCAAGCTGATTGTACGGTAATCTTCACATCTGTCAGCTCCCACTTTCTTTGGTATAGGGATGATAACATTCTTCTTGAAATCAGGGGGTACCTCACCTGTCTCATAAATCCTACACACCAAGTGAAATAACCTGATCAGACCTTCATCTCCTATGCAGCGTAGCAACTCAATCGGTATATCATCTATGCCTGGTGCTTTGTTCCTGCTTAAGTCTTCCAAAGCTCTATCAAATTCTGATCTCAATATTAAATCTCCTTTCAAATCCTCATCAATTTCCTCCTCCCTTTCCATTACATGATTCTCAATCTCCTTTCCCTTATACAAACTCTCTATGTAAGCTTTCCATCTCTCAACATTTTCTTCCCTATCTGTTAGAGGCTTTCCATTTGTGTCCTTAATATTACAGCACTTAGTCTTCTTTTCCCCAAAAGTATTCTTAATCCTTCGATAAGCTGTGTCTACTTTTCCTAATTTCAGACAATTTTCTATACCTGCACATTTCTCTTTCAACCATTCTTCTTTCGCTTCCTTGCACTTCTTGTTAACCTCATTTCTCAGACGTCTGTATTCTGCTTTCCCCTTTTCATCTCTTACATTCTTGTGTTTCCGCCTTTCATCCATCAATTCTAGTATATCCTGAGTGATCCACGGTTTTCTACCTATTCTTTCTTTCCTACCAATGTTTTCTTCTGCGGATTTTGTTATTTCATTCTTCAAAAGTGCCCATTCGTCTGCAATTGAAGTTTGTTTAGGGTTTTTCATTAGTCCTTCCTTTATACTCTTCTTGAATCTTTCGTTTACATCCTTCTCTTTCAGTCTGTCTATTGCCCACCTTTTTGGCTTTTGACTTTTCTTCAGTTTCTTCAACTTTAATCTGCATTTCATTACAACCAGATTGCGGTCAGAGTTTATGTCAGCACCAGGATATGTTTTACAATCCAAAATCTGGTTTCGAAACCTCTGCTTGACCATAATGAAGTCGATTTGGTAACGCCCTGTATCTCCTGGTCTCATCCATGTGTATATTCTTCTATTGTGGTTATTGAATAAGGTGTTAGCTATGACCAACTCATGCTCGGTGCAGAATTCTACCAGCCTGCTTCCTCGATCATTCCTTTCACCTAATCCGAAATCTCCTACTATCTTCCCTTCTCTCCCTTTTCCTACCACAGCATTCCAATCTCCCATTACTATAACATTTTCATCACCCTTGATATACCTCAGAATTTCGTCTATTTCTTCGTAGACCTTTTCAACATCCTCATCATCAGCTTGACTGGTAGGCATATAGACTTGTACCACTGTGGTGCAGGTAGGTTTAGTATTGATTTTTGCTACAATAATCCGTTCACTATATTGCTCATAATATTGCACCCGCTGTCCAAGTTTCCTACTCAATATGAGGCCAACCCCTGCTTGGCCATTGTTTGATTTAGTGCTAATGACCCTATAGTCTCCTGACCAAAAGTCCTGTTCTTCCTGCCAGCGCATTTCACTAATCCCAACCAAATCCAACCTCAACCTATCCATTTCCCTTTCTAAGTTTTCTAACCTTCCACTTCCTAGCAGACTTCTAACATTCCACGCTCCGATCCGTAGAATGTCAGATTTCCTCTTTGTCACTTCTGTGATGTTAACCCCCTCTCGAGTAGTCCCCACCCGGAGATCCGAACGGGGGACTAGTTTACCTCCGGATTGAAATTTTACAAGGGAGGAGGCCATCATCACATGTAATTATGCATAGAGAGGTGCATATCCTCGGGAATAGCATACGGCTGTAGTTTCCCGTTGCTTTCAGCCGTGCAGCAGGACGCAGTGTAGCCATTATTTGGCTTATATTATCAATATCTTAACCGTCTATAAGACTAGTAAAGAATTGATTTATTCTGAAAGGCTGCTACTCCCTTTCAGAATAAGTAAAGAGCAATTCTACTAACAAAAATACTAACCTTCTACCGTACTAACAATTAAATACCAATATTCTACTAACGAAAAAAATACTAACGTTCCTTTTGTTGAAGAATACAATTACACCATCCTGATGTGGCCGTGGGGTGTACAAATCACTCGTAATATTCACGGTATCAGCCTGATGGCTGTTGATACAGTTCATAGGTGCTGCTCAGCACAAAGCGTGGTCATCGTCTATTAGACAGACAAATAGAAAATACGTCCAGTCTGAGTGGAACCTCAGTACGGTGTGTCGAGTACAGGAACTCCTCCCCGGGTTCCAATGAAATTATAAGTCGTTGAATGTTCACTTCCATGAACTCCGCATGTCCGCTGTGTAATTACCTTTACCTATTATGTGATTTACCAAATACAAGGCATAGTAAGTTGGTAAATAATGCAGAATTACTTGTTTTAAACTCCTGAGATATGCTGTAGAAGAATTGAGTATAAAATATCTCCAGGAAATAAGTAAGCTGTCCTCGGCGAAGTCAAATTAGCATCAAAGTATGAGGAAGCTTCAGAGTGTGTTCTACACATGTGAACTCAAAGAATAAGAATGCCCACGAAGAAATATCGAAGACATGAGCGAATATCGGGCTCAGTCAGTGTGTGCGTATGTGTGTCTGAGTGAGTCACCTCCTCCCCCACTTAATACTTCAATGAAACTTGGTAAGGTCATAGTACTATTTTGACCTACCCCGAACGTGTCCTTCAAATTTTATTACGTCTCACCAATCCAACATGGCGGCTGTGCGAAGTATTTCACCGGCATTCTATAACTCCGAGACTATTACTGATATCACCCGGAAAATTGGAACTACTAGAAGGTCACCTATGAGACTTTCAAAACCCTGTTAACCACAAAATCAACATGGCGGCCAATCGAATTTGAGACTTTAAGTAGACCTTTCTCGCGATTTAACCATCCAAACGCAATAATACTAGGTACAGCTAATGTTTATAGGCTACACATTGCAATGCAATGGCATCTAATTCAGTTCAATTGCTTACATAACCTCAAGATGGCGGTTGTGAGAAATATTTCACCGGCATTATATATCTCTGAAACTATTACTGATTTACCCTGAAATTTTGTACGGTGATAAAGGCACCACTGCAAATTTATGTGTGTAAGTTTCAAAAACCTGTAAAGTACAAAACGAACATGGCGACCAAGTGAAGTTGAAACATTTAAATAGGCTTTTCTCGCGATTTAACTCTCTGAGCACAGTGAAATATGATACAGGAAATATTTATACATAGGCTATTGTAATGCACTGGCATCTAATTTAGTTCAATTGTTTACATGACCTCGAAATGGGGGCTTTGCGAAAGTTTAAAATTATGTTTTTATTTCTTGTGTCGTATTCATGCGATGTAAATGAAAGTTTGAGTACTGAACCTACGCAATAATTTTCCTTTAATGGTACATAACTCTATGGCCTATACATATAACAATCCAACATGGTGACCATCCGAAATATTTAGACGGTTCCAATATCTACGAATCTTTTACAGCAATCAAACTGAAATTCTTTATGTTCATAGAGGATATGAACGTAAGTTCACCTATAGGACTTTCAATAACCTAGTGAGCACAAACCCAACATGGCGGCGACGCGAAATAAAAATATTTAAATGGACGTTTCTCACGATATAACCATCTGAGTGCAGTAAAACATGGCATGGTAAATGCTTGTACAAATTTGAATCCACTGGCATCTAATTTATTTCAATTGTTTTCATAACCACAAGATGGCAGCTGTACGAAATTTTAAAATCTGACCTTTATCTCTTGTGTTCTAATCATGCGATTGATGTTTGATTAATACGCCTACACAATAATATCCATGTAATAGTACATACCTACATACAGTATATAAGAACCAACATGGTGACCATCCAAAATATTTATATGGTTCTCAATATCTACGAATCAAACTGAAATTTTGTATGTTTATCTAGGCAATTAACATAAGTAGGATATATGAAAATAGGCTGCATAGTTCTTCACGGAACTACTTCTCAAAATATCGTGCAATAAAAACAATAACGCCACCACCCACTCTATTTTTTAATTTTTTAAATTTATTTATTACACATTCGTGGATATAATGGCAGGCTTACTGGTATCTCATAAATCTATGACATGGGACCGCCGGCTTTACTTCCCCTCCGAAGGAAGGTATACTGAGGGATTTTCAACGCTCTTAAAAATCCGATGACTTCGGCCGGGTTTGAAACCGCGACCTCAGCATGCTACCAACTACGCATCCGAAGCTGCCCAGCTTCAACTCTCCGCATGCTATAGCGCTGACAGGCACTGCCATCGTAATGTACAGGCCATCATGCAGCGACTCTGACGAATTGATCAGCTGATCGGTAGGGTGGTGAGAGGTAGAGATGACCACCATTTTGCTTTGTGGTGTGTTGCATTACATATTTTATGAATGAGTAACCGGGAGCCGTCATAAGCGCCCCCGCATTATTATAGAATGATCTTCCTCTTCTTACCAAACCTGCTACTATAGCACACCTTTTCTTCTCTTAAGAACTATTATTTTCAATTTCACACTTAACTTCTGACTCTCTCAGAACTACTTATCTTTACTCTCTTCTATCTTCTGTACTTCCTGAACTAGGTCACATTCTGGCCAATAAATATAACATTGTTATCACCCAATCACCCTAACACAGTTGCAGTTGGTCGAAACCATTGGACAGAGCTCTCAAGGCCTTCGGGCTGATAGGCTACAATAGAATGCATCGAAGCCGGCTCCGCCGGCCCGATTGCACGGGTCAGGCCAGGCCAGACCGCGTGAAAAGTGATACGTCAGAACGCTTCTACTTACGTCATCCAGAATGAGGGTTATTTATTTTCTGAAACAAATGTTATTTTGTAGGAGGTTATTGGATCTACGCAAATTTTGCGTTGCTTGTTTGTAGTCAGACTGTAGGTTATATTTAAGTTAGGACATCTATATCACTTATTATTGCGACTCATACAAGGTTTTATGGATGGTAGGCGTAAAAAAATATTTTTAGTTCAGTAAACTAATGAATCCTTCTCAGGATGCAGGTATGCCAAAAGTTTGTTGTAATAGCAACTATTATGAATGTAATAATTATGTGCCTTGCTTTTCCTTTCCCACTGACGAAAATGTAAGAAAGCAATGCATACACAACATTCCTAGAAATGATTTTTACACTACGGGGAATAAAATAGTGTGTGTTAAACATTTCCCTGAGAGTAAGATACTTAGGGAGATAGGAGCTAATCGCCTTGATGGTAGTTTTTAAGTAAATATGGTTATGTCCGGCTCCTTGGCTAAATGGTTAGCGTGCTAGGCTTTTGCCCGAAGTGCCCCTGGTTTGATTCCCGGCCGAGCAATCAGGGGATTTAATCCCTGGGGTTTATTCCCGTGGCTTGGGCACTGGGTGTATGTGACGTCCTCATCATCACTTCACCTCATTACGACGCGCAGGTCGCCCACGGGCATCAACTAGAAAGAGCTGTACTTGGCCTCTCCGGAGCCACAGATCATTCATTCAATCAATTATTGGCCATAATTGCCACAAAAGGCATGGCAGATATTGATCGCATTCAACAAATCTCCCTGGAGACGGCATTGACGCTCTTTCGAGTGAAAATTGTCCCAATTTTTACATATGGCGGGAATTCTTAAAAAATAATGACCTAAAAGAATGGAAGAAAGTGAAGGCTACCTTTCTCAAGCCAGTAATTGGCCTGTCCAAATACACCCCATCAAGATATGCATATGTCGTAGTCAGATAGTGAAATCCGTCATTTCATGAAGATCCTAGGCACTTCCTGAAAAGCCGGCATATGATGTAAAAAGGGATAGTTACACCATCTGACAACCGGGTGAGTTAGCCGTGGTGGTTACGGCATGACTAATGGCAGTCGCTCACATCCGGGAGGCGAGGAGGTTCGAATCCCCCCGCCGGCAACCTTGAGGATGGTCTTCTGTGGTTTCCCATCTACCTTCCAGGCAAATGCCGGGGTTGGTCCCTCACTATAGGCCACCTTCCAACTCCTCACCCTTCCCTTCCAACTTCCCTCCCCAACGGTACTTGTAGCTCACCCATTGGGTGTCTGTCTCGAAGCAGCTACAAAACTGGCGAGCCGAACATGTCCTCGGACACTCCCGGCACTAAAAGCCATACGCTAAAAAAAAAAAACATCTGACACGTTTCTTCATGAAGTGACGGACCGATTTAGGCAGATTGTGTAAGAAATGATTTTACATTATCTGCCGAGGCACTTCATGAAGATCCGGTGTTTGTTGATTCGGCACTTCATGAAATGACTGACGCAATTAAGTCATACATTAATTATTTTAATTGTTCTATTCCAAGAAATAAATGAATGCTTGTTTATTATGGTTTTTGAAATTAATGTTCACATAACAACCTAAATCTAATCTTGGAATACCGGTTACACTTGACTCTCTATCTCTTTTTATTTTGTAGAAGTTTGTATATTTATTTTAACATTTTTTATTTGTACAATATTTTTTTCTATTCTTTCATTATTTATTTTGTAGTTTTTCTTTTTGTTCTTCAGTTGTGTATTCTTTTTTCTCTCCTTTCTTCATTGATGCAGTTTGTATTTTTGAACTTGCTATGTCAAGAAGAAAGATAATTGGGCTTATGTCTGTGTACCTTAATATTGTTATATACATAAATAAATGAATACACACATACATTAGAATATTTCAAATGCATATTGTACTGTAAAATATTTCTTTGTCTGAAGGAGGGTTGGGGGCTGAGGGGAGGGGGTTAGCAAGCTAGTATACGCTGTCACGCAAGAAAAGTTGAACAACCTGCAGGGTGACGTAGCTTGAGGCTGCACTGTATTATTTAGAACTTCCCCAAATTGAATAAATAGTAAGTTCTTTGGATTATAACGATTGAATTAGCTCTGGAATCTCCACCAACCAAAGAGGAAATAGTTGTGGCCTAAAGGCTCTATTCATATCGGCTAATACTTATTGTGGGAGACAAGTGAAGGAGACTTTGCATGTGATGGCAATAATAGTAATTATGTGTGTTTGTTATCACCATCAGCGGTGAGAGTTAGCCGTGGTCGTTACGGCATGACTGCTGGCAGTCGCTCACATCCGGGAGGCGAGGAGGTTCGAATCCCTCCGCCGGCAACCTTGAAGATGGTCTTCTGTGGTTTCCCATCTTCTTTCCAGGTGGGGTTGGTCCCTAACTATAGGCCAAAGCCGCTACCTTCCAACTCCTCGTCCTTACATTCAAACTTTCCTCCCCAGACAACACTGCACACACGACGGTACGTGTAGCTCACCCATTGGGTGTCTGCCTCGAAAAAGCCACATGTCCTCGGACACTCCCGCCACTAACGCGAAGCTCTAGGCCAGGCGTTCTCAACCTGGTGCTCGCGAGCACAACCTCCCCTGAGATCCATTCTGTTGCATGTACGAGAATAATTGGGGTTTCACTGAAAGGTTTGCCAATGAAACATTTTATCTTGTAAAAGTGTATCTTTTAATCATTAGTAATCATAATTGCACATCCCTGCTTTATGAGTAAAGCGAAAGATGCTGTTTCGACTCGACTGTACATACGTAAATGATCTTTTCTGCACGAGTCCTGCAAGCAGTAGCAGCATGCCTGCTGAGCGGTGAATCAGTAGATATTTCAGCACTTCAAAGGAGAGAGAGACAGGAAAAGGAAAGAGAGGCGCATGCTTATGGAATTTTTAGCCTACTTTTCACATTTTGCAAAAATGAGGAAAAAGTAGACTTATGAGATCAGGCAAATGTGTGTCTGTCTGTCCTTCTGTCTGTCTGGCTGTCCTTCTGTCTGTCTGGCTGTGTGTGTGTCCCCCCCCCCCCCTATCAACTCCTAAACGGCTGCAGCAATCAAAACAAAATTTGGTAGGAGTAAAGATCTATACCTGAATATCTCACGGCCATATTTGAAAATGATGTCAGTGCTACCAACTGCTGAAAAATCGCAATTGAAATTTGAGCTCTATGTTGGATATCTCGGAAGGTATGAATGGGAGCTATTTGAAAATTGGCACACGTATAGATAATAATATTGCAGTTTAATTTCCAGGAGGCCATACATGGCAGTGTTGCCAAAATGATTATAAGCCTGCTGATATGCATATAACTTCCACACTATCAATTGGAATTCAACCAAATTTCGTATGTGCTATGTGTTCATAAACTGATATAACTGAGCGTATTCCAAAGATCCACCAGGGCTGCCGACTGTTAATAAATGCTCTCAATTTATTTTTTCCAAATACCAATATATCAGAAAGTATGCAAGCCGACAACTTTAAACTATGCACACGTATAGTACCTGACATTCTGTATTAATTTGGAGTAACTTATATACGTCAGTGCTACCAACATGATTCTAAGCCTGCTGAGAAGTCCAAATTTAAATACATGTAGCTTCTATACTATCATTTGGATTTCAACCAAAATTTGTATGTGCTATGTGCACAATAACAGATACGACTATGCATATTCTTAAGAGCAACCAGTGTTGCCAACTGTTAAAAAATGGTGTCTCTATTTTTGTTTCCCTAATATCAATATATCATAAAATATGCAAGCCAATAGCTCTAAAATTTGCACACGTCTAGTACCTGACATTCTAGATTAATTTGGAGTAATTAATATACGTCAGTGCTGCCAACATGATTCTAAGCCTGCTGATAGGTCCAATTTTAAAATGCCTGTTACTTCTATACTAACAAATGGATTTCATTCAAAATTAACACAACAAGAGATCATATTATTGCAGATTATTTCTGACCAATACATGTATGTCATTGTTGCCAACATGATTTTAAGCGCGCTGTTAGATCCAATGTCTTAACTGCATGTAACATCCATGCTATCCATTGGACTTCAACCGAATTTTGTATTCTGTGCCTTAAGAGATGGAAACAGGAATATATTCAGTCACCAGGGCTACCAACTGTAGTTCTCTATTAGGCTACATTATGCCAGGTATACAGTATTTCGAACTAATTAGAAATTTCTATATTACCAATTTAATTTTGTCATTACTCTAGATACTGTAGATCCATATAGATTAATCAATGGCATGAATTTTAAATTTTAAGAAAAGTAGGCTCTTTAGTTCGTCACGGAACTTCTTGTTATTATTATTATTATTCTTTCTTCGATTCGGCCAACTAGGGACCACGTCAGTTCAACTGTCTCTCCTTCCGAGCTCTAACTACCGCCCAGTGTTCCCGCATTCATCTTCGGTGTTTTTCTTTTCTCTCTTGGGACCAAGCCTTCCCTGTCTTCAGCTTCGACTTTTCCTGGAAACCTTTGTGCGAACGTAGTTTTTCCTGAAGTGGAACACGCTCCTGGATATCTTTAGGGGAAATTTCCATTTCACGTAGATCTTTCTCAACTTCCGTAAACCATGCCCCTTTGGTTTTCTTATCTTGGAAGTACGTCAATATCCGTTTTGATATCCTGCCTGGGCTCATTCGTGTCACGTGGCTATAAAAGGCAATCCTTCTTTTTCGAATCGTGTCACTGATCTTCTCCACGTGCTTGTACAATTCGTGGTTGTGACGCCTTCTGTACTCGCTGTTTTCTTTGATGGGACCCAGGATTTTCCTCAAAATCTTCCTTTCTTTAGCTTCTAGTTTTTCGATCAGACCTTTCTTGTTCATTATTAGAGTCTCAGCCGCATACAGAGCCTCTGGTCGAATAACAGTGCAGTAATGTCTAATTTTGGCGTTTAAGGATATCGATCTCTTATTGTAGATGTCTTTAGTCAGGTTGTATGCCATTTCCATTTTATTAATGCGTGACATGAAGGCTTCCTTCACTGATAGGTTAGGCTCTATCCATTCACCGAGGTATTTAAACTTTTCTGCCTTCTGAACTTTCCCTAGTCCGACCTCCAGTTCCCTGGGCGCTGACTTTATATTTATCATGAATCGTTTCTTCTCAAAGGAGATTTGAAGCCCAGCCTTCAGTGCTTGATTTTTCAGCTGGTTAAGTTGTTCTTCTGCCATATCAATGGAATTTGAAAAGATCACTAGATCATCTGCAAAGGCTGGACAGTCGATTGTAAGATTCATATACTTGTACCCTAGCCTTACGCCATTTTCTACCCTTGAATTTTTCATTTCCTTACGCCATTCGCGGATGACCTTTTCCAAAACACAATTGAAGAGAAGCGGTGATAGCCCGTCTCCTTGCCTCACTACTGTCCTGATTTCAAAGGCATCAGATATCTCTCCTCTGAACTTCACTTTGGAGGTGGTGTTGGTCAGGGTTTGCTGAATAATTGATTGTGTCTTGTTATCTAAGCCAAACTCTTCAAGGATTTGCAATAGGTGGTTCGATCAATTGAGTCGTACGCTTTCCTAAAATCAACAAAGGTCATCACGAATTCCCTGTTCCTGAGTTTCAGATATGAAAGGATGGACTTCAGATTCATAATCTGCTCAGCACATGATTTACTTATTTAGTATGTTTCGACCCATACAGGATCGCATAAAGCAAGTTATGATCTGTTGCTGCTATTTTTCTTGTTCTTCCAGAATTCTTTCATCATGTCGCTATGTTTAGCTCGACGTTCGACAGTCCATTTTCCCCTAGGTCTGCTGGGCTTATCTTCTGATGCAGCTTCCCAAGTGTATATCTTATGTCTGAAAGTTTTGCGATCTTCGATATCTGTGGGTGTGATGTTGGCGTTATTGAGATCAGTTTGGACTTGTTTAATCCAAACCGTTGTCGTCTTTAATTTTTGTGAGTACATCAATATTTTCTTTGTTAATCGGTTGTCATCTAGCCTCATAATGTGTCCATAAAATTTGAAGCGTCGTTTACGGAAATCGGTTTCAAATAATAATAATAATAATTATTATTATTATTATTATTGTTATTGACACCTCCACTCCTCGGGTGGATAGGGTGGATGGGCCTACTTACCTTTTCTCGGAGGTCCGCTCACTTACTGCAACTCACCGCCAGTTGTCACGCCCCAACAGAAGAACACCTAAAGGTGGGAGAAGGTGGAGAAGAAGAAAACCCACAGGTTCGTCTACAGAAAACCCCCCGATAACTAACAGAACTGCCACCGACGAAATGATGCAACAACAGTAGCTTACTTTAAAAGAAAATTTAATGTTTAAAGAACAGCTCAACCAGAGAACAGAAAATGCATCAGCCAGCATAAAATTACAAAAACTTAAAAACCTCACCTAGAATTCTCACTGTAGCTAAAAAAAACAAGGCTAAAAGTCGATACCAATTAACAATTACCTGAGGTCAGAGAAGGAAAAGCCACAAAAAACTTAAACACTGAACATGTACCTGACATACTTTCAATTGAATCATGAGGTACTCGGAGAATCAAAAAAGAAGTAAATAGTGCAAACTTTACCATAAACAAGGTACCGAAAGATAACGCAGGAGTACAAAAATAGAAAACTCCAAATAAGGAAAGCCAAAGGATAATTTAAAGCCAAAACAAGTTAAACAACAACATAAAACCCATGAACGTGCACTTCAAACACACGCCAGAAACAAAAACCCACAATGCACTACTGTCAACAAGTTACCATGGCGACCAGAACAGTTGAAGGTATATCAGTACGTATTAACATCAAACGCCGAATTTTATTTTAAAAAAATCTTCTCCAGTGAGAAAACAGGAAGATATAAACAAACTCTAGACATTACGAGATCAAATAATTTTTAAAAGGCAACGGATCAAAATAAAAACCGATCGACTAATGATCAAAATTAGGCCTAGTGTTCAATTGATTAGTCTAGTCAGTACTAGAATATAACAAAAAGAAAACGCCGTAGCAGGACGCCAAATAATAAAATTAGAAGAAAAACAGAAGTGTTCCCCGGACTAATATTGTTTAACAAAAGTTTACATATTCAGAGGTGACATACCTAGGCCAAAGTCAACCTTCAGAACAAAAAACTAAAACACTAAGTACACAATGAAAAATATGGAGCTCCAATAATTTAAAATAAATAAAACGTCAAAACATACCTTAATAAAGCCTTTTGGGGAGACACTAATTTTTACAGCACTAATGAAATATCCTTAAAGGTTTTATATCACCCAAAAAAAAAAGGAATGGCTGCCAGCTGAACACGTCGAGATGCACACAAAATATCATATCTCCATATTAAGGCCCAAAAAACACGTTCACGAATATCACAGATGATAGTTGCACACCGTATTCTTCATATAGCATCAAATAACGGGATATATCCCCGGGTTAGCGGAGACGAGGGCCAAAGCCGTCGTCCTCCGACGAGATCCAGAATTTGCGTCCACCTTCAGCCAGCAATCAGTAACAAGTCATAATTCACGAGATGGAGGACAAAAGCGAAGAAGGTCTCCCATGATGCACCAAGGTATTTTAATTAGACCAATCCAAATTAGCCACATATTACGACAATGTACATAACAAAATAATATTCACACGACACCATTAAAATATTTTGGCGGCATGATGCATATATATAGTCTTTTGTTTAATGACGTAGGATAATATACTTTTTCAAATGTGTCTCGAAGAGAAGTAGGTCCGAAAGACACATATGTCTCGCTCTAGCGGCAGAAGACACAACCCTCAGCTTGTAGTGCCGATAGGCGCTGCCATCTCGAGTTCATTAGCCAAACCAAGGCATCTTAGCGGGCACTTTAAAACGGCAGAAGGTACCAGGACATCAAAATAGATGCATAATAATGTTTGATACGGGCTTTTGCACGTAACAATTATTATTATTATTATTATTATTATTATTACAGTATTACTATTTTTTATTTAATGGTGCTCGGGTACTTGTTATGGAATGATGGTGGTGGTCACAGTCTCAAAAAGGTTCAGAACGCCGCTCTAGTCTATGAAACCAAGCTCGTCGAGTGGTTGAAACCCCACTTCCCATTTAAAACTCGAAGCCAATTGCTGATAGGCCACAGATCGCTTCACTACATCTCTTGGTCCAGTTTCAATCAATCTCTCATTAGCTTGGCATCAGGAAGAGTACCACCTGCCACATAAAAATTGATTAGTTGCAGCAAGTCTGGAGATCGTAGGTGCAAAACCCGGCGATGACAGCGGCTATCCAGAGTGTGGTTTCACCCCGTGGGTTTTCAACACTCCCTTCACCCTAATGCCGGGATAGGATAGTACCTTACTTCAAGTCCCGGGGTGCCTACCCTGCCCTGTCCCTAATGCCGGGATAGGATAGTACCTTACTTCAAGTCCCGGGGTACCTACCCTGCGCAGTCCCTAATGCCGGGATAGGATAGTACCTTACTTCAAGTCCCGGGGTGCCTACCCTGCGCAGTCCCTAATGCCGGGATAGGATAGTACCTTACTTCACGTCCCGGGGTGCCTACCCTGCCCTGTCTCTAATGCCTGGGTAGGATAGTACCTTACTTCAAGTCCCGGGGTACCTACCCTGCCCTGTCCCTAATGCCTGGATAGGATAGTACCTTACTTCAAGTCCTGGGGTGCCTACTCTGCCCAGTCCCTAATGCCGGGATATGATAGTACCTTACTTCAAATCCCGGGGTGCCTACCCTGCCCTGTCCCTAATGCCGGGATAGGATAGTACCTTACTTCACGTCCCGGGGTGCCTACCCTGCCCTGTCCCTAATTCCGGGATAGGATAGTACCTTACTTCAACTCCAGGGGTACCTACCCTGCCCTGTCCCTAATGCCGGGATAGGATAGTACCTTACTTCAAGTCCCGGGGTACCTACCCTGCCCTGTCCCTAATGCCGGGATACTTCACGTCCTGGGGTGCCTATCCTGCCCAGTCCCTAATGCCGGGATAGGATAGTACCTTACTTCACGTCCCGGGGTGCCTACCCTGCCCTGTCCCTAATTCCGGGATAGGATAGTACCTTACTTCAAGTCCCGGGGTACCTACCCTGCCCTGTCCCTAATGCCGGGATAGGATAGTACCTTACTTCAAGTCCCGGGGTACCTACCCTGCCCTGTCCCTAATGCCGGGATAGGATAGTACCTTACTTCACGTCCTGGGGTGCCTATCCTGCCCTGTCCCTAATGCCGGGATAGGATAGTACCTTACTTCAAGTCCAGGGGTACCTACCCTGCCCTGTCCCTAATGCCGGGATAGGATAGTACCTTACTTCACGTCCTGGGGTGCCTATCCTGCCCTGTCCCTAATGCCGGGATAGGATAGTACCTTACTTCAAGTCCAGGGGTTCCTACCCTGCCCTGTCCCTAATGCCGGGATAGGATAGTACCTTACTTCAAGTCCCGGGGTACCTACCCTGCCCAGTACCTAATGCCGGGATAGGATAGTACCTTACTTCACGTCCCTGGGTGCCTACCCTGCCCTGTCCCTAATGCCAGGATAGGATAGTACCTTACTTCAAGTCCCGGGGTGCCTACCCTGCCCTGTCCCTAATGCCGGGATAGGATAGTACCTTACTTCAAGTCCCGGGGTACCTACCCTGCCCAGTACCTAATGCCGGGATAGGATAGTACCTTACTTCACGTCCCTGGGTGCCTACCCTGCCCTGTCCCTAATGCCAGGATAGGATAGTACCTTACTTCAAGTCCCGGGGTGCCTACCCTGCCCTGTCCCTAATGCCGGGATAGGATAGTACCTTACTTCACTTCCTGGGGTGCCTACCCTGCCCTGTCCCTAATGCCGGGATTGGATAGTACCTTACTTCAAGTCCCGGGGTGCCTGCCCTGCCCTGTCCCTAATGCAGTTCCACGCACCCCTACAGTCATCATATTCACACCCAATCACACGGGTCTGATGACCGAGGTGTCCCAAGTCCCCCAAATGAATTTACAACAAAACTGGAATGATAACAGGTAAGATACATACAATGAAGAAGAAAGCAGAATCATTATTTCAAATATTTCTGTCTGTAATAAATAGGCTGAAATTCGAGTTTTTTTTCCAAGGTGAACCCTCCACTAAATCAACCAAATGTAAAGCTTTTGTGTCGCGCTGAGAGACAGTAGACGAAGTATGACGCTGTTGCATCATTTGAGGTACTTCGACATCGTGGTCATTCAGCCCTGTGTACTGGGAGTGTGTAGAATTTGTCTGATAACCTGTGGTGTTGTGGTATTTGTAGTTCAGGTTAAGATTGGGAAGGAGGTGGCCGTTGCTTAAATTAGGAACCGACCTGGCATTTGCCTGGAGGAGAAGGGGGAAACTACGGAAAACCACTACCAGGATGGCTAAGATAGGAACCCGCCTCTTCTCAGTTTTGTCTCCCGAGGCTGAGTGTACCCCGAATTAAGTTCCTATACCAGGTAAAATGGTAGATTTCATAAGTCTACCTAACAAGTACTGTATATGCTGGTTCGAATCCGTCGCTGACTGTGACGTTTTCCCCCAGGTCATTCCACACACACTCTCGGCAAATGCCCGGATGGTACTTTATTTCAAGTCTCGGGATACCTACCCAAATTCTTTACGCGTTACAGCTATACAAACACATGTTATCAGAAAACATCCACCCAAATACACTGGGCTGATGACCAAGATGTCCCTAGCCCCTAAAATAAATATACAAGAAAACAACAACTATATAATAAGGCAGCAACTGAACTATATTGAAAAAAAAAAAAAAAAGTTCAGTAAAATACATATAGCCTATCTTCTCCTAAATGCATGGGTATTGTTATAACTCTCTGTCCTTTTCAAGGAGTATAATTGAATGTTGGTTGTAGTAGCTTGATGAAATACAACGTGCTACACGCATATTAAACATGAATATGAGGTGCCCTTTGCTAGTGCTACCTCTGTAAGAAAAATCATTCAATTCGGTTTCACCGTGTTTGATTTGATATGGGGAATCGATTTGCACACATGCATGGCCGCTATTTGCAAACTATTGGCCTGATGACCTCGTAGTTCAATCAAAAGATCCTTCCCACAAAAAGGCATGTTGTTGCAAAATTTGGGAGATCAAATGATTAGGTTGGTCGTAATTTGATTTAAGCTATAAATATAGGCTACTGGTGGCAGCCATTCCGTTTCCGTCAGGATGGCGCGACATAAAACATGACACTGAGGTGCCCTTTGCTAGTGCTACCTCTGCACCGAGTTTCGTTCAATTCGGTTTTACCGTGTTTGAATTGATAGGGGGAATCAATTTGCGCACAAACATGGCCGCCATCCGCAAAATATTGGGCTGATAACCTTGTAGTTTGGTCAGGAGATTCTTCATGCATAAGGGTATAATGTTGCAAGATTATTAAATACATCGTTACAATATACACTGTTTACAACACTTAGAAAGACTGTACATATTTTATGAATTTTCTCTCATTTCCTACTCATTTGGTAGAGATCAGATGATTAGGTTGGTCGTAATTCGATTTAATCTTTTAACATTTGGGTGGCCGCCATTACGTATTCGTCAATATGGTGGCGATATAAAACATGACACTGAGTTGTCTTTTTCTAGTGCTAACTCTGTACCAAATTTCGTTCAATTCGGTTTCACCGTGTTCAAATTGATAGGGGGGGGGGGGCAGACATTCAGAGTACACACACACACACACAGAGACTGACACACAATTTTTGGCCCTGTGTAGATCTCAAAAGTCTACTTTCATTTTTTGCAAAAATCGAAAGTAGGCTAAAAAATACTGAAATAGTTACTTGGCAAAAAAATATTCCCTCAGTGGGGTTCGAACTCACCACGTAGTGATCTCGAAGCCAACACCATACCACGAGACTACAACTTGACTCGTTAAATTTGCTGCTAAGAGATGTATAAGATCTCTTTATAGCGCGTCCGTAACTGAGTTAGTTATTGTTGTTTTAAAGGATGGAACAGCGAAACCACGTCACATTATACTATCGGTTATCTGTCTCTCATGATTTAAAAACAAAATGGATCTGAACGACTTTCTTCTTCCGTTCACAATACGGCAGCATACAGCATACTATTGTATCCCTTTTAGGCGCAAGGCCAAGATGCTGGGGAGGGAATAGGGGATAAATGAGGTCCAGACCATTAGACATTTGTACCATATGTCACAGTGTTCACTTTCTGAGGAAATAACAGCCCTTTAGAGTCCACATTTTTATCAGATTAATTCTTGGAAATCACACTTCCCTCACACGTGATCACTGCTGCCGCTACTTCATGAAGTGACGGGCTGGACTTCCCGTCAGATGATGTACAAAATAAATTACACCATGTGACGGTGAAATTTAGTCGCCTCCGTAGCGTAGCGGTCAGCCTGGTTAGCTGCCGCCCCGGAGGTCCTGAGTTCGATTCCCGGCTCTGCCACGAAATTTGAAAAGTGGTATGAGGACTGGAACGGGATCTGCTCAGCCTCGGGTGTATCAAATGAGTAGAGGGGGTTCGATTCCCACCTCAGCCATCCTCGAAGTGGTTTTCCGTGGTTTCCCACTTCGTCTTCGGGCAAATGCCGGCCGGGATGGTACCTCCTTCCCTCTTCCTTGCCTATCCATCCTGACCATCCATTACCTTCCCTCATGAGGCCCCTGTTCGCTTTGCAGGTGAGGCCGCCTGGGCGAGGTGCCAATCCCACCTCACCAGTTGTATCCCCGCCGTTTAGATGTTCCCAGCTCTAGGACACTGCCCGTAGAGGCGGTAGTGGTGAGTTCCCTCGCTGAGTCCGTGGGTTCCACCAACCTGGAGGGTAAACGACTAAGAAAGAAAGAAAGAAGACGGTGAAATTTAGTCATTTCATGAAACCACGCGTCAGATAGTGCAACTGTAACTTTTTACATCATATGCCGGCTCTTCGTGAAGTGCTTAGGATCTTCATGTAATGACGGATTTCACTATCTGACTACGACATATACATCTTGACGAGGGAGTCATTTTTGTTGGAAGATCTGCATTACGTGTTGGTACTTCCAGAAACAGTGGGCTATAGGAAGCTGATGTCGGAAAATATGAAGAAGAGAGGAGAAATTAAGAAGATTTCTATGCAACAGCTGCTATGTTGGACAGGAGAGGACCGAATAAAAGCATGAGGAATTATCTAACGCGCATGGCAGTTGGCTACATGGTTTTCACCATAAAGTGTGTGCCAAAAGCAGTTTTCATATACCTAGGTAGCGACGAATAAGTGTCCAGGTAAATTTTCTAAACTACAATATGATAAATATCATGTGTTAGATTGTAAGAAATCCCCAAAATCAGTGACGGAATTCAGTGTTTAAATCTAAAGTATGTATTTCAAATTATCCTCCTATGATTGGCTACTTGGCTGCAATTATTAAATTAATAAAATATTGTATGAAGTTTTTCAAATGTCAGTCTATGCTAGGACTGGAAATATTTCTAATATGATGATGCTCAGGTTTGCAAAACAGAGAAGTGATTTTTTTTAGAACTGTACCGTACCGTATTCAGTTTCTATTGAAGTCAGTCCAAATTACATTGTGAGAATGGTCTCTCGATCTAGACCAAGCTCAAGTGAACATGATAATGTTTTCGTGGCAGCATTTATGTTGGCTGCTGTATTTATATTAATGGGATTTTTAGCACCTGGTGTATGTAGGCTATCGATACCGGATTTCAATAATAATAATAATGTTATTGGTTTTACGTCCCTTTTAACTACATTGGCTTTTAGAGACGCCGGGGTGCCGGAATTTTGCCCCGAAGGGGATCTTTAACGTGCCAGTAAATCTACTGACACGGCTCCCTCGCATTTGCGCACCCTCAAATGCCAGCTGACTGCGCCAGGTTTCGAACCTGCAACCTTGGGCTCAGCAAGCGAGAACGTTACCCCTGAGCCACGCAGCCAGACAAACCGGATTTCAAAATTACATCCCACTGTAAATTCCTGATGCATGAAACAAGTTAGATTAAGTCATTGAAAATGTGTGCTATTAGGATAGGTCCTGCTTAAGTCACCTTAGAGGTGGCCTATGCATTTATTACAGTTAGAGATAGGTTAGGCCTACTCTGTGATTTCCACAGGCAGTTTGAATGTGATCTGTTGAATTGCCAAGAGTGATGTGGGGTTTTCTCAGGCATCTACCATGACCTTTTAACTGCGGTGAACAGCGACGAAGTGGCTTAAATAGATCTTATACTCGTTATTTAACCCTATTTGTGTGTCTCAACGTCCTGGTAAACGTACCAGCAATGTACCATTTTGTTCACTCGCAATATGCCTGCTACATCGTCCGGATTTGTACAAGCGGAACGATAATTAGGCGTATCTAGTGGAACTGCCAATCAGCCCTAAATAGTATTATCATCTTCCTAAGTCTTGAAGCGGGAGCGTAATTTATATTCGGTTTGAAGTGACTGCATATGAAGGGAACTCTCTGACTTGCTGCTGCAACTGTCACGACCCTAGGCCTGACGTCACATGTAGGAGCCTTATGGCCTGTACTTTACGATGGCAATATGACAGACAGGGCGTCTCCTCATTACTCCTTGGGTAGGAGGTACGTGTGGTTGGAAAACATTCCAAAGAGTTCAAAAGTAGATACGGTATATTATGGTCACGGGCAGTAGATGGCGCAGCAACATGAGCACACCCTGGTGCCTAACAAGCAAAACACTTTGTCTTTACAGCATTTGCATGATTAGCGAAAGCTCCGTTCGATCATGAATATTAAGTGGGATGACTATGTATCCAATCTTGCTGTCCTTGAGAAAGCATGTGCCAAGAGTGTTGCTTGGTTGGTTCTTACGTTTAGGGGCTGCGACAACGCGGCCATGTGGCCCCGTGTACTTTGGGTGTGTGTAGAATCTGTCTGATAACCGGTGCTAATTGTGATGACGGTATTAGTGCGTGTTATCTGTTTTTTAATTTAAGTGCTGCAACTTAGAATTTTTCAAATTGTTCCTACTTTTGCCGCCAAGCGCCACCATCAACGACTACTAGGCCAAGTTCAGATCTTAGCTACTAGACGCCACCAAAGTCGGCTCTTGGCAACGAACGTAGAAACCTAAGAGCGTTGTTTACATTCTTAACCTATTCAATTTAGCTTCACACAGGTGCAATTAGTGGAAGGTTTTTTAACATGCCATAAATCTATGACATGGGACCACCGGCTTTACTTCCCCTCCGAAGGAAGGCATACTGAGGGATTTTTAACGCTTTTAAAAATCCGACGGCTTCGGCCGGGTTTGATCCCGCTATCTTGGGCATAGAAGCTCAGCATGCTACCGACACCAAGAGTGTAGAAGCTATCATCTTTGGTCATCGACTAAGATGGACAGGACATGTCCGCCGCATGAATGACACCAAGTTGCCACGCCAATTCCTCTACGGTGAACTTTGCACGGGTAAAAGGCCACAGGGTGCACCTTTAAGGCGCTTCAAAGATCAGCTGAAACAAATCTTCAAGTTGACAGAAATTAACCCTCAAACTTGGGAGGCACTGGCTGAAGATCGTGTACTTTGGAGGCAAACTATATCTGCTTAGGTAAATCATTTTGAACAGGAACGTCGCAGACTGGCAGAAATGAAGCGACTCCAACGCAAGCTTCGTCAAACCCGTCCACGCTCTCCTCAAACCCGTCCACGCTCTCCTCCAACTAGAAGATGCTTAGTATGTGGCCGCATGCTCCATGCAAGAATCGGCCTGCTTAGTCACCAGAAATTCATTCATAAAATGCCCTGATTTTGGAAGTGTATTGTCAGAGCTGCAACCGACGACGACGATTTGCATGATTGAAAAAAAAATGCCCTTACCGGCAATAAATGCGAAACACTACGAATTTCAGACTAAACTCAATGTTTGACTTTTCCAAGCCTTGGTTATTTGGTATTACTGTATTTCTTGAGGAAAGAATTCATGATGAAAATCAATAAATGAAAAACAAACAAAAAAAATGAAATGTAGCCGAAAAATAACCAGTGATGGACGAAGCAAAGAGAATATAAAAATTAGGTTGGCTCAGGCAAGGAAAGCATTTATACAGAATAGAAATCTGTTAACATCATAGATTTAATTCTATTATTTAAACTAGTTTCCGTGATGGTTCCGTATTGACGTACTAAATAGTTTTAACAACAAATTGTGTATCCGCCTTAGTCAATACATAAACGAAAATAAATTATAATTACACTTGCTCCTGGTACATGTTTCGGGGATTAATTGCTTTTATCCCCTTCATCAGCCAAGACAAATATCCGAAGAAAGATATAAGATAGCGTAGCACTCGTGAAGTATTGTGATTTTTGCCAATTCAAGCTTCGACCAGTGTTTTGGAGCGGATTTACGAGTTAACTGTCCACTGATTCTCTGTGTTTTGATGGCTGAATATCATCGCTGTTACATATATGTTTTTAGTTTTGCTCAACAATTTCCTGTGACCTACTTATATGGTGCACCATATTAAGTTAAATAGCTATTTATTTTTTGAGTGCTACGCTATCTTATATCTTTCTTCGGATATTTGTCTTGGCTGATGAAGGGGATAAAAGCAATTAATCCCCGAAACATGTACCAGGAGCAAGTGTAATTATAATTTATTTTCGTTTATGTATTGGCTAAGGAGGATATACAATTTGTTGTTAAAACTGTCATAGAGTTAGGCATTAGAAATTCGTTAGAGAATGCCTGTGTCTGGAGTGTGGCGTTCTATAGAAGTGAAACTTGGACTATTGGTGTAGCAATAAAGAGGAGAATAGAAGCATTTGAAATGTGGTGTTACAGGAGAATGATGGGTAGATAGAGTAACAAAGAAAGAGGTATTAAGACGCATGATAGAGGAGAGATGTTTCTGGTGACTGCTAATGATGAGAAGAGATAGGTTGGTAGGACACATACTAAGACACCCAGGAATAGCAAACTTAGTTATGGAAGGAAGGGTCGAAGATAAGAACTGTATTGTGCCCAACTCTAGGAATGGGTATTCCAAGTTTCAGACACCTAGATATCAAGGGAAAGGCTGTAGCAGCGTTTGAAAGTTCGGATATTTGAATACCGCGCTACATTGCTTCTCGAAGCCATTCGAAGGAAATTACCGATAGTTGGATGGTAAATGACGTAGCGAGTAACAGCAGAGGTGGAGACTATTTATGGATTAAATAGTTAACTATGGAGCAGAGACTTGAGACTGGGATCAGATTACTGGCACGGCCAAATAAAAGAGAATGCAATTAGTATCAAGTAAATCGGACCAGGGATTCAAGAGATATGAGGATTTTTAGATATCAGGCGATGACGCGTGACCCTGACCGTTTTTGTATAAAAGCAAGCAGGAGCAAGCTTAGTTAGCTCAATTCATCACAAGCACTTGGCGAACAAGTTGCGTCTACGCTGAGCCAAGGCACATGGTTGCCACGTCTACGAAGAAGTACTTTTCAAATCGTGATAGTCACGAGAAGTGCTGCGCAAACGAGTTGGAACTTAGTAAGTTTCTGGTGAGGAGAATCACTGAGGTGATTGTATTTCTACAGACATTGGTGGAAATATTTAAATTTCCTAAAGGACATATGCTAGACTTGGTCTAGAAAATAGTATTTGTCACAGTCCAATAGTAAATTAATACTTGGATGTTTAGATCCATTTGAAGTCAGTTTTCATATTTTGTAACTATTTAACCACTTCGATCCGTCAGTACATTGAAGAATAGTCTGTAACGGTGGCGTTCATTAGTCTACGCAAGGGAAACTGCAAGTTGTCTAGCGCATGGCAGATGGTGATATACAAACCATGCCCAGGGAACGATCTTCAGAACAGCCGTTAACTGCTTAGACTGTCAACGTTTTTCTTGTACTGATGAGATTACAGTGAGTTAGGTTACAACTGACACATTTAAGAAGAGATCGCTTAGATCTGACCCTTTTCAAACAAACTGTTATGGCTTTGTTAGAAGCCCATATTAAAATGGAACCACAGTCATTTAAAACGTCGAAAGATACTACCACTATGTCTGACTAGACGATTTGTGGGTCTACAATGGCGGCCGATACAAGGATTATACGTGCTTGTCCGCTAGGGCATGTCTACGGATAAATCTGGTATAGACCAGGTTTACTACACTTCAAGAACATCAAGAAATGTAAGCCACATTTGAATTATTTTATGCCTAGCTAATTGGAACAAACTATTTTTCTGCAGATGACCAACACATTTTTTTTCATCGTATTTAAAGCTTGTAATGATTTACGCAAGACTTGTTAGATTTATTCTGAGCACTTTCAGCACTCAGAACAGTTTAGGATCGATGACCGAGCATTTTGAGCATTTATTTGAATTTTTCATATTTTTGGGAAATCACGGTAATCAGCCGATGTAACTGTAAAAGTTAAATTTATTTTTGTTGAGGAATGGATATTTTTTCCATATTCGAAGGTTCGAACATGTGGATTCTCACATAATGAGATGATAATTCAACATATTTGAAATAATAATAATAATAATCCACTAATAATAATAATAATAATTTTCATAATTTTTCTAAATAATTCTTGGATATTATATTTTATAATAATCATATGTATTGAGAAAGAGCCTATGAAGTAGTTGAAACATTTCTAGTATGGAACAGGAGATTTTACGAAGGAGAGTGGTTAGCGCAAGCCCGCATTCAACCTACATTTCAGTTCTGGTTGAACAGTTGATATTTGCTATGAGCAAAGTATATGTTTCATATAACACGGAGAGGCATGAAACGGGAAGCAATTGATATTTGTATCAAATAGGATTTTTGTATTTATATAAAATCATGACGTAAATACACTTCGAAAGTGAAATGAAGCTTTATATGAGCATGGTAAAATCACGGGTTGAACTGAATGGTAAAATAAAATAAATTTGTCAGTTTATTAATCTTCCAGTGTTGATGACAAGCAGAGGCTTGATTTATTGTATAAATTTTGGGAAGATAATTTATGTGTGTGGAGTAGTTGAATGCCATTCCCAGGTGCGCAGGTTTAAGTCGCAGGAATGAAGGTTTTTTCGAGCATCAATCAAATAGCAGGTTCGATGGCTCAGGTTTATAGTTGGAGTATTGGAGCCACACATTTCGTCGTTTGAATAACCCGAAGGTTATTTCTTTGAAACCATCAGTTCTTATTTCAACCTTGTTTACGAATTCCATTTAGAATTTGATTTTGCTAGAACCCGGATTTGTCATGATAGTAGTTTATTCTTCTTCAGAGGAAGACCTTTGCCGTTGTTGTTGTTGTTATAATATTGTGTTCTTACACAAATAGTAGAATGGGCCACTGCCAATTTAAAATAATTCTTTAACCACGAATAATTTGAAGGATATTTTCAATCCTAGTGCCATGAACTAAATGAATTCATTATAAGACTACAATTCTGATTTCCGCATTCTGTCGAAGAATTGCAAGTTGTAAAAGTTGCTAGAAATGGCCATAAATATAAATATATTTTTTCATAATAATTCCAAGTGGAAAATCTAATAGTTGAATGGTTCAACCATTTATTGATCAAGTTGATGATTCAGAAATCATATGTTTTGTTTGGAACTTGAAGTTCATAATCGAGTCACTTCTCGAATGTTTAATGTCAGAAGAACAATTAATTGTTGTTGTGCTTCGCACAGTTCTTCGACGCTATGTTCAATGGTCAAACACTTTTCAGATGTTGTTAATATGTGTTAATAATTTGTGTTGCTACGATGATAATAATAGTTTCAACGATATATTTTGGAAAACTGGAAAACAAATGAAAGTCTAAGAAATTCTATAAACATTTATTCTACGAGTGTTAATATCATGTAAATAGTCAAACAGTGATCTACGTTATTTCCAGTATGGACAATTCATTTTGCACTGGAGTTAAAATGTTAATAATTTTGGAACACAGTCCACAGGACTAACAATCGGACTTGTGTTTTCAAAAAGATTGTCAAATGTGTTTGGAAGATTTCTGTATATTGTGTGTACATAAGAGTGTGGATCGCCACACGTGGATGATGCTGCTTTGAGCATTATTCTTGCAGTCAGATTTTAACTTTAAATAAACTGAGATAATTTTACCAGATGTGTTTCACCCAATTAAATCTCCTTCTATCCTTATTGTTGCATTGAGCCAAAAATCAGCAAAGCATTTTTATAAATTTGATGTCGTTTTTGCGATTTGCTTTAACCCATCTGGCGCTCCGGGATATTTTGATTCTCGTGCTGACTGATTATTGGTAAAATGCATATGTGGTCGTGCGGACTCCGGTCTAAACGGGCACATAAAATAAGATAGAGAGAGAAATGGCTTCGAACGTGGGTCCCGATTTAGACATGGTCAATCGCATGCCGATTTGAAATTGTGATAATTTTTATAGAAATATTTTGGGAGTTGAGAGATGTCTGGTTTGGATGAATAAATTAGTAGGAAACCCAATTAGTGGGAAAATTAAAAATTTAACTTGGTTAATAATTAGAATGGGTTTGATTATTTTTGATAATGGCTTAACCATTAGGGCGTCAAGTAAATTCAGTAGTAAACGTTCGATGACTGGAGATACACATTATTAGAATCCAGGTGGAGGATATTTGAGAACTTGCATATTTTTCTTATGATATTGTGGTAAATGTAATTCGTAAAAGTAAAGAATTTTGTTTTTCCATCACGTCGATATTAGGACAAATCTCATTTTATTATAGTGTTCCAATTAGCTATTCATATTTCTTGTTCTAGTTATAAGCTTGTGTTTGCCACTGTTGTATACCCCTAAGTTTTGAATAATTGAAATTATGGAAGAAATGATGAGGATGATGAGGAGTTTGGAGGAGAGTTCGAAAGAGGCTGGACGGCGTGTAGCCGCTATTATGAAAGAAAATACAGAGGCTTTAGAAAAGAAACTTAAAGAAAATTCTGATTCTTTAGAAAGTAAACTTAAAGAAAATTCTGATAATTTGAAAGAAAGTTTAGATGATAAACTTAAAGAAAATTCTGATTCTTTAGAAAATAAACTTAAAGAAAATTTGGAGGATAAACTTAAAGAAAATTCTGATTCTTTGGAAAGTAAACTTAAAGAAAATTCTGATTCTTTAGAAAGCAGGTTAAAAGGTAACTTGAAAGAAAGTTTAGAGGATAAACTCAAAGAAAATTCCGACTTGTTAGAAAGCAGGTTAAAAGATAACTTAAAGGAAAATTTAAACAGTAAATTTAATTCAATGGAAAGTAAATTTAAAGAGAATTCTGAAATTTTGAAAATGACACTTGAAAGTAAAATGAATAAATTATGCGATAAAACACATGAGCTCGAAACTTCATTAGCTACTAACGCAAGTTTAATGGACGATAAATTTCGCGATGCCGATCTTCGATCCCAAAGCTTAGCTGATAGGATAGAACATGGTCTTAGGAAAGTTGGTGAAGACATGGTCAACCTGGAAGTCAGAGTGAAGAAGGAGAGTAACGAGATGGGAATTCTAGTTGTTCAGCGTTTAACGGAACAATTCAAGGAACTTGTCATGGGAGAAATAAGAGAAGGAGTGATTCATGAATTGCAAACTGAGATTAAAACCACAGTTGTCAATGAAATAAAAGACACACTCAAGCTGGAGAATCAAGAGGGAATCAAGGAGATTAGGGAATCTTTGTCATCCCACATTGAAGTAATTGCCAAGGATATTCAAGCAACTCAGAAGGACATATCAGATATGACAGGGTCATTGAAAAGTCATGAGGCTGTTATGAACCAGATATCCATTGATGTTAAAGAAAATAGTAAGGAGACTGAAGCAATCAAGAAGATGGCAGAAGAAAACCAGAAAGAACTTGAGGCTATGAAAACTCAAATAAAGGATGAGAAACAGTCTGATCATCTTTTGAAAATGCCGAATGTAAAAGGAAAGGAACCGATACAGATAAATCTAGGAGGAGCTAGAGAGACTGATAGACAGGATGAGGTCAGGACAGTATTTCAATCCAACCCCATAACTGTATTTAAGAATATAGAAGACAAGCCTTCTAAATTTTCAGGGCGAGATTCTGTAACACCCGTGGAATTTCTGAGAGAAGCAGGTGATTATCTGAAAGATTCTAAGATCCCTAAAGAAAGACAGATCAGGGTAATAGGGAAGTTCTTGGAAGGTCCCGCACTTTTGTGGTTTAGAGCATTTAGATCCACTCTAAATACTTTTGAGGAGTTTTCTCGTGGGTTATTGAAGAAGTTTTGGTCCCCTGAAACCCAACAGCAAGTTAGAGCAGAGTTGTATTCGAAGAGATTCTCGACGTCACAACCTACTCGATACTCTACATACTTTTCTGGACAGCTGTCTAAACTCCAACATTTAGATCCGCCAATGCCAGATAACGAGTTGATTACTGCTTTGATACGACAATTTCCAGCAGACGTCCAGAGGACTTTGATCGCTGCTGATATCTACAATATGGAACAGTTTGATGAAGTATTGCAGAAGCTGGATCATACAAACGCTCAATTCTTCCATCAGAAGGGAGTAAAGAGTAATAACGCTGTGTATGCTGTTATGGCTGACAGTTATTCTCAGACACCTCGAGAGATTCGAGAGGAGCGAGAAGAGAAATCGCCGAGGGAAGATTCCAATACGAGAGGATGGAACCAATACCGTAACAGATACAGTTACAAACCATATGCAAGACCGGATGGTGGTAATCGATACAACACTCGATGGAGAAGACCACGAGATACTCAAGGAAGGTACCAGGAAAGAAGATCCTATGGTAATAACTATAATAACAGAGGGAATGTAGATACTCGTCAGTCCAATGAAGAGTTTAACAAGGACACGAGGAAAAACTTGGAAGCGAGACACCAAGATACCTTACAATTTGTGGAGCAGAGGCCCAATGATCCAGGTCCATCGGGAACACAACAATCCCGGGGGAATGGTAAAATTAAGGATTTTGAATATTGTGGAAGTCAACAATAATGGAAGCTATGAAGTAGCCAATACACGAACTGGTAACATCGTGGGAACTTATAATGCTTCGAATTTGAAGATCTATTATTCAAGAACCAGATAATTTAATGTGTAGATAGGAAAAATAAAAATTTTTCAATTTTTATTTTTTGCTAGGTGTGGGGTGGATGTGCCCAACTCTAGGAATGGGTATTCCAAGTTTCAGACACCTAGATATCAAGGGAAAGGCTGTAGCAGCGTTTGAAAGTTCGGATATTTGAATACCGCGCTACATTGCTTCTCGAAGCCATTCGAAGGAAATTACCGATAGTTGGATGGTAAATGACGTAGCGAGTAACAGCAGAGGTGGAGACTATTTATGGATTAAATAGTTAACTATGGAGCAGAGACTTGAGACTGGGATCAGATTACTGGCACGGCCAAATAAAAGAGAATGCAATTAGTATCAAGTAAATCGGACCAGGGATTCAAGAGATATGAGGATTTTTAGATATCAGGCGATGACGCGTGACCCTGACCGTTTTTGTATAAAAGCAAGCAGGAGCAAGCTTAGTTAGCTCAATTCATCACAAGCACTTGGCGAACAAGTTGCGTCTACGCTGAGCCAAGGCACATGGTTGCCACGTCTACGAAGAAGTACTTTTCAAATCGTGATAGTCACGAGAAGTGCTGCGCAAACGAGTTGGAACTTAGTAAGTTTCTGGTGAGGAGAATCACTGAGGTGATTGTATTTCTACAGACATTGGTGGAAATATTTAAATTTCCTAAAGGACATATGCTAGACTTGGTCTAGAAAATAGTATTTGTCACAGTCCAATAGTAAATTAATACTTGGATGTTTAGATCCATTTGAAGTCAGTTTTCATATTTTGTAACTATTTAACCACTTCGATCCGTCAGTACATTGAAGAATAGTCTGTAACGGTGGCGTTCATTAGTCTACGCAAGGGAAACTGCAAGTTGTCTAGCGCATGGCAGATGGTGATATACAAACCATGCCCAGGGAACGATCTTCAGAACAGCCGTTAACTGCTTAGACTGTCAACGTTTTTCTTGTACTGATGAGATTACAGTGAGTTAGGTTACAACTGACACATTTAAGAAGAGATCGCTTAGATCTGACCCTTTTCAAACAAACTGTTACGGCTTTGTTAGAAGCCCATATTAAAATGGAACCACAGTCATTTAAAACGTCGAAAGATACTACCACTATGTCTGACTAGACGATTTGTGGGTCTACAATGGCGGCCGATACAAGGATTATACGTGCTTGTCCGCTAGGGCATGTCTACGGATAAATCTGGTATAGACCAGGTTTACTACACTTCAAGAACATCAAGAAATGTAAGCCACATTTGAATTATTTTATGCCTAGCTAATTGGAACAAACTATTTTTCTGCAGATGACCAACACATTTTTTTTCATCGTATTTAAAGCTTGTAATGATTTACGCAAGACTTGTTAGATTTATTCTGAGCACTTTCAGCACTCAGAACAGTTTAGGATCGATGACCGAGCATTTTGAGCATTTATTTGAATTTTTCATATTTTTGGGAAATCACGGTAATCAGCCGATGTAACTGTAAAAGTTAAATTTATTTTTGTTGAGGAATGGATATTTTTTCCATATTCGAAGGTTCGAACATGTGGATTCTCACATAATGAGATGATAATTCAACATATTTGAAATAATAATAATAATAATAATAATAATAATCCACTAATAATAATAATAATAATTTTCATAATTTTTCTAAATAATTCTTGGATATTATATTTTATAATAATCATATGTATTGAGAAAGAGCCTATGAAGTAGTTGAAACATTTCTAGTATGGAACAGGAGATTTTACGAAGGAGAGTGGTTAGCGCAAGCCCGCATTCAACCTACATTTCAGTTCTGGTTGAACAGTTGATATTTGCTATGAGCAAAGTATATGTTTCATATAACACGGAGAGGCATGAAACGGGAAGCAATTGATATTTGTATCAAATAGGATTTTTGTATTTATATAAAATCATGACGTAAATACACTTCGAAAGTGAAATGAAGCTTTTCATGAGCATGGTAAAATCACGGGTTGAACTGAATGGTAAAATAAAATAAACTTGTCAGTTTATTAATCTTCCAGTGTTGATGACAAGCAGAGGCTTGATTTATTGTATAAATTTTGGGAAGATAATTTATGTGTGTGGAGTAGTTGAATGCCATTCCCAGGTGCGCAGGTTTAAGTCGCAGGAATGAAGGTTTTTTCGAGCATCAATCAAATAGCAGGTTCGATGGCTCAGGTTTATAGTTGGAGTATTGGAGCCACACATTTCGTCGTTTGAATAACCCGAAGGTTATTTCTTTGAAACCATCAGTTCTTATTTCAACCTTGTTTACGAATTCCATTTAGAATTTGATTTTGCTAGAACCCGGATTTGTCATGATAGTAGTTTATTCTTCTTCAGAGGAAGACCTTTGCCGTTGTTGTTGTTGTTATAATATTGTGTTCTTACACAAATAGTAGAATGGGCCACTGCCAATTTAAAATAATTCTTTAACCACGAATAATTTGAAGGATATTTTCAATCCTAGTGCCATGAACTAAATGAATTCATTATAAGACTACAATTCTGATTTCCGCATTCTGTCGAAGAATTGCAAGTTGTAAAAGTTGCTAGAAATGGCCATAAATATAAATATATTTTTTCATAATAATTCCAAGTGGAAAATCTAATAGTTGAATGGTTCAACCATTTATTGATCAAGTTGATGATTCAGAAATCATATGTTTTGTTTGGAACTTGAAGTTCATAATCGAGTCACTTCTCGAATGTTTAATGTCAGAAGAACAATTAATTGTTGTTGTGCTTCGCACAGTTCTTCGATGCTATGCTCAATGGTCAAATACTTTTCAGATGTTGTTAATATGTGTTAATAATTTGTGTTGCTGCGATGATAGTAATAGTTTCAACGATATATTTTGGAAAACTGGAAAACAAATGAAAGTCTAAGAAATTCTATAAACATTTATTCTACGAGTGTTAATATCATGTAAATAGTCAAACAGTGATCTACGTTATTTCCAGTATGGACAATTCATTTTGCACTGGAGTTAAAATGTTAATAATTTTGGAACACAGTCCACAGGACTAACAATCGGACTTGTGTTTTCAAAAAGATTGTCAAATGTGTTTGGAAGATTTCTGTATATTGTGTGTACATAAGAGTGTGGATCGCCACACGTGGATGATGCTGCTTTGAGCATTATTCTTGCAGTCAGATTTTAACTTTAAATAAACTGAGATAATTTTACCAGATGTGTTTCACCCAATTAAATCTCCTTCTATCCTTATTGTTGCATTGAGCCAAAAATCAGCAAAGCATTTTTATAAATTTGATGTCGTTTTTGCGATTTGCTTTAACCCATCTGGCGCTCCGGGATATTTTGATTCTCGTGCTGACTGATTATTGGTAAAATGCATATGTGGTCGTGCGGACTCCGGTCTAAACGGGCACAGTATGGGTAGACTGTTGTTGTTTGAGTCTTCAGTCTTTTGACTGGTTTGATGCAGCTCTCCATGCCTCCCTGTCCTGAGCCAATCGTTTCATCTCTACATAGCTACCACACCCTACATCCGAGGCTATCTGTTTAACATATTCTAACCTTGGTCTACCCCTACAGTTCTTGTCCTCGACCCTTCCTTCCATAACTAAGCTTGCTATTCCTGGGTGTCTTAGTATGTGTCCTACCAACCTATCTCTTCTCTTCATTAGCAGTCGCCAGAAACATCTCTCCTCTCCCACTCGCCTTAATACCTCTTCGTTTGTAACCCTATCTACCCATCTGATCTTCATCATTCTCCTGTAACACCACATTTCAAATGCTTCAATTCTCCTCTTTTCTGCTGCACCAATAGTCCAAGTTTCACTTCCATAGAGCGCCACGGTCCAGACAAAGGCTTTCAAAAATGACTTCCTAATACCTAAATCTATATTCGATGTCAACAGATTCCTTTTTTGTAGAAAGGCTTTCCTTGCCTGAGCCAACCTACTTTTTATATCCTCTTTGCTTCGTCCATCACTGGTTATTCTGCTTCCTAAGTAACAGAAGTCTCCTACTTCCTTCAGCTTTTCACCTGCCAATTTGATCTCCATAGAGGTTTCTGATTTATTTCGGCTGCATTCGAGTATTTTTGTTTTACATTTATTAATTTTCATCATGAATTCCTTCCGTAAGACGGAATCCATGCCATTCAAAAACTCATTCAAATCCTCAGGCTTGTCGGCCAAGATGACGATGTCATCAGCAAATCTCAGAGTTGAAATTATTTCTCCTTGAATCTTCACTCCCACTTTAAATTTTTCTCCAATTTCCTTCATTGCTTGTTCAATGTAAAGATTGAAAAGTATGGGTGATAAGTTGCAGCCTTGCCTTACACCTTTCTGAATACCAGCTTCTCTCTCATGTCCTTCAGCTCGAATGACTGCTGTCTGGTTTCTGTATAGATTGTATATCACCCTCCTATCCCTGTACTTTATTCCAATAGATTTCAAAATGTCAAACAATTTAGTCCAATCAACGTTATCAAAAGCCTTTTCTAAGTCTACAAATGCCATGAACGTTCTCTTATCTTTCCTTATTCTACCTTCCAAAATCAGCCTAAGACTTAGTACAGCTTCCCTTGTTCCTACATTTCTCCTGAAACCAAACTGGTCTTCACCCAACTCCGTTTCTATCTGGCTTTCAATCCTCTTGTAAATTATTCTAGACAGGATCTTTGAAGCATGAGTAATCAAGCTGATTGTACGGTAATCTTCACATCTGTCAGCTCCCACTTTCTTTGGTATAGGGATGATAACATTCTTCTTGAAATCAGGGGGGACCTCATCTGTCTCATAAATTCTACACACCAAGTGAAATAACCTGATCAGACCTTCATCTCCTATGCAGCGTAGCAACTCAATCGGTATATCATCTATGCCTGGTGCTTTGTTCCTGCCTAAGTCCTCTAATGCTCTGTCAAATTCTGATCTCAATATTAAATCTCCTTTTGCATCCTCATCAATTTCCTCCTCCCTTTCCATTACATGATTCTCAATCTCCTTTCCCTTATACAAGCACTCTATGTAAGAATCAGCAATTCTTCTAGGTTTGTGCCGTGTCTTGTGTGGGGTTTCGCCTAGGACACCAAGTTAGGCTCATCGGCGGGCTCTTGGTGTCCCCGCCCGGACCCCCACAGGAGTGACGAACTGCGCGCCACCTCCCTTTATATAAGGTGCAACTGCACCACTTGACTACGAGAACTAAAAGTTCAAGCAGCCTTAACCTCCCTATGAAGGCTTCCAAAAAGTTGGTATATTGGCTTTCACGGCCGGTGAATTAAAACTCAGCAATTCTTCTAGGTTTGTGCCGTGTCTTGTGTGGGGTTTCGCCTAGGACACCAAGTTAGGCTCATCGGCGGGCTCTTGGTGTCCCCGCCCGGACCCCCACAGGAGTGACGAACTGCGCGCCACCTCCCTTTATATAAGGTGCAACTGCACCACTTGACTACGAGAACTAAAATTTCAAGCAGCCTTAACCTCCCTATGAAGGCTTCCAAAAAGATGGTATATTGGCTTTCACGGCCGGTGAATTAAAACTCAGCAATTCTTCTAGGTTTGTGCCGTGTCTTGTGTGGGGTTTCGCCTAGGACACCAAGTTAGGCTCATCGGCGGGCTCTTGATGTCCCCGCCCGGACCCCCACAGGAGTGACGAACTGCGCGCCACCTCCCTTTATATAAGGTGCAACTGCACCACTTGACTACGAGAACTAAAAGTTCAAGCAGCCTTAACCTCCCTATGAAGGCTTCCAAAAAGTTGGTATATTGGCTTTCACGGCCGGTGAATTAAAAAGGGAGGTGGCGCGCAGTTCGTCACTCCTGTGGGGGTCCGGGCGGGGACACCAAGAGCCCGCCGATGAGCCTAACTTGGTGTCCTAGGCGAAACCCCACACAAGACACGGCACAAACCTAGAAGAATTGCTGAGTTTTAATTCACCGGCCGTGAAAGCCAATATACCAACTCTATGTAAGCTTTCCATCTCTCAACCTTTTCTTCCCCATCTGTTAGAGGCTTTCCATTTGTGTCCTTAATATTACAGCACTTAATCTTCTTTTCCCCAAAAGCATTCTTAATCCTTCGATAAGCTGTGTCTACTTTTCCTAATTTCAGACAATTTTCTATACCTGCACATTTCCCTTTCAACCATTCTTCTTTCGCTTCCTTGCACTTCTTGTTAACCTCATTTCTCAGACGTCTGTATTCTGCTTTCCCCTTTTCATCTCTTAGATTCTTGTGTTTCCGCCTTTCATCCATCAATTCTAGTATATCCTGAGTGATCCACGGTTTTCTACCTATTCTTTCTTTCCTACCAATGTTTTCTTCTGCGGATTTTGTTATTTCATTCTTCAAAAGTGCCCATTCGTCTGCAATTGAAGTTTGTTTAGGGGTTTTGATTAGTCCTTCCTTTATACTCTTCTTAAATCTTTCGTTTACATCCTTCACTTTCAGTCTGTCTATTGCCCACCTTTTTGGCTTTTGACTTTTATTCAGTTTCTTCAACTTTAATCTGCATTTCATTACAACCAGATTGTGGTCAGAGTTTATGTCAGCACCAGGATATGTTTTACAATCCAAAATCTGGTTTCGAAACCTCTGCTTGACCATAATGAAGTCGATTTGGTAACGCCCTGTATCTCCTGGTCTCATCCATGTGTATATTCTTCTATTGTGATTATCGAACAAGGTGTTAGCTATGACCAACTCATGTTCGGTGCAGAATTCCATCAGCCTGCTTCCTCGATCATTCCTTTCACCTAATCCGAAATCTCCTACTATCTTCCCTTCTCTCCCTTTTCCTACCACAGCATTCCAATCTCCCATTACTATAACATTTTCATCACCTTTGATATACCTCAGAATGTCATCTATTTCTTCGTAGACCTTTTCAACATCCTCATCATCAGCTTGACTGGTAGGCATATAGACTTGTACCACTGTGGTGCACGTAGGTTTAGTATTGATATTTGCTACAATAATCCGTTCACTGTATTGCTCATAATATTCCACCCGCTGTCCAAGTTTCCTACTCAATATGAGACCAACCCCTGCTTGGCCATTGTTTGATTTAGTGCTAATGACCCTATAGTCTCCTGACCAAAAGTCCTGCTCTTCCTGCCAGCGCATTTCACTAATCCCAACCAAATCCAACCTCAACCTATCCATTTCCCTTTCTAAGTTTTCTAACTTTCCACTTCCTAGCAGACTTCTAACATTCCACGCTCCGATCCGTAGAATGTCAGATTTCCTCTTTGTCACTTCTGTGATGTTAACCCCCTCTCGAGTAGTCCCCACCCGGAGATCCGAACGGGGGACTAGTTTACCTCCGGATTGAAATTTTACAAGGGAGGAGGCCATCATCACATGTAATTATGCATAGAGAGGTGCATATCCTCGGGAATAGCATTACGGCTGTAGTTTCCCGTTGCTTTCAGCCATGCAGCAGAACGCAGTGTAGCCATTAGTTGCCTTATATTATCAATATCTTAACCGTCTATTAGACTAGTAAAGAATTGATTTATTCTGAAAGGCTGCTACTCCCTTTCAGAATAAGTAAAGAGCAGTTCTACTACAAAATACTAACCTTCTACTAACAATTAAATACCAAAATTCTACTAACGAAAAAAATACTCAAGTTTCACCAACAAACAAATACTACCACTAAAACAGTCTGTCACCAGGCCCACTCACATGCACCCTCACCAGACACACTCACACACCACAGTCTAATAGAACAATGACATATATCTAATAAATAAATTAACTTCATACTTACAACTACATACGTACTGTACTGCAATTTGAATTGACAATATTTACAAAATTTAAAATAACAGTAAATAACAAGAAAGTTAAAATAGTGAAGCAATTTAAATACTTAGGAGAAATTATAACTTACAACTTGGATGAGAAACCTGCATGGCAAGAAAGAACTAATAAAATGATAAAAGCCCAAAAATTAACATGGTCTACATATAAAAGAATGTCTATCAATCGCAACAAAATTAAAACATTACAAGACGGTGGTTCAACCAGAGGTGACACATGGAAGTGAAACTCTTTTTAAAGTTACTCAGAAAAACAGAATCGACAAAATTTTAAAAGAAGAATAGCTAGAACATGCATAAATAAAAAATATCATATAAAAAATATCATAGACTAAGATTAGAATATGTTAAACAGATTGCCTCGGATGTAGGGTGTGGTAGCTATGTATTGATGAAACTATTATCTCAGGACAGGGAGGCAAAGAGATCTGCTAAAAGACTCAAACAAGAGTTGTGCAATAAGATAAACTTTATGTTCGCAGGTAGGTGGGCTACTCGGCATTCTAATGTTCTTGGTCAGGAAGAGTACCGGGTCTAGGAATGAATACAGTGAGTACAATGAATATTAACTCTGGCCATACTTATAGTATTAACTGTCATCCTATATACAGTATATGTACTGTACCCTTAAATTATGACCAAAATATTTGTCAAATATGAAGATGGGCTGGATCGCAGAATCTTCATGGTTCCCGGCTAGAAAAACCGCTGAAAATACTGTATGCTGACTATTAACACATAAAAGGTACACGAACTACTATTGTACTGTGCCCTATATTCCAACCTTGGATTGCGTGGCCCGACTCATCGCGATCCCAGGTTGAAATTCGATACAACAATTAATATAAAATTTTACCAAAAGTAAATCGTGGATGACATACGCCGTCATGAAGATGAGATAAAAAAAAGTGAGACCTCAAGTGACCTCAGGGTGTGAATATGGACTGGGATTCATATACCGTACAGTATTATCGCCTAACTGTAATGGGATCTTTTCAAGTGATATGCATTTCCGGGAGGGCGCCAATTCATAGATAGAATAGCCTACTATGAATGAATATTATTTTAATAGAGAAACAAGAACTCATTCATCTCGGGAATGGTGTGTTTTTAACACCAAGCAGGACGTTATAGCAAACAAGGCAGATAAATATACGCTGCAACATAAACATAAATCATCGGAATGCCACTTACTATTTTGTAGAATTACGGGATGTTAATATAAATAGTAACAATAATGCTGTCACAACAGGATATAATTTCCAACTTCATAGCATCAACCGATTTTTTATTTTATCATTTTAAATGATCTTGTCGACTTCGTCGTTACGCTGGGGTCTGGCGTTACGTTACGGTGACGGAACGAAATTTACCCAGGTGCACTGAGGTGTGTGACGTCATAGTACCGCTTGGTGCATGTGTTCCCGACAATCTCAACTTCATTAGTATAAGACAAAAATCCCCAATTCTTGGATGTCACGGGTAATCTCGAGAAGCACTGGATGGATTTTGATGCGGTTTTCACCATTCTGTAAAGGATATCTCGAGGAAAGATTCTGTAGAAAATAATTTATGTATGATCAAAGGAAGCCAAGCAGTAACGATTTCAGTGAAACAGTCGAAAACAAACTTGGCGTCCGTGCGCTTCTTAAGCTTACGCTGGGCAACCCGTTAAAAATATCAATATACTGTGCCCAAATCCAGTTGTCCAGGTTTGAGAGCACAGGCCCATATGCTAAGTTCCGAGCGGAGGATTTGAATAGCGCGCTGCGAATTTTTAAAGAAGGAATTCGAAGCTTTATGCAGCCTACAGAACGGCAAGTGACGTAGTTGGTTGTCACAAGCGAGGCTATATTTTTGATAAAATATTTTTCGGTTGATTGGAAATATGGAACTAATAACATATTACTGGCACGGAAAAGGGAAGAAGAATGTGCTATGTTTGAAGAAAATCGAACCAGCGGAAGCCGAGATATGAGAAGTTTAAGGATTGGGGACATATCTCGCAGTGACGTCAGGAGTCCACCTGGAGAGTATAAAACGGGCGAGGACCAAGGCACGCCCAAAATCTCGGTCCATCCTGTCTACGTTAAGAACGTAGGCAACATTAATAACTTTTGCGACCAACTTGAGAAGGAAGGCATCTCCTTCAAGATTAAGAACCTCTCCGACACAGTTCGAGTGACGGTCAGCACCCCAGAGGAGCACAGAATCTTAACCGACTGGCTCATCAATTGTAATGGGGAATTTCACACCAGGCCCTCAGCCCCCAAAAACATTAGGAAGGTCGTCATCCGCGGCCTTCACCGCTCCACCTCTGTTGACCGCGTACAGCAAGCCCTCACCGAACAGGGATTCTCAATTGAGAGAGTCAGTCAACTCACCCAAATTTCCGATCGCTCCAAGAAGCTACCCCTCTTCCTGGTAGCGCACTCCACAACGGCCCCTGATAGGAACATTTATCAAGTCACGTCCCTACTCTTTAGCCAAGTCACCATTGTGAGGTACCAGGGCCAAGCTGGTCCCGTGCAGTGTTATCAGTGTCAGGGATTCGGCCATGCATCTAGTGGCTGCCACTGCCCGGCACGGTGCGTCATCTGCGCCAAGGACCACAGGCTAACAGACTGTCCCCACTACGGCAAACAGGATGCCAACACTAAGTGCGCCAACTGGGGTGAGCAACACACTGCCAGTTTCCGTGGCTGTCACAGCCACATTCAACAACAGGCTTCCCTCTGTTCGCAAGGCACCTGCCGGGCATATGGTAGACCGCAATAAGTTTAGGTTTGGCACCAGCTTCGCGGGAGCCGCTTCCCCCCCTGCCCTCTCCCAGCCCCCCAGCCCTGCACCTCGCCAACCAGTCCCCCCACCGCCTGCTATGGATAGCAACAACTTCCCGGGCCTATCCCCACCGGCCCAAACCGCTACTGCACCGTCCGCCTCAAACGAAATGTTTGAAATTTTTAAGCTCTTTAACGATCCTTCCCTGAGAGAGCTTCTCAATATCCTCAAGACAACCCTAAGGCGGCTCATAAATGCTACGGATACCCCCTCCAGGGTACAAATAATATTCGATGTTTGCTCGCAGTACCTCCTCAATGGCTGCTAGACCGCAGGCTGGTGTCAATTTTAAGATCATGGCATGGAATGCCTTTCACCTCCACTCGCAAATTGGTGAGCTCATTAACGTTCTACAGCAGGAACATATTCACGTCGCTCTTTTAGGTGAAACTGACATTAAACCGGTCAGTAAATTCTACATCCCTGGGTATCTTATATACCGCAACGACCGTGTAGAACGTCCGAGTGGACGCACTGCCATAATCGTGAGGTCCGACCTGGCGCACCAACGCATACCTACCCCTAACGACCTGAGGTTTGTAGAGGCCACTATCGTACAAATATATTTAGCTACCGGCCCGTACCGTCTTGTCTCCTGCTACTTGCCCCCAGGCGTGCCGTTTATCCCGACTGATTTGGAGGCGCTGTTTCCTGACAATATCCCTGTGATATTGGCGGGAGACTTTAACTGTAAAAATCGGCTATGGGGTAGTCAACTCACGGAGGCCAAGGGTAGGCTTCTTGAAAAATTCTGCGACGATCATGGTTGTTTAACCCACCATCCGCCTGGCCACACATATTTTCCGTTTGATCCCAACAAGCTTCCGGATACCTTGGACATTGCTATTAGCGAAGACCTTGATATCCCTATTGCAGTAGACAACCTTAATGTACTCGACTCTGACCACGACCCATCCTAATCAACTTAAACTCTAGCTACCAACCTTCCCGAACCCAAATCCCTCTTCACACCCGTAAAATGGACTGGAATCATTTCCAAGACATTTTAAAAACCTCCGTCGCTGGAAACCCCAGCATTCGCTGCGAGGAAGATATTGACTCCCTCGTAGAGAAGTTCACCAACTCGCTCCTACACGCAGCCCGCACCGCAGCTATTGGTCCCAAACATCGAGTACACAAGCCCTTTTCCATCCCCCCTGCTCTTCAAGCTCTCATCAAACGGAAGAATATGGTCAGGTGGCGATGGCAAATCACTCGTGACCTCCTCATCAAGCAGGACTGGTACAGGCTTAAACGTCAGATCCACCCAGCCATGGTTACCCTCCGTAACAAGGAATGGCAAAACAAATTGCATAGTATGGCTGAAAATTCCAGCTCTTTGTATGGTATGGCCAAAAAACTTCTTAAGAAAAGAACTGGCATCCCACCATTACACGGGGTACGTGGACTGGTCTATACCAAACTTGACAAGCCTAATGCCCTGGCGGATACTTTCGAGAGAGCCTGCGAACCCAACCAGGAACCTTGCAACGATGACTTTGTTGACCTGGTCCGTCGTGATCTTCGTGGTGGGTTCTCGGGAGAGCTCCCCCAGGGCTTTAGATTTGTCTCGCCATCCGAACTGCTCAATCTTATTAAGAAGCTGAAGACCCGTAAGGCCCCAGGCCCTGATGATATCGCAGCTTCCTACCTTAAGAACCTAAGCAAGAATGCATTAACATGTCTCACTAAAATATTCAATGCCATCTACCGATTCGGGTATTTTCCGTCAGCCTGGAAAGTAGCTAAAGTCATAATGATTCACAAACCAAGCACAGATGCCACTTTTCCCAGAACTACAGACCAATCAGCTTACTCTCAGTCATCTCAAACCTCCTCGAGATGACCCTACTTTCCAGGCTTAACACTCACATCTCAGAGATAATCAATGATGAGCAGTTTGGATTTCGCAAAGGCCACTCCACAGTACAGCAACTTCTTAGACTCATCGAGGTCATCACGCGCGCTTTTAACGAAAGACGTATGACAGGGGTCTGCTTCCTAGACATCAGTCGTGCTTTTGATAAAGTTTGGCACAGTGGTTTACTGTAAAAAATGAAGCACAAAGGGTTCCCAGAACACTTACTTAAGGTCATCAACTCCTATCTTAGGAAAAGGCAATTCTATGTCCAAGTGGTTGACGCCCAATCCTCACTGAGGAAGATTAAAGCCGGTGTACCGCAAGGTAGTGTCATAGCACCCGCCCTCTTCAATGTTTACCTTTCTGATATCCCCAAAACAGACACTACCAGTCTCCATGATACTGCCATCTCTTCCACCTCCTGGAGAGGACATAGAGTTGCAACTAACCTCCAAGTCTCCTTAGACACCCTACACCCCTGGCTTAAGGATTGGAGAGTAAAAATTGGAGAGTAAAAATTAATGTCTGTAAATGTGCTACCACTCTGTTTACCAAAAAGCGCAAACATACAGAAGTCCAGGACCTTAATTTCTTTGGCGATGTAATCAGATGGCAGCCAGCTACAAAGTATCCGGGAATCACGCTTGATCGAGACCTTACTTTCGCACAGGAGGTCACTCAGCGCGCAAACCAAGCGAAAGCGATCCAAGCGCAACTCTGGCCTCTCATGAAGTCTCAGAGTGCACTAGATGACAGGAGCAGACTACTGACATATAGCACCATTGTGCGGCCTGTTATGGAATATGCCAGTCCTGCGTGGGGCTTTGTTGCCCCCTCGACCATCAATAAACTTCAGGTCGTCCAGAACAAAGCGCTGCGCACGATATCGGGCGCCCCATGGTATGTGCGCAATGCTCAACTACACAATGAATACGGTCTACCGACCATCAAAGAAAGAATTCATGGACAGGCAGTTAGACTCTATAAAACAGCTACACTAAGCACAAACCCTCTCATTAACAGATTGGGTGATTACCAAGCCAGGGGGAACCGCCATAAGCGCCCCCGGATCCTTATAGAATGACTTTCCTCTTCTTATCAAACCTGCTACTATAGCACACCTTTTCTTCTCTTAAGAAATACTATCTTCAATTTCATACTTAACTTCTGACTCTCTCAGAACTACTTATCTTTACTCTTTTCTATCTTCTGTATTTCCTGAACTAGGTCATATTCTGGCCAATAAAGATACCAGAGTAATCACCCAATCACCCTAACACAGTTGCAGTTGGTCGAAACAATTAGACAGAGCTCTCAAGGTCTTCGGGCTGACAGGCTACATTAAAATGCATCGAAGCCGGCTCTGCCGGCTCCGATTGCATGGGTCAGGCCAGGCCAGGCACATTATGTTAATTCACCACAGCGCCCAGTCGCTGATACATCGTACGTTACTTCGCCACAGCGCTCAGTCGCTAGTTCATCGCATGTTACTTCGTGAAGCACATGGTTGCTATATTCGACGTTATACTTAGAAATAGCACATGGTTGCTAGGACTTAGTGCGTTTCAACGAAACAGTACATGGTTACTGGAACTTAAAAAGTGTTGGAAATTATTTCAGTGAACTTAGGATTTTTCGTCAGTTATCACTCAGGTGATAGACATTTTGTGGCAGAAACATTGGTAAATATAAAACTGCTCACGGACATAGGATAGACTTAGTCTATAAATTTTCCACAGTCCACAAATATTATTATTGGATTATTTTTATATCCAATTGCCAGAAGCAAGCTTTTGTCTTGATAACTAAATGACCAACCAAGATTATATGTCAGCACTTTTTCAAATACCTTTCTTGCACGGTTCAGTTCTGGGACTTGAACATCAGAACTGTTACCGATGCTGAATAAGATTGTCAGTGTATTAAACTCTACTGAATGCATCACGGTTGGGTCTTGTTACATCTGGTATTTTTGATCATGGATCAATTAGATTTAACCCTGTCAAGAATTTAACTACAGCTGTTAACGCAGCCAATATGAACAGTTTTCATCAAGATTATCAGGCAACGAATATGATTACCGCTATGTCTGGGTAGACAAATTGCGGGTATACAATGGAGGCCGATACAAGAATTAAGTACGTGTCCAAATGGGGACTAAAGACTGGAGTGGTCTGGTTTTAACCAGATTATCTTCGACATCAAGATCTACAAGAATGTAAGCTACAATTTGCATTATTAGCCTACTTTTCACATTTTGCAAAAATGAGGAAAAAGTAGACTTATGAGATCGATCCGGGAAAATGTGTGTCTGTCTGTCTGTCTGTCCTTCTGTCTGTCTGTCTGGCTGTGTGTGTGTCCCCCCCTATCAACTCCTAAACGGCTGCAGCAATCAAAACCAAATTTAGTATGAGTAAAGATGTGCACCGGAATAGCTCACGTCCATATTTGAAAATGAAGTCAGTGCTACCAACTGCTGAAAAAACGCACTAGAAATTTGAGCTCCATGTTGGATATCTTGCAAGGTATGCATGGGACCTATTCCAAAATTGGCACACATGTAGATAATACTATTTCAGTTTAATTTCCAGGAGGCCAACCATGACAGTGTTGCCAAAATAAGTTTAAGCCTTCTGATAGGTCCAATGTTTAAATGCATATAACTTCTACACTATCAATTGGATTTCAACCAAATTTTGTATGTAATATATGGACATAAACAGATATGACTGAGTGTATTCTTAAGAGCCACCAGGGCTGCCAACTGTTAATAATTGCTCTCTCTATTTTTTATCCAAATACCAATATATCAGAAAGTATGCAAGCCAACAGCTTTAAACTATGCACACGTATATTCTGACATTTTAGATTAATTTGGAGTAACTTATATACGTCAGTTCTACCAACATGATTATAAGCCTGCTGATAGTACCAATTTTTAAATACATGTAACTTCTATACTATCAGTTGGATTTCAACCAAATTTCGTATGTGCTATGTGTACCATAACAGATATGACTATAAGTATTGTTAAGAGCAATCAGGCCTGCCAACTGTTAATAAATTCTGTATATATTCTTTTTACCCTAATATCAATATATCAGAAAGTATGCAAGCCAACAGCTCAATACTTTGCACACGTAGGCCTATAGCACCTGACATTCTAGATTAATTTGGAGTAATTAATGCAAGGCAGTGCTGCCAACATGATTCTATGCCTGCTGATATGTCCAATTTTAAAATACATGTAACTTCTATACTAACAAATAGATTTCATCCAAAATTAGCACACTAAGATATCATAATAATTCAGATTATTTCTGACCAGCACATGCATGGTATTGTTGGCGACATGCTTTTACGCGTGCTGATAGATCCAGTGTCTAACTGCATGTAACGTCCATAGGACTTCCACCAAATTTTGTATTCTGTACCTTAAGAGGTGGAACTAAGAATATATTCAGTCACCAGGGCTGCCAACTGTAGAGCTCTATTAGGCTACATTATACCAGGTATATTTTGAACTAATTAGATATTTCGATATTACCAACTTAATTTCGTCATTATTCTAGATAGGTTCATATACCGTAGAATAATCATTGGCATGAAAAGTAGGCTGTATAGTTCTTCACGGAACTTCTTGTTTTTATGCGTAGTTAGCTGGAATTCTCATTTTTCTACAGTCTTATCAACACAATAATTTTCTTTGGTAATTTGCTGTTGCAAATGTTTATGCGAGGCATGGGAAGCCTTGTTCTGAATATTTTCTACATTCAGACATGAAGATTCAATGATTTGAATCAATGGACGAGCATCACGAGCATTTTATTTGATGTTTGTGATTTTTTCTAATCACGGTCATCAGCCGTCGTAACTGTAAATTTTAAAAGGGCAGAAGTCTTGCGACGACCACGGGTGCTTAATCCACCCGCCGCCTGGCATTACATACTATCCGTTTGATACGAACCGATGACCTGGACTTTGCAAGGACCAGGACTAATTACTCCGCCCTTAATTCTGACCACGAGCCCACAGTAGCTACATGCCTTCCAGCTGTGAATATTGCCACTATATCCTCAAAACCACCGTTGCTGGCAATCCCAGCATTCGCTGCGAAGGATACATTGACTCCCTCGTAGAGAAATTTACTAATTCACTCCTACACACTGCCCGTACCGCAGCTATCGGTCCCAAACATAAGATGCACAAGCCCTTTTCCTTCCCGCCCACGTTGCAGGCTCTGATCAAGCGGAAGAAGACGGTCATGTGGCGGTGGCAAATCACTCGTTATCTTCGCTTACAATAAGAGTGGTACCGACTCAAGAGACAGATTCATTCTGCGATGATCGCTCTCCGTTATAAGGAATGACAAACAAAGTTAGAAAATATGGCTGGAAATTCCAGATCCCTGTATGGTATGGCCAAAGAAGCTGCTCAAGAAAAGAACTGACATTTCACCACTACACGGGGTTCATGGAATGGTCTTCGCCAATATTGACAAGGCTTACGCCCTTGCGGATACATTCAAACGAGCCTGCGAACCCAACCAGGAACCTTGTGACGATGACTTCATAGACGAGATCCGTTATGATCTTCGTGGTGGATTCCGAGGAGAGCTCCCCCAGGGCTTTAAATTTGTAGCACCAACCGAACTGCTCAGTCTCATTAAGAAGTTGAAGACTCGGAAGGCCCCCGGCCCTGACGAGATCTCTGCTTCATACCTTAAGAATCTCAGCAAGAATGCCCTAACTTGTCTCACTAAAATCATTAATGCCGTATACCATTCTGAGTATTTTCCCAAAGCCTGGAAAGTAGCCAAAGTTATCTTGCTCAGTAAGCCTAACACAAACAGCACTTTTTCAGCACTACAGGCCAATTAGTCTGCTTTCCAGGCTCAACTTATATATTAATGGCATCATTAATGACGAGAAGTTTGGTTTTCGCAAGAGCCATTCCACGGTTCAACAATTACTCAGGCTAATAGAAATCATCATGCGCGCTATCAACGAACGACGTATGACAGGAGTCTGCTACTTGGATATCAGTCGTGCTTTTGATAAAGTTTAGCACAGCGGTCTGCTGTACAAAATGAAGCAGAAAGGGTTCCCAGATCACTTACTTAAGGTCATCAGTTCCTATCTTAGGAAAAGGCAATTTTATGTCCAAGTGGATGACGCCCAATCCTCTCTCTGCTTATGTATCCTCTGACGGATGGTCGAGAGTTTGTAGTCTGTGTTCAAATGGGCGTTGCTCCTGATAACGTGCGCAGTGCACGGAGAATGACTTAAATGAGCCGAACATGTCCTCGGACACTCCCGGCACTAAAAGCCATACGATAAATAATTAATTACTAGCTGATGTACCCGTTCTCCGAATGGCTTTTACTACTTGCTGGCCCAAATCATTCATATAATCACACATTCGTAATGTAGTTATGTTATTTCCATGTTACCAACTAAATCCATAACTTATCCAGCGGAACCGAAATAAATAGTATTAAAACAGCTCAATAGTAGTGATTTGATTGCTTCCCGTGATATTGATGAAGTAGAAAGTGAACCATGTTAGTCTTCGAAACTAAATAATAACGCCAGCTTAACGACATCGATAACACAAGAAACAAAACTGAGATACCAGTTAAATAAAGCTCTTTGAAGTAACCAAATGGAAGGATTGAAATTAAATAATGACTGACGCGTAAGTGCAATAACCAACACCCAGGACTATCCTATAAACAAAAGCTGAATATACTCCTTAGTATTCCAACAGAGAATACCTCAGCTGAAAGTGCCCGATATGTATTTACGACGTCTTCGAACAGAGCAGATGTTTAAAATGTACAGTTTGCCCCGTTAATGTACTGTTCCATTTGTCAACACTAACGATTAACTCAACGATCACTTAGAGCATACCTCTGAATGGAAGCGTGAGATTTTATTTGATCGTTAATGTGACGTCTTAAACAATGGGACATATTTCTTACGAGGAGTCCGAACCACAAGGTGTGCTATCTGAACGTTATTTGCCGAGAAAAGTACAATGTTAAATTTGTGACCATAACGCAGCCGCAGTTTTCACGACCTCAGCTCTGATTGGCTTCTGCTTGATAATTCACAATGCCTCGACCTAATCCACAAATGAGTAAGAGATGTCTAAAGCCGCTGCACCGTAGTGATTGGATCACTGTCAATTTGCAACAAGATGTTCAGTAAAGAACATATAGCCTACTTTCTCCTAAATGCATGGGTATTGTTATAACTCTTTGTCCTTTTCAAGGAGTATAATTGAATGTTGGTTGTAGTAGCTTGTTGAAATAAAACGTGCTATAGGGATATTAAACATGAATATGAGATGCCCTTTGCTAGTGCTACCTCTGTAAAAAAATTCATTCAATTCGGTTTCACCGTGATTGAATTGATCTGGGGAATAGATTTGCACACATACATGGTCGCTATTTGCAAACTATTGGGCTGATGACCTTGTAGTCAGTCATAAGATGCTTTCCACAAAAAGGCATGTTGTTGCAAAATCCGGTAGAGATCAAATTATTAGGATGGTCGAAATTTGATTTAAGCTTGTAACATTTGGGTGGCCGTCATTCCGTTTCCGTCAAGATGGCGGCGATATAAAACATGACACTGAGGAGCCTTTTGCTAGTGCTACCTCTGTACCAAATTTCGTTCAATTCGGTTCCACCGTGTTTGAATTGGTAGGGGGAATCGATTTGCACACATACTTGGCCACCATCTGCAAACTATTGGGCTGATGATCTAGTAGTTTGGTCAGAATATGCATCCCACATAAAGATTTGTTGTTGCAAAATTTGGTAGAGACTAGATTATTAGGTTGGTCGTAATTACATTTTAGCCTTTAACATTTGGGTGGCCGCGATTACGTCTCCGTCAAGATGGCGGTGATATAAAACATATAAAACATGACACTGAGGTGGCCTTTTCTAGTGCTACCTCTGTACCAAATTTCGTTCCATTCGGTTTCACCGTGTTCGAATTAATAGGGGTAATCGATTTTGACACAAAGATGGCCGCCATCCAAAAACTATTAGGCTAATGACCTACTAGATTTGTCAAAGGATGCTTCCTTCATAAAGGTATGTTGTTGCAAAATTTGCTAGAGATCGGATGATTAGGCTAATCGTAATTTGATTTAAGCTTTGAACATTTCTGTGGCCGCCATTACGTTTCCGTCAAGATGGCGGCGATATATAACATGACACTGAGGTGCCTTTTGTTAGTACTACCTCTGTACCAAATTTCGTTCCATTCGGTTGCACCGTGTTCGAATTAATAGGGGGAATCCATTTTCACACATAGATGGCCGCCATCCGCAAACTATTACGCTGATGACCTATTAGTTTGGTCAAAGGATGCTCCCCCCATAAAGGTATGTTGTTGCAAAATTTGGTAGAGATCGGATGATTAGGTTAGTCGTAATTTGATTTAAGCTTTGAACATTTGTGTGGCCGCCATTACGTTTCCGTCAAGATGGCGGCGATATAAAACATGACACTGGGGTGCCCTTTGCTAGTACTACCTCTGTACCAAATTTCGTTCCATTCGGTTTCACCGTGTTCGAATTAATAGGGGTAATCGATTTTGACACAAAGATGGCCGCCATCCGCAAACTATTAGGCTGATGACCTATTAGTTTGGTCGAAGGATGCTGCCCCCATATAGGTATGTTGCTGCAAAATTTGGTAGAGATCGGATGATTAGGTTAGTCGTAATTTGTTTTAAGCTTTGAACATTTGTGTGGCCGCCATTACGTTTCCGTCAAGATGGCGGCGATATAAAACATGACACTGAGGTGTCCTCTGCTAGTGCTACCTCTGTACCAAACTTTGTTAAATTCGGTTTAACCGTGTTCGAATTAATAGGGGTAATCGATTTTGACACAAAGATGGCCGCCATCCGCAAACTATTAGGCTGATGACCAATTGGTTTGGTCAAAGGATGCTGCCCCCATAAAGGTATGCTGTTGCAAAATTTGGTAGAGATCGGATGATTAGGTTAGTCGTAATTTGATTTAAGCTTTGAACATTTGTGTGGCCGTCATTACGTTTCCGTCAAGATGGCGGCGATATAAAACATGACACTGAGGTGTCCTTTGCTAGTGCTACCTTTGTACCAAATTTCATTCCATTCGCTTTCACCGTGTTCGAATTGATAGGGGGGGACTGACATTCAGAGTAGGCTACCACACACTCACACACACACACACACAGACTCACACACATACACACACACAGACAGACACACTTTTTTTTCGCCCTGTAGTGATCTCATAAGTCTACTTTCATTTTTTGCAAAAATCGAAAGTAGGCTAAAAATGGTGATGAAAGATGGTGAGTCATAGTGACTTCAGCTTGCCACGGTGGTTGAGTGGTTAACGTGTCGGTCTACTAACCCCAAGCTTGCAGGTTCACTCCTGGCCATGGTAAGTGATTTTTGTAAGACGGCAAAAATTACGACACGCATGTCATACGATGTTGGCATATAAATGAACCCATTTGAATTCAGTAGGCCGTGTTCATAATGGCAAGATTAATCTCGGTAATTTCCGTCAAAACAAATGTCCTCATTTCTCTACTAGAAAGCACTATATTGTTCAATGAGCTTAGATATCTAACCTCCTTGACTTTCATAGTGCTTCAAGGAACAACGTAATTCGACATGCAAGCTACCCTCTGGGAGTCAAATAACAAGGCTTTCACCCGGCACCCGAGGCCATACGATATTATTAATATTTTATAGTGACTTCAAAACATACGAATTCCGAAATGAAGGCCACGGCTGCCTCGTCCAATCCTTATCTGAATTTGAAATACACACATTAATACAGCCATCACAATAAGACAGGTTATCAGGCAAAATCCCCACACACCCAAGTACACGGGGCTACAGGACCACGATGTCTGAAAGCCCCAAAATAAATCATTAACAATAACATCATAAATAACAGCAACACGATTGCAAGTATCAAAGCACGGCAATAGAATTAGTCGCAAAACTGGCTTAAATGACAGCACCTTCCTAACGTTAAGTGTCACAAAGGGTATAAAATTCGACTCTATATCACGATTGTTTCGGGACCCCCTTAATATCATAATAATCATAAAACATTATGGGGTATGAAGCCCTTTTTAGCCTATTTTCATTTATGAAACAAGATGTTCAGTAAAGAACATATAGCCTACTTTCTCCAAAAAGCATGGGTATTGTTATAACTCTTTGTCCTTTTCAAGGAGTATAATTGAATGTTGGTTGTGGTAGCTTGTTGAAATACAACGTTCTATACGGTAATAAACATGAATATGAGGTGCCCTTTGCTAGTGCTACCTCTGTAAAAAAATCATTCAATTCAGTTTCACCGTGTTAGAATTGATATGGGAAATCGATTTGCACACATACATGGCCGCTATCTAAAAACTATTGGGTTGAAGACCTTGCAGTTCAGTCAAAAGATGATTCCCACAAAAATGTATGTTGTTGCAAAATTTGGTAGAGATCAAATGATTAGGTTGATCGTATTTTGATTTAAGCTTTTAATATTTGGGTTGCCGCCATTACGTTTCCGTCAAGATGGCGGCGATATAAGACATGACACTGATGTGCTCTTTGCTAGTGCTACATCTGTACCAAATTTCGTTCAATTCGGATTTACCGTGTTTGAATTGAAAGGGGGAATCGATTTTTACACATTCATGGCCGCCATCCGCAAAGTATTGGGATGATGACCTTGTAGTTTGGTAAATAGATCCTTCATTCATAAAGGTATAATGTCGCAAAATTTGGTAGAGATCAGATGATTAGGTTGGTCGTAATTTGATTTAAGCCTTTAACATTTGGTTGCCGCCATCACGTTTTCGTCAAGATGGCGGCGATATAAAACATGACACTGAGGTGCCCTTTGCTAGTGCTACCTCTGTGCCAAATTTCGTTCAATTCGGTTTCACCGTGTTTAAATTGAGAGGGGGAATCGATTTGCACACATACATGGCCACCATATGCAAACTATAGGACTGATGACCTTGTAGCTAGGTCAAAGAACGCTTCGCACATAAAGGTATGTTGTTGAAAAATTTAGTAGAGATCAGATGATTAGGTTAGTCGTAATTTGATTTAAGCTTTGAACGTTTGGGTGGCCGCCATTACGTTTCCGTCAAGATGGCGGCGATATAAAACATGACACTGAGGTGTCCTTTGCTTGTTCTACCTCTGTTCCAAATTTCGTTCAATTCGGTTTCACCGTGTTCGAATTGATAGGGGGGGGGGGGGGGACAGACATTCAGAGTACACGCACTCACACACACACAGACTCACACACAGACTCACAATTTTTGGCCCTGTGTAGATCTCATAGGTCTACTTTCATTTTTTGCAAAAATCGAAAATAGACTAAAAATAGTCTTATGAGGTCACCTTTTGTCCGTGTGTCTGTGTGTGTGTGTGTATGCGTGCATATGTGTGTGATTCGTGTGTGTGTGTGTGTGTGTGTCCCTTAATACAATCTAAACGGCTGGAGCGATTTCAATGAAACTCGGTACGTTCATAGCACTATTCCGGACGACCCCGACCGTGATCTCCAAATTTTGTTACGTCTCACCAATCCAACATGGCGGCTGTGCGAAATATTTCACCAGCATTCAATATCCCCAAAACTATTACCGATATCACCCTGGACTATTGTACGGTGAAAAAGGGAACTATTAGAAGTTCACCTATGTAACTTTTGAAAACCTGGTAACTATAGAACCAACATGGTAAGCGATATTGTGACTTTAAATAGACGTTTCTCGCGATTAAACCAACCAAACGCAATGAAACTTGGTGCAGTACATGTTTATACACATTGAAAAGCACCAATATCTAACTTCGTTCAATTGTTTACATAACCTTAAGATGGCGGCTATGAGAAATATTTCACCAGCATTCCATATCTCTGAATCTATTACAGGTATCACCGTGTAATTTTGTACGGAGATAAAGGGCCCTACTGGAAGTTCATCTATGAGACTTTCAAATACCGGTTAACTACAAAACGAACATGGCGGCCAAGCGAATTTGAAAGTTTTAAATAGACCTTTCGCTCGATTTAATAATACAAACGCAATGAAACTTGGTACAGCAAATTTTTGTACACATTGTAATGCACTGGTATCTAATTTAGTTCAATTGTTTACATAACCTCAAGATGCCGGCTGTGCGAAATTTATAATTAAGTTTTTATTTCTTGTGTCATAATCATGCGATCGAAGTGAAAGTTTGGATAATGAAACTAAGAATAATATTCCTTTAATGGTACATGACTCCATAGCCTATACATATAACAATCCAACATGGTGACCATCCGAAATATTTAGATGGATCTCAATATCTACGAATCTATTAGAGCAATCAAACTGAATTCTTTATGTTCAGAGGGTCTATGAACATAAGTGCACCTATAGGACTTTCAATAACCTGGTGATCACAAATCCAAAATGGCGCGACGTGAATTATAAATATTCACATGGACGGTTGTCGCAATTTAACCATCCGAGTGCAGTGAAACTTGGTACAGTAAATCCTTATACAAATGTTAATCCGTTAGTATCTTATTTATTTCAATTTGTAACGTGTTTTTCGAGTTTTTTTTTTATGAAACTGGCATAAGTCAGTAGGAAGCCATTCTATATTTATTTACGCGGCAAATTGTTCAGCCAAGAGAATTTTTCATGTTAATTTATTATTATTATTAATTTATTATAATTATTATTAAGGTATTTTCGGAGCATTTTATAAAAAAATTTAGCATTCAGACAGGTTTTCTATGTTTTAGAAAACGCTATCATGCAAATTATTACGAACGACGATATCTTAGAAAATTATCTGATTACGGAATTTTACGGAGTTTTCGTCAGTTAGGATATATTGAGAGACATGACTCACTGGGAATTCAAATACAAGCTGATTCCTGTCGGGAAGCATGACGCAATCTTGGGTCGTAGCGTCAAGAAAAGGCGAATTGTTGGAACGGAAATCGACTTCTCCCTCCCGCGGAGTGTAATGAGCCAGAGAAGGGGAAGTAGCACATGGGGTGCAGCCAATCAGTGGAGACGACGTAAGCTAGATGTCGGCTGAAGAGTGGGGATGCGACGGGTGCATATATCGTTCGACGCGCCGTGGAACGAGGACATTCTGTGTAAGACGAAAGCAGTACGGTTGCAAGTGCGTGTCGCTCCGATGTTCCGTGGAGTGGGGGACAATCTGTGTAGAACTTAACGAGTACGGATGCACGCGGGAGTCGCTCCGATGTTCCGTGGAGTGGAGGACTAACTTTTGTAAAACTTAACCAGTGTGGTTGTACGAGTGTTTGGGTCCGATGTACGGACCATAGAATATCAGAATATCATCAAATAACGAAGAAGATGGCGACGTCCAGGAGACTGTGGGAAGCACACAGCATCATCCAGTACGAGGGAAAGGCTTCGGCTATTTCCAGTGGTAAGCGCAAATGACGCCGAAATACGCAATCTCTCATTTTCTTTGTTTTACATTGCATATTTCAGTAACGTCATAGCTTGGAAATAAGAGTAAAATCAATTTATCAGACTCCGTTTTCACGTAATGTTCTATCGGTAATATTAAAATCGCAACGCTCCAATTTAAATTCAAACTTATTATTATTATTAATTTTGCTATACTTGTTTTTTATATATTAAATTCATTTCTTTTACAATGCAATCTTTGCTTTCAGTAGGTAGCATTAGATATAGACCAATTCTTTCCCCTGATACAGTTGTTTGTTGGGTTAATGATCAAATCATACCACGATCTGAGTGAATAGAGTCTTGAAGGTGTTCTGCCAGAGCTAGACGTTGTTAAATACAAATTTAGATTTCAGCATTGCATTGAGGTCTTGGCGCCCATTAAAACAACATAGCTTAGGCAAAGGTAAACAGTTACATTTATCATCCAACAGTTAGGGGCAGTGAAACTGCTACATTTGTCGCTACCAACAGATGGGGCAATAATTAACGTTACACTTGTCGCTCAACGTGAGGGCAAAGGAGACCATTACATTTGTCGCCGACAACTTGGGGATGAAAACCTAATAACATTTGTGGAAGGAGAAGGGTATATATTTCTGTGCCTGTATTTTGGGGGTTATCAGTGTATATCATTATGGGGGATGAGAAAGAAAGACAGATGAGGTTACGTAGTGGTCATCAACGGGAGAGTGATGATACGAGCAGTATGTCGAGTGATGGTAGTACAGGGGTAGCGGAGGTAAATCCCGATACTGAAACAGGGAGTGTAGGCGGCCAACCAGAATTAAAAAATTTACTTATCGAGTTTATGTATCAGAACAAAGTTAGTAGTGATGCCTTAAATGCAAAGTTAGAACAGAATAATGCAAAACTGGAACAAAACAACGCTAAATTAGAACAAAACAGTAGGGAAAATAAAGAATGTACAGATGCCTTAAATGCTAAATTAGAACAAAACAGTAGGGAAAATAGAGAGAGTAATGAAACTTTAAACGCCAGATGAGAACAAAACAGTAGGGAAAATAGAGAGAGTAATGAAACTTTAAACGCCAGATTAGAACAAAACAGTAGGGAAAATAGAGAGAGTAATGAAACTTTAAACGCCAGATTAGAACAAAACAGTAAGGAAAATAGAGAGAGTACTGAAACTTTAAATGCTAAATTAGAACAAAACAGTAGGGAAATGAGTGACAAATTCGAACTGATTAGAGGTGAGATCAGGGGGGTGATGGAAGAAAAGGCTAAAGAGATTATTGCAGATGTAGACAGAAAATTAGGAAAAGTACAGGAGGAGTTGGAAATTAGAATCAGTACACAAGCTAAAAATTTAAAAGAACTAGTGCAACTGGAAACACAGCAGGTCAAAAAGCAATTGGGGGGAGAAATTGACAAAATTCAGGTAGCTACTAAAGAGGTTAAGGAACAGCTGGGGGGTAGAATTGAGAAAGTCCACTCGCAAATAGTTGCAGAAGTAAATGATTTAAGAGAGAGTAATAGTGAGAGCATTAGCAAGATTGAGGAGAAACAAGCAAAGCTATATGATAAAGTAGAAGAATCAGAAGGAAACATTAAATTAACAGTAAACAGTATTGAGAGGAAGGCTGAGGAGAAAATCGCAGAATTAGAGTTAAAATTAAAAGCTAGGATCAGGCAAGAAAATAGTCAGAATAGGCCAGTTTTTGTGAATAGCACACACAGGGAGGTAGAACTGGGTAAGTTCAGCAATCGACAGGGGTGCCCAATGGAGTTCATGAACACTATAGAAAATAAATTCGGGGAGAGGTTGGAAAATGGTAGTATTGAGTGGTGCCAGGTAGTTGAAATTTTAGAACAAGTGTTTGTGGGGGAAACGAGGAATTGGTTTGCTGTCTACAGAGACAAGTTTACTGATATCAATGATTTTAAAATGAAATTCTGTGAAAAGTTCTGGAATGAGGTTATTCAGTCGCAGCATCGTGAGGGAGTAGTGTGTGGTAAATATAACCCTAAAGGAAGCTCCACCATGACCGAATACTTTGAAGGGCAGGTATTAGTGTGTAAATATCTGGATGGGTTGAAGGAGGAAAGTGATGTGGTAAGGTTGCTACTTAGGCACTTTCCCTATAGGATCAAGGAGGCTGCTTGTATCCAGAATGTAAAGACTATATCACAAGTAGAAATTTTTTTAAGCACATTTGATGCACTAGGGAGAGGGGGTTATGAGGACAATTTCAATCGGAACCAGGGTAATAATAATAATAGACCTAATGAAGCCAGGCATCAAGAAGTTCAATGGAATGGTGGCGAAGGGGCCAACGCTCCAAATAGAAATAATAATAATCAGCTAAATCAGAACAGAGGAAATGGCTATGGTAATCAGTATCAAGGGAGGAACAATGATTTCAGGGGAAATCAAGGGAGGAACAATGATTACAGGGGAAATCAAGGGAGAAACAATGATTTCAGGGGAAATCAAGGGAGAAATTATAATGACAATAATTACAACCAGAATAGGGGTCAAGGAAGAGGACAGCCTAGTGGTAGTAATTTACAGCCAAACAATGACAACACAGCCCAGAACAACCAGACCAGTTCAGTAGTTAGTAGTACTACGGCCAGCTGTAGCGGTTCTTTAAACGCGAACCAGGCTGCGAAGTAAGGTCAGAATCTCAGTCTGTAGCATGCCCTGTCCATACAATTATACAGGAACACTATGACCTAAATGTAAGAAATCAATTATTACATGAACTAAATGATGAAGGTATTATTCAGGAAGTGGTTAGTAAGAGCCCCATAGTTAAATTTAACGTGTCCGAGGCGTACACAGATGTTTTAATTGATAGTGGTTGTATGAAGAGTTGCATAAGTAGTGCATTTTATGATAAAATGAAAGGAACTGGAGTAAATTTTGAGGAGATGCCAATTAAAAGCACTGTTGTTATCACAGCTGTTGGGAAGAGGTCTAAAGTAATTTCTAAGCAAGTTTTAGTAGACATTAAAATTAATAATCATGTAGAGAAGCAGATTTGCCTTGTAATTCCAAATTTAGTATTCAGTGTTATCTTGGGTTCAGAGTGGCTAAGTAGAGTGTCTGGTAACTTATGTTATGATGTAGGGAATTTGAAATTTAAATGGGGAGATTCTGAAGTAGAAGTAGCGTTCAATGACCATATTCAGAGGAGTAGTATTGTAGGTGTGATTTGTACTTTAAATGAGATATCGCCAGCCGTAGAGCGGGGTTCTCCATGTTTTGTGGGCAGTGTGATTACGAACGGTAGTCTAGAGGACTCGTTACGTGAGGCTGCATTTCAGGGAAATATAGAGGATGAACAGTGTGTTCGGCTCTATGATGTGTTATTGTGTAATAGGAGAGTTTTTGAGGATCGCATTGGTATGGCCAATTGCTATACACATTCATTGAACGTTATTGATAGGTCAGTATTCACAGGACATAGATATCCTGTACCTTTCGCTTATCGGAGTGCAGTTGAGGCACAAATTAACCAGATGCTTGAAGATGGGATTATTGAGCACTCTAACGGTCCATATGTTAATTCTTTGATCACGGTACCCAAGACCGACGGCACGGTTCGTATTTGTTTAGACGCTCGTTTGGTTAACAGTAGAATTAGTTCAGATCAGCTGAAATCTATGTCAATAGAGGAATTAATGCAAACATTTGAGGGGAAGAAATATTTCACTTGTGTAGTTTTGAGTTCCAGTTTTTGGCAAGTGCCACTTATGTACGAAGATAGACCATTTACAGCTTTTAGTCATAAATATAACCTTTATCAATTTTGTAAAACACCTTATGGGTTAAAGAGCAGTTCAGCAGCTTTAATTAGGGCTTTAAACATCGCATTAGGGGATGACACAGGAGAGTTTGTAACCATTTACATAGATGATATGGTAATTAGTTCACGCAGTTTTGAGGAGCATCTAGGTCATTTAGATATAGTTTTTCAGAAGTTACATCAGGCAGGGTTCACTTTGAAGCTGTCTAAGTCGTCATTCTGTCAGTCAGAAGTGACATTTTTAGGTCATAGAGTGTCGAGTAGAGGTGTGACACCAAAGGAAGGTAGGGTTAGCATGTGTGGACAGTAGCAACAGGGCATCGTTACAGACACTGAGAAATAGGTAGGTAGAGCAACGTGATGACGTTCATTTAAGGGAGCCACTTGCAAGGTTGGAAGCAGGTGACGCAGAAACATTTATAGTTTCCAAACGTATTGGAAAAACAGCATATGTGCTGGAGGATAGTAAGGGAAACAGATTATACGGGACGTATAATATACATAGTCTACGAAAATATGTGTCATAAAGCGAGTGTGTTTAGCTGGCGAGCCAGCCTATCAAATGAGTAAGTGTGGTATTTGGTGCGTGGGAGGAGTTGGTCTTCCAGGCAGGCGTATCAGAAGTCACACAGGGGGGTAGTATGTAAGTAAATGAGAGTTTTTAAGGTACAGGGAAATATGACGGGATTGTCGGATGCTCTTGAGCACTAAAATGTCTCGATACACCAAGACCAGAATTTGGTAGCGCTGGTGAATTCCCATTTGCCTCCTAGAGATGGGTGAGCGCTTGAACAGGGTATTTTTGCTTAAGGCATCCACGAGGCAAAAGATGGGCCATCAGAATGCGAGACAGTCCTTCATGAAACTCATACATATCAGCACACGTGATTTCTGTTTACGGACTCGCCATGTAAGATTTGTAAGTGTGTAATTTAAGGTAATTTGTACAATGGTATTATTTGTGTGAGGAGAAATGGTCTGTGTTGAGAACTAGTATTAAGTAGAATATGGTCTACGGGAACTTAACAAGACAGGGCGATTACGGCACAGAAATATTTGGTGTTATATGTAATGCGCATTTACTGTTTTTTTTTTCAGAAGTCAATATTAATTTAATCTACTTTAAAGAGAGATTAAGTATTATGGTCACGAGGCGCTGCCACAATAGTGTGATCGTGTGCTCAGTGAGAAATGGGATTAATTTCACAATAAGGAAGGAACCTCCAGTGACATTAGGAAGTTATATGGTTATATAAATATATCAGAACACCTTCAATGCGTGTGATATGACATCATAAGTACATAGTGCTCACACATTAATTATGTCTATTTTTCCAACATAGAGAAATTTGAGAGGCGGAAATATCCGTGGAACACTATTCTATATGTAAAACATTGGACTGGTTGCAAAGTGCAATCCATAGTGACAACAAACTTTGACGCAAAGTTCGTGAAGAAAAATTTTGAGTGGATATATCTGTAATTTAGGGTGATTTCATTTATGTAATATGTATTTTGGATGGGGTTTATTAACGTGTCTGGGATAATCGGATAATGGACCGTCGTCACGGTAAATCATCCGATGATCCGAGGCGAATATGTAACGTGTTTTTCGAGGGGTTTTTATGCAACTGGCATAAGTCAGTAGGAAGCCATTCTATATAGAGAATTTTTCATGTTAATTTATTATTATTATTAATTTATTACAATTATTATTAAGGTATTTTCGGAGCATTTTATAAAAATTATTAGCATTCAGATAGGTTTTCTATGTCTTAGAAAACGCTATCATGCAAATTAATACGAACGACGATATCATAGAAAATTATCTGATTACGGAATTTTACGGAGTTTTCGTCAGTTAGGATATATTGAGAGACATGACTCACTGGGAATTCAAATACAAGCTGATTCCTGTCGGGAAGCATGACGCAATCTTGGGTTGTAGCGTCAAGAAAAGGCGAATTGTTGGAACGGAAATCGACTTCTCCCTCCCGCGGAGTGTAATGAGCCAGAGAAGGGGAAGTAGCACATGGGGTGCAGCCAATCAGTGGAGACGACGTAAGCTAGATGTCGGCTGAAGAGTGGGGATGCGACGGGTGCATATATCGTTCGACGCGCCGTGGAACGAGGACATTCTGTGTAAGACGAAAGCAGTACGGTTGCATGTGCGTATCGCTCCGATGTTCCGTGGAGTGGGGGACAATCTGTGTAGAACTTAACGAGTACGGATGCACGCGGGAGTCGCTCCGATGTTCCGTGGAGTGGAGGACTAACTTTTGTAAAACTTAACCAGTGTGGTTGTACGAGTGTTTGGGTCCGATGTACGGACCATAGATTTATCTAATCTACCAGAATATCATCAAATAACGAAGAAGATGGCGACGTCCAGGAGACTGTGGGAAGCACACAGCATCATCCAGTACGAGGGAAAGGCTTCAGCTATTTCCAGTGGTAAGCGCAAATGACGCCGAAATACGCAATCTCTCATTTTCTTTGTTTTACATTGCATATTTCAGTAACTTCATAGCTTGGAAATAAGAGTAAAATCAATTTATCAGACTCCGTTTTCACGTAATTTTCTATCGGTAATATTAAAATCGCAACGCTCCAATTTAAATTCAAACGTATTATTATTATTATTAATTTTGCTATACTTGTTTATTATATATTAAATTCATTTCTTTTACAATGCAATCTTTGCTTTCAGTAGGTAGCATTAGATATAGACCAATTCCTTCTCCTGATACAATTGTTTGTTGGGTTGATGATCAAATCATACCACGATCTGAGTGAATAGAGTCTTGAAGGTGTTCTGCCAGAGCTAGACGTTGTTAAATACAAATTTAGATTTCAGCATTGCATTGAGGTCTTGGCGCCTATTAAAACAACATAGCTTAGGCAAAGGTAAACAGTTACATTTATCACCCAACAGTTAGGGGCAGCGAAACTGCTACATTTGTCGCTACCAACAGATGGGGCAATAATTAACGTTACACTTGTCGCTCAACGTGAGGGCAAAGGAAACCATTACAAATTGTTTGCACAAACACAAGATGGCAGTTGAGCGAATTTTTAAAATCTCTTTTTTACTTCTTGTGTCTAATCATGCGATTGAAGTTTGAATACTACACGTACACAGTAATCTTCATGTAACAGTACATAACACTAAGACCTACATATATATATAGAAATCCAACATGGCGACCATCCGAAGTATTTAGTCGGTTCTCAATATTTACGAATCTATTACAGCGATAAACTGAAATTTTGTACGTTGATAGAGGCAATTAACATAAATAGGATATAAGAAAATAGGCGTTAGTTCTTCACGGAACTAGTTGTTCAGTGTTGCCTTAGTTAACAAAGATTTGGTGCTTTTCAGTCGGTCAGCACGAATGTGACCATAAAAGTGGGGTTATGCCCTAATCCTGAAAGAGTTACATGAGATTAAGTAATTCACTAGGATGACCAGTTTCGATCGTCAAGCGATCATCATCAGATCCATTACGCTTAGGCTATAGAATCTATGTTTGACAATACGGATGAAAATATTTACAATGTGTACACTTTTATAGTTGCAGTATTGGTAATGCAACTTGTCGGTATACAGTATGTAATCTATACGATGTTTGGTGAAATGCTACAATGGTGATATAACTCCGGAATTTGTCTGTTTGTAGTGACTCTAAGGTTGTTGTGAATGGTCAATTTTGACAATACTGTATAGTATAGGCTACTTATCTGGTTGGAGGTCTTCCGCACTAACACAGCGAGCAGTTTCAATTACACTCGTGCACTAGTGCTGCTGTTAGTGTAATGGACCTGATAATGATCCCTTGACGATCGAAACTGGTTATCCTAGTATATTTCTTAATCTGTTTTGGGTACTTTCGTGTTGTCCGACTGAAAGCACCAAATCTTCATGATTATAAAAGTAATCATAAAAGCACGAAATATAATATTATTAAGAATATTAAAAAAGCGTGAATTTCCAAATGGCCGTTCTAACTGGGTGTTTCCGTCATGGAAAGAAACCAAATTTCATTCTTCTAAATCAAGGGGCTTGTGTTTTTATTCCTTTTCTTTTTTAAAATATCATAGCCTTGCGTGTTTTGTCGAACAGCTACATTTCAAGAGGGTGATGGTAGTCCGCAGATAAACGCTTAGAATCCCAGCTTCATAATCATGCATGCACTTGATTAGGGAAATAATGAATACCAGAAATATTATATAAAAAATTACGAGCCTTACAGTAGTCGCATATGATGTGTAACATCTAACATAGAAGAATCCTCACGTGAGTAGGGGGATGGTGGTGCTTCTACTTCACTCCAGAACCCCCTTTGCTCTACTACTAAGTCTCAGCCATGTTAAATATCTCTCGAACGCATGGTCCGATTTTGACAAATGAGGTGTCGTTGGACTCGGGCTGACCTCCTCTTTGCTATGGACCACTCGTTATATTTTTTATTTTTTATTATTTTTTTTGTTTTCGAAAATTGGTGATAGTTTGGAAACCAAACATGGTAGAACGTTGTGCCATGGCTCAAACGAATGGTCTTTATGACCTTTAATTTTTCAATAAAACGTTTTTATTTTTATTTTGAAGATTCTATATTTTGGAAACCAGGAATTATACAAAAAAGTTTGTTTGACGTAAATGAAAGGTCCCTATGCCCTCTACCCCCAAAATAAATTTCAAGTCTCTAGAGCAAAAATTTGTGTTTTGTAAGTAGTGCGATGGGGAGAGAGCTGCTCCACTTAGTAAGTTGTGAGCCCCTGCGACCTTGGAATGGAAGGAGTCATGCTAGGAAGGCGTGCTTGGATTCGTTTTTTTCGTCTCGTTACGCTCTTTACGGAAATGTAGGTGTCGAAAAGGTGAAAATCTGGAAACACGGTTTTTTTGGGGGGGGGAAACGTGATTTTAAACTTTTTGCTATATTTAGCGAACCAATTATGCTAGAGGCGTGTACGACGGGTCCAAGGACTCGGGGTGACGTCCTATTTGCTATGGACCACTCGTTGTAATTTAAAAAAAATTTGGAAACTCGATTTTGGGGTAAACACGTGTTTTTTGTGATTTTTGCCGATATCTCACGAACCAATAACGCTAGAGACGTGTACGAGGTGTCCTAGGACTCGGGCTAACGCCCCCCCTTCAAATGTGGTAGATATTTTTTCCAAAAAATAATTCACAAAGGACCTAACGCCATACATGTTGAAAAAACTATTTTTTTTTACCTGTTTATAAAGTTCATGAAGTGTGGTGGTTGAGAGAGACGATACTGCTGGGTGTGTGTTCCAACGAACCTGTCGCTTAGCACAAGGACAATGCTTAATAGAACAATCGTTATTTCGGCGGGTCGATGTATGGCAGAGCGAGCGTGCGTTTTCTGATATTTTACCTTTAACGTGTAAACGGTGATGAGAACTTGGTTCTATGTTGGTCGAAGCGAGTACGTAAAACAAACTTGCAGACGAGCCGGATGTGAATGTCATTTGAGCTTATTGGAATGCGCTGATCAGACTTGACAACAGGTGCAATGGAAAAATGACAATGACGCTTGAAGGTGAAATAATCTGACCATCGTGGTGGCAGGGAAGAGCGAAAGGCATGTGAACATGTGTGAAACCACATGCACGCTAAACCAGTTACATCCTGTCTTGCTTCGTACGTGACAAAATGCAAGTTCATGTGAAATTTGATCCGGCACAGGTGTTCATCTTGGACGTCAGCTGTCCACGTGCGCGATAACTGTTAACAAGTTACATCCTGTCTTGCTTCGTACGTGACAAAATGCAAGTTGACGTGAAATTTGATCTGCCACAGGTGTTTGCCTGGGACGTTAGCTGTCCACGTGCGCGATAACAGAATGTTCAAAGCGTGGGAAAAAAAAGATTATACATGCAACGTAACATATATAAAGACATGTCGTTATCATTTTCACTCTCACTTAGGTGACTACCTTTGAACACACTGCGTTGCATGAAAACCCTGGTCTTGTTTAACAGTTTTGGTGTTGGTGGAAAATACTTAACCTTGTTGTGGGGTAGGTATATATTTATTCATTTAATGATTTTTATATAAATACATGCAATTATTTATTGATTAGGTAATTAATGATTTTATTTATTTATTTGTTTGCAGATAACGTGTATAGCCTACCTGTCGTGTGTCTGTGGGAAATATTTTAAAGAAAGAGAAAGACCGACAGCTAGAAAAGGAAACCATTTCCACACTAGCCCACGAGACGGGAATAAAGCAAAGCATTACACGTCAAGGTGAGATTTGTTTTTTTTAAATATATATAACCTGTTTGATTTTGTTTTGTTTATGAACTGCATAAACTATATGGAATGGATATACTTATGGTGGTTTATTTCTTTTTAGAGTGTTGGAAAACGCTTGACCTCTGTTGATAACCAGGAACGTGTGTGTTTGGGACCATTGTCCAGTAGTCTACAGCTGAAAACTCAGGTGAGCGTGTTCTTTCAAAATAATGTCTTTTACTGCTGCAGATACGTTAACTTGGGAGCCCCTTGAGTCTTGTTTCAAATCACGTGTCTGCTCTGGTCGTGTGCTCAATGTTAGAAAAAGTTTGATTCCCAAAGAATTTTTACAATCTTGTTTTGAATTTTCAAAATTGAAATTTGCACAGCGCAAAGGTTGCATACGGCTTTAAAGGTGAATACAGAACTGGTGTGCGATTTCATATATAAAAAGAAGGACGTAGAGCATAAAGAGACATTTTATATTTGCAGTAAAATGCAAGAGCTTTTGATAGCCGATAATCTGAACGAGTGGTATCAAAGCCATGTGGTGAATGCCTTGCTATCAAAATTTGATAAACTGCAACAAGGACCGAGTGGCCTTGCCTTAGACAAAATTTATCATCTACAAATCAACATTTGTCAATTCAACTCGTTGAATGCTGGGTCTAGCTATATTAAAACACCACAAGCTATAGCTTCGAAAAAGGCTGTGGTCAATATAAAGAATCGTGACAATGATTGCTTTCTGTGGTCTGTGGCTGCGTATTTTCAACAAGCACAAGACTATAATGGTTCTCGGCCAGGAAAGTACAAGGCCAAAGTTGATGAATTAAAAGAAACTTTAAATTTAACTCGAGTGACGTTCCCTATGGTCTTAATCGAGATCCATAGGTTTGAACAAGACAACCAGGACTTTTCGTTCATGGTGTATGGCCTTGACGGTGATGAGATTGTGGGTCCTCTTTATGCCACAAAAGAACCGAAACGACACCACATTCATCTTTTATATTTATCTGTTCGAGAGGTGAATCACTATTGCCTTATTAAGAGCCTAAGTAGATTGCTTAGCAGACAAGTGTCTAAGCGCGCTGGTGTAAAACATATTTGTGATCGTTGCTTGCAATATTTTAAAACCCCTACGTTTTTGGAACGTCATAGGGTAGATTGCGTTTCTCAGGAAGCGGTGAGATTGATATTGCCACAAGGGGACAAGGCTGTGTTAAAGTTTAAGGACATTCATAGGCGTGACACTGTTCCCTATGTGGTATATGCAGATTTCGAAGCTCTCACCACACCCATGGCGGTATGTGAACCAGATCCCACCGTTAGCTCAACCACACACATTCAAAAACATGAACCCTTTGCCATAGGATTTAATGTGGTGTGTGCCTATGACCCCACACAATCCGTTTAAAAATACCGCGAGGGGCCAGATTGTGCCAAATGGTTCTTGGATGAACTTGTCAAGTTGGCTCATGATGTACAGGAATTACTGGACCTCCCAGTACCCAAGAGTCTATCTCCAGAACAGCAGCAGCAGTATGAGCATGCCACGACATGCCATATTTGCGAAAAGCCTATTTTAAGTGCAGAGGAAAAAGTCGGAGACCACTCGCACTTTACAGGGGAGTTTCGTGGAGCTGCGCATAGTAAATGCAATTTGAACTTTTCAGCTCCTCGTTTCATTAGTGTCTTTTTCCACAATCTGGCAAATTATGACATTCAGTTTTTGATTCGTGAATTGGGTCATGTCAACAAGGGCTCGTTTACCATTATTCCCCAAAACCATGAGCGTTTTACAGCCCTGACATGGAGGTTGGGCGACTTTAGCATTCGATTTTCTATTCCTTTAAGTTTATGGCATCCTCGCTAGACAGCCTTGTGAATGGCTTGAACGAGGAGGAATTAAAAAATACTAGAATGCATTTTAATGATCCTGAGCAATTTCAATTGTGCATTCGGAAAGGTATATTCCCGTATGATTTCTGCAACAGCTGGGACGTGTTAAAGCAAAGAAAACTCCCACCACAAGAGAAATTTTACTCGAAACTAACACGCAGTACCGTTTCCGATGAAGACTATGCACATGCATGTCAAGTTTGGCGAGTGTTTGGCATGAAGACGCTAAGTGAATATGATTTGCATTACCTAAAACTGGATGTATTGCTGCTCACTGATGTGTTTCAAAAATTCCGTAACTTGTGTCAACACATTTACGGTCTTGACCCGGCTTACTATTATACGAGTGCTGGGCCCTCGTTTGATGCCGCTTTGAAATACACTCAAGTGGAATTGGATTTACTCACTGATGTAGACATGGTTCTATTTTTTGAAAAGGGCATTCGTGGCGGTTTTGTGTCGCTTAACCAACGCCATGCCGAAGCGAACAATGTCTACATGCCTGATTATTCACCGGACAAACCAGAATCGTACTTAATGTACTATGACGTGAATAATTTGTACGGTTACGCCATGAGTCAGCCTTTGCCCTATGGGAAGTTTGCTTGGCTGACAGACAAACAAGTGTCAGAATTTGATGAGAACATGGCTAGCAAGGAAACAGGTCGTGGATATGTGCTAGGAGTGGATATTGAATATCCCTCATCCTTGTATGATGAACATGCCGATTTCCCATTCTGCCTTGAGCAAATGGTTCCCCCTGACAGTAAAGTTAAAATTGAAAAACTCATTGGCACACTTTACAACAAAAATCGGTATGTGCTACATATCCAAATGTTGGTGCAATGCCTCGCCCAAGGCTTGGTGTTAAAGAAAATCCACAGTGGTATTTCTTTTGTTCAAAAAGCATGGCTTGAGCCATACATGCGACTCAACACAGAGCACCGACAAATGGCAACACAGCAGTTTGAAATTGATTTTTTTAAATTTAATGAACAACTGCATCTATGGCAAGTCTATGGAGAATGTTCGCAAATACCGTGACATTAATTTGGTGAATGTCTGGGAGGGGCAGTGGGGTGCCCGGCGGTACATTGCCAAGCCAAATTTCAAATCGATCAAAATTATCGATGAGGATTTGGCTACTATTGAAATGAGTAAGACCAGCGTGACCATGGTTAAACCCATTTACTTGGGTCAAGTCATTTTAGACTTTTCTAAATCGGTCATTTATCGATTTCACTATGAGTTTGCCAAACGCCATTTTGAGAACGTCTCTTTTTTGTATATGGATACGGACTCATTCATTTACCACATTCGCCACTGCAACCCCTATGACGTCATGAGACAGCATAGTGACTGGTTCGACACCTCTTACTATAGGGCTGACAACGTGTTTCAGCTGCCCATAAAAAACAAGAAGAAAATGGGTGTTTTAAAAGATGAATGCGGTGATTCCATTATGACGGAATTCGTAGGTTTGGCCTAAAAAATGTATGCTTATCGCACACTCGACTGTAAGGAAGCCTAAAGAGCAAAAGGTGTAGGTAGAGCAGTGGTAAAATCGGTACGTGTTGATGACTATCTAGCGGTTTTACACACTGGCAAAGCTATGTCTCATACACAGTGCAGGATACAATCCAGCAACCATCATTTGTATCTTGTGGAACAGAGAAAACGCACCCTCGCCTCCATGGATAACAAACGTGTGTGGGCTGATGACCTGCTCACCAGCTTGCCCTGGGGTTATGTAGGCTTATTTGGTCTTGGAAAGTATGCGAGCCCCTTTTTTATGACAGCATAATGCTTACCACAACAACACACTAATATTCTAAAAATTACAAAGTATTATAAGGTTAAGGATAGACTAAGGGTGTAATAAAGGGAGCTAACCTAACCTAACCTAACCCAAACCTCACCTTACCTAACCTAACCTAACCTAACTATACCTAACCTCACTTCATTGAACCTGACCTAACCTAACTTTATGTAACCGAACCTAACCTAATATAACATAACCTAGCCTTAGTGAGTACTGGCATGCTAGTAGTTCAGTTAGTACTCATATCCACCGCTAGGTAGAATGCTAGTTGTTCAGTTAGTGCTTATATCCACCGCTAGGTAGCGGAAACATACTTTGCATGTTGCATGTGACTATCTCACAAAGTATGACGCTTGTAAAATGTGTTCGTATAAGCTCTGTATATAAATTCAATATACACATACCTACTAAGTGTTCAGAACTAACATGTATAGCCATGTGTAGGGTATATAGGGGATTCTTAGCTCCAAAAAATATGTCTAACCCACCAGTGTACAGCCTTGTCATATGCAGTAAGCAGGTGTAAAGAGTGTGAAAAGACTTTTCTTTGAGACCATTATGAGAAGCGTCATGAAGTATCGTGTGGTGAATTTCATGAGTGCAAGACTTGTGGCAGATAAATTGTTATTGAAAAAAGCTAAACAACGTTTCACATCCTGTGATGCCTCAGTGGGTGAAAGAATGGCAGCCCTGATTGTCATGAGTGCTATGAAAGGAAAATTGATGATGCGTGGACATGAACATTGAGGAGTGAGGAATTGGGATTTGTTTGTATTCTATTTTCATTTGCCATTTCACTATGGTTATGAAATAAAAACAAAGGTTTACTAGAGCACGATGTTTTTTATTTTTTTTATTTAAAAAAATCATGATGTTGATGGCTGATTTTTAATTTTACACATTTCATACATGATGAATTCACACATTGCCATTTGTCAATATGCAATTTAAAGTTTTTAAAAATGTCTGTTTCAAGTTTTACGTTTTGATGATATGGATTTTCCATTTTGTTGATGACACTTTTTAAACAATGTCTGTTTGAAGTTTTTCTGAATTTTCATATCTCACACATGGCCATTTCCAGTTTTCAATAAAAATGTCCCTTTCAAGATTTGCCTTTTTGGTGATATCGAAACATGGATTTTCCATTTTGCTGTTTTCACATTTTTCCTTTTGGTGTATGTCGAAAGTTGAGATTTTCAATGATGTTGATGCAAGTGTTTTACCATGATGATGCTGCAGTGAGTTTATGGGATTGCGGAAACGTCGAGGTCTACGACTACTGCAGGTAAGACTGTTTTTACAAAAATAATGTCTATTGTCTGCCACATATCAAAGAAAACAAAACTATTGAAAACAAAATGAGTATATAAGTGACCACATCCCCCCTCCCCAACCACTCTACTTCACCGTGTTTGCTCTGGTCATACATACACACCAGCTTTCTCTCTCTACTCATACATTCACACCTGTCTTTGGGAACAAACACAACCACTTTATTTATTCCCAAAAGCACATTCTCGTCATGCACACTCATTCCAAAATAACTTTTTTTAGTTTATATTTTACATTACAAAAAAATAATATAAAGTTACTAAAAATCTTACTTATTTCATTAAAAAAACTCAACTTTGTACAGCGTTAAAAGAATCACACTATTTACCAATCAACAAATTTAAAAAAATAAGGTTGCATAGAACTTTTCAAAGATCAAAAGGTCCAAGTGGGTTGCCACTATTTACAAAATCTACTATTTACAATGTCAGAAACCAATATTTACAAAATACTAAATCTACAAGTTACATAAAGCTATGTCCCATAAACGATTAAACAGTGAAATCACACCTCCTCCTCCTTGCGATCATAACCCCAGGGAAAGCTGGTGAGCAGGTCATCTGCCCACACACGTTTGTTATCCATGGAGACGAGGGTGCGTTTTCTCTGTTCCACAAGATACAAATGATGGTTGCTGGATTGTATCCTGCACTGTGTATGAGACATAGCTTTGCCAGTGTGTAAAACCGCTAGATAGTCATCAACACGTACCGATTTTACCACTGCTCTACCTACACCTTTTGCTCTTTTGGCTTCCTTACAGTCGAGTGTGCGGTAAGCATACATTTTTGAGGCCAAACCTACGAATTCCGTCATAATGGAATCACCGCATTCATCTTTTAAAACACCCATTTTCTTCTTGTTTTTTATGGGCAGCTGAAACACGTTGTCAGCCCTATAGTAAGAGGTGTCGAACCAGTCACTATGCTGTCTCATGACGTCATAGGGGTTGCAGTGGCGAATGTGGTAAATGAATGAGTCCGTATCCATATACAAAAGAGAGACGTTCTCAAAATGGCGTTTGGCAAACTCATAGTGAAATCGATAAATGACCGATTTAGAAAAGTCTAAAATGACTTGACCCAAGTAAATGGGTTTAACCATGGTCACGCTGGTCTTACTCATTTCAATAGTAGCCAAATCCTCATCGATAATTTTGATCGATTTAAAATTTGGCTTGGCAATGTACCGCCGGGCACCCCACTGCCCCTCCCAGACATTCACCAAATTAATGTCACGGTATTTGCGAACATTCTCCATAGACTTGCCATAGATGCAGTTGTTCATTAAATTTAAAAAAATCAATTTCAAACTGCTGTGTTGCCATTTGTCGGTGCTCTGTGTTGAGTCGCATGTATGGCTCAAGCCATGCTTTTTGAACAAAAGAAATACCACTGTGGATTTTCTTTAACACCAAGCCTTGGGCGAGGAATTGCACCAACATTTGGATATGTAGCACATACCGATTTTTGTTGTAAAGTGTGCCCATGAGTTTTTCAATTTTAACTTTACTGTCAGGGGGAACCATTTGCTCAAGGCAGAATGAGAAATCGGCATGTTCATCATACAAGGATGAGGGATATTCAATATCCACTCCTAGCACATATCCACGACCTGTTTCCTTGCTAGCCATGTTCTCATCAAATTCTGACACTTGTTTGTCTGTCAGCCAAGCAAACTTCCCATAGGGCAAAGGCTGACTCATGGCGTAACCGTACAAATTATGCACGTCATAGTACATTAAGTACGATTCTGGTTTGTCCGGTGAATAATCAGGCATGTAGACATTGTTCGCTTCGGCATGGCGTTGGTTAAGCGACACAAAACCGCCACGAATACTCTTTTCAAAGAATAGAACCATGTCTACATCAGTGAGTAAATCCAAATCCACTTGAGTGTATTTCAAAGCGGCATCGAAGGAGAGCCCAGGACTCGTATAATAGTAAGCCGGGTCAAAACCGTAAATGTGTTGACACAAGTTACGGAATTTTTGAAACACATCAGTGAGCAGCAATACATCCAGTTTTAGGTAATGCAAAGCATATTCACTTAGCGTCTTCATGCCAAACACTCGCCAAACTTGACATGCATGTGCATAGTCTTCATCGGAAACGGTACTGCGTGTTAGCTTCGAGTAAAATTTCTCTTGTGGTGGGAGTTTTCTTTGCTTTAACACGTCCCAGCTGTTGCAGAAATCATACGGGAATATACCTTTCCGAATGCACAATTGAAATTGCTCAGGATCATTAAAATGCATTCTAGTATTTTTTAATTCCTCCTCGTTCAAGCCATTCACAAGGCTGTCTAGCGAGGATGCCATAACTTTAAGGAATAGAAAATCGAATGCTAAAGTCGCCCAACCTCCATGTCAGGGCTGTAAAATGCTCATGGTTTTGGGGAATAATGGTAAACGAGCCCTTGTTGACATGACCCAATTCACGAATCAAAAACTGAATGTCATAATTTGCCAGATTGTGGAAAAAGACACTAATGAAACGAGGAGCTGAAAAGTTCAAATTGCATTTACTATGCGCAGCTCCACGAAACTCCCCTGTAAAGTGCGAGTGGTCTCCGACTTTTTCCTCTGCACTTAAAATAGGCTTTTCGCAAATATGGCATGTCGTGGCATGCTCATACTGCTGCTGCTGTTCTGGAGATAGACTCATGGGTACTGGGTGGTCCAGTAATTCCTGTACATCATGAGCCAACTTGACAAGTTCATCCAAGAACCATTTGGCACAATCTGGCCCCTCGCGGTATTTGTAAACGGATTGTGTGGGTCATAGGCACACACCACATTAAATCCTATGGCAAGGGGATCATGATTTTGAATGTGTGTGGTTGAGCTAACGGTGGGATCTGGTTCACATACCGCCATGGGTGTGGTGAGAGCTTCGAAATCTGCATATACCACATAGGGAACAGTGTCACGCTTATGAATGTCCTTAAACTTTAACACAGCCTTGTCCCCTTGTGGCAATGTCAAACTCACCGCTTCATGAGAAGCGCAATCTACCCTATGACGTTCCAAAAGCGTAGGGGTTTTAAAATATTGCAAGCAACGATCACAAATATGTTTTACACCAGCGTGCTTAGACACTTGTCTGCTTAGCAATCTACCTAGGCTCTTATTAAGGCAATAGTGATTCACCTCTCGAACAGATAAATATAAAAGATGAATATGGTGTCGTTTCGGTTCTTTTGTGGCATAAAGAGGACCCACAATCTCATCACCGTCAAGGCCATACACCATGAACGAAAAGTCCTGGTTGTCTTGTTCAAACCTATGGAACTCGGTTAAGTCCATAGGGAACGTCACTCGAGTTAAATTTAAAGTTTGATTTAATTCATCAAACTTGGCCTTGTACTTTCCTGGCCGAGAACCATTATAGTCTTGTGCTGGATGCAAATACGCAGCCACAGACCACAGAAAGCAATCATTGTCACGATTCTTTATATTGACCACAGCCTTTTTCGAAGCTACAGCTTGTTGTGTTTTAATATAGCTAGACCCAGCATTCAACGGGTTGAATTGACAAATGTTGATTTGTAGATGATGAATTTTGTCTAAGGCAAGGCCACTCGGTCCTTGTTGCAGTTTATCAAATTTTGATAGCAAGGCATTCACCACATGGCTTTGATACCACTCGTTCAGATTATCGGCTATCAAAAGCTCTTGCATTTTACTGCAAATATAAAATGTCTCTTTATGCTCTACGTCCTTCTTTTTATATATGAAATCGCACACTAGTTCTGTATTCACCTTTAAAGCCGTATGCAACCTTTGCGCTGTGCAAATTTCAATTTTGAAAATTTCAAAACTAGATTGTAAAAATTCTTTGGGGATCAAACTTTTTCTAACATTGAGCACACGACCAGAGCAGACACGTGATTTGAAACAAGACTCAAGGGGCTCCCAAGTTAACGTATCTGCAGCAGTAAAAGACATTATTTTGAAAGAACACTCTCACCTGAGTTTTCAGCTGTAGACTACTGGACAATGGTCCCAAACACACACGTTCCTGGTTATCAACAGAGGTCAAGCGTTTTCCAACACTCTAAAAAGAAATAAACCACCATAAGTATATCCATTCCATATAGTTTATGCAGTTCATAAACAAAACAAAATCAAACAGGTTATATATATAAAAAAACAAATCTCACCTTGACGTGTAATGCTTTGCTTTATTCCCGTCTCGTGGGCTAGTGTGGAAATGGTTTCCTTTTCTAGCTGTCGGTCTTTCTCTTTCTTTAATATATTTCCCACAGACACACGACAGGTAGGCTATACACGTTATCTGCAAACAAATAAATAAATAAAATCATTAATTACCTAATCAATAAATAATTGCATGTATTTATATAAAAATCATTAAATGAATAAATATATACCTACTCCACAACAAGGTTAAGTATTTTCCACCAACACCAAAACTGTTAAACAAGACCAGGGGTTTCATGCAACGCAGTGTGTTCAAAGGTAGTCACCTAAGTGAGAGTGAAAATGATAACGACATGTCTTTATATATGTTACGTTGCATGTATAATCTTTTTTTTTCCCACGCTTTGAACATTCTGTTATCGCGCACGTGGACAGCTAACGTCCCAGGCAAACACCTGTGGCAGATCAAATTTCACGTCAACTTGCATTTTGTCACGTACGAAGCAAGACAGGATGTAACTTGTTAACAGTTATCGCGCACGTGGACAGCTGACGTCCAAGATGAACACCTGTGCCGGATCAAATTTCACATGAACTTGCATTTTGTCACGTACGAAGCAAGACAGGATGTAACTGGTTTAGCGTTCATGTGGTTTCACACATGTTCACATGCCTTTCGCTCTTCCCTGCCACCACGATGGTCAGATTATTTCACCTTCAAGCGTCATTGTAATTTTTCCATTGCACCTGTTGTCAAGTCTGATCAGCGCATTCCAATAAGCTCAAATGACATTCACATCCTGCTCGTCTGCAAGTTTGTTTTCTGTACTCGCTTCGACCAACATAGAACCAAGTTCTCATCACCGTTTACACGTTAAAGGTAAAATATCAGAAAACGCACGCTCGTTCTATCATACATCGACCCGCCGAAATAGCGATTGTCCTATTAAGCATGGTCCTTGTGCTAAGCGACAGGTTCGTTGAAACACACACCCAGCAGTATCGTCTCTCTCAAGCACCACGCTTCATGAACTTTATAAACAGGTAAAGAAAAAAAATAGTTTTTTCAACATGTATGGCGTTAGGCCCTTTGTGAATTATTTTTTGGAAACAATATCTACCACATTTGAAAGGGGGGCGTTAGCCCGAGTCCTAGGACACCTCGTACACGTCTCTAGCGTTATTGGTTCGTGAGATATCGGCAAAAATCACAAAAAACACGTGTTTTCCCCAAAATCGAGTTTGCAATTTTTTTTAAATTACAACGAGTAGTCGATAGCAAAGAGGACGTCACCCCGAGTCCTTGGACCCGTCGTACACGCTTCTAGCATAATATAGCAAATAGTTTAAAATAACGTTTCCCCCCCCAAAAAAAAAACCGTGTTTCCAGATTTTCACCTTTTCGACACCTACATTTCCGTAAAGAGCGCAACCAGACGAAAAAAAAAACGAATCCAAGCACGCCTTCCTAGCATGACTCCTTCCATTCCAAGGTCGCAGGGGCTCACAACTTGCTAAGTGGAGCAGCTCTCTCCCCATCACACTACTTACAAAACACAAATTTTTGCTCTAGAGACTTGACATTTATTTTGGGGGTAGAGGGCATAAAGACCATTCGTTTGAGCCATGGCACAACGTTCTACCATGTTTGGTTTTCAAACTATCACCAACTTTCGAAAACGAAAAAATAAAAAAATAAAAAATATAACGAGTGATCTATAGCAAAGAGGACGTCAGCCCGAGTCCAACGACACCTCATTTGTCAAAATCGGACCATGCGTTCGAGAGATATTTAACATGGCAGAGACTTAGTAGTAGAGCAAAGGGGGTTCTGGAGTGAAGTAGAAGCACAACCATCCCCTACTCACGTGAAATTGTTGATACACCGGTATTTAGAATATTATTGGCACAAATATTAATCTATTGTAAAAGGGAGTGTTTTACTGATATTGTAGTTTATAATACGGAACTCATTTTATTAGATGATTTGTAGCTTCCACCAGAACAAGCCTAAATAAAGAATACGATATGGATCAACTAGATTAATAGACGCGACAACGCTCATAACCTTAAATTCCTTATAAACAGGTCCTCTTCATTCACAGACCAACACGTAATTTCATATGGATTCTGTTAAAATGAGTCATATCGATATGATAAATATCGTTTAAAATGATAATCTGGTAGCCAAAATAGCTACCACGCCCGGGATTCGAACCCAAGATCTCTAGATTCCCAGTCAAAAGCACTAACCCCTCGGCTATTTCGACTACGCAAATTTTGTGCACAAGATGGTGCCTTATTTCCACGTTCCAATAATACTGCATTACGGAATTGAGATTCATTTATATTTTGCTTGTTTTGATAATGTTCCTGCGTGAAATTGAGTTCAAAATGCCTTATGAATAGGCCCTCTTGTGAGTAAAGAGAATGTATTCAGCAATAGTTCATGAAGGCTTGCTCAATTCTCGTATAACCACAACGATTATATTATATTGATGACTGAATTACCGTTATGAGGGTTAATATTTGAATAGCCATTGTGCTGAAACACAATACCGGCAATGCCGACTACTTACAATGTTTGATATTATGGCATTTTACCATTTAAATACTGATACGAAGACTTCGAACATGTACCATGTCATTTGTTTCAATCACTTGACACCAGAGTTCTCATGAGCGTTTTTCCATTCAGTAGGTCATATACATTCCACATGGCCGAGAGTACGTCATGGCATCAAGTTCTGACACCGTGCGCTCATTGTTTCTCGTACCACTGACAGCTGGGTCTTACCACTGCCCGCTGGATCAATCGGTCAAGCGGGCAGTGCATACTTCCGTTTTCCACCACTGCCAGCTAGTAAACTTCCGTTCGATCGATCGAGTGGGCAGTGCATACTTCCGTTTTCCATCACTGCCAGCTAGTACACTTGCGTTCGATTGATCGAGCGGGCAGTGCATACTTCCGTTTTTCAAAACTGCCAGCTTGAACACTTCCGTTCGATCGATCGAGCGGGCTGTGCATACTTCCGTTCGATCCACCACTGCCAGCTCGATCGTTCCGATCCACTTCCGTCCCCAATTTTCAAAATCACTCCCACAAAACTATCCAGCAACCGAGCGGAAAGATGTTACACATCAAAAATATCATCTAAAATCACTAAGTCCGCCCACACTTAAATAAGAACTACTCATACAAGTACAGAGACACCTTGTGACCACGAGACAAACTAACTCTAATCAGACACGATATCACCCAGATGACCAAATCTGGAGGTGAAAACCATACACCAAAAAAACCAGGTTCTATGTGATGGTGAAATTTGACGACAAAAATTAGATGATTAGTAACAAATCCACTTTGAAGCTATATTTACCAAAGCTCTCCATCTTCAGATAAAATCAATATTGCCACACCCGTACATGAAAAGTAACAAATAAAGTATAAATAAGATCCTTAAACAAATAAAGGAAACAAATAAAGTATGCACCAACGCCAGTGCTCAGTGCCAAAGGGCCGAAAAGACCCACTTACAAATTGAATTTTCTAAAACCATCTCTTAGTGAGCCCCTACAACCTAGGACGAACCAACTTGCAAAATGTCAGCTTTCTATGTCTAGTGGTTTGAGCGCTGCGATGATGAGTCAATTTTGGATATATATAATAGACTAGCTATTGTACCCGGCGTTGACCGGGAGGTGTATTTATACGTTATAGAAAGATACATGCCAATATATTTCGCAGTGTGTATTCATTTCGCCCTTAAGTGACTTTAGAACATGGTTCTCCTTGATTCTGATGTTACTCAAGTTCAATATTAAGGCACAGTAAATTGTCGAAAGGTACTGTACTGTGGAGCACAATAACGTATCGGAGAATGCAACAATAGTAAAAAGGGATGTATATATACAATTCCTCGAGAACTCAGTCTCACAATTAGTTTAATGGTAGTGTTTATTTTAGATTTAATGGGGTCCGCTATTCTTATGGCAAAGTATCATTACTTACTGTTTGGTTCTTGTAGAAAATTATTGTAAAATAATATAAATTCTTAGTTTAATCACCGTAAATTATTGACATGTTATCAACTAAATTCGTAATTTAACATCCGGTTCCATTACAAATTAGCATAGTCATAGAGCAGGATAATTACCAATTACAATATAACCCGAATAACAGAAGGAAAAATATTATTCATAGAACAATCAGCATTATCTCGCAAAAGTTACTGTATTTCTGATTTGTAATACAAAAGACATCTGGTAGACACTGTCAACAATAAAAATGCAGTATAAGGACATTATGTATAATAGAACATAAACGTCAACATGTCAGTCGTAGAACACACCTTAACCGTGTGTATAACACTTCAAATCTAGTAGATATTGTAACCGCTCCGGTTTGCAGCGGGTTGTGTAAGTAGGTCAGGTAGACAGCCCGAAGGTGGATATGTTAGGCAGTGTGTGATTCAGGGGGATGAGTTTCACGCCTATGACGAAGGAGGATTTATTATCTGACCAAGAGGAGTTAAGAGTAGAAGGTAAGAGCGAGGGATTTCATCGGTCATTGAAGTAGATATTTTAGGCAGAGAAATAAGGGCTCTGGTAGACTCTGGAAGTGAAAGGCCATGCATAAGCAAGGTGGCTTTTGAAGAAATTATTAGAGGTCAGGAGTTGGAAGAGATACCTATTAGGACCTTACATATCATTACTGCTGTAGGAAGTAAAAGCCAGAAGGTCAGTAAGCAGATATTGTTGTCTATTAAGTTAGAAGGTAAAGTCAGTAATCAGTATTGTTTGGTCATACCAAATTTAAATTGTTAAATAAGCATAAAGGTGTTATGAATTTCGATAGCGGAGTTTTATGTCTGGAGAAAGGCATTAGTGGTCAGGGAATTAAGATGAGGTGTGACTTAGCTGAGGAGATGGTTGGTGCGAGTATCACTAAGGGATTGGAGGAGATGTCAGTAGGAGTATCTGACGAGGAGGTACAGCTGGATGCTGCGTGCCATATTTCGGTAGAAGAACATCGAGGTGATCCACTTTGGGAAGCCGTGGACAAAAGTAAGTTGTGTGATGAGAGTAAGGAAGATTTATTGGAAGTGTTGCTGGGCAACAAAGAGGTATTTAGTGATAAGCCAGGATTAACGCACGTGTACACCCATCAATTCGAACTACTGGATAGTTCACCTTTTTCAGGACCCAGATATGTCATTCCTTTCAGGTATGCTGCCGCTGTGGAGGACTGGATTAATCGTATGTTAGACCAGGGTATTATAGAGCCTTCCGAGAGTATGTATTCTAACCCACTTGTTGTTGTTGTTGGTAAGAGTGATGGTTCAGTTAGACTATGTATTGGTTGTTGGTAAGAGTGATGGTTCAGTTAGACTATGTATTGACGCTCGTTAATTAAATTTGAGATTGGCAGGAGACACGCAGAAGCCTGAGTGCATTGAAGACCTAGTTCATAAATTTACTGGTAGGAAGTGGTTTTCAACCATGGATCTGAGCGCCAGCTTTTGGCAAGTCCCTTTAAGAATGGAAGATAGGAAGTTAACGGCTTTCAGCTATAAGAGTGGTCTTTTTCAGTATTGTGTGGTGCCATTTGGATGCAAAACTAGTAGTTCAGCGTTGATCAGGGCTTTAAATTTAGTATTAGGGAGGGACACACATGATTTTGTTACAATGTACATTGACGATCTTATTATTGCATCTCACACTAAAGAGGATCACATAAGACACGTGGACATAGTTTTGAGAAAGTTAAGGGAGGGGGCTTTTACAGTGAAACTTAGTAAGTCTTCGTTTGCAACACAGCAGATTACTTTTCTGGGGCACACAATTGCTACTCAAGGGATTTTTCCTGAACAATCGCGTTTAGAGAAAATAAACAACACCACTACACGACGTAACGCCAAGCAACTTCGAATTATATTGGGGGTTTTCAACTCTTTTAGGAGATTTGTCGTTAGGTATTCCAATCAGGTTGAACCTTTTAGGGAACTGTTGAAGCAGGGTGCAAGATGGGTGTGGAACCATGAGCACGAGGTAGCATTCGCTGAGTTGAAGAGAGGTTTCGTGGATTCAGTTATACTGAAATACCCTAGATTAGATTGTCCTTACGTCCTTATGACTGATGCCAGTATGTTAGGGATTTCAGGGGTGCTGTGCCAGTATGATGACGAAGGAAATCTAGGAATAGTCTCATTAGCTAGTAGGGGTTTGAGTACGGCTGAGAAGCGTTATCCTATCACGGAGATAGAGCTGTTACCTATTGTGTACTCGCTTGGTAAGTTTCGAAGCTATGTCTTGGGGAGCAAGCTGAAGGTGCTTACGGACCATAATGCTCTGGTATTTATGGGGTCGTGTAAGTTGACCTCAAACAGGATGTCGAGATGGATCTTGGCGATCAGTGAGTACGATCTAGAGGTTACACACATCAAGGGTAAGGAAAATATCGTGGCTGACTTCCTAAACAGGAACATAGGTGATGATGATCACCGGGTGGTGAACATTCAACAGGCTGTTGTTTTATGTGTCACAAAGACGACTGGCTGTGTGGAGGAGATTGGTAAGCTCCGGAATATGTTGGCAGAGCAAGAGAAAGACGAGAGCATGGCTCAGATCTTGGGGGAGTTGAGAGAGAAGGAGGCTGGAGCGAGACTTCAGGTGGGTAAGTTCACATATAAGCTAGAGTGCGGCTTATTGGCAAGGTTATGTCACTTAGGTGAGTGGAAGGTATGCGTACCTAAGTCTTTGCAGGAGGCTATGATTTGGTATCACCATAAAGCTTTGGGGCACTTTGGAGCAGCTAAAGTTCTCTTCGCTGTTCAGCAGCATTTTATTTGGCGTAACATGGTAAGGAATATCAGGAAAGTTCTTGCGAGTTGTGATTCTTGTCAACGTTGTAAAGCCCCGACGAGATATTTGCAGGGATCTCGTCAGGCGGTAATCACTGAAAAACCGCGGGATTTACTATGTTGTGATTTGTATGGGCCTTTAGTCAAATCTCGGTACGGATATCAGTATATCTTCGTGATTGTTGACTCTTTTAGTAAGTTTGTCAAACTGTATCCCCTGAGGAAAGCGACTGGGAAGGGTTGCGCCCTACAAATGATTGACATATACATACCTGAATTCGGGAAGCCCATCAGAGTATTGACTGACCATGGCAGCCAGTTCACCTAGAACATCTGGAAGACCAAGTTAGGTGAAGTGGGTGTCGAGCATATTTTCTCTTCTATAAGATACCCGCAAGGAAATATGTCTGAAAGAATTATGAAGGATCTTGGGGGAGTATTCTGTACTTATGTAAGCGATCGCCATAATGCATGGTTCTCCAAACTAGGAGATATTGAACAATGGTTCAATAATACACTGCATGAGAGCACGAAGTGCACCCCTAATGCAATTTGGTAGGAAGCCTATCAATGTGATCGCAAGAATGTTAGGATTGGAAACGGGAGAGGAGATAGACAGGGATATCAGCATCCGGCTGGCTAGGTTTAATTTAGAGAAAGCAGGAAATAAACGTAGCTGCCAGCAAAAGAGAGTGAAGTTGGATGTTTGTAATGGTGATCAGGTTGTTCTCAGAATGCCGTGCGCTTCTTCCGCAGTTGACAAGGAAATGTCCAAGTTTTTTGAATTATATAAGGGACCCTTCGTAGTTACTAAGCGTATTGGCGAGTGTGCGTATGACCTAACAGACCACCAAGGTACTATTGTAGGGTCATATAATGTTTATAACCTTAAGAAGTTTATTAGCATGCAATGGTAGGGCAGATCCTCTGAGGCAGATTTAGCCGAAATTGTGGTGTATTACACAGGTACACTGCAAGTAATGACGAAGAGGCCACCATTAGCCAAGTGAAACAAAGCAGAGCAATTTAGTAAATACATTGTAGCATGTATTTCGGCGTGTGCAACATGGTTCTGTGCCATATCGTTCATGTTAACCATGGCAAAGCAAAGGACACGTGAGGAATTTCCGTGTGAGCTAGATTTAGGACACTTGAGGAAAGTCGGTGAGAGATAGGATTAGGACAATAACAAAGACTTTTGAAAGAAAGATATGTAGAATCATGACATCAAGAAAATGGAATGTATTGAGGGTTATTTGATATTTAAAGGGTCATTTGTGTATGTTGTTCATTGTATATTTTGTTTTAGGGTCATTTGTGCATTTTTGTGTTTTGGTGATGGAGTCCCCATTCACCTATTCGTGGGAACTCCATGGAGGGGAATTCATTCATTCATTCATTCATTTGCAATTGGGGCTGTGTCCCCCGGTGGCAAATTGGATATACATAACAAATAAATAATTATACATAACAATTCAATACCGTAACAATTATGCAACAATTAAACTGGAGTATTTACACAAATAGTCAGTCTTTTCTTAAACACACCTATATGTTTGGGAAAAGGCTCTAAGACTGCGGCAGGTAGAGAGTTCCAATTATCAATGGCACGGTTTACAAAACCACTCCGGTTACAAAGAACTGAACCCGTGTTCTGGGGAGTTACGGATTTTATTAATGTGATGTGTATATTTTTATTTAAGGTCTTTTTATGTCAAATAATTATTTATCAGAATGTAGATGATGACGTGCCTGATTTACAAGTAATTTGTTTAGCGTTTAAGTATTGTAATGTGAGCAGGATCCAACTCAAGGGAAGTTGGAATATTTTAGCATTGGAATAATCTGAGAGTTTTGTAACAGAAAAGTGCACACAGGCGATGAATTACGAGTAGGTGTTCAGACACGGGGTAAAACCCAAGGTCCAGTAAGGGTGTGTCAGAATGAGACTTGGCATCTCTGTATGAGCGAGAGCGATGTGCTGTTTCCATATTTGGTCATGTTGAGAATCAGGCGTTGGGATTGGGTGGATCCGTGGATCAACCCAGGTAACCCGTGATTGTGGAAGGGGGATGGTGACGGTACTTGGATTTTGTGGAAGCTAGTGAGGACACTCCTATTTTGGACTCCGTGTGGAGTAGACTCTATTTAGAACTCCGGACGGGAGTGGACGCTTTTTAGGACCGCGGTGCGGTGTAGTCTAAGTTTTAGAACTCCATGGGAGTAGGACTTGTCTCTTTGGTTTTGTGTGTTGAGGAAAAGATATTACAGTATTACACTAATCGTTTTTTGGATACAATAACGGAGTTGCTGGCTATAATTTCTTGATTGAAGGTTGAGCCTAGTCTTAAGTATATCGCCAAGGTTACTTATTTCGAACAGCATGAAGTATTGCAGTCTGATTTCTGTACATCTGTATTGCAACTTTAGCGGCAATTTATTCGTCCAGAAATGCGAGTCAAATATGCTCTGCATTATTAAATTCACGGACGGAGGGAATGCGACGATCCAAAACGGGTTCCAAGCATTGGATTGATACTAGATCCACGACGCAAAGTAAATCGTTGGATGCTGGTTACAAAAGTAACAAACGTAATAGTAATCATAAAAGTAGAAATGGCGTGTGAATCAAATCAATTGTGCTACGAGTTATAGGACTAATTCTTTTGGGAGCAATAACCCCAGAATTAGTAGAAATAGGTCACCACTGCTGAAGCCAACATCTGTAAGTACCCGTCAACTTTATTCCTGAGGGTCATCTATATCATGTCATATGTGTATCTGTGTAAATACGATAGGGAGTGTTATTATTCTGTACGAGCAGGATCCTGCGAAATATGTGTTTTATGTCTGGTATGACAATATATTATCGATTTTACCAGAACCTGAAGGGTTTTATTTATTAGGTCACTTAGGAGTAGTTAGGTGTGAATGTCTATTGCTGTTGGTATTATCGTACAGGTGATCAACCCCCACGCACCCCTGTGTAGTAGCCGGGGTAGTTACAACATTACATACAATATATTGCGCGTGATACCTTTCTTCATAACAAAAATATGCAAAATCTCTCGTAACAGCAGCGGCATTAGAGTATAAAATTAGACTCAAAATTTCACATAGGTTCCGGTGCCCTAAAAACTAAAACATAAATAAAAGTATACATACAATGCAAAAATCATTTAGACGACCGCATGTATTAGCGGCTAACATTTTCGGCTTTCGCCTTGGAGGTCTGAGTTTGAATCCCGGATCTGTCAAGAAATGTTAATTCTTGTGTGAGAGCCGGAATGGGCAACACTGTACCACCCGAGCTAAAACTTGGAAATTGTTTTCCGTGGTTTCCCACTTCTACTCGAAGCAAATATCGCGATAGATCCGAACTGAAGGCTAACAGCAACTTCCTTTCCAATCCTCATTTGAATTACAAACACACTCACTACTACAGCCATCACAGTAGCACATGTTATCCGAAAAATTCCGTACACACTCAAGTTCATGGGGCTGTATGATCATGCTGTAGCAAATTCTCTAAATTAATCAACAACAGAATCAGTTATGCTCTTTTAACCTTAATACTAAGTTTCGTGATGATACCTCCAGCTGTTGTAAACGTTACGCCACATGCAGGGTTAGTCAATGTATATCTTTTTTAATTTCAATTGCCTACAATGACCCTTGTTAATAACATTAATAAAAAAATACATATTCAGATTTTAATGGCGTTCAGATTCTTAATAGAAAATGGAGTGCCATGGTCTCTTACAGAGATAGATGGAAACCTGGTGGTCACAGCTTGAACTACTGTTGCCGTGAAGAAATTGGAGTGGCATGGCCTCTTACAGAGATAGATGGAAACGACCTGGTGGTCATAGATTGAGTTACTGTCTTCGTGGAGAAAATAGAGTGCCATGGTCTCTTATAGAGATAGATGGAAACCTGGTGGTCATAACTTGAAATACTGTTGCCGTGAAGAAAATGGAGAGCCATGGCATCTTACAGAGACAGATGGAAACAACCTGGTGTTGGTCATTTCTTGAGGTCTGTCTTCGTGGAGAAAATGGAGTGCCATGGTCTCTTACAGAGATAGATAGAAACCTGGTGGTCATAGCTTGAACTACTGTTGCCGTGGTGAAAATGAAGTGGCATGGCCTCTTACAGAGACAGATGGAAACAACCTGGTGGTGGTCAGAGTTTGAGCTACTGTCTTCTGGGAGAAAATGGAGTGCCATGGTCTCATACAGAGATAGATGGAAACCTGGTGGTCATAACTTGAACTACTGTTGCCGAGGAGAAAATGGAGTGGTATGGCCTTTTACAGAGATAGATGGAAACAACCTGGTGGTCATAGCTTGAACTACTGTTGCCGTGGAGAAAATGGAGCGGTATGGCCTCTTACAGAGATAGATGGAAACAACCTGGTGGTCATTTCTTGAGCTACTGTCTTCGTGGAGAAAATGGAGTGCCATGGTGTCTTACAGAGATACATGGAAACCTGGTGGTCATAGCTTGAATTACTGTTGCCATGGAGAAGATGGAGTGCCATGGCCTCTTACAGAGACAGTTGGAAACGACCTGGAGGTGGTCACTTCTTGAGCTACTGTCTTCGTGGAGAAAATGGAGTGCCATGGCCTCTACAGAGATAAAAGGAGACCTGGTGGTCAAAGTTTGAACTACTGTTACCGTGGGGAAAATGGAGTGGCACGGCCTCTTACATAGATAGACGGAAACAACCTGGTGGTAATAATTTGAGCTAGTGTCTTCGTGGAGAAAATGGAGTGCCATGGTCCCTTACAGAGGTAGATGGAAACCTGGTGGTCATAGCTTGAACTACTGTTACCGTGGAGAAAATGGAGTGGCATGACCTTTTACAGAGATAGATGGAAACAACCTGGTGGTCATAGCTTGAGCTACTGTCTACGTGGAGAAAATGGAGTGTCATGGTCTCTTATAGAGATATATGGAAACCTGGTGGTCATAACTTGAAATACTGTTGCTGTGGATAAAATGGAGTGGTATGGCCTCTTACAGAGACAGATGGAAAAACCTGGTGGTGGTCATTTCTTGAGCTACTGTCTTCGTGGAGAAAATGGAGTGCCATGGTCTCTTACAGAGGTAGATGGAAACCTGGTGGTCATAGCTTGAACTACTGTTACCGTGGGGAAAATGGAGATGCATGGCCTCTTACAGAGATAAATGGAGACTTGTTGGTCTCGTCCACGGTCGACTAGATGCGAGCTGCGCTCTATAGCGGCCTTACCATTCCCTCCCAGTTATAACCCATGCATAACGTGTAATTGAAAAATGTCCTCTAGTTGCCGATAGAACGCGCTCCCACCCAAGTAAAGGCGCGATTACTAAACAGCTGTTCAATAGGTTTATTAAATGTGTTTTTCACAGTGTTACGTTTGGAACAACGAAGTTTGGTTTCAGTTTAAATTATTGTAAGTAGTCGGTATTAATAAACTGATTTCTTACGTTGTTTGGAATGTTTTCTGAAGACATTGTAAAATGCTGGGCTAAATTGTAAACTATGGTTTGAACGTCGCTGTTCAAATCCAGTAAGTGATACTATTGTTTGTCATTTTGCACTTTACATAGTAAGAACAAAGGAGGTGTGCTTCCAATTCCCGAGTTTACGTCAGACAGAGATAGTTGTGATGATTGTCTTAACGTGATTTCCCGCGATATCTTTGTTCCGGACACAACCACTCCTTCATCGGTTGTGTGTAGTCGTCATTTTGAGAGTCCCGCGCCGTAGTTGTGATCATTTAATCGTGCACCACGGCTTCGAGGGCAGCTGTAGCAAGTCCAGAAATCGTAGGTTCGAAATCCAGCACCGATAAACTATCCTGAGTGTGGTATTTCTACACTCGGTCCAGGCAAATGCCGGAATAGTACTTGGCCACTGCTAGTAACGCACATGATAGGGACTTCCTTGCCACGGAGGCCTACGATGATATTCGATTAATTAAGGAATTAATCGTCCAGTGCATACCGATAAGTTATCTTCTGAAAAATGGGTATCAAAATATTTTCTTGCGATTCTGTTGAAGCATTCTTCAGTACATCCCCCAGAGGCTCACTACTAATGGGATGTAGGTTTGGTGACCACAGGACCCCAGCTGAGTGCGGTATTGCTTCCACTTACTTGTACCGGGCTCCCTTCTGTCATCTTTCCTGTCGACCACCCTTGGTCGCCTCTCCGTTCGCTTACGACATTTCGACACTCCCCCTCCTTCAGGGGCTTACAACATGTGGAACACTGGTTAGCGATCAGGGAGCCCCTGCTGAGTGCGCGATTGATTCCACTTAATTGTGCCGGCGTCCTCTCTGGCATATTTACTGTCGGCCTCCCTTGATCAACTTCTGTTCTCTTTCGACCCTGATGGTATTAGGATATCCAAGTTCTAAGGTGTCTTTCAAAATCCCACCTTAATTGAGCCTTGTTTCTTCTTTACTGATACCCTCATTCTTCAAAGGGTCAGTTCTCTTGTTTTTCTTTTCATCATATCTCCTGCTTTCTGCACAAGGTCATAAAGGATGCAGGTTGTGTGTAGCCCCATTACTGGAGGTGCTACACGCTCAAGGGCTCACGGCTGTTCAGTTTGGGAGGATTCCTAAGCTGGATCTGTTTTTTTTTCCTTTTTCCAGTGATTCTGGGGCGGACTCTCTCCTATTTCCCTTCCTATCTGCCTTTCATGGCACAACTTTCCAAATCCGTTAATTCTCATTTTTTAAGACTTGAATGCATTTCTTTTACATGTATTGTATTTCCCTTATTCCTTCCTTTTCGTCCTTTTCTTCTCCTAATCCGCAAGTTAGTTGTAAGTTGTAGTTATTTTTAGTTATATTGTTCATTTTATCATCATTTTTCATTTTCACCCCCAAAGAATTAGAGGCCTATAACCTCCATCTTAGACCCTTTAACATCAACTATCATCATCAAATTACAAGTTCAGCAATATCTTTTCCGATAATGAAAACTGAAAGTCTGGTTTAAGTTGTATGCACAGTGGAAATAATTTATTGTATGAAATGTTTGGATTGCATTTCTCAGAACTCTAATCCTCTCCACTCATTAACCTGAGCGCAGCAGCGGTCTTGCCAGCGTAATTGTAGAGAAATTGGTATCATCGATTACAAATATTATTGCGGAAGCCGAAATACCTGTTGCTTCCAAATAACTCCTGTACTAAACACCCAGCAGGAATGTTCATGAAGTTCCATAAAAATTGTGTGAACCTAATGGATTTCTATTTTATTAATGAGGTGCAAAGGTATGTTTAGTTTCTCTCATTTAATATCACGCTATTGTATTTTGTGATATAATTTGCAATTTGATATTGCGGAAATTATATTGACAAATTGTGTGAAGTCTCTGTGATGCAATACTGGGTTGACAGTGCTGTGTGAGCAGTTGAGTAACTAACAGGATTTCATGTAAAGAGCCTCATTTTCTATACCGGTAGTGGAGAGCGCAACTCTAATCCAGTTGGCCATATCTCGTCTTGAGCTAATGTTGCCATGGAAAAGACCTGCATTGCCATTCCTTCATCAGTTTACTTTATGACTTTACTAGCTGTAGAGCCCCCGCTTCGCCCGGTGGATTAAATTGTTTTATGGATGATAATGATTACTACTACAGAACTAGCACATGATATTTAATCTAACAGAAATAAATATTTATATATTGAACCCTTAATATGATTGCCACATATTAATGTTTCATATTTCTGGTCTGTGTGAGGACGAAAGATGACATTTGAAGGAAGCTTGCTAGTATGTTGAAATTTAGAAGCTACCTGGCAAGAAGAAGGGAGCCTGACATCCTGTTCAAACAATGAGGCTGGGGTGAGTTTGGAATGCAACCCGGACTGAAGAAAGAGACACAACCCGTTAGCTGGAGTTCAAGAACCTAGTTGGCGCGTTGGACAAAATGAGTCACCCCTAAGCGTCTGTTATTTGTGAGACAAGGAAAAAGACGGAGAGGCAGAAGAAATTGCGAGGGAAACGACTGTGCGTCAACGCCTACGTGGGCGGGGTCCGCATGTTACCGCGAGTTCAGAAACAGCACCCCAACCAATGAGAAATGAGGACGCGGGGCCTTTCGCGCTATTTCGAACGTACGCCATCAGAAGAAATTAAGGAGGGAAATTGATTACGATTAATTGCGCGATCAAAATAAAACCCGCATGCAATAAATGTTCGATTCACATCAAGACAAGATCTCTGATATGTGTTGTGTGTCCGTAGGACTACTGGTTGAATAATTAGATATTTTATTCAGTCCCGCCCCCACTTTTCGGACTAAAATGTATAAATACTGAGTGGAGTGTTCACTGAAAAACATAATTATTTCATTCGTTGACAGATTGTGAAGGCTGATTCCGCTCGTTCTACATTACTATTTTGGGAAGTGATAATGTCTGTTAATATGCGAGTCAGTGGAATTAGCAAGTTTCGAGCCTGTAAAAGAGAGGAACTTAAACTTTGATAAAATCATTGCTCTTAGGAGATGAAATTCTACCGCATCTCAAGTGTATAAATTAATGTGTTTTGCGTGTGAAACGTTCTAGGTAGCTCCTTGCCATAAGTGAGGGACAGTCATCGCTAAATATTGCTATCAGGACTTGTGGGTGGATATAGCAATCCATGCAAGCAATCTATTAGGAATATTGTGTGAGGCACTATTTTAAAACGAACTGACATTCTATTTTGAAGCAGCCAGCCAGATATGGAGACCGTGGTATCAGCAGCTGACGGAAGAATGGTGCTACTGAAATCGAACTCGGGAATGATTGGGTGCTAAGTGCACATGGTTGGGGTCATGCCCAGGAAACGTCAACGATGGAGGAGACTGGAAAGGATGAGTACAGAATGATTTATTTCATTATGTAGCCTAGTTTTGGTAATCGGGGAATCCTAGTACATATTGTGTAGTTGTGATGTTTTCTTTTGTGTGATTACAGTGATTGTTTTTGTTGTGACCGACCACTATTTTAATTTGTGAAGAGCAACGTAGTTATTATTTTGTATTTCATTAAAATTTGTGCGGGACAGTAGATTAAATTGTACTCGTGTGCACTGAGTGTGTTTTTATGACAGATACAGCAAATGAGCGGACTGTATCGCTGATGACAAGTGAAGCTTTGGTTAGGTAACGTAATTACAGTGTAGGGGGGGAAATATGATATTTGAGTGAGAAACTTCGGATTACACAGGCTGTAAATTTTATGCGATATTGCATATGTTCTTAGCAAGAAGCATTCAGCTTCTGTGGTAATCATTCTTTTGTATTTGAGCACGTAGTAACTTGTTGTGTGTTGGAGCACTATATTTTTTTGAGGTTAATCTGTGATCTGGAGCAAATTGAGGGTGATGGTGTGTTGTACCAAGGCATGGGTCTATTATTACTATTATCCTGTGCGCGGTCTGGCCGAGGTCAGTTACCTGTCAGCTGCATGGCGGCGAAGACAAGACTCATAAGGATGATGTCACTGTTAAGAATTCTACAGATCCCGAATTGCATGGTGCAGTTTTGAGGACAGATCTACGAGTTGATATGTGTTTTATGTCAGAGTGTGATTGATAAATTTTCTTCGGATCTCTAGCGTGTGGCTGAGAGACAATCTGAGACCTGCCTGGTGTTGACACAATGACGAGAGATGGATATTCCAGACTGCAAAGCCTCAGATCTCAAATAAGGACAGAGGGGCCATTAGGGGCGAGGTGCGTGCTCCCGTGATAACGATCAGTTAAAGCCTCTATTAAAACTCAGCAATTCTTCTAGGTTTGTGCCGTGTCTTGTGTGGGGTTTCGCCTAGGACACCAAGCTAGGCTCATCGGCGGGCTCTTGGTGTCCCCGCCCGGACCCCCACAGGAGTGACGAACTGCGCGCCACCTCCCTTTATATAAGGTGCAACTGCACCACTTGACTACGAGAACTAAAAGTTCAAGCAGCCTTAACCTCCCTATGAAGGCTTCCAAAAAGATGGTATATTGGCTTTCACGGCCGGTGAATTAAAACTCAGCAATTCTTCTAGGTTTGTGCCGTGTCTTGTGTGGGGTTTCGCCTAGGACACCAAGCTAGGCTCATCGGCGGGCTCTTGGTGTCCCCGCCCGGACCCCCACAGGAGTGACGAACTGCGCGCCACCTCCCTTTATATAAGGTGCAACTGCACCACTTGACTACGAGAACTAAAAGTTCAAGCAGCCTTAACCTCCCTATGAAGGCTTCCAAAAAGATGGTATATTGGCTTTCACGGCCGGTGAATTAAAACTCAGCAATTCTTCTAGGTTTGTGCCGTGTCTTGTGTGGGGTTTCGCCTAGGACACCAAGCTAGACTCATCGGCGGGCTCTTGGTGTCCCCCCCCGGACCCCCACAGGAGTGACGAACTGCGCGCCACCTCCCTTTATATAAGGTGCAACTGCACCACTTGACTACGAGAACTAAAAGTTCAAGCAGCCTTAACCTCCCTATGAAGGCTTCCAAAAAGATGGTATATTGGCTTTCACGGCCGGTGAATTAAAACTCAGCAATTCTTCTAGGTTTGTGCCGTGTCTTGTGTGGGGTTTCGCCTAGGACACCAAGCTAGGCTCATCGGCGGGCTCTTGGTGTCCCCGCCCGGACCCCCACAGGAGTGACGAACTGCGCGCCACCTCCCTTTATATAAGGTGCAACTGCACCACTTGACTACGAGAACTAAAAGTTCAAGCAGCCTTAACCTCCCTATGAAGGCTTCCAAAAAGATGGTATATTGGCTTTCACGGCCGGTGAATTAAAACTCAGCAATTCTTCTAGGTTTGTGCCGTGTCTTGTGTGGGGTTTCGCCTAGGACACCAAGCTAGGCTCATCGGCGGGCTCTTGGTGTCCCCGCCCGGACCCCCACAGGAGTGACGAACTGCGCGCCACCTCCCTTTATATAAGGTGCAACTGCACCACTTGACTACGAGAACTAAAAGTTCAAGCAGCCTTAACCTCCCTATGAAGGCTTCCAAAAAGATGGTATATTGGCTTTCACGGCCGGTGAATTAAAACTCAGCAATTCTTCTAGGTTTGTGCCGTGTCTTGTGTGGGGTTTCGCCTAGGACACCAAGCTAGGCTCATCGGCGGGCTCTTGGTGTCCCCGCCCGGACCCCCACAGGAGTGACGAACTGCGCGCCACCTCCCTTTATATAAGGTGCAACTGCACCACTTGACTACGAGAACTAAAAGTTCAAGCAGCCTTAACCTCCCTATGAAGGCTTCCAAAAAGATGGTATATTGGCTTTCACGGCCGGTGAATTAAAACTCAGCAATTCTTCTAGGTTTGTGCCGTGTCTTGTGTGGGGTTTCGCCTAGGACACCAAGCTAGGCTCATCGGCGGGCTCTTGGTGTCCCCGCCCGGACCCCCACAGGAGTGACGAACTGCGCGCCACCTCCCTTTATATAAGGTGCAACTGCACCACTTGACTACGAGAACTAAAAGTTCAAGCAGCCTTAACCTCCCTATGAAGGCTTCCAAAAAGATGGTATATTGGCTTTCACGGCCGGTGAATTAAATCTCAGCAATTCTTCTAGGTTTGTGCCGTGTCTTGTGTGGGGTTTCGCCTAGGACACCAAGCTAGGCTCATCGGCGGGCTCTTGGTGTCCCCGCCCGGACCCCCACAGGAGTGACGAACTGCGCGCCACCTCCCTTTATATAAGGTGCAACTGCACCACTTGACTACGAGAACTAAAAGTTCAAGCAGCCTTAACCTCCCTATGAAGGCTTCCAAAAAGATGGTATATTGGCTTTCACGGCCGGTGAATTAAAACTCAGCAATACTTCTAGGTTTGTGCCGTGTCTTGTGTGGGGTTTCGCCTAGGACACCAAGCTAGGCTCATCGGCGGGCTCTTGGTGTCCCCGCCCGGACCCCCACAGGAGTGACGAACTGCGCGCCACCTCCCTTTATATAAGGTGCAACTGCACCACTTGACTACGAGAACTAAAAGTTCAAGCAGCCTTAACCTCCCTATGAAGGCTTCCAAAAAGATGGTATATTGGCTTTCACGGCCGGTGAATTAAAACTCAGCAATTCTTCTAGGTTTGTGCCGTGTCTTGTGTGGGGTTTCGCCTAGGACACCAAGCTAAGCTCATCGGCGGGCTCTTGGTGTCCCCGCCCGGACCCCCACAGGAGTGACGAACTGCGCGCCACCTCCCTTTATATAAGGTGCAACTGCACCACTTGACTACGAGAACTAAAAGTTCAAGCAGCCTTAACCTCCCTATGAAGGCTTCCAAAAAGATGGTATATTGGCTTTCACGGCCGGTGAATTAAAACTCAGCAATTCTTCTAGGTTTGTGCCGTGTCTTGTGTGGGGTTTCGCCTAGGACACCAAGCTAGGCTCATCGGCGGGCTCTTGGTGTCCCCGCCCGGACCCCCACAGGAGTGACGAACTGCGCGCCACCTCCCTATATATAAGGTGCAACTGCACCACTTGACTACGAGAACTAAAAGTTCAAGCAGCCTTAACCTCCCTATGAAGGCTTCCAAAAAGATGGTATATTGGCTTTCACGGCCGGTGAATTAAAACTCAGCAATTCTTCTAGGTTTGTGCCGTGTCTTGTGTGGGGTTGAACTTTTAGTTCTCGTAGTCAAGTGGTGCAGTTGCACCTTATATAAAGGGAGGTGGCGCGCAGTTCGTCACTCCTGTGGGGGTCCGGGCGGGGACACCAAGAGCCCGCCGATGAGCCTAGCTTGGTGTCCTAGGCGAAACCCCACACAAGACACGGCACAAACCTAGAAGAATTGCTGAGTTTTAATTCACCGGCCGTGAAAGCCAATATACCATCTTTTTGGAAGCCTTCATAGGGAGGTTAAGGCTGCTTGAACTTTTAGTTCTCGTAGTCAAGTGGTGCAGTTGCACCTTATATAAAGGGAGGTGGCGCGCAGTTCGTCACTCCTGTGGGGGTCCGGGCGGGGACACCAAGAGCCCGCCGATGAGCCTAGCTTGGTGTCCTAGGCGAAACCCCACACAAGACACGGCACAAACCTAGAAGAATTGCTGAGTTTTAATTCACCGGCCGTGAAAGCCAATATACCATCTTTTTGGAAGCCTTCATAGGGAGGTTAAGGCTGCTTGAACTTTTAGTTCTCGTAGTCAAGTGGTGCAGTTGCACCTTATATAAAGGGAGGTGGCGCGCAGTTCGTCACTCCTGTGGGGGTCCGGGCGGGGACACCAAGAGCCCGCCGATGAGCCTAGCTTGGTGTCCTAGGCGAAACCCCACACAAGACACGGCACAAACCTAGAAGAATTGCTGAGTTTTAATTCACCGGCCGTGAAAGCCAATATACCATCTTTTTGGAAGCCTTCATAGGGAGGTTAAGGCTGCTTGAACTTTTAGTTCTCGTAGTCAAGTGGTGCAGTTGCACCTTATATAAAGGGAGGTGGCGCGCAGTTCGTCACTCCTGTGGGGGTCCGGGCGGGGACACCAAGAGCCCGCCGATGAGCCTAGCTTGGTGTCCTAGGCGAAACCCCACACAAGACACGGCACAAACCTAGAAGAATTGCTGAGTTTTAATTCACCGGCCGTGAAAGCCAATATACCATCTTTTTGGAAGCCTTCATAGGGAGGTTAAGGCTGCTTGAACTTTTAGTTCTCGTAGTCAAGTGGTGCAGTTGCACCTTATATAAAGGGAGGTGGCGCGCAGTTCGTCACTCCTGTGGGGGTCCGGGCGGGGACACCAAGAGCCCGCCGATGAGCCTAGCTTGGTGTCCTAGGCGAAACCCCACACAAGACACGGCACAAACCTAGAAGAATTGCTGAGTTTTAATTCACCGGCCGTGAAAGCCAATATACCATCTTTTTGAAAGCCTCTATAATTGGAAGCGAATTAGATTAATATTTTGGTGCAAGTTCTTCACATCAGAAATGCAGTTCATGATTATGCTGATTTGTATTTTGTTGTCATGTTTGTCTACTGTCTCGTAATTATTCTAAATATTTTTATTGCATTTTTTGATGCGCCTCTGTAACTTCGGTGTGTTCGGGAAACGATCGGTTTATCCATGAGTTAGTTTCGGATGACCACGATTGCATTTTTACCTTGTTTCTGTAAGACATATTTAGGCAGCTTGATTTTGTGTGCTTTTGGCACTGATATAAAATACTTCTCGCGGAAGTAATGTGTATTTTTAGTAAAAGGTAGTGTGGTCGATTGTCGTTTCATTTTGTGTTAGCCATTAAGTGTGGATCCCGATGCCAAGGCGTGGTGAAAAATGTTCATGGATATGCGTCCTGCGAACTGGTTCTATGGAAGCATATCTCATGGCAATATGTACTCATTCTAACCGTAGTCTTGCCAGTAAAAACCGTCAAACACAATACACGCAAAAATAAGAGGAGTAAGGACGAGGTCCATTATTTGGTTTATTTGCTGCTGTAATGTTGATTCAGAGTAATTTACTATTTGATTGTTGATTTTGAGTTGATAAATATGGGTGTCATTTGGGATTTTGTGTCATTGTTGTGTCATTCTTATCGGGATATTAAAATATTTGTTTTGTTTGAAGTTGAGTCATCCTTTTGCTAATTATATTCTCCTTATGTCACCTTGAAATTATAGAAGCAAAGTACAAAATATCCAACTTCACGACGATGAACTGTACCCCGAATAAAGTCTCGTGTACGCTTTCTCAAGGGGACAATATATATATTTTGTGCCCGATTGACGAGGATTCCGGGGAGCCATCGACCTTAAATGACCCTTCCGAAACCCCCAGGAAGACATATAGGCCGGTAAGGAATGCATTCTTGGACTGGGAAAGCACTCAAGAAACTGTACTCGGGGGGATCGGGGGGAGTCGGGTGTAATGAGAGGAAAAACCACCAGTCCAGTGGAAAACAAACTCAACAAATACAATAAAGAAAAGGAAGGAAGCTTGTAGTTTAACGTGACCGTTAATCTTGAGATCATGAGCCACGGGACCTCCTTTTTACGTGGAATCCGAACCACAGGACATGGCATTTCACTTCGAAAATCTCACATGCATTGAATACAATAAAGAGGCAAGGCTTACATTTAAATCGCACTCAGTTTATCAAAAAAAAAGTGGCAGACCCCTAACCACTTCCGAGAGGTGAAAACGGCTAGTCCGTGCAAACAATGTTTATAATAATTAATTCGTCTCCGTGCGACAATCCTAACAAATTAAGCCTCTCGAAGTCCTACGCAAAAGTGGAAAAACAAAGAATGCAATCTAAGAGAATGACACGTAGATCTTCCCGATCCAATTACTTCGGAGATTCAATAATAGTAATAATACAAGAATGATTCTACAGCAAGGTGAGTTATTTACTTGTTTACAATGCAAGATATTAGTTACATTTAAAGCATAATAAGTTTAAAGCTACGCGATGATGGTGTCATCTCCAACATTTAACGTTATAATCATTTAATCTAATGCCTATCGTACGTTAATCATAATGGCAACGATGTAAACGAGAAGCGTTTCATGCAAAATTTATTTCCAAGCTATAGCTATGCACATTCTGAACCTAACAGAAAGTATGAAAATCTATCCAAGTTACAACACAAATGAATAACATGTAAACACTCTTACATTAGATGCACAATGGGCGCCACTACAGTTACCTTCCTACATCACAAATTCGCTCTTTGCGAACTTGGGTCATGTTTGTGTTGGGAGAGAAACGTTATGTTGGCGATAGCATGAATTAATACATGTCTAACATCGCATCATCAGCTTAGCTACCGCGTTTAAACACGTAACTATCTGACTGTCGTCGCTCAATAGGGGAAAGCTATATTTGTATTTAAAATGAGACGAAGAAACAAGTCTAAGTTATGGTCATCAAGGTTCATTTAAGTTTATGGTTTTATTTAGATTTCATTAGAGTTCCTAGCTTTTGGTTTATATTCAGTTTTAGTTGAAAACCCCTGATATTTGATTATTACCTTCTTATTTATCAGATTAGTTGACTCCTATCAGTTTCATTGTATTTTTTAATGACCATGTTAAATTCGTATAGTGTAAACAATTGGTGTCCCAAGCATCCAATACTAACACTTCATTGGAAGAAAAATCAATTCCAATACCATAAATAGCACCTCAGTGTGCTGATCAATACCACTGATCCATTGATCATCTGCTGAAGTAACGAGACAAAACCGTACGCGTCACCAGCCTATAAAGTACGAAAACTTGTACTAGCATCTAAGGGTTATCATATCCTACCGCTGTATAGCGTTTTTACATTACATGGTTCCTTTTAAATCTATACAATCCAAGCTTGAGGATAAGGTTTAAATATTGCTGTCATAACAGCTGTATACTCTGAAGTTAGAGAAAGGTGTCTCATTTACTCATATATCAGAACTGAGCGTCTGGAAATCTAGCATTTATAAGCTTGGGTCTTTTGATTACAGTCCTATAAAATGAACCGTTCTCTCGAACCAAGAATAGCCTGCTTAGCTCATCTTATAATGTTACAATTCATAGCTTGTTTGGCAGTCGTCTGCATGTCAAAAAAAATATTTGTTTCACTTCTCCACACTACATAAACTGGTTTTCAGGTAACAAGAATGTTTGTTATTCACTGGGCCCACTGCCTTCTATATAATTTACTGAAGAAAAGAGCGCGCTGTCGTCGCGTTTGCAAGGTCAAAATAAACCAAATAAAGTGTGACATTGGCTCCTTTTCACGGCCAACAATTGGTCGTTGAGTTTCACTTGTTAAAATAAAACACTGTTCTTTCAGACGAGATTATGATACAAATCCTACACGTAAAAGAGTGTTGGTTCGATGCTCTGCCGAAGTTATATAAAAAATGTTATGTACAATAATGGGTGGCAAATGCTATTATCCTCAACAAGTGCAAATGAAACGTTATATTTGTGGTTTCTCCACCACCTAGTAGTGCATGTTAAGTGTAAATCCTACCAAAGAATGTGCGGCGTAAGGTCATAATAACTAATCTATTCCCCACAGCAGGACCGTACATAACAAGAAGTTCCGTGAATAACTATACAGCCTATTTTTCATGCCAATGATTATTCTACAGTATATGAACCTATCTAGAATAATGACGAAATTAAGTTGGTAATATCGAAATATCTAATTAGTTCAAAATATACCTGGTATGATGTAGCCTAATAGAGCACTACAGTTGGCAGCCCTGGTGACTGAATATATTATTTGTTCCATCTCTTTAGGTACAGAATACAAACTTTGGTTGAAGTCCAATGGACGTTACATGCAGTTAGACACTGGATCTATCAGCACGCGTAAAAGCATGTTGCCAACAATACCATACGTGTGCTGGTCAGAAATAATCTGAAATATTATGATATCTTGTTGTGCCAATTTTGGATGAAATCCATTTGTTAGTATAGAAGTTACATGTATTTTAAAATTGGATATATCAGCAGGCATAGAATCATGTTGGCAGCACTGCCTTGTATTAATTACTCCAAATTAATCTAGAATGTCAGGTACTATACGTGTGCAAAGTATAGAGCTGTTGGCTTGCATACTTTCTGATATATTGATATTAGGGTTAAAAAAATATAGACAGCATTTATTAACAGTTGGCAGCCCTGATTGCTCTTAACAATACTTATAGTCATATCTGTTATGGTACACATAGCACATACGAAATTTGGTTGAAATCCAACTGATAGTATAGAAGTTACATGTATTTAAAAATTAATATTATAATCAGCAGGCTTATAATCATGTTGGTAGGACTGACGTATATAAGGTACTCCAAATTAATCTAAAATGTCAGAATATAGGTGTGCATAGTTTAAAGCTGTTGGCTTACATACTTTCTGATATATTGGTATTTGGATAAAAAAATAGAGAGAGCAATTATTAACAGTTGGCAGCCCTGGTGGCTCGTAAGAATACGCCTAATCATATCCGTTTATGTACAGATATTACATACAAAATTTGGTTGAAATCCAATTGATAGTGTAAAAGTTATATGCATTTAAACATTGGACCTATCAGGAGGCTTAAAATTATTTTGGTAACACTGTCATGGTTGGTCTCCTGGAAATTAAACTGAAATAGTATTATCTACATGTGTGCCAATTTTGGAATAGCTCCCATGTATACCTTGCAAGATATCCAACATGGAGCTCAAATTTCTAGTGCGTTTTTTCAGCAGTTGGTAGCACTGACATCATTTTCAAATATGGACGTGAGATATTCCTGTGCACATCTTTACTCATACTAAATTTGGTTTTGATTGCTGCAGCCGTTTAGGAGTTGATAGGGGGGACACACACACAGCCAGACAGACAGACAGACAGACACACATTTGCCCGATCTCATAAGACTACTTTTTCCTCATTTTTGCAAAATGTGAAAAGTAGGCTAAAAAAATAGGTTTTGGCCGTCAGCCTGACTCACGTGTGTTCTTCATAGTTATGCATGGTTTAGATTGCAAATTAGGCGTATGGATGGAATGCCTGTAACCCACGTGCTTGCTTTGTAGTACAATCTCAGCCATTACTAAACCATTTGACGTGCGATCCCACCATCACTAGACCATCTGGAGTGCGGTCCGACCGTCGCTAAACCCCACCATGGTATGGGTCTACTCAATTTCAAAGCTTATGACTAGTTGAATAATTGGCGTTTCTTCATAATAGTTACGTTTCAATAAAGCCATGGTGGTTACACTGAATTTATCGCTCTAGTTGCAATTTCACAGAATTTACACTGGTAGTGGTTAGCAAGATAGAATGGCCATGTGGTTTTTCCGCTCACAGAAGCTAACTTATGGCTTGTGCCAAAGTACACACTCAGAACTGATTGATGAAGTTCACTCGTGAATCGTTCATTACCTGTTTAACACTGATGATGATAATCTCGCTGCACATGTTAGAAAGAAAACGTGGCTTAGCAGCGTGCTTTGTGCCTATGTTAAATTGTTAGTGAAGGATCACAAATATTCCGAATTGGCGATTACTGATTATCATAAACACACTCGGCAGTCATACTGCACATAATCACGTATGTTTCTTCACCAGATTAAATAGTCGCCTCATCAAGATGCCGGATGGACTCTCTAGTGAATAGTCAAGTGTGTGACTGTAAAAATATCTGCGGCATTCACTAGGGATTCTTTATATTCATGCCTCCTATTTATCATAAATCATATTTCTTTGAATATCTATCACTTTAGTCATTTTTCTAAGTTTTCCCGTATTGATTTCGATATTTTATGCAAATGTCCACTTTACAATACAAAAATTATCTTTTTATATATCACTTGATGTCAATATACATTTTGAGACATGTTTCGGCTCTGTGAGCCTTCTTCAGTCAAAATCACAAAAAAAAATCTCCTAAAACAGTCTAATGTTTGGTCTCTCAATAAAAATTTGTAAAACATTTTTACATCATCAAGATGATTAAGACACATGAATATAAATTGCTTAAAGAATTTAAAACAAAAAATAAAATGTACAAAATTTCAAATTTGAAAATGGATCAACAAGAATGTGGCCCACGTTTTGAAATTTTGTACATTTTTTTTAAATTCGTTAAGCATTTTATATTCATGTGTCTTAATCATCTTCATGATGTAAAAGTGTTTTACAAATTTTTATTGAGAGACCAAACGTTAGACTGTTTTAGGAGAATTGGTTTAGTGATTTTGACTGAAGAAGGCTCACAGAGCCGAAACATGTCTCAAAATGTATATTGATATCAAGTGATATATAAAAGGATAATTTTTGTATTGTAAAGTGGACATTTGCATAACATATCATATTTCTCTTCTGAGCATCCAAAATATTTACAACATTGGTTAATAATCATGGGGATCACAAAATATTTACAACATAATATACTCTCGGCGCGGCAACTCATATTAGTCAAACGAGCGCCTTCTTGGCCAGCTCCATGGATGATGGATTCTTCATGAGCCAAAGAGGTCACATGGCATATGTGACATCGGGTTCATATGCCCTTCCGTTAGCGAAATAAAAATGATGAAATACATTTTTATTTGTCTCACTCTCTCAATTGGCGAAATATCGTCGCAGGTTGGCTGCATTATAAATTGCAATGCGCCCATTAGTATCCCTGTCACTGACAGCGTAACTATTGTTACCAAAAACATGTGTGACTCGGTGAGGACCGTAAAACAAGGGTTGAAATTTGTGGTACACCCTCTCAGTTGGATCTGAGATTCCAGGTTTCCAAATCAGGACTAAGTCATTCAAATTGCGGGCTCCTCTGAAGCGTTGGTTCCTGACTCTACGTAAGCGTTTCTCAGCTTGTCTGTCCATCGTTTCACGTGCTGCGGTGATCTTGCTGGCTTGTGAGGGTTGAATAGATGGTGGAACACTCACAATGTATTGCCAAGCTCTCGTAGGCTTCCGATTAAGATACAATTCGGCTGGTATTTGGCCAGTACTCTCGTGGCGTGTGTAGTTAATACAATTGGCCATAACGACCAGGACTTCGGTCCATCTCCAGTGTTGGTTTCCACAGTATAAGCGGCAGTATTTTCCAAGTTCTGATATCTGGCGTTCGGCTGGGTTGCTCTCTGGATGGCGAATTGACGAAAGGATGTGTTGGATTTCCAGGTCTCTCATAGCTTCCGAAAATTTTTCTGACGTAAACTGGGATCCATGATCCGTTAACAAGTATTATTGAGGTTTGCCAGCCTCTGGGATCATTCGTCTCCTTATACGCTGAATAATTTGCTTCGCCGTTGCCTTCTGGATCGGGTGTAACATTGTATATTTCGTGAAAACATCCAGTGTCACGACAACGTAGCTATTCCCTCTTCCTGACTTGGGAATCGGACCATAAATGTCCAGAGCATATAGATCTCTAGGTTCACGCGGCAAGATAGGTCGCGGAAACTCTCTCAGTAGTTCTGAGGTATATTTATTTCGTTGACAAGCATCACAAGCTCTCAAGCAATCACGAACAGATGTGCCCATGTTACACCACGTGAAAGTTTCCTGGATCGCTGCAATCGTTTTATCAGTACCAGAGTGTCCTGTCGTAAGATGCGCTAGCTCAATCACTAACTTCTGGTATCTTCGTGGTACAATAGCACGAATTTGGGTGTGGTCTGGGTCAACAAACCTATATAACAGACCCAGATATAGCACATAGTTGTCTGCTAAACGAGCTGTCCTTCCATATGCTGGATCATTAACATCCATCCTTCTCTCTAGAAATCTGATGATGTCCCGCAGTTCAGCGTCACGTTTCTGGGCTGCTCCCAGATATCGTAGTGTTCTCAGGTGTTCAGTACACTCTCCCACGATGTCAATGGCATGAATAGTCGGTTCCGCGTTACGGCTAAGGATATCAGGTAAAAAGTTCTCCTTGCCGGGGCGGTGTTCGATTGTTAGGTCAAACTTTTGTAAAAATAACGTCCATCGGTTGATTCGGTAGTTTGCCAATCTTGTCTTCAACAAAAAGGTGAGAGCATGGTGTTCTCTTCTGACGATAACACGTTGGCCCCACAAAAGTTTCCTCCAATAGTCCAAAGCATAGACTACGGATAAGGCTTCGAGCTCAGTAGTGAAATAATTAGCCTCATGCGGATGGAGTCTCCTAGAAAAAAAATGCAAAATAATGTCGCTTATGGTCCTCATCTTCCTGGAGTAGAATCGCTCCTATACCGATTGCCAATGCGTCCGTTGCAACTATAAAGTTTTTCGAGTAATCAGGATACTCTAGAGTGATACTGTTTCTTAACATGATTTTAGCTTTCTCGAAAGCACTATCGCATTCTGGATTCCATGCCCAACGAGAATTTTTCCTTAATACATTTTGAAGAGGTGCTACTGTCTCAGAATAGTCTTGACAATGTGCTCCAAAGAACTGACAGACTCCAAGGAACTGTCTCACAAGCTTAACCTTGGTAGGTTTAGGAAATTGAGCAATTGCCTGAATTTTCGCTGGATTTGAGCGGTAGCCGTCCCCATCTATAACATGTCCCACGAAGTTTATCTCCTTCCTAAAGAATTTACATTTGGCCTTGTTTACCTTGAAATTAGCTACTCGTAGGTTGTCAAATACGAGACGTAGCGACTGAAAATGAATGCTTCTCCGCTATCGAATAAATTTTACGCTGGTATGGTGCATCATCTAGTACGTTAAGAGAGTATTCGAAGTTGACAATTTCGCATGGAGTAGTGTCGAAAATGTCCTCGTATTCTGCTAGCAATTCATCTAAACTTTCATTCCCTCGTGGTTCCAATCTCCGTTTGGCTTCCCTGACTTCCATAACATTAGAAATGTGTAACTCATCCAATATCTTGGTGATCAAATTTAAGTGTGCCACATCTCCCTGCATCGTGTTTCCAAGATGTAGTGGTGGAGATTCGAGGAATTGTACCGTATTAGTACCCATATTGATAACTCCCTCATATCTGCGTATAAAATCAGCTCCAAGTATAGCTGGTTGTTTAAGGTTATTCACCACAATGAAATCATGAGTATAAGTATGCCCGCCGATTATAATAAAACATAAAACTTGCACTTTACACCGAATAGTGCGATCTGGTAGATGCCTCGAATTTTAATATTGGAAACTGTTAGTTCTCTAAGGTCATCTCCCAATTTAAGCTAACTGTACAAGTCGCCTGAAATCACGCTAATAATAGCGCCAGTATCGATCAAAATATTTACAATAATATTGTTGATGCTCGCGGCAATGACTGGAAACTGTGTCAATTGCACGCGGTCAGTAGTTCGTGGTTCGTCGAGTAGATCTCCTGGCGTTGGTTGCCAAAGTAATATATCCGCTATTACTGCTGGAGAATCAATCATTTCAGGATTTATTGCGAATTTGTCGTTTTTTTTTGTCCTGAGCGACCAGTGGATGTCCCTCCTTCATCATAATTCTCAGGTACTTCTTCCCTGTTGTCGTACTCCCACGACGTCTGAGGTGGATTTTGGTAATCTCTTCTCCCTCGAAGTTCGCATAAATACCGCTGTCTCTCCTCTGCTCTTCCTTGCCAATCTCCATCAGCTCTGTCGCATCTACGATTGTTGTCGTTAGTGTTCTGATGCCTGCGATCTCTGCGATAGCCTCCGATATATCTATAATCTCTCCTGGGATTATTGTTATCGTTTCTACGATCATACCGGTTGTCATTGTTGTTGTTGTTGTTGTTGTTGTTGTAGTTGTTGGTGCTGTTGTACCGTTGGTTTCGGTCGCGATTCCAACGTGGTCTGTCTTTTCTCAGAGCTTGGTACCTCGTCTGATGATACGCTTCCTCTTCTCTGTTCCTATCGTACGGTGTTCCGTCTCTCCTCTGATCGTTAGTATTCCGGTTGCGAGCTCCTCTATTCTGCTCTCTATCATTTCTGTTCGTTGTCTGTACCATCCGGTCTACGGATGTTAAGTTGACCTGACGAGTTTCATGACGATGTCTTGTCGGCGCAAATTGTTCATTGCTACAGTCTAATCTGCGCAGAATTTCATCGCATTTGGCGAACGTATTTGCTCCTGAAGCGATTAACGACCTCTGAACATCTCCTGGATACTGTCGGATGATAGTTTGGACTAGTTCTTGTTCAGATACAGGAGGACGTAGACATTGGAGTTTTGTAAGTTGTTGGGCGAAGTATGAGGCATATTTCGTGGGCAGGTTGCTAGAGAAACGTTTGCTGTACATTTCAGCTCGGATTCCCTGTTGTATCTCCACAGACCGAAATGTTTTTAATAGCGCTTCTTTGAAGTCTTGATAGCTCCGGAAAGAATAGCTAAATGCTTTGAACCAGATTAGAGCAGCGCCATCTAGCAATCTCTCTGCTACTCTCATTTCTCTATCGGGTGTGACCATTGTTTCACGCATGTAGTTTTCCAGATTATGGAGAAATTCTACAGGTGTCTGGGCTCCGGTTCCTGTGTATTTGTGAGGGCGTTCATCTTGACTTTTCAATAATACGACATTCGAATGAGGTGTCTGAATCATAATCGGAGTCCTACTGAATGTCGGAATGTCAAATCTGACAGGTGTTTCGCCAGTATTTGGTAGTAATTCTCTCCGTGATGCTGGTGTAGTATCAGCATTCTCCTGCTCAAAATATATTTTCCAAGCTTCGATAGGATTCGGTTGTGTTTCCTCCCTCGGTGTTTTGGTTGTGTCAGCTCCTATCTGTTCGAAGTAACGCTTGAGGGTTGGTTTCTCCGGCTCTGAAGTTACTCGAGTTGATTTCTGTTTATTTTCCTCACAAAAGGCGTTCATCTGGATCTCTAATCGTTCTATTTTTCCTCTGACGATGCCATATAAGTCATGGTATTTTTCGTCCATTTCTCCTCCTAACTCATCGATAGCTTTGCCTACATATTCACGGATTTTATCGGTCGAATCTGTGGTTTCAATGGAAAGGTTACCCATCTTCTTTTCTAAGTTGGTAATATTCATTTTGTTTTCGTTTAGGTCGCCCTTAAGTATGTCAAAATCGACCCTAAATTCCGCTGCGTTAACCCGTATCTCTTCCAGTTTCCTCATGTTGTCTATCTGGTTAGTGCGGATTTCTTTCTTAACAGCTTCCAGTACGACCTCTGAGTTACGACGATCTGTTTCGATTTCAGACCTGACGTCATCCATTGCTTTTTTGATGTTAGTCTTAATTTCTTCCGCGAAATCAGCCCTGAGAGTAATCGAAGTAGCTTGAATGTCGCCCCTAACTCTATTTAAATCTGCCTGCATATCATTAATGTCTGTTCGCAGATTTTCAACATCATCCCTGACCTCTGTGCGTAAATTTTTCTATTTAGTGTTCATGTTGTCACAATTGACCTGTATCTCGGCTCTAACATTGTCTGTATTGGTTTGCATATCAGCCCTAACATTGTCTGTATTACCCTGCATTTCGGCTCGAATGTTTGCTCCCATGTCATTCAAGTTAGTTTGCATACCAGCAACGTTCACCTGAACTTGATTAATTGACATTCGCTGGGTCCTCAGCAACTCTGGCAAAGTTGCGAAAGTGTCCATCTCTGCTTCACTTGCCATCACAATAAATTCGATTTGAGAATTAGGCGGGGAATAGTTTGGCTGAAACTTACACACTATGGTACACCTTAAGATCAAGCTCTGGGGAAAGGCTGCACTCTTCATTAACTAAGGGATCATTGCTGTGCCTCTGTCCTAACAAAAGTTAAACACAAAAACTAACAATTACTTTTACTTAAGATCAGCTTCGGCTACAAGTGAAAATGTCTCTACTTATTAACAGTAATTAACGCTAACTGACCTCATGGTCCTATCTCAATATGAGTGCCATGCAGCTACTGTCCAGCCGTGCGAATACCGATTCGTCACTGACCTGGCAGATGCTATCACACCCTAAAAAACAAACATAAGCTCTCGACCTCTCAAATACGAGTTTTCATATTCGTATGCCACCAACTAGACCTCTCAAAATCGAGCTGATCATGTCGTGTAACCAATTAAAGAATCAGTACACCAGCGAACTTGACCTCTCAAATTCGAGCTAATCACGTTGGGGCGCCAATTAAAATAAAGTCTATATGTGCCCGATTAACGAGGATTCCGGGGAGCCATCGACCTTAAATGACCCTTCCGAAACCTCCATCTCCCAGGAAGACATATAGGCCGGTAAGGAATGCATTCTTGGACTGGGAAAGCACTCACGAAACTGTACTCGGGGGGAGTCGGGTGTAATGAGAGGAAAAACCACCAGTCCAGTGGAATACAAACTCAACAAGTAGTTCCGTGAAGAACTGTACAGCCTATTTTCATATATCCTACTTATGTTAATTGCCACTATCAACATACACAATTTCAGTTTGATTGCTGTAATAGATTCGTAGATATTGAGAACCGACTAAATATTTCGGATGGTCGCCATGTTGGATTTTATATATGTAGGTCCTAGAGTTATGTATTGTTACATGCAGATTATTGTGAACGTGTAGTATTCAAACTTCAATCGCATAATTAGGACACAAGAAAAAACAAGGAGATTTTAAAATTTTTCACAGCTGCCATCTTGAGGTTATGGAAACAATTGAAATAAATTAGATGCCAGGGATTAACATTCGTATAAGGATTTACTGTACCAAGTTTCACTGCACGCGGATGGTTAAATTGCGAGAAATGTCCATGTGAATATTTATAATTCGCGTCACCGCCATGTTGGATTTGTGATCACCAGGTTATTTAAAGTCCTATAGGTGAACTTAGGTTCATAGCCTCTATGAACATTAAAAAATGCAGCTTGATTGCTAAAATAGATTCGTAGATATTCAGTATCGTCTAAATATTTCGGATGGTCGCCATGTTGGATTGTTAAATGTATAGGCCATAGAGTCATGTACCATTAAAGGAAAATTATTGCGTAGGTTCATTATTCAAACTTTCACTTCGATCGCATGCCTACATCACAATAAATAAAATCTTATTTTTAAAATTCGCACTGCCGCCATCTTGAGGTTATGTAAACAATTGAACTAAATTAGATACCAGTGGATTACAATGTGTATAAATATTTCCTGTGCCAGGTTTCAGTGCGCTTAGAACATTAAATCGCGAGAAAGGTCTATTTAAAATTTTCAAATTCGCTTGGCCGCCATGTTCGTTTTGTAGTTCACCGGTTTTTGGAAGTCTTATAGATGGACTTCCAGTAGTGCCCTTTATCTCCGTACAACATTTCAGGGTTTTACCGCTAATAGTTTCAGAGATATAGAATGCCGGTGAAATATTTCGCACATCCGCCATCTTGTGATTATGTAAACAATTGAACGAAGTTAGATGTCGGTGGATTACAATGTATATAAACATATACTGTACCAAGTTGCATTGCGTTTGGTTGGTCAAATCGCGAGACACGTCTATTTAAAAGTCGCAAATTCGCGTGGTCACCATGTTGGTTTTGTAGTTACCAGTTTTTCAAATGTTACATAGGTGAACTTCTAGTAGTTCTCTTTATCACCGTAATAAATTCCAGTGTGATATCGGGAATAGTTTCGGAGATATTGAATGCTGGTGAAATATTTCGCACAGCCGCCATGTTGGATTGGTGAGTCGTAACAAAATTTGAAGGGCACGGTCGAGGTCGCCGGGAATAGTGCTATGAACTTTCCGAGTTTCATTGAAATCGCTCCAGCCGTTTAGATTTTATTAGGGGGGGACACACACACGAATCACACACACACACACACACGCACACACACACGGACAAAAGGTGATCTCATAAGCCTATTTTTTCAAAATTGAAAATAGGCTAACAAATACAATAAAGAGGCAAGGCTTACATTTAAATCGCACTCAGTTTATTCAAAAAAGTGGCAGACCCCTAACCACTTCCGAGAGGTGAAAACGGCTAGTCCGTGCTAACAATGTTTATAATAATTAATTCGTCTCCGTGCGACAATCTTAACAAATTAAGTCTCTCGAAGTCCTATGCAAAAGTGGAAAAACAAAGAATGCAATCTAAGAGAATGACACGTAGATCTTCCCGATCCAATTACTTCGGAGATTCAATAATAGTAATAATACAAGAATGATTTTACAGCAAGGTGAGTTATTTACTTGTTTACAATGCAAGATATTAGTTACATTTAAAGCATAATAAGTTTAAAGCTACGCGATGATGGTGTCATCTCCAACATTTAACGTTATAATCATTTAATCTAATGCCTATCGTACGTTAATCATAATGGCAACGATGTAAACGAGAAGCGTTTCATGCAAAATTTATTTCCAAGCTATAGCTATGCACATTCTGAACCTAACAGAAAGTATGAAAATCTATCCTAGTTACAACACAAATGAATAATAACATGTAAACAATCTTACATTAGATGCGCAATGGGCGCCACTACAGTTACCTTCCTACATCGAAAATTCGCTCTTTGCGAACTTGGGTCATGTTTGTGTTGGGAGAGAAACGTTATGTTAGCGATAGCATGAATTACTACATGTCTAACATCGCATCATCAGCTTAGCTACCGCGTTTAAACACGTAACTATCTGACTGTCGTCGCTCAATAGGGGAAAGCTGTATTAGTATTTGAAATGAGACGAAGAAACAAGTCTAAGTTATGGTCATCAAGGTTCATTTAAGTTTATGGTTTTATTTAGATTTCATTAGAGTTCCTAGCTTTTGGTTTATATTCAAGTTTTAGTTGAAAAACCCTGATATTTGATTATTACCTTCTTATTTATCAGATTAGTTGACTGCTATCAGTTTCATTGTATTTTTTAATGACCATGTTAAATTCGTATAGTGTAAACAATTGGCGTCCCAAGCATCCAATACTAACACTTCATTGGAAGAAAAATCAATTCCAATACCATAAATAGCACCTCAGTGTGCTGATCAATACCACTGATCCATTGATCATCTGCTGTAGCACTGACATCGTAATGTACAGGCCATCTTGCAGCGACACTAACGATAGATCAGCTGATCGGTAGGGGGTAGAGATGGCGACCATTTTGCTTTGTGCTGTGTTGTTTTATATTTTATGAATGAGTATCCGCGTGAAAAGTGATACTTGAGAACGCTTCTACTTACGTCATCTAGAATTAGGATTATTTATTTTCTGGAACAAATGTTTCTTTTGTAGGTAGGTTATTGTATCTATTTTGCGTTGCATGTTTTTCATCACACAGAAGGTTATGTTTTAGTTAGGACCTCTATATCACTTATTATTTCGACTCATACAAGGTTTTTTGGATGGTAATAAAATGTTGTTAGTTCAGGAAACCTCCTTCCCAGGTCGCAGGTGTGTCAAAAGTTTGTTTATAGCAACTACCGGTATTATGAAAAAAAATGATAATATGGCTTGCTTCTCCTTCCCCACCACGACAATAAGAAAGCAATGCATACACAACATTCCTAGAAATTATTTGTACATTACGGGGAATACAAGAGTGTGTGATAACATTGCCCTGGAAGTAAGATACCATTCTTCGGGAGAGAAGAGCTAATCGCCTTGATGGTAGGTTGTTAGTTAATATGGTTTCAATTATTGTATGAAGTTCCCAAACTTCAGCCTATGCTAGGACTGGAAACATTTCTATTATGATAATGCTGAGGTTAAGTTACTTACCGTATGTAAATCAGAGAAGCAATATCCATTCAGTATCTACTGAAGTCAGTCCAAGTTACATTATTTGTGAGAATGGTCTCTCGATCAAGCTCAAGTGAATATGGTAATGTTTTCGTAGCAGCATTTGTATAGGCTACTGTATTTACATTAATGGGATTGTTAGCACCTGGTGTATGTACTGTAGGTTATTGATACCTGATTTCAAAATTACAACCCATTGTAAATTCCTGATGCAAGAAACACGTTAGATTGAGTCATTGAAAATAAGTGCTGTTAGCATAGACCCTGTTTAAGTCACCTTGAGGGTAGCCTGTGCATTGATTACAGTTAGAGATATGTTATATTGTGCTTTGTCATCCACGAGCAGTTTACAATAATTGAAACCATATTAACTAACAACCTACCATCAAGCCGATTAGCTCTTCTCTCCCGAAGAATGGTATCTTACTTCCAGGGCAATGTTAACACACACTCTTGTATTCCCCGTAATGTACAAATAATTTCTAGGAATGTTGTGTTGAATAGCCAAGAGTAATGTGGGGTTTTCTCAGGCATCTGCCATAAACCTTTTCAAAGCGGTGAACAACGAGAAAATGGCCAAGAATAGATCTTATTATCGACGTCAAAATACTGCAATTTAGCCCGGTTTGTGTGTTTCAACGTCCTAGTAAATGTACCATTTTGTTCGTTCTCAAAATGCCACCTACATCGGCCGGATTCGAACAAGCGGAGCGATAATTAGGCTATGTAGGGGTAACGGATGGAAGTGCCAATCAGGCCTAAATAGCATTGCTATTTTTCTACCTCTTGAAGCGGGAGGGTAATTTATATTAGGTTTGAAGAGACTGCGTGTGAAGGGAGCTATCTGACTTGCTGCTGCGACTATAACGACCCTAGGCGTGACGTCACAGTAGGAGCCTTACGGCCTGTACATTACGATGGCAGTGGCTGTAGTAACATGACAAAAACCGTACGCGTCACCAGCCTATAAAGTACGAAAACTTGTACTAGCATCTAAGGGTAATCATATCCTACCGCTGTAGAGCGTTTTTACATTACATGGTTCCTTTTAAATCTATACAATCCAAGCTTGAGGATAAGGTTTAAATATTGCTGTCATGACAGCTGTATACTCTGAAGTTAGAGGAAGGTGTCTCATTTACTCATATATCAGACCTGAGCGTCTAGCATTTATAAGCTTGGGTCTTTTGCTTACAGTCCTATAAAATGACCCTTTCTCTCGAACCAGGAATAGCCTGCTTAGCTCATCTTATAATGTTACAATTCATAGCTTGTTTGGCAGTCGTCTGCGTGTCAAAAAAAAAGTATTTGTTTCACTTCTCCACACTAAATAAACTGGTTTTCAGGTAACAAGAATGTTTGTTATTCACTGGGCCCACTGCCTTCTATATAATTTACTAAAGAAAAGAGCGCGCTGTCGTCGCGTTTGCAAATAAAGTGTGACATTGGCTCCTTTTCACGGCCAACAGCTGGTCATTGAGTTTCACTTGTTAAAATAAAACACTGTACTTTCAGACGAGATTATGATACAAATCCTACACGTAAAAGAGTGTTGGTTCGATGCTCTGTCGAAGTTATATAAAAAATGTTATGTACAATAATGGGTGGCAAGTGCTATTATTCTCAACAAGTGCAAATGATACGTTATATATGTGGTTTCTCCACCACCTAGTAGTGCATGTTAAGTTTAAATCCTACCTAAGAATGTGCGGCGTAAGGTCATAATAACTAATCTAGTCCCCACAGCAGGACCGTACATAAAAATAGGTTTTGGCCGTCAGCCTGACTCACGTGTGTTCTTCATAGTTATGCATGGTTTAGGTTGCAAATTAGGCGTATGGATGGAATGCCTGTAACCCACGTGCTTGCTTTGTAGTACAATCTCAGCTATTACTAAACCATTTGACGTGCGATCCCACCTTCACTAGACCATCTGGAGTGCGGTCCGACCGTCGCTAAACCCCGCCATGGTATGGGTCTACTCCATTTCAAAGCTCATGACTAGTTGAATAATTGGCGTTTCTTCATAATAGTTACGTTTCAATAAAGCCATGGTGGTTACACTGAATTTATCGCTCTAGTTGCAATTTCACAGAATTTACACTGGTAGCGGTTAGCTAGATAGAATGGCCATGTGGTTTTTCCGCTCACAGAAGCTAACTTATGGCTTGTGCCAAAGTACACACTCAGAACTGATTGATGAAGTTCACTCGTGAATCGTTCATTACTTGTTTAACACTGATGATGATAATCTCGCTGCACATGTAAGAAAAAAACGTGGCTTAGCAGCGTGCGTTGTGCCTATGTTAAATTGTTAGTGAAGGATCACAAATATTCCGAATTGGCGATTACTGATTATCATAAACACACTCAGCAGTCATACTGCACATAATCACGTATGTTTCTTCACCAGATTAAATAGAATAACACAGATACTCCTCGATTTATCGAGCACGTTTCGACGTCAAGGCAGGACCATGCCTGTCAAAAATAGTACGTCACGCTGCAATCATGCTTGCGATAAGAGTCGCCTCATCAAGATGCCTGACGGACTCTCTAGTGACTAGTCAAGTGTGTGACTGTAAAAATATCTGCGGCATTCACTAGGGATTTTTTATATTCATGCCTCCTATTTATCATAAATCATATTTCTCTTTTGAGCATCCAAAATATTTACAACATTGGTTAATAATCATGGGGTTCACAAAATATGTACAACATAATATACTCTCGGCGTGGCAACTCATATTTGTCAAACGAGCGCCTTCTTGGCCTGCTCCATGGGTGATGAATTCTTCATGAGCCAAAGAGGTCACATGGCAAATGTGACATCGGGTTCAATATATACGGTATATATATATAACTTTTTGTGGAGCTGGTGGTGGTGGTAGTGGGGGTGATAAGTAGTACAGTATAATGAACGTAACATTCAGGTCATTTTCCCGTAATGATAATGATAATAATGAATAGGGAAACGGCTATTTACTAACTACAGTACTGAGACATGTAATTTACAAACGAATTGAAAAATTAGTTTAGAAAGAGGAGTATGTGAAATAAAAGACACTGCCAAGGGCCTATATCTCATTAGCTTTTAGAAAAGTAGAGATCAATACTGTCGTCTTTTGTCGCATAGCGCTGTAGGAAAATAATCAGATCACTTTGGAAAACTTCGGCTGTCCCGAACTCCTGAGGTAGCAATAGTGTCATTTATTGCCACATACCACTCAAGGACAAAGATTGGAATAAATGAAATTAAATTTGAAGACCCCAGAAGTCAAGGGGTCCAAGTGACATTATTGAAAAAAAATGAGTTAGGCACGGGAATGGGATGAGAAAATGCGTATCTGTTAGATGGTAAGGGGATCCAAGTGATTTCCCTCACAGGTAATGCCACCTAGCGTCATGCCCCTTCACTACTTAGTGGGTTGTAGTTCAACCTTGGAGCAATAGAGGTCCAGTGTCACTAGGACCCCTTTACCACCAACCATTGCAAAGGATTCTGTTAGTGGAGGAGACAGCTAGCAATTTTATTGAAAAAAACTTTTCAGCCCCTTGTTTAAAGACTAGTTGACATGAGAAAGAAGACTTGTCGGCTAATGCTGTGGCCCCTGAACCTCAGCGAGGGGGTAAAAAGGGTAAGAAGAGAGCAAACCTGGAAATGTCATAAGAAATTGAGGAATACAGGACAGCCTTACGTTACTCGTAATATGAAGCTGCATAAGGCTAAAACGTTATGTGATACAATCACCAGTGTAGATTCAATTGCACTGAAAATATTCCAGATGAGCAGAGGGAACTATTATTTAAAGAATATTGGAAACTAGCCAGCTGGGAACTTCAAACATCGTTCTTAAATTGTGTCCTATAGTTACAGCCTGTGAAAAGAAAGAAAACCACAGCTGTCACTCACAAAGGCATATCAATTATAACCTGGGCGGTTTTAGAGTGTGCAAAGCCTTCTTTTTAAAAAGACTAGACATATCTAAGAAAAGGATAAGAAACGTTATCATTAAGAAAAAAAGACAAATCCATCTGGTATTTCACCACGTGACAAACGTGGAAAGAAAGAGCCGGCAAACAAAATCCCAACAAACAGAGTTGAAATAATCAGTGAGCATATAAGGAAATTCCCTATGTACTCAAGTCCAAGTCATTACAGTAGAGAAAAAGCTCCCAACCGAAAGTACTTCAATCCAGACTTAAGTGTGCCAATAAGGTATAAAATGTATGAAACATTCTGTCAAGAAGAAGTAAATGTAAAACCTGAAAAAGTAAGCTCTTGCAGACAAATATTCATAACTGAATTCAATCTAAGCTTCCAAAGACCGATACCTGCATAACTTATGACAGGCTGCAAATGGTACACCTGAGCAAAAGCATGCAGCTGAAGTTGAGAAAGGAGTTCATCTAAGGAAGGCAAAGGCAGCAAAAGAAGCTAAAAGAAAATGCAAGGAATTAAAGACGACAACCAAGTTGCTATTTGCTTCGATCTTGAAAAGATGATCCAACACCACATGCAAATTCAAAAGCCTACTATTTGCGACAACTGTGGACATACAACCTCAATATTCACAACTTAACCAAAGGCGCCTTATGTATATGTGGCACGAAGGGCAGGCAAGTGGGGGCCTAAAAGGAGATAGCATCTTGTCTGTTGAAGTTTATCCAGACTCTTCCTCCCACTGTAAAACACATCTCAGCCTTCAGTGACTACTGCAGAAGACTGGATAAATCTGGTTTGCACAGCAAGTTGGAAATTTTTAGTTACGAAGATAATGGATGAAGACTTCATTGATCTTCAACCATAAAAGTACTACAAGAAAACCGTGCTAGTGATATGAGAAATGCAGGTACTGCTTTATGAAAAACCAATCCAAACAATCGTTTTATAAGACATCAGCGGAAGGTTTTAAGCCTTACCAGGAACTACCAATGAGAAAACTACGAACGGGTAAGCTTCCTGCACAACATCCCTCCATTCAACTGATTGCTGAAATGCCAAAGCAAAAGTACAAAAAGTATAAAGATCTGGTGGAACTTCTGCAGTTTGTGTCACCGATACACCACCAATTTTATCAAAATCTATCCCACCAAACCAAGACCGCTGAACTACCACATCCTGGTACTCCTGCGGATAATGAAGGTGATGTTGCTACTGACTTGGTTATAACATCTATAACTGCCTCAGAACTAATTGACCCTTGTGAAAATCTAGTAGGAAGCTGAAGAGAGAGTCTGCTTTTGTCAACCTGCTGGGTGCTGTCCGCTGCGTCACCCGTCAGTCGTCAGAAGTACACTCTGTTCACGCAGCAACTGTCACTCACTCACACACACTATAACAACCATTATTTATTTCACTCGTTACAAACTGTATTAGAATAATTAAATGACATTAATACGTGTAATGGAATAATATTGCAATGAAAATAGTATGACTATAGTCTATAGTTCAGCACTGTACCGATAATAATCAACCATTCTTTCTGCGTGTTGTGGTACGATGCGTTGTCAATAACAAGCACAGAGTTGCGTTCCAAATTACGGATCAAATTTTATTTTAACCAACGATTATAATATTCACTGTTCGTATCTTTGTGGTAGTCCTCACTTCTTTAATGTGACTGGTAAATAAGTAGCACGTTGGGAACAACTAGCTGACTGTACCTCTCTGTTATAAATCTGTCACAAGAAGCAGCCTTTCTTCCTCCGCCCCCTCTCGCCCCTTCCCAACCCTCTTCTGCATTGTAAGCTGTCATTGAACTTGAGGTAGGCTCGGTCGCCAGCTCCAGTTTCTAACTCACGGGCCAATTTGTTCCGAGGGACTTATACGACACAGATGATGACAAGTAATACATGTTTAAAAGTGTTAACCTCCCAATTCTTGTTCTGAAAAACCGAGTAAGTCAAATTTTGATAAAATATCGTTCTTTTTGAAACAAGACAAGCAATTATTCTGATTTTGTACTGTGAGCATTTTCACTTTTGTAATTTTAAGTTAGAGGTAAAGGGGTCCATGTGTGGATCCTTCGCTTATTTTTACATATAAAAGATAAACTGGATGTTGTAACTGGTTATTATCATTGGTAATAAAAAGCTAAGTAGCTGAGCATACATCTTATACGGTCAAAATTGTGAAATTCTAATTTTCCCTATTACAAAACATTTTCAACTTTGACTTACGTTTTCTCAAAACAATGAATGTGTTACTTAGACCCCTTGACTTCTGGGGTCCTCATTTGAAAGCACCTACACTTATTGCAGCAGATAATCCCAATGTACTGCACCAACACCATCGCACTTATACTGAGGCAAAATATTTTCATGATGACAACAGTTTTAAGGGGCCTAAGAAATCTTATTGCACTAATTACTCCCCGTGCCTCCAATTTGTAAGCAGCGCAATATGTAACTATTTTCGCAATTCTGCACCAGAACACTGGTAGGAGGGACGTGATGCAGCCCGCATTGCCAGCCAAGAATAGCATTATTAAAATATTCTTACAGTTTACACTACTACGGACATGAAATGTTCTAGGGCCTTAAAACGTGGTTTTCATGTTCTTTTTCTATGGGGAATGGAGAGGTTTGTCCAAAATATCAAGTGGACCGAATTACAAGCATGGTCTCAAAGGGTAAGTATGTAAACTTCGGTGCAATTACTGTAGGTGAAACGGTGTGGATTTGTGCCAAAGGGCCTAAGTGCAAGGAATGGAGTGGTCTGTCCGAAATTTAAAGTGGACAGTGTTACCCACAGGGTTTCAAAGGGTACGTATACAAAATTTGGTTCAGGTCTATGAGACGGTGTAGATTTGTGCTAAAGGGACTAAATGCAGGGAATGGAGTGGTCTGTCCGGAATTTCAAGCAGACAAAGTTACTCGTCGGATTCCAAACGGTAAGTACATAATGTTTGGATCAGATCGGTGAAACGATGTAGATTTGTGCCAAAGGGCCTATATGCAGGGAATGGAGTGGTCTGTCCGAAATTTCAAGTAGACAGTGTTACTCGTCGGGTTCCAGAGGGTAAGTATGTAGAATTTGGTTCAGATCGGTGAAACGGTGTGGATATGTGCCAAAGAGCCTAAATGCAGGGAATGGAGTGGTCTGTCCGAAATTTAAAGTGGCAATGTTACCTGCAGGGTTCCAAAGCGTAAGTATACAAATTTTGGTTCAGATCGGTGAAACGGTGTCGGAGGGATGGAACATTTTGTACAACTACACCGCTCGGCGTTGACCGTGTTCTATAGCACATATTTAGGTTTTACTCGCTAACCGTTGGAGATACACGAAAAGTGATAAGGAACTTTTCGGATAGAAAATTAAATTTTGAACCTCGTGTATGCCATCGAAAGTTTGCTTTTTCTTAGCGTTCTCTTTTCGTTTGAAATGGAAATATGAAAGTTTGAAACCAAAGGGTGTAGTGACATCACTAAAATGGTCGCCATCTTTAAATGGTGCAAAGTATCGAAATCAAAAGTATCCTATATGTTAACCAGGTAAATCGGCTACATCCATGCAAAATATCACGTAAATTGTACCAGTGGTTCTTGCATAATTGAGTAATACACAGACACACAGACACAACCATCTCATTTTTATATATTAGTATAGATAGCAAAAATTATATAATGGCTTCCGTCGCCAGGAAACAAACGGAAAACAAAATCCCTCTCAAATAATTGATTTGACCACCAGTAGGCCAAGTTTTAAAAGCAATATTACTTTAGGTAATTATTTTATGAATGCTGTGGATCAAACAATTTTGTGTTAACTCATTAAGTTCCTTTGGGACTGTTGTGTAGTATACGATAGTCTTGTATCACTCCATGACCAGAAGCTACCCTTTGGAGATGGAAATTACAGTACCTACAGACTACACAGTGTTGCAGTTGGAGATTTGTTGTTTGAGTCCTCAGTCTTTTGACTGGTTTGATGCAGCCCACCATGCCTCCCTGTCCTGAGCTAATCGTTTCATCTCTATACAGCCACTACATCCGAGGCAATCTGTTTAACATATTCTAACCTTGGTCTACTCCTACAGTTCTTGTCCTCAACCCTTCCTTCCATAACTAAGCTTGCTATTCCTGGGTGTCTTAGTATGTGTCCTACCAACCTATCTCTTTTCTTCATTAGCAGTCGCCAGAAACATCTCTCCTCTCCCAATAGTCTTAATACCTCTTCGTTTGTAACCCTATCTACCCATCTGATCTTGATCATTCTCCTGTAACACCACATTTCAAACGCTTCAATTCTCCTATTTTCTGCTGCATTAATAGGCAAAGTTTCACTTCCATAGAGCGCCTCGCTCCAGACAAAGGCCTTCAAAAATCACCTAAATCTATATTCGATGTCAACAGATTCTGTAGAAATGCTTTCCTTGCCTGAGCTAACCTACTTTTTATATCCTCTTTGCTTCGTCCATCACTGGTTATTTTGCTTCCTAAGTAACAGAATTCTCCTACTTCCTTTAACTTTTCACCTGCCAATTTGATGTCCATAAAGGTCTCTTATTTATTTCGGCTGCATTCCAATAATTTTGTTTTACAATTATTGATTTTCATCATGAATTGTTTCCTCAAAACGGAGTCCATACCATTCAAAAACTCATTCAAATCCTCAGGCGTGTCGGGCAAGATAACTATGTCATCCGCAAATCTCAGAGTTGAAATTATTTCTCCTTGAATCTTCACTCCCACTTTACATTTTTCTCCAAGTTCTTCATTGCGTGTTCAATGTAAAGATTGAAAATTATGGGTGATAAGTTGCAGCCTTGCCTTACACCTTTCTTAATACCGGCTTCTCTCTCATGTCCTTCAACTCGATTGACTGCTGTCTGGTTTCTGTATAGATTGTAGATCACCCTCCTATCCCTATACTTTATTCCAATAGTTTTCAAAATGTCAAACAATTTAGTCCAATCAACGTTATCAAAAGCCTTTTCTAAGTCTACAAATGCCACGAACGTTCTCTTATCTTTCCTTAATCTACCTTCCAAAATCAGCCTAAGACTCAGTACAGATTTCCTTGTTCCTACTTTTCTCCTGAAACCAAACTGGTCTTCACCCAACTCCGTTTCTATCTGGCTTTCTATCCTGTTGTAAATTATTCTAGACAGGATCTTTGAAACATGAGTAATCAAGCTGATTGTACGGTAATTTTCACATCTGTCAGCTCCTACTTTCTTCGGTATAGGGATGATAACATTCTTCTTGAAATCAGAGGGTACCTCACCTGTCACATAAATCCTATACACCAAGAGATATAACCTGATCAGACCTTCATCTCCTATGCAGCATAGCAACTCAATCGGTATAATAATCTATGCCTGATGCTTTGTTCCTGCTTAAGTCTTCCAATGCTCTGTCAAATTCTGATCTCAATATTAAATCTCCTTTCGCATCCTCATCATTTTCCTCCTCCCTTTCCATTGCATGATTCTCAATCTCCTTTCCCTTATACAAACACTCTATGTAAGCTTTCAATCTCTCAACCTTTTCTTCCCTATCTGTTAGAGGATTTCCATTTATGTCTTTAATATTACAGCACTTAGTCTTCCTTTCCCCAAAAGTATTCTTAATCCTTCGATAAGCTGTGTCTACTTTTCCTAATTTCAGACAATTTTCTATACCTGCACATTTCTCTTTCAACCATTCTTCTTTCGCTTCCTTGCAGATTTAGAAACAACTTATTGAAAACCTGAGCCAAGGAGGAATTCTGATAGGAAATATTATTTTATGTAACACATATAAAACTAATATTATTGTCCCAATGAACGCACAATGAAAGTCAGCTGTCAGGAAATGGTAGTTTATTTTATATAATGTGTTACGAATGCTAGACAGTTTCGTCGCCCGCGCGTGACTCAGGCCGCCCCAGACTATTCCAGACAGTGTGTTGCCAGCGCCTTACGCAACAGGGCTGAAAGAACAAAAGGGCACGGTCTCGAACCTACGCAGCCCACCCAGAAATGGAACTCTCGAGAAACCGTGAAACCAGGTCCACTCCAGAAACATCCATTGAGTCATCAGCTCCGATATATAAGAGCGACCCTGGCCGGTGAGGACGAACTGTGTTTTGAGGAGTGTGTGTGTTTGACTGTGCGACAGAAGTTTTGAGGCGAATTACCGAGCGAGTGTGTTTTCCAGTGTGACGGGGGTTATTGTGGTGGATTGCGAAACGCTGTGGACTGCTTCATAGCCTGCGGAAGCCAAGACTGTGGCTTGTTTACAAGAGGAAGAGTGCAGTTATTTCTCTCCAGGGCACGGGTCTACCTCATTAGTGAGTGATTAACTTCTGTGAGTGAGTGAAAGGAGGTGAGTGAACTCCATAAGGGAGGAACTTGACTGAGACTGCTAATTGGTTTCCAAGTGTTTATTGTGTGGTGTAACTTTCTTGACCTGCAATAAAGCTATATTTCTTTAAAGGACCAAACTGTGTTGTGCTTTTAACCACTGTAATCCAATTAACGAACGTGCTACTAGGGGTAACACGGAACAACTGGTGTCAGAAGCCGGATTACGAACCCAAGCCCAACACCTGACGGTCCTGGTTTCGAAAACCATGCAGGTCATTTTACCACAGTTCACTAATTCTCCTGTGAGTGCATGCCCATTACTAGACAAACAACTAAAATGGAAGCGCAATTACAAGCACTGCTAGAAACGTTAAGTGGCATGGAAAACTAAGATGGAGGCCAGCCAGAAGAAGATAACAGACGGCCAGAAGAAGATGGAAGACGGTGAAAATAAGTTAGCTGAGGACCTGAAGAAGATGGAAGACGGCCAGAAGAATTTAACCGAGGTCTTAACACCAAATTAGAAGACGGCCAGAAGAATTTAGCCAAGGACCTAACCTCCAAATTAGAAGACGGACAGAATAAGTTAGCGGAGGACCTGAAGAAGATAGAGGACGGCCAGAAGAAGATGGAAGATGGCCAGATTATGTTAGCAGAAGACCTGAAGAAATTAGAACAGGGTCTACGTGAGGAAGACACGGCAGTGGAAAAGAAGTTTGACGCCTCACAAGAGGAAGTTGCCGAGCTGTGCCGACGTCTGCCGAGTTGGTGGAGGAGAAATTCAACGCTCTACGAGAGGAAGTTGCTGAGCTGCGCCAACGCCCGCCCCCATTTACACCGGGAACGTCAGGAACGGGACAGAGCAGAGTGATGCCCCTAAACTTCGACGGAAATGTCCCGTGGAGCACATACTTACGTCAGTTCGAGGCGGCCTGTTCCATAAACAACTGGAACAGCACGGAAAAGGCTACAGCTCTCATTGTAGCGCTCAGAGGGGACGCCCTTAACGTCCTTCAGACCATCCCGACTGAATCTCAGGACTACGCTTCCCTAATCGCCCATATGGAGTCCCGATGTGGAGATAGCCATCTTCAGCAGGCCTACCAGATGCAGCTCCGGACCCGGGTACAAAAGAACGCGGAAACCCTGCAGGAGTTCGAGATGGACATCGCACGCCTCGTAAGGCTCTCATATCCAACAGCGCCGGCCAATTTTCTAGAAAAGATTGCAACACAGACCTTCATCGACGGACTAAAGGACTCGGATACTCAACTGGCACTGCGACTTGCGCGTAATAAGACCCTTGCAGATGCGCTGAGCCACGCACTTGAGTTCGAGACGGCAAAGCAGGTAACTAGAATGCACGCGCGGGTGCGTCAAGTGGACGTCGACGAACCAGCCAAAGCCGACGAGACAAAGCCCCTGGCCGATGAACTGATGGAGGCGCTAGGCCGGTTCTTCAAGAGTCGCAGTACCACCAACAACGACGTAGCCGAAGGACATCCGGGGAGGCAGCCCGAAAGAGAACTACTGCTGGACCTGCCGTAAGAGAGGCCACCTGAGCAAGGACTGCGGTGATCGCAGCTTCCAAGGTTTTCCGTCGGGAAAGTTAGTCATAGAGAAACCGCGCGACCCAAGAAAACGAGTATCAGCCAGCCTTTGGGGGCAAAGGTCAGCTTGTGATAGTCGTCAAACCCCGGCAGTCCAAGTTCGTGTGACGAAGTTACGGAGGGACAATAGCAGCCTGATGGTCGACGGAGTCGTCAACGGAGAGAGCTGGCCTATGCTGATCGACTCGGGAGCATCGAGGACCATCGTCAATCCCACCGTGATCCCGAAGTGGAGAGTGCAACCCACACAAAGGAACCTTCAACTAATAACCGCGACTGGAGAGACTGCACCGGTTCATGGCGAAGCATCACTGGAGTTCATCATTGGTCGACTGGTGGTGAAGCATCCGGTGCTCGTTGCTGATGTATCAAAGGAAGTGATCATCGGACTGGACTTCCTGGACCAGAACAACATCGTCTTGGACCTGAGTACCAACACTCTCCACTACGGAGGTGAGGAACTTGCTTTGCAGCCAGCACACGAGGCCATGACCAAACGACGACTAAGGCTGAGAGAGGACGTCACCATTCTCGCCAGGACAGAGAGCAGCGCTGCCGTGATTTTCGACGGAACTGCTGAGAGAGTGGCGGCTGTCATCGAGCCAAATTATGAGGACATCGAGACAAAGGGATTGCTAATTGCCAAGACCCTCATCAACACGACGTCTCGGCCGTACGTCCGCCTGTCCAACCTGAACGATTATGATATTACGGTTCACTGGGACACCACCCTAGGAGTCTGTGAGCCCGTTACCTGGATTGCCCGCACCACAGACACGACAGAAGGACCCCTGCAGACGGACAACCGAAGAAGACGCGGCCTGCCAGAAGAACTACAGAAGCTGTACCAAGGATCCCATGACCATCTAGATGAGAAGCCATCACGCCAGCTTAGGGACCTACTACGCGAGTTCCAGGACGTTTTCTCCGTGAGGAGCAATGATTTCGGCAAGACAAGCCTGGTCCAGCACAGAATCGACGTTGAGGACAGGGCCAACACCACCTAGAGAGAAGGCCATGCAATACGGTTTGAATATACGAGTGACGTCACGGCCCAACGGCTGTGTGGCGAAGGTGACTCAGGAATAATATTCGTGTTTTTGGTGTGGTTTCTGCGTTATGTGTTGAGTGTTGACGGTCCCTGTACTGAATTTCTCGGAATTCCTATTCGCTTCAGTGCAGTGTTATGTTATGCCTAATAAATGCAGTGTGCCAAATTATTAAGGCAATTAAACCAATGGACCTTTTCCTAATTATGAAGGGAAGAATTAGACATTGGTACCAGCTATTCACCGCTATATATTCCTACAAAACATTCCGCGGTATATATAAACCGAGACTGATTAAAGATTAGTAAACAGATAGTCAGGCTAGCCCCTCTGTTCATAAAAATTAATTTAGTTGTAAAATTTGGAATTTTCTAACCTAAATGATGTGCTACCGTACAGGTTATGTCGTTAGGCCGTAGCAGGTTCTGATTAATCCGTTTTTCTATTCCACTAATCTCATTCATTACATTTATTATTGGGGCAGGGGAAGAGGGGTGTGTGAATCAGGTTTGAGATTGAATAAATTTAGAATAAATAGAGTATCTAATGTAATACAAAGTGATAAAATTATTGTTTCGTCATGTTCGAATGAAATTCCTAGGAGCAGTCCTTTCTCGGTTACACAATTGCCCAGAGTATTTAACTGGCACTGCTATATTGTCTGCCGAAAAGATCCAGATGATAGGAGGTGTAGGATTGAAAATGAAAGTTTATCATAGGCTCTTGCTATATGTATGCAGTCATTGGCGAAGAATCTGGAAGCAGTTTTATTTAGCAACTTTCAGGAACTGAATGTGAAGTTAAACAGTGCGTGTCTTCATCCTGAGGGGAATTACATTAAAGAGGATTCGTGCAGCCTATATACTTTATTTTAATTGACACTTGCGTTGCTGCATTAAGATAACAGAAGGTTCGAGTGCCTCCTTGTATGTATCAAATACAGTAGTGAAACGTTGTAATAACATATATTTACCAAGACTGTTAGGTGCAATGCTAGAAATTGGGGAACTTATAAGGAATGCCCATTCAGTGTATGCACATGATCATCGAACTGTTGAGGATACTGTACCTGTTTTACATGAATCAGCAAGTTTGTTCTTTGTTAAATGTTCTCATGTCTCTTTAAGACTGCTGCTCTGTTCCATTTCAGTAGGTAGCCTTTCCTGTGCCCAAGATCGCGGGTTCAAACCCAGCCAAAGTCGTCGGATTTTAAGAGCGTTACAATCCCTCAGTATCCTTTGGAGGGGAAGTAAAGCCGGCGGGCCCATGTCATAGACTTTTGGCATGCAAAAGTACCTTTCACTAACTACAATTGTGTGAAGCTGAATTTGTAGGTTAGATTTGATTATCGCTCTATTAAGTTCCAATGTCCTCCGCCATAAGCAGGTTGCGGTGGCATCTAGTATTCAAGGTCATAGCTAGATGTCATTGACGGTAGCATTTGGTAGCAAAAATAGGAACTACTTGAAATTGATCGTCGGCAGTCCTTACCTGAATTACAGATAACACGCACTAATACAGCCATCACAATAAACACCGGTTAGCAGACTGATTCTACACACACGGGGCTACATGACCACGTTGTCGCAGCCCCTAAACTGAGGAACCAATCAACCAACCTTTTCTGTCATAGGCATTATAATTATTACCAGTCTGGTTTCTTATCACGGAGGAAAACTTTCCGTGTCTAATTGTTGTTGTTGTTGCTTCGTGAGAGGATTAGGACATCACTGTCATCAGCCATGTGTACTCGGATACGGGTAGAATTTGTATGTGTATTGTATGTGGTAGTGTGTGTATTGTGACGCTAGAATTGGGAAGGAAGTGACCATGGTCTTCTGTTAGAAACAATCCCAGCATTTACCTGGGGGAGAAAGGAGAATCGAGCCCACTTCTTCTCAGTTCAGTGAGGCTGAGTGAATTTAGTTTCAAACGTCAAATTAGAATTATATTTCCCGGCAGAGGTGGGAATCAAACCTGGACCTATAGTAATTTCTGTTTTAACTGGTACAGATTAATTGGTAATTTGTGTATGTGTCTTTTCTTGTAGTCGACATTTCACGTTAAAATGGGCTGGATATCTTTCAAAGTTTTTGATTGAATACTTTTATATATCGCATTTATTGCTGAGACAACAGTGTCTTCGGTCAAGTTCAAACTCGCAAAGTTCGAGATACATACTTATCGAGTCTGATCGAAAACGTCGATTTATTTGTGCAATGTACCGATCGCATCAACTTCTGACCATGTTTCATATATGGTTTCGTTATTTATTTATTTATTCGCGTATGTAGAACTTAATTTTATAAGTAAACACCCAGTCTCGTTTCCTCACAGCTTGTTCATAGCTGGGTAACGCGCTGGCTGATGGCCGGAAGGCTATGACGTCATGAATCCTATTGCATGGCCTTCTCTCTCGGTGGTGTTAACAGTGCACCGATTAGGGCCACATTCCGACGTGTCCCGCTCGCCAAGCAAGCTGAAGTCGACCGGATGGTGGAAGAAATGAAGGAGCAGAGGGTAATCGAGCCATCACATAGCCCTTGGAGTCCTCCAGTCGTGCTAGTGAAGAAGAAGGACGGCTCCACCAGGTTCTGCGTGGATTACAGGCGGGTGAATGACGTCACGAAGAAGGGCAGTTACCCTCTACCCCGGATCGACGACACCCTGGACACCATATCAGGCCAAGATGGTTAGATTTGAAGAGTGGCTACTAAGAACCGCGAGGAAACGGCGTTCTCTGTGGGCAGCGGGCTCTGGCAGTTCACCGTCATGCCATTCGGTCTGTGCAACGCCCCTGCGACTTTCGAAAGGCTAATGGAGTCTATTCTGAGGGAACTACACTGGAAGACCTGCCTGGTCTACCTGGACGACGTCATCGTTCTGGGGAGAAGCTTCGAGGAGCACTACAGCAACCTGAAGGAGATCTTGATGAAGCTACGGGCTGCCCAGCTAAAGTTGAGCCCCAAGAAGTGTCAGCTCTTCCAGAAGCAGGTCCAGTACCTTGGGCATATCGTCTCCGAGGACGGGGTGCGCACCGACCCAGAGAAGGCCGCAGCTGTGAGGGAGTGGCCAGTTCCGAAGGACAAGTCCCATCTACGAAGCTTCTTGGGGCTCTGCACTTATTACCGTCGCTTCGTAAGGGGATTCGCCGACATCGCCAAACCAATGCATCGGCTGACCGAGAAGGATCAACTCTTCACGTGGACAGCGAATGCCACAAAGCCTTCGAACAACTCAAGCAGGCTCAGTGCACCGCACCTATTCTGGCATACCTCAGACCTGGACCAAGGTTCATCGTCGATACCGATGCCAGCGACTTTGGTATAGGGGGAGTCCTGTCGCAAGTAGTAGATAGCGAGGAGAGAGTGGTGGCATATTTCAGCAAGGCCTTGTCAAAGCCAGAGAGGAACTACTGCGTCACCAGGAAGGAACTGCTCGCCATCGGAAAGACCATTGAACACTTCCACAAGTACCCTTACGGGCAAGAATTTCTCATCAGGACCGACCATGCATCTCGGCGGTGGCTCCTGAACTTCAAGCAGCCCGAGGGTCAACTCGCGCGGTGGTTAGAGAGGCTTCAACAGTACAACTTTGAGATCCAGCACAGGAAAGGCCAACTGCATTCGAACGCCGACCCCCTGTCATGAAGACCGTGCCCCGAACACTGCACATTCTGTGCCAGAAGGGAGGAGAACACCGGGATACAGTGCCGAAGGACTACCGTGGAACTTCAAGGGAGCTGGAACCGCGAATCTTTCACGCGGGCACAAGCGGAAGATGATGACCTGGGACTGGTAGCCGAATGGAAGAGGGTCTGTGTTCCCAGACCCGGGTGGAATATTGTGAGCGACTGCAGTCCAAAGTTCAAGTCCTACTGGCCGCAGTGGGACTCGCTGATTGTAAGGGATGGCCTCATCTACCGTACCTGGGAGAGCACCGTCGGGAAGATATCTCGGGAACAAGTCGTCGTTCCAAAGGCTATGACGGAGGGAGTCCTGAAGGAAATTCATGGAGGATCATCTGGTGGACACCTGGGGATAAAGAAGACCCTGGAGAAGCTGAGAGGGTGGACCTACTGGATCGGATGCCGAGCAGACGTCGAGAACCACTGCGCGAGGTGCCACGATGGCGCAGCCAGCAAGGACCCAGGACGAAGAGGACGGGGCCCAATGAAGACCTACAACGTGGGCGGCCCCATGAAGAGAGTGGCCTTCGATGTTGCTGGGCCATTCCCGTTGAGCGAGGCAGGGAACCGTTACATATTGGTAGTCAGCGACTACTTCACCAAATGGCCAGAGGCGCATGCACTCCCTAACCAAGAAGCCGCGACGATCGCAGAGACCCTGGTGAAGGAATTCGTCAGCCGATACGGAGTACCCCTGGAGCTGCATTCCGACCAAGGGAGGAATTTCGAGTCGCAGGTGTTCCAGAACCTATGCCAGCTTCTGGGAATCCGGAAGACAAGGACGACGCCGCTACACCCACAGTCCAACGGGATGGTAGAACGATTCAATCGCACCATCGAGATCATCTCCGGATAGTCGTCAGCGAGCAACAGAGTAATGGGGACAAATATCTTCCACTATTTCTCCTGCTCCACCGCGCCGCCGTGCATGAAGCCACCGGGTGCACACCAGCCCAGGCCATGTTTGGGGGGGGGGGGGGACTCCGTCTACCTGTCGACCTTGCCTTCGGCCGACCTGGCGACGACCCGGTCCCGGTAAGCCAGTATTGTCAAGAACTGTTCGACCGCTGGAGGACGTGCACGCGTTCGCAAGGAGGAGGCTGCGGATCGAGACCGACCGAATGAAGACCCGATACGACCAGCAGACGAATGCCGGTGGATTCCACGAGGACCACCTGGTCTGGCTCTTCAATTCATTACGGAGGAAAGGCTTGTCACCCAAACTGCAGAAGTCCTGGGTGGGCCCGTACCGAGTCTTGAAACGGATCAACGATGTCGTCTACAGGATCCAGCGGAGCCCGAGTGCGAAGATGAAGATCGTGCATCGAGATCGCCTGGCAGCCTCCGGAGGGACACAGATGGACCAATGACTGATCGGGACGGTCAGCCTTTTTAGAAGGGGGGTGGTGTTACGAATGCTAGACAGTTTCGTCGCCCGCGAGTGACTCAGGCCGCCCCATGCTATTCCAGACAGTGTGTTACCGGCGTCTAGAACCTACGCAGCCCACCCAGAAATGGGACTCTCGAGAAACCGTGAAACCTGCTCCGCTCCAGAAACATCCATTGAGTCATCAGTCCGATATATAAGAGGGACCCTGGCCGGTGAGGACGAACTGTGGTTTTGAGGAGTGTGTGTGTTTGACTGTGCGACAGAAGTTTTGAGGCGAAGTACCGAGCGAGTGTGTTTTCCAGTGCGACGGAGGTTTTTGTGGTGGATTACGAAACGCAGTGGACTGTTCCCTAGCCTGCGGAAGGCAAAACTGTGACTTGTTTACAAGAGGAAGAGTGCAGTTATTTCTCTCCAGGACATGGATCAACCTCATTAGTGAGAGATTAACTTCTGTGAGTGAGTGAGTGAGTGAAAGGAGGTGAGTGAACACCATAAGGGAGGAACTTGACTGAGACTGCTAATTGGTTTTCAAGTGTTTATTGTGTGGTGTAACTTTCTTGACCTGCAATAAAGCTATATTTATCTAAAGGACCAAACTGTGCTGTGCTTTTAACCACTGTAATCCAATTAACGAACGTGCTACTAGGGGTAACACGGAACAATATTTTATATTAGGGACATTATTTTATTTTTTATTTGAACTCGTGAAGTACCGTAAATTAAACACAATAAAATATAATTTTCAATAATTTATCGATATATGTCCCACCAAAATTAAAGCACGAAATAAATATGATTTTTAGCCTACTTTCTATTTTTGCAAAAAATGAAAACAGACTTATGAGATCCACACAGGGCCAAAACTTTGTATGTCTGAATGAGTGTGTTTGTGTGAGTGTGTCTGGTCTGTATATCTGTCTCCCCCCTATCAATTCAAACACGGCGAAGCCAAATTGAACGTAATTTGGAACAGAGGTAGCACTAGCAAAGGGAACCTCAGTGTCATGTTTTATTATGCCGCCATCTTTACTAAAATGTAATGAAGGCCACTAAAATGGTCAACACTTAAAATTAAATTACGACCAAACTAATCATCGGATCTTTACCCAATTTTCTAACAACATACGTTCGTAAGGGACGCTCCTTGTACCCAAACAACAAGGTCATCTGCCGTACAATTTCAGGATGGCGGCCGTGTGAATTATGCAAACTTTATAATCCTTAACATGGGACCCACCAGTCCCGATTATCAAACCGAGAATCTTTTAAACTGTTCTAGAGGACGTGGGCCGTTCGAAACTAAATGTTTATATAGTTGTGCATAAGTGGGTTTAAAAAGCTGAGCCGTCTCGGTTACTCAACAAGATGGCAGCTGCTATCTTTTGCCTGACCTATATTTTACGAGTTTGAGTATTGCTAATATAGTGGACGCAATTTGACATGGGCGCAATTATAGTGGGTGCAATTTAAACAGAGCCTGGTAAAGATAGTGTGCGTCATTTGACATGGGCGCAATTGAAAGTGATTGCGATTTCAAGTGAGCATGATAATGATAGTGGGCGCAAATTAACGTGGGCGTAATTATAGTGGGCGCAATTTAACATGGGCGCAATTATAGTGGGCGCAATTTAAAGAGAGCATGTTGGTTGTGAGCGCAATTTGACATGGGTGGAAATATAGTGGTCGCAATTTGACGTGGGCTCAATTATAGTGGGTGCAATTTGAAGAGTGCATGATGATGATAGTGTGCGTGATTTGACATGGACGAAATTTAAAGTGAGTGCAATTTCAAGTGAGCACGATGATGATTCTGGGCGCAAAATGAAGTGGGCGCAAATGAATGTGGTTGAAAAATTAAGTGGGCGCAAATAAAGTGGGCGCAAAATAAAGTGGGCGCAAATTAATGTGGGCGCAAATTAAGGTGGGCGCAAAATAAAGTGCGCGCAAATTAAAGTAGGCGGAAAAATAAAGTTGGCGGAAATTTAAAGTGGGCGCAAAATGAAGTGGGCGCAAATTAATGTGGGCGCAAATTAAGGTGGGCGCAAAATAAAGTGCGCGCAAATTAAAGTGGGCGGAAAAATAAAGTTGGCGGAAATTAAAGTGGGCGCAAAATGAAGTGGGCGCAAATTAAAGCGGGCGCAAAATAAAGTGGGCGCAAAATAAAGTTTGCGTAGTTTGAAGTGGGCGCAAACTATTAGTGGACAAATCTGAAAATGGACACAAATTAAAGTGGGCGCAATATATAGTGGGCGAAAATTTAAACCACCATTTTGTTTGGTTAGGCTAAGTTAAGTTAAGCTATGGTAATGGGCACAAATTGTGGGCGCAAGTTAAAGTGGATGCAAATTAACACCGGAACCGAAATGAACCGGAACCGAACCGAACTGTACCAAACCGGAACCGAATCGAAAAGTAAACGTCGTTTGCTGCTTGATACCAATACTAATGAGATACTCATATAGGAAAGAAACGGGTCACGCTACGCTTTCAACTACCTAGTTTCAACTACTTTTAAAGATCAAAAAGTCAACCCCGGGCACTATCCAGCCCATGACGGGCTAAGGCCGACCAAGCGACCGCTGCCCAGCCATTTGGCCTGCAGATATTGGGGTAACGCGTGATCAGCGCGTCGCGTTCCCTCGGCCGTTAATCTTGGTATTCGTGATCGGGGCGCTGTCTTACTGTCAGACAGCAACTCAATTGTCCTCACGAGGCTGAGTGCACCCCGTTCCAACCCTCACGTCAGTTTTTAAAATCCCTGACGGAGCCGGGGATCGAACCCGGGGCCTCCGGGTGAGAGGCAGGCGCACTACCCCAACACCACGGGGCCGGAGACAACCTATAAACACCTATGTTCCCACGCATACACACACCTACCCCACGCGCGGGCGCGCACTTAATTTTGGACCCTCTTTCATTTGTGCCCACGTTATTTTGCGCCCACTTTATTTTGTGCCCACTATCATCATCATGCTCACCTGAAATAGCACTCACTTTAAATTGCGCCCTTGTCAAATCACGCACACTATAATCATCATGCTTTCTTCGAATTGCACCCACTATAATTGCGCCCACGTCAAATTGCGACCACTATATTTGCACCCATGTCAAATTGCGCTCACTATCAACATGTTCTCTCTAAATCTAGCCAACTATATTTGCGCCCACGCCAAATTGCGCCCACTGTAACTGGGTCCACGACTAATCACGTCCACTATGATTGCGCCCAATATAATAATGTCCACGTTAAATTGCGCCCACTATCATCATCGTGCTCACTTGAGGTCACACTCACTTTAAATTGTGCCCATGATAATCATGCACACTATCATCATCATGCTCTCTTTAAATTGCACCCACTATAATTGCGTCCTTCTCAAATTGCGTACACTATATTTGCACCCACGTCAAATCGCGCCCACTATCAACATGCTCTTTTTAAATCGCACCCACTATAATCGCGCCCATTTCAAATTGCGTCCACTAAATTTGTACCCACGTCAAATTGCGTCCACTATAATTGCGTCCACGTCTAATCGAGCCAACTTAATTGCGCCTAAGTCAAATTGCGCCCACTATAATTACGTTCACGTTAAATCGCGCCCACTATCATCATCATGCTCACTTTAAATCGCACTCACATTAAATTGGGCCCATGTCAAATCACGCACACTATCATCATCATGCTCTATTTAAATTTCACCCACAATAATTGCGCCCATGTCAAATTGCGTCCATTATATTTGTACCCACGTCAAATCGCGCCCAAAATCAACATGCTATTTTTAAATAGGGTCCATGTCAAATCGCGCCCACTATAATTGCGACCACGTTAAATTGCGCCCAATATCGTCATCATACTCACTTGAAATCGCTCTCACTTTAAATTGCGCCCATGTCAAATCGCGCACACTATCATCATTATGCTCTCTTTAAATTTCACTCACTATAATTGCGTCCACGCCAATTTGCGTCCACTATATTTGCATCCACGTAAAATCACGCCCACTATTAACATGCTCTTTTTAAATCGCGCCCGCTATAATCGTGCCCATGTTTTATTGCACCCACTATAATTGCGCCCTCGTCAAATTGCGTCCACTATATTTGCATCCTCGTCAAATCGCTCCCACTATATTTTCACCCTCGTCAAATTGCGTCCACTATATTTGCACCCACGTCAAATCGCGCCCATTTTGAACATGCTCTTTTTTAATCGCGCCCTCTATAATCGTGCCCATATCAAATTGCGCCTACTATAATTGCACCCACGTCTAATTGTGCCCTCTATAATCGTGCCCATGTCAAATTGCGCCCACTATAATTGCACCCACGTTAAATCGCGCCCACTATTATTGCGCCCATGTCAAATTGTGCCCACTATCATCATGCACACTTCAAATTGTGCTCACCACAAACTCTATCATTCTTATTACTGCGTTAAATTTACTGGAGTTCAGTTCGTGCTTATCAGTCGATCTGAAAGTATCAACAGCCAGCCATGGTAAGCAATATGCTTACTACTCATATATCATAAAAAGAACAAATAAAGACGGGGTTGTTATTTGGTGCTGTTCAAAACAACGATCGAAACAGTGTCGAGGAATGCTTAAGACAAAATACTCCAACATACTTTCTTCGAACAGTCATCACTGTAAGCTTAATAATGATGGTAGTCTGTAAGTAAAGAAAACCCAAATCAAAGCAGAAAACAAAGCCCAAGAAAAAGATACTGCTGCTCAAGATAATATTAACCTCAAGTTTAATAACTACAACGCACTTGTGCTGATAGCGAGTTGTTTGATAAGAAACCTTTAACACCTCCTCTGAACTAGGAAAACACTCTAAAACCTATGTCTGAAAAGCCCTCAACTCTATCAGAGGAAACACAAACCATCAACGAGTTGGTGAGTAAAGGTGAAAAGTATGGTGATAATACTAACATAACTATGTTAAAGCACCCCAGCACATTTAATAAAAAGCTTGCAACAATATCAAATGCACCTCAAACCATTCAAGAGAGTGTGGAGAGTGGGGAAGATAATGATGATGATGATGATGATGATGGTAAAGGTTTTACACCTATAAAACCATCACCACTTTCCCAGTTTTTGAAAACATTAGTCATTGCTCACCGTAGGAGACCTCTCATTAATAATACCTATTGAAATGATCCTAATATATTAGTCCAACGCCTACAGCTTTTGCATGCTTCTAAACAGGCTGGTCATATTGGTAATGAGGAAGAGCTATTAGAAATAGAAGATGAACTTCGTAATGCTGTTATTATTGTGTGATGAATCAACGTAGCAACACCCCATCCCCTGAGACTGTTTTCTACAATAGATACACACTCAACTAAAGCACAAAGATTTTTCATATTTGAAAAGTAATACTTCACAATCCAGTCACCTATATACTCCAAGACAACTCATGACAACCTATACAATGAGGCTTCTAGGTTCAAGAATTACAAAGGACTGCGTTTCCAAAACACTTCCTGGTGGAAGAAAGAGGTTAGAAACTATGAAAAAAAAAATCTTTGTAAAATGGTTGGGGTTTAAATCTACAAAAAAAAAGTTCTTGGATCAATAAAACTGATTTAGTATAAAACTTGTCATTTATTAATATCCTATCTGCATGGCTTACCTGCCACTGCGTGTAAAAAATTCTCTCTATTTTTAAGTGTAGCCTAACAAAAAATCATTTTCTAGTCAATTGATCTATCAATATTAGCAATCGATGGATATTATGTTAAAGTAAATCCCACTAAGTTACCTGTATGTTCATACGTGATAAATAAACCCTTGTGATTTAACAGTCCATATTCCATTCTCTTACGCTACTCAGTTACTTCAATCACCATGTGACAAAATCTTTCTTGTTGTTAATGGAAATCCCACTACCTGTATGTCCTTACGTCCAAGGTAATTCGTTTAACGTATTCTAACCTTTGCCTACCCCTATAGTTCTTGACCTCAACCCTTCTTCCTTTACTAAGTTTGCTATTCTTAGATATCTTAATAAGTGTCCTACCAACATATCTCTTTTCTATGTTAGCAGACACCAAAAACACCTTTTAATTCCTCTTTATTTGTTACCACACGTACCCATCTAATATGCATCATTCTCTCGTAAGACCACATTTTCAAAGCTTGAATTCTATTAATGCGTTAAAAAGCCCAGTTTCACTTCCATAAAGCTCCATACAAAGGCTTTTAAAATAATTTCTAGTACCTACTTCCATATTTATGATCAATTATTTCTTTTCCGAAGAAATGCTTTTCTTGTTAATGATTCTCCTGCAATACTCAGCTACCTGTAACGACATATAATAAGGTATTTATTTTTAAACGATATAGAAAACTCGCTATCTGTAGTCTCATAAGGTTTGTTTACGTATAGCATTTGAGAAAGCGGAAAAGCGGCTACTATCTTGAGACATTTTGATCACACCTTATAGTTTTGGTTAAGTTAATATTTAAACTATAAATCCTAGAAAAATGTATAATGGATTGAACAAAAAGTCTCTCTGTCCTTTATTCCTAAAGCAAAACATTGTACTTTTAGATTTTTGAGATATTTATTTTATTTGAAAAGTAGGCTATATTTTCTATTGAAATTATAGAATTGTATGTTACCTTAAACAAAAGGTCTCTATACCCATTATCCTACGCGATTATTATTTATTTAGCATATGGATTTTAGTGCCAAGAGTGTCCAAAGACATAATTAGCTCGCGAGAGGCTGTATGTAGTCTGAGTGGTAGTAAAAAGGAATTACATTTCTGCTGATAAAGATTCCCAAAACCTCTGCTTCAGTCCAGTGTCGCGTGTGTGTAGAGTTTAAGTCGTTACCATTATTTTGTTAACTCACATTTTCTATAACACAACAGCGTGTTGGGAAACCCTAAATGTCGATGTAGTATTAATACCCTAGGCCTGGGTTATCCTAATGCTGGCCAGTTCTAAAGAGAACAAGAGTTGACCAAGAAAAAATATTACATGGACAAAATTAAATCCTTGCTCATTAATGGTTCTAGAAATCTAAGTTCTATAACCTAGTAGTTAAATGCTTTGGTAAAATCTAAAAAATGAAAGACCATAAAAATATTACATTTATTAATGTAAATTCTTCCTAAGTCTCTAACATTATTGGTTCGAGAAATCTCAGGTCAATGGCCTTGAAGTTTACTAAAATTTGAAAAAATAAATAATCCACAGTAAAGAGGGCGTAATCATGAGTAAAATAAGCCCTCGCACAAGTCTCTCCAATTATTAGTTTATAAAATCTCAGGTCGATGACCTTGCCATTTAGGGTGTTTTGGATAAATTTATTGGTCATGGATGAGTATTGACCATCCTGGGTTATATAACCTCACGTGAACCTCTCCGATTTTTTTAAAATAAAATATCAGGTCGATGACCTTGTCGTTTTGAGTCCTTTGGGTAAATTCATTGGTCATGGGAAAGTGGGCTTCATCGCGAGTAATTTAAGACATCGCACGTCCAAATCCAATCATGGGTTCAGGAAAAATACAAAAGTGTAGTTAGGCCCTTTTAACAAACAAATAAAAATCAAAAATAAATGGTAATAAAGAATTATATAAACAATACATTAAATATTAAATAAATTTAAGAACTCAATAAATCAAAATTTTCAAAATGTATAGTTAGGCCCTTTGTCAAAACTTTTGAAAAAATTAATACTACATTCAAATGTGGGGGCGACACCTCAAGTTATTTCACACCTCACATGTCGATATCGGGTTATTATTTGATAATATCTCAGGTCGATGACCTTGACATTTTGGGTCTTGATTCATTAATCAAGGAAAAGGGTTGACCATCCTAAGTCCTAGGACACCACACGTGACCCTCTCCGGTGATTAGTTTAAAAATCTCAGATAGATGACCTTGCTGTTGTGGGTCTTTTGGTTAAATTTATAGACCATGGGAGTAAGGGAGTGATGAGAGTTTAAACGCACAGCCTACTTTCCTGGGAACATTGCCGATATCCCTCGAACGCCTGGTGGGATTTTTACAAATAAGGTGTCGTTGGACTCGAGCTGACGGGGGCTTTGCTATGGACCACTCGTTATATTTAAAAAAAAAAAAATGAAAATTTTTGTTTTTGAAAGTAGGCGATAGTTTGAAAATCAAACATGATAGAATGTTGTGCCGTAGTTCAAACCAATGGTCTCTATGACCTTTATTTTTTATTATAAAACATTTTTATTTTTTGAGATATTTTGAAAACACTTAAATTTTGAAATTTTTATATTTTGGAAACTAAAGAGTTTACAAAAAATTTTGTTTTACGTAAATGAATGGCCCTAACCCCTCTATCAACAAAATAAATTTCAAGTCTCTAGGACTAAAACTGTGCAGTAGTGGGAGGTTGTAGTTTCTGCCTCACCCCTACTTTCATATAAACTTTGGGCGATATCTCGCGAACGCCTGGTCGGAATTTAACGAACGAGGTATTGTTGGCGTTGCGATGACGTCCTCTTCGCTAAGCATGTGTGTTGGTATTTAAAAAACTGAAAATTCTTGTTTCTTGGATTTGCATTATTTGGAAATGGTGAATTGGAAAAAAGGTTCGTTCGACGTTAATGAAAGGTGGGTATGCCCGCTAGGTGGGCAGCAAGTTTCAAGGGTGTGGAGGAAAAATAATGATAGCCTACTTTCTCGCGAACATTGATCATGGGCGAACGGATGGTCGTATTTTAACAAATGAGGTGTCGTTGGACTTGAGCTGACCTCGTCTTTCCTATATACCACTCGTTATTAAAAAAATATGAAAATTTTTGTTTTTAAAAGTAGGTGATAGTTTGAAAACCAAACATGACAGAATGTTGTGCCATAGTTCAAACCAATGGTCTCTATGACCTTTATTTTTTATAATAAAACTTTTTTATATTTTGAGATTTTTTGAAAACACTCAAATTTTGAATTTTTACTATTTTGGAAACTATCACGTTGACAAATAAGTTTGTTTGACATAAATGAAAGTTCCCTATCCCCTCTACCATGAAAATAAATGTCAAGCCTCGAGGACAAAAGAGCTAAGCATTTTCTTTTAAATAAAAGCGTGTTTGTAGACAGAGAGCCGGTAGCGCTTGACGAATGTTACAACGAGGCTATGACTGAGCATGGTCTATCAATCTATCGTATGGCTTTTAGTGCCGGGAGTGTCCGAGGACATGTTCGGCTCGCCTGGGTCTGTAGCCGTTTCCAGCGGTTACCCTAAAGGGTAAGCGAGATCGCTCTCTGACACAACAGACGGTTGTAGGATATGACCAAGTGATTCTTAGACGTTGGCGATCTCGGTGACCGTGCCCGGAAGAAATGAATAGCTATTTTGGTGGGATGGCGGGGGCAGCTTATGACGCTTGGTTTTGTGACATTTCCTATGACGGATAGAGGCGAATATTTGAAAATGTGTTAAGTGTGCTAGGAATTTTTTTAACCCCTGAAGGGGATCTTTAACATGCTAGTAAACGGTGATAAGCGAGACTGCTGTCTGGCACAGTAAATGGTTTTAGAATACGGAAACCTATAACATTTGCTCGACCAAGTCATGTGCATGTACGCAAAGAGCCAAAACGGTAAGGTCATTGGCCTGAAATGTTACAAACTAAATATTGAACTGGGTAAAGTCATGTGTTTTAGGATGAAAGTATGTGGTTAACATGATCATGTATTGAGGATGGCCTCTTGGCAGTAATTATTATTAGAGTAAAATGTTTAATAATAATAATAATAATAATAATAATAATAATAATAATCATCATCTTTCTTCGGCTTTTCCCAATTAATTGGGGTCACCGGAGCCAACCAGGCTCATTTTGGTTTTCGCCGGGGATTTAAGGTCGGTTGCCCTTCCTGACACCACGTGATTTTTCAGGTGAAAATTCCACCCCGCTGTCTCCGGGATTCGAACTCCGGTCGTCCGGGTGAAAGACGAGCAGCTAAGCCACTGCGCCATCACGCTTCCCCAATAATAATAATAATAATAATAAGACACAAACATGTTTTAAATGCTGACACGCACACAGTCCAGCTCACTGGTGACTGAATATTGTACCTAGCCAGAGGACTCGTGAGAGCTGTTGCCGGTGCTAACGAGGCAGGAAAGTCTACGTCAGCAGGAAGTGTGATATCAGTTTACTTGCCTCGTGGTGCCTAGCAGGTGTGCTGTTTAAGCAGAGACCGCCATTTTGGTTCTGAGACAGTAGGACTACCGATGTATAAGAGGTAGCCATTTTGGTTCCTTATTAAAACATGAAACTAGTATAAGGTACACGAATTTTATTCAGATTGAGGAATGTGAAGAGGCGTGGGAACACGTGCGAGAGAGAGACAGAGAACCATTCAAGGTCAAAACGCTGAGAAAATACAACTTTTTCTGTTGCTAGGCTAACTGATAACGATTGCGTTAGTCATGCACTTGCCATTTTAGCACACGGACGTATACAGTAGAGCTGTGGAAGAAAAATCCTTTCATTTTTTGGTAAGTACCTATGAATGATTATTTTAATAATGTCATGCTAATGAACCTTAAATTTGTAGTTATTGATTAGTTAATTATTGATTTTTTGATTATTTTTTTTTGCAGATAACCGGTATACCTTACATGTCTGAGATACAAGAAACCAGTTTACTTTTGAGCCCACTAGAAGGAAACAGCAATAAGCCACTGCAAGTGAAGGTGGGATTATTTTTTTAAACTAATTTGTTTCATTTTTCTTTCATATTTTACTTTATGAAATCATGTACTAACCTGAATTCAGGAATTTATAACGGTTTATTTTATTTATTTTTAGAAACTTGAAAAGAAAAGCCTTACCGCCGCAGCAGTCGCTGAAAACCCGAGACCAAGTAAAGTGCAACCATTGTTTCCAGGCAGTGAACTACTTAGAACTCAGTTAAGCCTAACATAAAATGCTATTCCATTCTACCACTACTGAAAAGTCGTAGTCAAAAAATTCATTACCTGTACATGACTAGGACGATGATCGATTTCTTGATTAATGACTATGTATTGGCAACCGGTACAAGACCATATTGGTTGTTTACCGGGAAAGTACAAGGCCATATTGGATTTTGTAAAAAACAAAAATTTTAATTTAACTGACAAGTCGTTCCCTATAATAATAATTATAATAATAATAATAATAATAATAATATATTAATAATAATATAATAATAATAATATTAATATCGCATGGCCTCGGGAGCCGGGTGCAAGATTTGTTATTTGACACTCAGAGGGAAGCTTGTATGTCGAATTTAGTTGTTCCTTGACTATGAAAGTCAAGGAGGTTAGATGTTAGATATCTAATCTCTTTAATCTCTATAGCGCTTTCTAGTAGAAAAATGATGAACTTTGTACCGTATGAACTCAACGAATATTCACAGGTTTGAACATGATAATCTGATCAAAATGACATGACATTATTATTTTTTGTTTATGTATTGGTTAAAGGAGAATGTAAATGACTGCAGCGTTATAAAATGAAAATAAGTAGATGGGTTACTGTTAGTGCCGACATACAGTTTATTATAATTTTTATGGTGTTTTGATATATTAATGCCAATTAACGTTAAAGTTTTATTTACAAGTATTGATTGATTGGTTGAGTGATTGGTTATTTTGTTTGCTTTTAGGTGTCGTCATGCGCCATTATCGTAATGAACAGACAGTGAACAAGCATACATTGTGCTTTAAAGTACTCTGTGCAACGTTAATAACTTACAATAAGATTTTTTTATTATAACACATGGCGTTAGTACCAAATACAACAAGTGAGCAAGTTGGTTTACCATGTGGTTTAAATTTAAAATCAGAACATGACCGTTGGTTAACATTTGAATCCTGGCCTGTAGGCTTTTTGTCGACACATGAATTTGCAAAAGCCGTTTTTTTACTTGAACAGAGAAGATGTGGTGCGCTGTGTGTTTTGTCGTATTGAACTTTCACACTGGGAAGAAGGGGATGATCCCTTTAGGGACCATTTGCGATGGTCTCCTTGTTGCCTTACATGCTTGGAAAACAAGTTGGTAAAATACCCGTGTATTCATTTTACCGAACCACAAGACCATTGGCCGCTACTTACGTTGCTGAATCACAAATAAATAATAATAATAATAATGATGTATTACCAGTCAACAACGGTAGTGTCGATATATGTGGTCCATATGCCATAGAGAGTGATGAATTGTCATGTGCTTTTGAAAAATTGGGAGTTTGCAAGACTAAAGCACTAGCACACCCAGAGTATAGCTCTGTTGAAAAACTTTCAGAATCTTATAAAAATGTTTGGCCATTAATATTAAAACACCTTACCAAACAGCTAAGTGAAGCTGGATTTTTTATACTGGTGAAGGGATAAAACAATATGTTTTTATTGTGGATTTGTTTTAAAGGATTGGCAAATGACTGATGACCCTTTTGTGCAACACGCTCGTTGGTTACCTAACTGTAAATACATGGTGTTGCTTAAAGGTCAGGAATTTGTGAACACTATTCGTAAAGAAAACGTGATTGCAGCACAAGACATAAAAGTGCCTTTAGAGTTAGAACATGCGGAGGAAATACACGAGGCTGAAAAAAAAGTCTTGTCTCACGAACAGATACAAAAGTGTGACCAACAATTATGTAAAATTTGTTATCAAGATGAACTAGGTGTTGTATTTTTGCCTTGTGGACACATGATAGCCTGTGTCAAGTGTGCATTAGAACTCAACACTTGTGCTATATGCAGAAAAGCAGTATCTGCTACAGTTAGGGCATTTCTTGCATAAATAGTTAAATTTATCAGCCATGCGTAGTGCAAAATCCCTAATTGCACAATATTATTAAAGCTGTTTAAGAGTGTAATATATATGCTTTTCTTTCGTTTATAGACTACTACAATGTATGTTTTGAATGCTGTGGGTCAAGCATGTGGCTTAGAGACAAAGAAGCTCAGCGAATTGCCAACGCATATTCCATTCCGCATTATGAAGATTCGGAAATTGAAAACAGCATATGGTGATCGTGTACTTTGTGTATGTGAAAACTTTGAGACATTTCTGCCTACACGGTTTAATGATATGTCGGAGAGTGTTTTTGATGAAGTCAATAATGCTGTACAACCTGTACACTTAATTTATGAAGGTTTTAAAAACAATAGGTGCATGGTTCGTTTTAATTAAATAAAAAAAAACAAATGTCAAATAATAATGGAAGATATAAGTCATGAAAATGGACTGAAAGAAAAATATGTGTATAGAATAATAATGTTTTAGTGTTTAGTATTGTCTTTAAAATATTATCATGAAACCAAAAAAGATATATATATAAAGTTTGTAAATAAATGAAAGTAATGGTACAATGTTGCTTTATTTTCTATAGAAGTCAGAATATTTAACATTGCAGAGTATACATGATTATGACAATAAAAAGCATCCTAATACAAGTCTTTGCCTTTACGATATTGTGTTATAGTTTTAAAAACAAAGCTTGTTGTAGATCTTTTTTCTTCCACGGTGAACAATAGGCATGGAAACGTTATTGTCTTGTTTTGGATCATTAACACTGCCATAAACATAAGCAGCATGATCTATATCACTATTATTATAATCACTATAATTATCCTCAACATTATCCTCAACATTACTAAAACCAGTTAAATATTCCTGTCCCTCTTCCTGTTCCTGTTCCTCTTCCTCTTCCTCTTCCTCTTCCTCTCCAGTGTCTTTATGTAGAGTCTGCGTGGCTTTTGATAATGTTAAGGGTTTTTTGAACATTGAATTATTTTCAATAGTAGTGTAGTTTTGTAGCACTTGCTTTTTAACATTTTCTTGATTTTATGTTGACAGCAACAGTGTTTCATGCAGTACACTACATTGATGATCACTGACACTTAAAACCTCCATTTTTTTAGCCTATTTTCAATTTTGAAAAAAATAGGCTTATGAGATCACCTTTTGTCCGTGTGTGTGTGTGATTCGTGTGTGTGTGTCCCCCCCCCCCCACCCTAATACAATCTAAACGGCAGGAGCGATTTCAATGAAACTCGGAATGTTCATAGCACTATTCCCGGCGACCTCGACCGTGCCCTTCAAATTTTGTTACGACTCACCAATCCAACATGGCGGCTGTGCGAAATATTTCACCAGCATTCAATATCTCCGAAACTATTACCGATATTACCCTGACATTTTCTAATGTGATAGAGGGATCTACTTTAAGTTCACTTATGTGACTTTTGAAAACCTGGTAACTACAAAACCAACATGGAGGCCAAGCGAATTTGCGACTTTTAAATAGACGTTTCTCGCGATTTGACCAACCAAACGCAATGAAACTTGGTACAGTATATGTTTATATACATTGTAATGCACCGACATCTAACTTCGTTCAATTGTTCACATAATCACAAGATGGCGGTGCGAAATATTTCACCGGCATTCTATATCTCTGACACTATTAGCGGTATCTCCCTAAAATTTTGTACGGAGATAAAGGGCACTACTGGAAGTCCATCTATAAGACTTTCAAAAACCGGTTAACTACAAAATGAACATGGCGGCCAAGCGAATTTGAAAATTTTAAATAGACCTTTCTCGCGATTTAATGGTCCAAGCGCACTGAAACCTGGTACAGGAAATATTTATACACATTGTAATCCACTGGTATCTAATTTAGTTCAATTGTTTACATAACCTCAAGATGGCGGCAGTGCGAATTTTAAAATTAAGTTTTTATTTCTTGTGATGTAGGCATGCGATCGAAGTGAAAGTTTGAATAATGAACCTACGCAATAATTTTCCTTTAATGGTTCATTACTCTATGGCCTATACATTTAACAATCCAACATGGCGACCATCCGAAATATTTAGACGATACTGAATATCTACGAATCTATTTTAGCAATCAAACTGCATTTTTAATGTGCATAGGGGCTATGAACTTAAGTTCACCTATAGGACTTTAAATAACCTGGTGATCACAAATCCAACATGGCGGTGACGCGAATTATAAATATTCACATGGACTTTTCTCGCAATTTAACCATCCGCATGCAGTGAAACTTGGTACAGTAAATCCTTATACGAATGTTAATCGACTGGCATCTAATTTATTTCAATTGTTTCCATAACCTCAAGATGGCAGCTGTGCAAAATTTTAAAATCTCCTTGTTTTTTCTTGTGTCCTAATTATGCGATTGAAGTTTGAATACTACACGTTCACAATAATCTGCATGTAACAGTACATAACTCTAGGACCTACATATATAAAATCCAACACGGCGACCATTCGAAATATTTAGTCGGTTCTCAATATCTACGAATCTATTACAGCAATCAAACAGAAATTGTGTATGTTGACAGTGGCAATTAACATAAGTAGGATATGTGAAAATAGGCTGTATAGTTCTTCACGGAACTACTTGTTACTTTTTAGCTCACTGCGACATTGTTTTGAACGTTGTTTTGAACAACGCCAAATAACAGTTCCATTTTTATTGGTTCGTTTCACAATATATGAATATCCTTTATAGAATGCTTGAGGCTTACCATACCTAGTCACAGATACTTCCTTATCAACTGTCAAGCATAGACTAAGCTCTAGTAAAGACAACTTGGTAATAAGAACAATAGTTTAATGTGCGAGCATATATGGGTGCATATGTGGGAGCAAAAAAGTGGGAGCAAAAAGTGGGAGCAAAAATTGGGAGCAAAAAGTGGGAAATAGGAGCAAGTATAGGAGCAAATGTGAAAGCAAAAGTGGGAGCAAAAATTGAGAGAAAAAAGTGGGCGCAAAAAGTGTAAGCAAAAGTGGGAACAAATATGAGAGCAAAAAAAGTAGGAGCAAGTATGGGAGAAAATGTGAAAGCAAACGTTGGAGCAAAAAAAGTGAGAGGAAAAAAGTGGGAGCAAAAAGTGTAGGCAAAAGTGGGAGCAAATATGAGAGCAAAAAAAAGTGCGAGCAAATATGGGAGCAAAAAGTAGCAAAAAGGAAAATGTTTTTGTGTAATAAAAAGTCATGTCCAGCCTCCCAATGCCATTAATCTGTGACGTCATAGCCAGTCTCAAAGCAAGTCTATACTTGTAGAACATGTCTTGTGACAAGGTTAGGTTTAGTGAGCTGAGGTTAACTTAGCCAATTATTAACCTTAAAAGTACTCTAGAGTTCTTGGAATCTGTTCATGTAATTATTTTTCTTGACAGTACTTTGGAAATTACACCCTGAAAAATATCAATCCCCTTGATTTTTTTAAACTGTTATTATTATTATTATTATTATTATTAGCCAAGTCACTTTACTAAAATTTAATTTATGTGTATTAGATGATATGAAAGTCTCAACAACCAGCCATGCTTGCACCCACATTTTGCTTTCTCTTTTGCTCTCATATTAATGCCAACTCTTATAATTATAAGCAACAGCAAAATGTAAATGGAATTATATTTCTGATAATGTTCAAAACAAAAGTCCTGAGGACTTGGGTTTGAATTCTCAACTATGGTTGTCAGCCAATGAGTTACACTACAAGAAACTTTTATTTTTGTGTTGTGTTGCATGATAATTTGCCCCTCGCGGTGTAGTGGCTGGTATACTTGGGTGTTATCCCAGAGGTTTTGGGTTTCAACTCGACTATGGCCAGAATTTAATTTTTGATCTGAGAGTTGGAAGGTTAGGTTAGGTGAAGTTAGGTTAGGTTAGGTTAGGGGAGATTGTTTTAGTAGATCACCACAATGCCCCCACTTTTTACTCACACATTTTGCTCCCACATTGTGCACTCACTTTTGCTCGCTCTTTTTGCTCTCACCTTTTGCTCCCACTTTTGTTTTCACATTTGCTCCCACTTTCTGTTTTCATATTTGCTCACACTTGTTTGCTCCCTCTTTTGCTTACACTTTTTGCTCCCACTTTTTTTTCTCCCATACTTGCTCCTACTATTTTTGCTCTCATATTTGCTCCCACTTATGCTTACACGTTTTGCTCTCACTTTCTTTTCTCTCACATTTTGCTTCCACTTTTGCTTTCACATATGCTCCCATACTTCTCCCACTTTTGCTTTCACATTTGCTCTCATACTTGCTCCTACTTTTTTGATCCCACTTTTTGCTCCCACTTTGTGCTCCCATATTTGCTCGCACTTTTTTTGCTCTCATATTTGCTCCCACTTATGCTTACACGTTTTGCTCTCACTTTCTTTTCTCTCACATTTTGCTTCCACTTTTGCTTTCACATATGCTCCCATACTTGCTCCCACTTTTGCTTTCACATTTGCTCTCATACTTGCTCCTACTTTTTTGATCCCACTTTTTGCTCCCACTTTGTGCTCCCATATTTGCTCGCACATTTTTTGCTCTCATATTTGCTCCCACTTTTGCTTACACTTTTTGCTCCCACTTCCTCTCACTTTTTTTGCTCCCACTTTTGCTTTCACATTTGCTCCCATACTTGCTCCTACTTTTTTGCTCTCATATTTGCTCCCACTTTTGCTTACACTTTTTGCTTACACTTTTTCTCTCACTTTTTGCTCCCACTTTTGCTTTCACATATGCTCCCATACTTGCTCCCACTTTTGCTTTCACATTTGCTGCCATATTTGCTCCTACTTTTTTTGCCCCCACTTTTTGCTCTCAATTTTTGCTCCCACTTTTCCTCCCTCTTTTTGCTCCCACTTTTTGCTCCCACTTTTTTGCTCCCACATTTGCACCAATATATGCTCGCACATTAAACTATTGTTCTTATTACCAAGTTGTCTTTACTAGAGCTTAGTCTATGCCTGACAGTTGATATGGAAGTATCTGTGACTAGGTATGGTAAGCCTCATGCATTCTATAAAGGATATTCATATATTGTGAAACGAACCAATAAAAATGGAACTATTATTTGGCGTTGTTCAAAACAACGTTCAAAACAATGTCGCAGTGAGCTAAAAAGTAAAAATAGTGAGGTTTTAAGTTAGTGATCATCAATGTAGTGTACTGCATGAAACGCTGTTGCTGTCAACATAAAATCATGAAAATGTTAAAAAGCAAGTGCTACAAAAAAAACTACTATTGAAAATAATTCAATGTTCAAAACACCCTAAACATTATCAAAAGCCACGCAGACTCTACATGAGGACACTGTAGAGGAAGAGGAAGAGGAAGAGGAAGAGGAAGAGGAATATTTAACTGGTTTTAGTAATGTTGAGGATAATTATAGTGATTATAATAATAGTGATATAGATCATGCTGCTTATGATTATGACAGTGATAATGATCCAAAACAAGACAATAAAGTTATCATGCCTATTGTTCACCGTGGAAGAAAAAAGATGCACAACAAGCTTTGTTTTTAAAACTATAACACACTATCGTAAAGGCAAAGACTTGTATTAAGTGTGCTTTTTATTGTCATCATCATGCATACTCTGCAATGTTAAATATTCTGACTTCTATAGAAAATAAAACAACATTGCACCATTACTTTGATTTATTTACAAACTTTATATACATTTTTTTTTGGTTTCATGATAATATTTTTTAAGACAATACCAAACACTAAAACATTATTATTCTATATACATATTTTTCTTTCAGTCCATTGTTATGAATTATATCTTCCATTATTATTTGACATTTGTTTTTTTATTTAATTAAAACAAACCATGCACCTATTGTTTTTAAAACCTTCATAAATTAAGTGTACAGGTTGTACAGCATTATTGACTTCATCAAAAACACTCTCCGACATATCATTAAACCGTGTAGGCAGAAATATCTCAAAGTTTTCACATACACAAAGTACACGATCACCATATGCTGTTTTCAATTTCCGAATCTTGATAATGCGGAATGGAATATGCGTTGGCAATTCGCTGAGCTTCTTTGTCTCTAAGCCACATGCTTGACCCACAGCATTCAAAACATTCATTGTAGTAGTCTATAAACAAAAGAAAAGCATATCTATTACACTCTAAAACAGCTTTAATAATATTGTGCAATTAGGGATTTTGCACTATGCATGGTTGATAAATTTTACTATTTATGCAAGAAATGCCCTAACTGTAGCAGATACTGCTTTTCTGCATATAGCACAAGTGTTGAGTTCTAATGCACACTTGACACAGGCTATCATGTGTCCACAAGGCAAAAATACAACACCTAGTTCATCTTGATAACAAATTTTACGTAATTGTTGGTCACACTTTTGTATCTGTTCGTGAGACAAGTCTTTTTTTTCAGCCTCATGATCTAACTCTAAAGGCACTTTTATGTCTTGTGCTGCAATCACGTTTTCTTTACGAATAGTGTTCACAAATTCCTGACCTTTAAGCAACACCATGTATTTACAGTTAGGTAACCAACGAGCGTGTTGCACAAAAGGGTCATCAGTCATTTGCCAATCCTTTAAAACAAATCCACAATAAAAACATATTGTTTTATCCCTTCACCAGTATAAAAAATCCAGCTTCACTTAGCTGTTTGGTAAGGTGTTTTAATATTAATGGCCAAACATTTTTATAAGATTCTAAAAGTTTTTCAACAGAGCTGTACTCTGGGTGTGCTAGTGCTTTAGTCTTGCAAACTCCCAATTTTTCAAAAGCACATGACAATTCATCACTCTCTATGGCATATGGACCACATATATCGACACTACCGTTGTTAACTGGTAATACATCATTATTATTATTATTATTTATTTGTGATTCAGCAACGTAAGTAGCTGCCAATGGTCTTGTGGTTCGGTAAAATGAATACACGGGTATGTTACCCACTTGTTTTCCAAGCATGTAAGGACAACATGGAGACCATCGCAAATGGTCTCTAAAGGGATCATCCCCTTCTTCCCAGTGTGAAAGTTCAATACGACAAAACACACAGCGCACCACATCTTCTCTGTTCAAGTAAAAAAAACGGCTTTTGCAAGTTCATGTGTCGAAAAAAAGCCTACAGGCCAGGATTCAAATGTTAACCAACGGTCATGTTCTGATTTTAAATTTAACCCACGTGGTAAACCAACTTGCTCACTTGTTGTATTTGGTACTAACGCCATGTGTTATAATAAAAAAATTCTTATTGTAAGTTATTAACGTTGCACAGAGTACTTTAAAGCACAATGTATGCTTGTTCACTGTCTGTTCATTACGTTAATGGCGCATGGCGACACCTAAAAGCAAACAAAATAACCAATCACTCAATCAATCAATCAATCAATACTTGTAAATAAAACTTTAACGTTAATTGGCATTAATATATCAAAACACCATAAAAATTATAATAAACTGTATGTCGACACTAACAGTAACCCATGTACTTATTTTCTTTTTATAACGCTGCAGTAATTTACATTCCCCTTTAACCAATACATAAAAAATAATAATGTCACGTCATTTTGTTCAGATTATCGTGTTCAAACCTGTGAATATTCGTTGAGTTCATAGGGTACAAAATTCCTCATTTTTCTACTAGACAGCGCTATAGAGTTTAAAGAGATTAGATATCTAAAATCTAACCTCCTTGACTTTCATAGTCAAGGAACAACTAAATTCGACACGCAAGCTACCCTCTGTGTGTCAAATAACAAATCTTGCACCCGGCACCGAGGCCATACGATATTAATATTATTATTAATATTTTATTATTATGATTATTATTATTATTATTATTATTATTATTATTATTATTATTATTATTATTATTATTATTATTATTATAGGGAATGACATGTCAGTTAAATTAAAATTTTTGATTTTTACAAAATCCAATATGGCCTTGTACTTTCCCGTTAAACAACCAATATGGTCTTGCACCGGTTGCCAATACATAGTCATTAATCAAGAAAGCAATCATCGTCCTAGTCATGTACAGGTAATGAATTTTTTGTCTACGACTTTTCAGTAGTGGTAAAATGGAATAGCATTTTATGTTAGGCTTACCTGAGTTTTAAATAGTTCACTGCCTGGAAACAATGGTTGCACTTTACTGTGTCTCGGGTTTTCAGCGACTGCTACGGCGGTAAGGCTTTTCTTTTCAAGTTTCTAAAAATAAATAAAATAAACCGTTATAAATACCTAAATTCAGGTTAGTACATGCATTTCATAAAGTGAAATATGAAACAAAAAATGTTAAACAAGTTAGTTTAAAAAAATAATCCCACCTTCACTTGCATTGGCTTATTGCTGTTTCCTTCTAGTGGGCTCAAAATTAAACTGGTTTCTTGTATCTCAGACATGTAAGGTATACCTGTTATCTGCAAACAAATAAATTAAAAAATCAATAATTACCTAATCAATAACTACAAATTTAAGGTTCATTAGCATGACATTATTAAAATAATCATTCATAGGTACTTACCAGAAAATAAAAGGATTTTTCTTCCACAGCTCTAATGTTTACGTCCGTGTGCTAAAATGGCAAGTGCATGACTAACGCAATCGTTATCAGTTAGCCTAGCAACAGAAAAAGCTGTATTTTCTCAGCGTTTTGACCTTGAATGGTTCTCTGTCTCTCTCTCGCACGTGTTCCCACGCCTCTTCACATTCCTCAATCTGAATAAGATTCGTGTACCTTATACTAGTTTCATGTTTTAATAAGGAACCAAAATGGCTACCTCTTATACATCGGTAGTCCTACTGTCTCAGAACCAAAATGGTGGTCTCTGCTTAAACAGCACACCTGCTAGCCACCACGAGGCAAGTAAGCTGATATCACACTTCCTGCTGACGTAGACCTTCCTGCCTCGTCAGCACCAGCAACAGCTCTCAGGAGTCCTCTGGCTAGGTACAATATTCAGTCACCAGTGAGCTGGACTGTGTGTGTGTTAGCATTCAAAACATTTGTGTGTGTCTTATTATTATTATTAGTAAACATTTTACTGTAATAATAATTAACTGGCAAGCGGCCATCCTCAATACGTGATCATGTTAACCACATACTTTCATCCTAAAACACATGACTTTACCCAGTTCAATATTTAGTTTATAACATTTCAGGCCAATGACCTTACCGTTTTGGCTCTTTGCGTACATGCACATGACTTGGTCTAGCAAATGTTATAGGTTTCCATATTCTAAAACCATTTACTGTGCCAGACAGCAGTCTCGCTTATCACCGTTTACTAGCATGTTAAAGATCCCCTTCAGGGGTAAAAAATTCCTAGCACACTTAACACATTTTCAAATATTCGCCTCTATCCGTCATAGGAAATGTCACAAAACCAACCGTCATAAGCTGCCCCCGCCATCCCACCAAAATAGCTATTCATTTCTTCCTGGCACGGTCGCCGAGATCGCCAACGTCTAAGAATCACTTGGTCATATCCTACAACCGTCTGTTGTGTCAGAGAGCGATCTCGCTCATCACCGTTAACTAAAACGTTAAAGATCCCCTTCAGGGGTAAAAATCTTAGGATGCTTGTCACATTTCAAAATATTCGCCTTCATTCATTCGTCATAGGAAATAATATCGAAAAGCGACCCCTCGTTTTGCCATACATCGCCCCCGTCGAAATAGTCATTTCCAGTATTCACCATGCTCAGTCATAGCCTCATTGTAACATACGTCAAGCGCTACCGGCTCTCTGTCTACAAACACGCTTTTATTAAAAGAATAAGGGGCGTGGTGGCTCAGCGGTCTAGCTGTATGCCTCTCACTAAGGCGGTCCGGGTTCGATTCCCGGTCAATGCATGTGAGATTTTCGAAGTGAAATGCCATGTCCTGCGGTTCGGATTCCACGTAAAAAGGAGGTCCCGTGGCTCATGATCTCAAGATTAACGGTCACGTTAACCTACAAGCTTCCTTCCTCTTTTATTAAAAGAATAAATTAAAAAAATTAAAATGCCAATTTTATTTTGTCCTAGAGACTTGACATTTATTTTCGTGGTAGAGGGGATAGGGAATTTTCATTTATGTCAAACAAACTTATTTGTCAACGTGCTAGTTTCCAAAATAGTAAAAGTTCAAAATTTGAGTGTTTTCAAAAAATCTCAAAATATAAAAATGTTTTATTATAAAAATTAAAGGTCATAGAGACCGTTTATTTGAAATATGGCACAATATTCTTTCATGTTTGGTTTTCAAACTATCGCCTACTTTTAAAAACAAAATTTTTCATTTTTTTTTTTTCAAAAATATAACGAGTCGTCTGTAGGAAAGAGGACATCAGCGCGAGTCCAACGACACCTCATTTGTTAAAATCCGACCATCCGTTCGCCAATGATCACCAATGTTCGCGAGAAAGTAGGCTATAATTTTTCCCTCCTACATCCTTGAAACTTGCTGTCCACCTAGAGGGCATACCCACCTTTCATTAACGTCAAACAAACTTTTTTCCAATTCACCGTTTCCAAAATAGTGCCAATCCAAAAAACCAAACTTTTCATTTTTTTAAAATACCAACACACATGCTTAGCCAAGAGAACGTCATCCCAACGCCAACAATACCTCGTTCGTTAAAATCCGACCACGCGTTCGGGAGATATCGCGCAAAGTTTATATGAAAGTAGGGGGTGATGCAGAACCTACAACCTCCCACTACTGCACAGTTTTAGTCCTAGAGGCTTGAAATTTATTTTGCGGGTAGAGGGCATCAGGGCCATTCATTTATGTCAAACAAACTTTTTGGAAACTCTTTTTTTTTTTTCAAAATATAAAAATTTCAGAATTGAACTTTTTTCAAAAAAATGTAAAAAATAAAAACGTTTTATTATAAAAAATAAAGGACATAGATACCGTTCGTTTAAGCTATTGCACAACATTCTATTATGTTTGGTTTTCAAACTATCACCTACTTTCGAAAACAAAAAAATTCATTTTTTTTTTAAATATAATGAGTGGTCCATAGGAAAGCCCCCGTCAGCTCGAGTCCAACGACACCTCATTCGTGAATCTCCGACCACGGGTTCGGGAGTTATCGTCTCGCATTGGGAGTAGTGGAGGGTAGGGGGGCAGAACCCCTCGCTCTCCCCTACTCATGGTTTAGGATTATCCATCCTGAGTCCTATGACACCTGACACAAGTTTGTCCAATCATTGGTTAGCAAGATGTCAAAATGCCAATGACATATTACTTTTGGGTCCTTTGGTTAGATTTAAAAAAGTAACTCATCCATAAATAATCATTTAAAAAGCCCATCCTCTTACAAAAGCCGCAAGTGCGAATGCGTACAAAACAAAAAACAAAATGTTGATTCATAAGAGTCTAAAATCCTTTTCATGCGATGCATGTTGAGCAATGTTTAATTCATATTAGTGTAAAACTTGTATCTGGTATACATGGAAAAATAAGTTTATTAGAAAATTGCTTTTTCGCCCCCGGATAGGGGTGGTTTTTATTTTGAGGGTAAAATTAGGTTCTCCATAGGAATGGGGTTGTCCGCCCGAGTAATTTGACACCACACACACCCAAATACAGCCATTGGTTCGCAAGATATCACGAGGTCACCATCTTGTGTGGAGGAATGTGGAGGTGGAGGGTGTAGAACCGATCAAAAACCACTACTAATATAAACTTTGTACGAAATGCTTTATATATAAGTAATATACTCCACTGAAGAAATCGTTTAGTCCAAATCATTACTTGCTAACACGTTGTAAGTACGTCATTTGATATCGGCCGATTTTCTTTGACACGTTTGGCTACGTGGTAAATCGTTAGCCTTTAACCCGTATGGCTAGGATTCAAATCCTATCAGAGTCGGTCTTTTATTTTTTGATTTTTTAATATTTATTGCTCTTTGAGTACTGAGGCGTTATACAATGAGCGTTATATTGTGCTTTTTGAAATGGAAAATATATATTTAATTGAAACAAAGTTCTCCAATGGATCTGCAGGAGTAACATCTACTAGTAACCAGTTGAACGACATTATGCGGGAGCTATCCGCTGCCTACGCGAGCTGCGCTCTATAGCGGCCTGTGATTGAACTAATTCCTACGGTGTTATTGGAAATATCCTCTTGTTGCAGATAGAGCGCAGCTCGCGAAGGCGCGATTAAAAATTAGGTGTGCAGTAGGTATATTAAATCTGTTTCTCCCAGTGATACGTTTAGAGTAGACCAACGAAGTTTCAATTATTGTAAGTAGTCGTTGTTAATATACTGAATTCCTCTGTTTGGAGTGCTTGCTGTTGAAATAGCAAAATACTGAGGTAAATTAAAAACTATGGTTTGAACGCTGCTGCTCAAATCCACTGAGCCAATTTGCACTCCGAATAGGAAGAAAAAAGGAGGTAATAAGAACAAAGAGTTATAACTATACCCATACACTTAGGAGAAAGTAGGCTATATGTTTTTTCCGGAACATCTTGTTTAAAATAGACATATTAGTATGATGGTGACTTGCATTTAATTCTAAATATGCAATAGAATTGACTGTTATTTTAGTCTCCCAGTTTTTGCAACTTAAAGGGTTAAGTTAAATTGGCACCTGGAAGTCGTGCGAATTAACTTCGGCGAGATTTATCCGAGCGAAATAAAATAAAAACTAAATTAGGGTCTCGGGCCACGTCTGAAGGCTACTGACATTAATCAATGAAACAGAAATACAATATTAAACTTAAGGAAACAAACAATGATCCGTCACCGAACCATAGAAGGCAGACCCATCATAGGGACAAAAACACAAGGTTCCATTCCCTCTTCAATAAATCAAGTTATGTAACATTAAACAATAAATTAATAGTGATTGAGAATAAATCAATTTACAGTACTCGGACAATTTTGCCAAATCATGGATTCTCTTACCGTATAAAAATCCACAGCCTGCTTCCAGTCGACCGGGTCAGGAATGGAATGAATGAAGTCCCATCTAGCGGCGAGGATATGAACTGTGCCGCCTGCCGAAGCCTGTCGCACTCTTCTGGGGGCAATGATTAAATGAATGACAGATGAAATGAAATGATAGTGGAGAGTGTTGCTGAAATGAAATCTTTGACAGGGAAACTGGAGTACCCGGAGAAAACCCTGTCTGCCTCCGCTTTGACCAGCACAAATCTCACATGGAGTGACCGGGATTTGAACTACGGACCCAGCGGTGAGGGGCCGGCGTGCTACCACCTAAGCCACGGAGGCTTTGGTTTCCCTTACCGTAGGAATTCGAAACATCGTAGATATTACCTTATACTGCTGCCATCGTTGAAATTTTCATTTATTATTTTCGATTTTACGTAGCCAAATATAAAATAAACGATTCGGGGCTCGGAATCGAGTTAAAACTCTTCCCGATAGATCCTAATATAAATTCTACAGCTTATCCTTTGGACTGTCGCCGTTTGTTTCAATTGTTCATCAAATGTCTCTGTTAATGAGGCACTACCACCACATTTTCAATTTAGGCCTAAAACATTATCCTCTTCTTGATCCAAATTTTCTCCTCCGACGGTTGCCACCACTCGCCGGAGGTCAGTGTTTGGATGGACGGTAACGGACTAATCACCGTCGAAAGGACTGCCACGTCATTCATTGGCCATAGCTGATGATATTTTGAAATGTTCGCCCAAATACATATCACTCTAGAAACAGGTTTTATATTTTCCCGCGCCTTTAAAGGATCGCCGGCAGCAGAAAAATGTCAGTAGATGAATTTATTATTCAGGTTGGATTCATAGGTTATGTTTCGAATTGCAGGTTGGAATTATAGGTTAAGGGCCGGGTTCACCATGGTTCGTTAAAATGTTAACAAACCAATTAAGGCCGTTGACGGACGATTACCGAAATGTCGTGGTTCACCAAACTATAACAATCCATTAGCTTCCCTAACAAGCCGTCAAAACTAATTGGTCTGTCAACATGGAATTAACGACTTGACGGTCGATTTACGTAGCATCCAATCCAAAATGGCGTGCGGCGAAAGCCGGAATAGTCGTGCATTAAACTTTATTCTGAACGATGACGATGTTTTTGAAGACATGCCAGATTTTCTTCGACCACTAAATAACGAAGGAATTACTTGAACGAATGAGACGACACAGAATTTATCATGAGATTTCGGTTGTCTAAACCTTCTGTGTTGAATGTTCTACAGATGACAGAACCTAACCTGGAATTCCCATCTGATAAGATAGCCTAGGCCTATGTGCCATTCCTTATTTATGTTATATCGCGTGATGCATTACGTTATAAAACATCATAGTTAATTTAATTTAATAAAAGACTACCTAAACGTTACAGCATCAGTCCTCTTATTTTCAACGATTTACGATACTCATCCACCGAGTAGATAAGGGTGGATAATTATGTTTATTTCATTTAACGAACATTTCACAGTCCCCGGCTCTTATTGCTCTTTTTCTCATCAGCCATGTTTAATTTTAACCAAGGAGTATGTAACTTTTAATTTTTTCGGTTAACGGCCTGTTTGATTACACCAAAGAATCAACAAATACCACCACAATCATCATCTTTCAATGAGGTTTGTACAGCCCTTAAACATAACACTTCGTTTGCTAATGCCAATCGACGAATGTGCTGGTGAAACGCCAACGAGCTTAATGCCTATGTTAAAGTTAACAACGCATTTAGTGACGGCCTGTTAGCAATGCGTTGGTGAACCCGGCCCTGAGTTTCGAATTGGGGAATGATGCTTGGACTTCCGATATTGTAACGTGAAAGTAACGTTACATAAGGTACAGGGTGGCGCACGACATGTGTCACCATTTTGTTTCTGAATAAAAGCTTTACTGTCAAGACAAACTCAAATGAACATATACTGCCTTGGAGTACACTCTGTGGAGATTTATTCTAACGTAGCACATGCTAAATATGCAGGCCCGACGAGAGGGGGGGGGGGGGGGGACAGGCAAGGCTGGTGCCCCGGGGCCCGACCCTCCCAGGGGGGCCCGGCGTCCTAGGAGGATGTGTAAAGCACTTATTTTTCAGGACGCGAAGAGATATTTTCCCTTGCGAATCAAGCCCTTTCGTGATACGCTTTAATGTCTCAGTACCTTTAAACATAAAATTAATTGCCCTCTTTATCTACGACTTAGAAATGACCCCGGTTCCTGACGAAGCCGCGGCAGGAATGCAGGATTTGTCTTCCCGACTGCGGTGTTATTCGTAGTCTTACTCATCAGTCAATAAAAATGCCTGTTTGTCGTTACAGATGTTCATTCATTTAGGGGCTTGCAACATTCAACCCGTGTACTTGGTAGCTAGTAGGTCTAGTATCACTGGCGGGCAATGAACTATTGGCGCTCGGTTGGGGATGGTTTGCATCAAATAGTTCTGTAGATATAATTCAGTATTTGCTGACGCGTTAGTTTTACGGTTTGTTTCTGAAGACCTCCACGTTATTGAATGAAGTTGACTGTAAAGCAGTAGTTTTCACAAATATTAATGAAGCGAACAAAATAGAAAACCTAAAAATGTGTGAATTGTGTTGATTGAAGGGGAGGCTAGTGGTTGTTGTATAATAAGTGAGCTGTATTGGCAACATTGTTGTAACTATTTGTCTTGGAGAGTAAAAACTTAGACCCTCTTAAAACCATCAACTGCTGGGTGAAAAGCGGGGTATACACTGTACTGTCCTATGGCCTCTCTGACATGATAAATCGCATGTCGTATTCTTAGTTGCCGACTGGGAATGCGTTGACTGTCGCGACTATTACTGTAATTATTAGGGTTAAGAGTAGGGTAGGTGTCCCTGGACTTGAAATAAGGTACTGCCCCGGCATTGGTCTGGAGGGAGTGTGAAAAAACGTACTCAGGATAGCCGCTGTCAGCGACTGGATTCGAACCTCCGATCTGTAAACTTGCTGTAGGCCCCAATCACGGTCATTGGTGAGCTACACCGCGGGTTCTTACTTGAAGATGTGAGAGCTTTTACTTCAATATCAGAGAGTCTTTACTATAGCCACTTGTCAATGGTCACCAAATTTTTACTCCAAAATATCCCATAAATAATCACCCAAATGGCCTCTCCTATAAATCAATAATTTGGACCTAATTTTTGAAAAAACTTCCGGAGGAGGGCCCCCGGACCCCACTCTCAGCTTCCATACCCCAAGATCCTCGGTGTGTCTCCCCCTAAATCTTGGCTTAAATCCACCCATGATGGTCACCAGTCATAGATAGGATTCAGGATTTTTACGAGAACCTGGCTCTAGTTTTGCTTACTGCAAAGCAATATTAAATTATAAGAAATTCACTGACTGCCAATTACAAAATATAGTTAAAATTCACAGTTTCTTCTTTTGTGAAAACAATCTACTGATAGCACATAATAACTTGAGTTAAGTGTGAGTACTGTACACCTGTGATGAAAACATATTTTGTTAGGTAGATTTCATTAGCAAGCTATTGCAATGGGTACCATGTTTCGACTTCCGGAAAATTTCGACATATCTTCGCGTTTCACATCCCCCAGACCCCAAAACCACCGTCAGTTCAATAGTTTATATATAATTTATGTATATATGTATATATGTATCTATATAGGCTATATATGTACATATTGTACAATACCCAAGGGGTATGCACCCCTTAGAGATCATCCCCCCCATCATCTGTCTAAATCTCATAAAAGGCAACCCTTTAAAAGCCTACCCAATATCCATCAATACTATAAGGGCAGCTGGCTACTCCATAAAGCAGCTCAACCCTTGCGTAATTATGACACACAGCGACATACTACAAACTGGTTCAACTATGCCACAACGCGCTGACAGAACAGAGGCTAAAGGTATAAAAGGTGCCTTAAGTGGGTCACGAGAATCTCTCCATCACCAGTGCTTCGACGAGACAGCCGGAGGCTAACGACAGTGTCAACCGAGGTGAGTCAGTCAGTCAGTGTTCAGAATCCTACTTTTGTAACCTAACACCCACAGTTTGTACTCACATTATAACATCACAAGATCCCTTAAAAGGGACTAACAGTTACTCATTGCTGACCAATAAACACTTGGTCAGTCTCTTACACTTGCATTACTGATCTACACTCTTCTTCACGTCCCCACGTCCTTCCTTACTCCCGTCACAGTCGGACGTGACACACCGTAGTAATAACGCCAACTCAGACGTCCTTGTATTCCTCACAGCGGCTCGCGTGCTCAAGTGAAGTGCGTGCCGAACCGCTGACACTAGCAAGGTGATTATATAATAAGTAGCCGGCTGGGCGACTAGTACACCGACCCGCGTGCTAAGGCTACATCCCTTAAACCACATTTACAGTCTTTATAGGAACGCCCCCTAGTTCCTAGCACACCACAACACACTACACTGGTCAGCTTGCCCTGTCAAGGGGAGCTACCCTTATTTAGGCACAAACTCATAAATTAGTACAGCAACTCTCCCTTTTAGATCCACCCCCAAATAAGGGATCTAAAACACTGGTGGAGGCGGGGTCCTACGCATAGAGAAAAGGGACTCAACCAACGAGCCCTCGTAGGTAAAACGACCCCTTCCGTACCGCAAAAAGCCAAGCAAATTAGTGAGAAAATTTTTTCCCCAGACAAAAAGCACCATTTTTTTTTGTGTGTGCTCCAAATTAGCTACACAGGGGAACTTCTTAATAAACCAACCCCCTAACCCCATACAGAACCAGAGAGATATAGGAATACACTGGCAAACACGTACAGACTTTTTTTTATTCTTATTGTAGGCCCATACACTGCAGTCAGAATGGCACCTCATGCAGAGATTGCAAGCCATAGAGGCAATAGGGGTACGCCAATATTATTAACATTATTGTTTAGATGCCAAAGGCACATACAGATCAGGCAAACACAAATACGGGCACTTCAAACAAAAATCGGGGCAATACAGGGCAAACAGCCATACACCCCGTCAGAGGGTAGGACAGCGCGATTAAGATGCGCACATACACTCTTGAATCACATACATGAACACCTCAATAGGTTCCATATACAAAGACACAGAATATACCGACAATTAATCACCACACATGGTCCCGTAATAGATAATGCAACCCTCGAGAGAATGAGGGTGCACTACACAAGTTTACACGCCCAATACAGGGAGCTAATTCGCGTCCAAGCGCTTCTCCAACTAGCGGCCACAAAACAATACAGAGCACAGAAACATTAATACATTAGTACAGTAATTTGCAAGCAGGCCATGAGCCTCAATAAGGCAGTACACCCAAATTTGGGACAAATACCGTGAGCTACAAGCCAATAAGGCCATTTTTGAGTTCATGGTAGGGCCATCAGCCCACCCGAGAGAGGACATAAGCGTGGATACGCTGACTCGACAATTTGCGAGGATGTCCCTCTCGCCACGTACTGCCACAGAATGGAAGGAGTTCGCCGTGGCCACAGTCCAGGAGACGGCCAGGTTAGGCTCCAACATACTAAAGAATACATCCTACACAGACACACGTCCTTCAGCTCCGGATCGGAAGGCAATTTTGCCAAGCCGAGGGGAAGAGCCTAGAACAATCCCCTCGGACCGGATGAACGAGAGGGAGTTGAAGCCAGGACCTTCAATCACACATAATACGACAGAGGGACAACAGGAGGTAACCTCGTCATGGGCTGACGACGTAGAGCCTGACCTACCACATATAAAGCCTACATACACTCACACAGATAGGCTAACACAGTGGCAGGAGTCTGCCGTGGCCACGGGCCAGAAAGCGGACAGGCTACACGACACCACATTGGCAGGACAAAAACAGGCACTTAAGCGGCCTTCACCGCCAGTTCAAAGGGCAAATTTGCCAGAACGGAGGCGAACACCGGCATTAGTCCCTCAGGATGCACGGTACACGCACATACAGATTAAACAGGCATTACCATACAATACACGGGGATTAGGAAAGGTATTATTACCCACCCCACAAAACCTCGCAGTCAAACATACATACACTCCCGTAAAATCTGCTAAGATAGCGCCAAGCGCAATAACGCCCTTAAATACAGGTACACTTAGACCTAGAAACACGCGCTACGGTGGAAGTAGGGCAAGGCTTACTTTGCTAGAAATTCCGCCGGAAAACAGCAAAGAAACACCTCAATGGATTTCAGAGGCCTATAATATCGTAACAGGGCAAAACCCTTCACCTTTCTGAGCACTGAAGCTCGAAAGACGATAACGACTTCCACCAAGGCCAAAGAAATAAAATAACATCACTTCCCCCATCATAAATGGCCACACAAGTTCTTTCACGCGGGAGATATCAGAAAATAGACCGACAATTACATAGTAAACATAAACTGCGCATTTTTTTTCTTTCTCGTATTTTATGTATATACAGGGCAACATGGCCAAATTAGAAGTGAGTAATTTTAAATCCTTCTGTGTTTTTTTTTGGGAACCATGGCATCTTTCTATCAGGCCATCACTAAGCCAAGTGAAAGCCCATCAGGCTTAAGGCCGGAAAGAGATATTTTGAACACAACTTAGGCATAAAATCACAGCATAGAGCTTAAGGGAGTCTTTCTAAGTAGAAATGACTAGACGTTCTACATTATGGTTCCACAGTTTGACAGATTCTCTTGTTGCGGGCAAAAAAAAAAAAAAAAAAAAAAAAAACGTAAGCATGGCAAGAATTAAGAATCTCAAACTAGTTTCAAAAAAAAAAAAATTTTGGGAGGTGTGCTTTAACCAACTAAAAAGCCCAATTGCACACCGGGATGAGACACTGTCATTTTGGTGAGTTACAATTACTTTGATAGGCAGGTTTGACTCCCACAGTGCACTGGCTTTGCTCGGGACGTGGATACAAGGGTATCAGTTACGTCTGGCAATGGCCTTCCTAAGGTGTACTAGACAGTGTCGGTAGATTCCCCTGAGACGCAACCAGATTACGGTAGTACTCACGTTACCAAATTGGTAAATACTACACTCAGGTCCCAATCACCATTTTTTTTTCAAAAACATAGTGCTCACGACATAATTTTTAGAGACTAACGCCACCTACTATTATTTTCTTTCAATGTGCTCTCTTAATGCAGAGCGGGGCATAAATAATTTTTTTTGTTTCACACATTTAGCCCAAGAAAGAAAAATGGCCAAATAAACTATATATATATTTTATACATAGGTATACATAACACAACACTCGGGGACACAAGTGTAGGCAATGGAAGGTTCTTTTGCAGACGGCCAATGCATATGAGATTTCCGAAGTGAAATGCCATGGCCTGTGGTTTGGATTCCAAGTAGAACGGAAATCCCGTGGCACACGATCTCTAGAAATGGTCACGTTAAACCACAAAATTCCCCTCTTGCCTTTTTATAATGCGAAGAGCACTAACAGAAAAGCAGGCTGATTAAGAACACATGTTCGGATACACAGCGTTATCGAAACAAGTAAACAAGCGACCGTGCAAGACATTGCAACCCGACACCCTCATACTCAGCATTAAAGCAGACGTCAGTGATAAACTGCGAGCCTTACAGACGACAGTTCCCAAAGCACACTGCACGGAATCATTCATAGCCAACCTAAGAACCCTATATCTTCAAAATTTACACTACGAGGAGAGGGCAAAAATAAGCAAACTCCTCGCAGGAAGGTATACTAGGGGTTGCGCATAGAAAAACACACAGCCCATTTGCCATAGTGTAGGCGGCACAGAAATGGCCACCAAATCTTTAGAGACAACCGGCTTCGAACCCATGTCCACACACAAAAACCTCGTACCGAAAACTAACTAAACAACGGTATTTTCGGTACGAGAAACACAAACAAAATACAGGCAGAATGCCCGCAGAACATGAACAACGCAGACATATAACACAGAGAATTACATAGAACACGGGTTCGAACCCCAGAGAAAATTGCACGCCAGGGAAAAACAAGCAGACGGCCTTCCAATCACACCAAAATTGGCCCATATAACGGCTTAGACAGATAATACTACATTCCTGCGGCCAAATGACAGGCATAAAATTCCAGAAATACACTTGACAGGGAAAATGGACTTTCCAGACAGAGACATATAAATTTCGTAAGACAACGGTCTTACGGAATAATGGCCACACAACGGCAATAGTAGCAGGGCGGATTACCACATCGGGCCGCCAGGAATTTAACACAATGACCACACTGGCATACGTGCAGAAAAACACGCAACAGTGGTTAACCTACATAAAATCCCGGCCTGAAGTTACACACACAAACTGATGACTTGCAGACTTAGCCACTTTGCAACACTGTCGATGACAAAACGCGATTGTGTAGTGGCAGTGACCATGAATAAACAAATGCAGAACAATCATAACACTATACATTTTTCAACACTGCGAAAGCATTTATCAACAAGCAGACGTCACAGACCAAAACTTGTCGCAGGCCCAGAGTAGCACGTTCGTAAAGACGTTGGCAGGCCACGGGCGCTTCCTACCCATACACAATATACACAGTAGGACTTAGCTCTACAGCAGACCAGGCGTCCGCGTGGTGTAGCGGAGCGTAGTCACACACACACACACAAACGCGCTCACCAATCAGGGGCGAACATAGGGACTTTGAGGAAACGGGACCTCCCCTTAACAACTTCTTTTTGCGACCCTAGTCCCGAAACAAATCATTCCAGGCGACTAGGACTTAGCCCTATAACGGACCAGAGTAGGTCGTGAAGCTTCGCTATCCCAAAGCGCGGATAGAAAACCAACATGGACCAAGGGAGGATGACAAGAGAACATGCTAACAGCGTCCCACTCTACTCCCTTCCCATAACCTTTTCACGTCCAGACATAAACAACGCAAACACATCTACACGACCATAAACAGCTACACTACACTACAAAGTATACATAAGGGTTGGTAAACTTCATGTGTTTACAGAAAGGGCATGCTACGCCCTGAGCCCCACCGCTATCACCTGAATGAGAGGGGTGCATCGGCCAACAACAACTAAGCGTAATGCACATCTCCATCTGAGAGATGAGGCCATAAGTAATAAATACTAACCATTTTTTTTTTAAATTTAAATCATCCCGCATGAGAGGGAAATATATTAGTATTATGCCTCAACCTACACCTATCCATACATGAGTGCAAACGCCTCATATCCAGACGCATGCATGTACATCCCATCCATTCACCAGGGGATATTGATATCAGACCGGCATGGATTTTTATTTTATTTTTTGCAACCCCGGGAATTACCTGCCCCGTTCCACTCACTGTAGGAGCATCCCAGCACAAAAACCGGTTCCAGGCCGCCACTAACGCGGAATTCGGAAGTGCGCAACCTCCTCCTACCCTGCTTTAACCCACTCTACAGATAACTACCCCCAGATCACAATAACAGGGTACCTGACGCCACAGACCCTACTAACACCTCCATCAAGGTTAAAAAAGAGCATTATCGCTGGAGAAGCTGATATAGCACAGGTAGCCTAAAGTAGTCTACGTATGTAGAGGTTTTACCAGCCCACCACACTGGAAGTATTTTACATTTGACACTTTTTACACAGGTTACACCTATATTTAAAAAAAAAAAAAAAAAAAAAAAAAAAAGGGAATCTGAAACACCCTGGCTGATGATACCGGCGTTAGCCAAAGGTCAAAAGCACAACACTAGGAGCAGAGCTGGGGAAGGCGATGTGGACCCTTACCCCAGTCGGCTCATCAAATTACTGACGACTAGACCAAATAGACGAACCACGTAAGGTCAAAGCATTCGCGGCCTGGTCGGGCAAGCTCTGGAATCCTAGGTGCGCATAAACCGCCCCTGGGAGGAAGGGATGCTAAACCCACTTTGAGCCACGGTCGTCGAAGCCAAGACCTGCAGGGAGACTTTCTGAGAATGGCGGGAGAAATAGCTCACTCCGCGTCGGCCTCGGGAGCTATCCCTAGAGACGACCATATTATGACTAGACTGTTAGTTAAATTTACGTAAGTAAGACTTCCATGGCGGGAAGCAAAACTCCTGTGCGTTGGAGCATACTACGGCGGCCCATAGAGGCAAATTTATATATCAATGCGAAAATGCATACTACGGCGGCCCATAGAGGCAACTTTATATATCAATGCGAAAATGCATACTACGGCGGCCCATAGAGGCAACTTTATATATCAATGCGAAAATGCATACTACGGCGGCCCATAGAGGCAAATATCACTGCGAAAGCAGATTGCGACGGCCGATTAAGGCGGAGACAATATTATGCCATTGGACCACACTGTCCAATGCCCACATAAATGACGACGCATCGGGCAGTCAGAGTGCATTAAGAGATGGGGCATTGCGCGCCCCTCACAGGAGCCAAGTGGGCGGCTCACCTACGACTAATCGGAACGGCAAAACGAGCACGACAAGGAAGTTACAGCGGGCGGAACGGTTAGCTTAGTGGCACCGTAAGCCGCCCGCGGATAGATTAATCCTAGTAATAGACGTCGACACTAGACTTAAGGGGACGGAATCTAGCGACCCTAGAGACAACCGGTGTTTCTGGGGCTCGTGCGGGTGGTGATCTGGGGATTTAATTGCCCCAGGCGATCGTCCTAGGCCAAATTTAGTTATAGACGGTTGCATTTGACACGCAACCTAGGATTAAGCAAATTTAATGAACACTGTTGCAATTCAGCACAGCATCTTTCGGCCATAGATTAAGGCAACCCTCTCGGCTTAGATGTAGTTTTTTTTTATATATATACCATAAGTAGAATAAGTGGTATAAGAGAACGCCGTTCGGCGCCTGATGACCCACAAATCCGTCATCAGGGTAAGTCCGATAATTCATGATAAGTTATTATAATGTAGCATAGTCTTACATTTAAGACAATTTTTTTTAATACATATATTGAGGTAAAATTTCGGCGCCTGGCGGCCCAAATTCGTTGCCAGGGTAAGCCCAATACTACAACACATTAGGAAATGACGTCACGGCACCATATAGGGTAAGCCCGGCCATATATCGAGTAATAATAACCATGCCATTCTTTTCACAGGTAAAAAGGGGCTTCAGACTGTGGCAACGCTGCCACAGGAAGCGGCATATGGAATAGGGAATTTCAATGTTTTGTTAACCTCTCCATTTTTTTTTGCAGGCATTGTCACCTAGAATATGACACGTGTAATTATGATTTTGCTGCCAGATAGCAGCAACATGCTATTTAATGCCCCCTTATTGTAGTATTATACCTGTGCATACTAACCTCCATTTAACATTCATTCTCACTTACACACTCACTACATTTTTTTTTACAGCTACACGTCAATAATCTGCACAGCGGGAATGATGCCTGTGGGGCATCAAGCTTGCTGGCAGATCTACATAAAACAAAAACACTTGAAGCGTCAAAATGCGACGCAGCTTACGGCGATGAGGGCGCAACCGGCATGTGGCGGCGACCCTCATGGCCAAGTGTGCAAGCATTCACCCACAGAGGATGCTTCACAGACTAGGTATTAAGAATACACTGCAAGCGGTACGACCACTCAACCGTGCCAAGAGGTGGCCGTATAGGATCAGCCGTGATACGGCAAGCGTACGTACAAACAGGTAGCGTGCACGCGAGGATCCAAATAAAAACTAGAATTATAAGGGTTTAGCGCGCTTAAGTAGACATAAGGTCATTGTAGTTCATAATTTTAAAGAGTAAACTACATACATATTCATGCGCCCACGGGCAATTATTCCAATGGAAATTCCTAAATGTCAGCATCGCAACATAATATTTTTGTCTGTTTATCAAGTTCACGTGTACACGATGTCTATATTTTTGTTTTGTTTTGTTTCGTTTGCTAAGGTAACACGTAACCAATGTCTGTGAATTGTTTTCTTTCATTTTTCTCTCTTCTAACTTCCCCATTTGTCAGGGTGTTCCGTTTTATCCCACACCAATAAATACATTTTAAATATTTCCTTTAAATTATACCCTGGAACACCCATTTTTTTCTATTCTCTCCTATCTTCTTTATTGCGGGGAGCACTTTTTCCCCAAGATAGGGCGGACGACGCAATCATCCGTTCGGCCCTGGGTTTTTCCTCCCTGCACAACTATGTAACCATGTATAACCATGTTTTTTTTCTTTTTTTATGCCGACAACGGCAATGGCGATTGTGCCTCAATAGCAATTATTTTCTTTATTCAACAATGTTAATGCACATTTCACCATGCAATGTAAAATTTATATACATATATATCTATGTACACCCCATAACCCTCCCCTCTGAACACGGGCTGACCGCACACCTACACTTCTGCACGACGACACCCGTTCCATACGACGACGCTTACGACGCCACCACCAGAAGAGACGAGGGGGATTCAAAAACTACTACGACAACATCCCAACCCCAAGTGCCCTTCCCGGTCGCGAGGACGCGACCAAATGGAGGAAGAGGCTTGTACAATACCCAAGGGGTATGCACCCCTTAGAGATCATCCCCCCCATCATCTGTCTAAATCTCATAAAAGGCAACCCTTTAAAAGCCTACCCAATATCCATCAATACTATAAGGGCAGCTGGCTACTCCATAAAGCAGCTCAACCCTTGCGTAATTATGACACACAGCGACATACTACAAACTGGTTCAACTATGCCACAACGCGCTGACAGAACAGAGGCTAAAGGTATAAAAGGTGCCTTAAGTGGGTCACGAGAATCTCTCCATCACCAGTGCTTCGACGAGACAGCCGGAGGCTAACGACAGTGTCAACCGAGGTGAGTCAGTCAGTCAGTGTTCAGAATCCTACTTTTGTAACCTAACACCCACAGTTTGTACTCACATTATAACATCACAAGATCCCTTAAAAGGGACTAACAGTTACTCATTGCTGACCAATAAACACTTGGTCAGTCTCTTACACTTGCATTACTGATCTACACTCTTCTTCACGTCCCCACGTCCTTCCTTACTCCCGTCACAGTCGGACGTGACACACCGTAGTAATAACGCCAACTCAGACGTCCTTGTATTCCTCACAGCGGCTCGCGTGCTCAAGTGAAGTGCGTGCCGAACCGCTGACACTAGCAAGGTGATTATATAATAAGTAGCCGGCTGGGCGACTAGTACACCGACCCGCGTGCTAAGGCTACATCCCTTAAACCACATTTACAGTCTTTATAGGAACGCCCCCTAGTTCCTAGCACACCACAACACACTACACTGGTCAGCTTGCCCTGTCAAGGGGAGCTACCCTTATTTAGGCACAAACTCATAAATTAGTACAGCAACTCTCCCTTTTAGATCCACCCCCAAATAAGGGATCTAAAACAATATATCAGTTTCTTGTGGACACGATAACTGCCGTAATTTTGCACCAATCACTTTGAATTTTTTACATAATATGTATCCCTATAAAATCTCGATCTAGTTCGTTAATGGGCAAAATTGGTCGAAGGGGGTAAAAATGGGGGGCTTTTTTTTTCGAAAAAGTGAAATATCACTATAACTCTCTTAATATGTGAAATAGCGAATCCCTTCAAAGTTCATATTATGTGTCGGATAAGTGCCAAAAATTTATGTTTAAAAAGTTTTTGATAGCACCAACCATTGGCCAATGGGGTGGAAAAAAGTCAGTTTTTCGGGAAACATTGATCATATCTCCCTTAATAGGCACAATATCAAAACCGTACAAAATGGACGATATTCCCCTAATAATTACCTAAAACTTTTGTCTGAAAGAATTTTTGATACAAGCCACCATTACGCCAAGGGATGAGAAAAATGATTTCGGCATTACAAGAAAATGCCAAGAGCCATCAGAGGTTACCATGACAACGCTTCTAAATTGATGAGGGATGAGCTATCAGAGGTTGCCATGACAACAAGATCACATTCAGTTTTCCATCTGACTATGTGGGAAGCGGCTTCGGTGACTTAGCCTAGCTGGTAGCATGCTGAACTTCTATGCCCAAGGTTGCGGGTTCAAATCTGGCCGAAGTCGTCGGATTTTCAAAGAGCGCTGAAAATCCATCAGTATGCTTTCCTTCAGAGGGGAAGTCCAACGTTCGTTGCAAGTGACCGGTTGCGGTGGCATCTAGTAGCCAACTTCACAGCTAGGTGTCGTTGACGGTATATTTGGTACCAACATTAGGAACTACTACTTGAAATTGACCGTCTGCAGTCCTTACCTGAATTACAGTCCAATACATCAATCACAATTAACACCGTTTATCAGACAGATTCTACACACACCCAAAGTACACGGGGTTACATGACCGCGTTGTCGCAGCCCTAAACTAAGGAATCAACCAACATCTCTGCGGGTGATAAAATTTGACGTGAGGAAGTAACAGACTGTTATATAGTTACACATCAGTTCCAAACATTGCATAAGGACGGCGTGACCACAAGTATAAAAATGGACCCCAAATGACAATAAGGTTACCGTCCCCCTAACACAATAAAATGTTAAAAATATGCATAGTAAGACGAAGGAAAAGATAATTGAGCTCCAATTACATTGTAAAATACTTTCTCGCAATAAATGAGGTCTGACCCTTCTACGAAAACCTGCATATTTTGCCTATTATAGCCTATCCCCTATTTTGCCCGGTGAAATCTACCTCCGCCTTCCGGCGTGCCGAGAGGAATTTTTTAATGTACAAAGATGTCTGATCGCCGTTCAAGACTTACCACTGTTTAGGCTTAGACCCAAGGGCGTGACTCTTCAAGGGCAGCAAATTTTAAGAATGTCAACATAAAGACACTATATGTAAAACGTATTTTAAAATACGTCATGACGTTTTGTAAAAATCATGTTTTCATTATGAAAAGAGATAACGTCATATGTCACAGAGGCCGTAGTATTGAACAGTGTACAGTATACCCTTTCCACGTCTTTTAACATGCAGTTCAGTGACCTGAACTTCCTGTTGATTAATGGGTCTTATGGCGTAGCGGTGGTGATAGAATTGAGGAGAAAATGAATGTACGGGTTAAAACGATGAATCATGGAAAATAAGCATAGAATCACCGACGGTGGAATTCCATCCCACCTGTTTCCGAGTTAATGGACAACAGCTTTTTTCGATGTGAGTATTTTCCCAAAGTTAAATACTGTAAAAGCCATGCAATTATTGGTCCGCTAAATGCAACTTTTTTCAAATTTGTGTACGACAAACGAGCATATTGCTTTTGCGAGTATCACTGAAGTTCTTAAGTTATTGATATCAAAGAGGATCTGCAGAACTTTAAATGTGAACATTGTGTATGCTTACAGTGCTAGATTTGTCAAACGCCAAAACAGTATAGTGAATTTTGAAAATTATCATGGTACCTAGTTTTCGATGGCTTTAATCTGATATTATTTTTTGTTAATTGAAAATAATGCAATAGTACGCGCTTGTCAGGTATAAACATTGAATTTGCAAATAATTTTGGATGCATTCATCCACTTCCAATGTTGTAAATTTTACATACCAGCATTAACTTATTTATATTGATAGTAATTCACGCTCTGCTTATGATAATAAATATAGCCTGGATTTAGTGGAATATATCATTGAAATATTATTATTATTATTATATATGAATTGTAGCCAATTATCATATCAGGACATTTCAATTGAACACCCGTAGGCTCCCCAACAAGTTCAATTTCAAGTAGTTCCAACTTTGGCTACCAGACGCCACTGTCACTGACACCCAGCGGGGAACGTTGGAACTTGATAGAGCGTTTCTAACCAAATAACCTACATATTTTGGCTACACACTACCAATATTGTAGTGGTAGGTTCCTTTACATACCATAAATCTAAGACATGGACCCGCTGGCTTTACTTCCCCTCCGAATAAAGGCACACTGGAGGATTTTAACGCTCTTAAAAATCCGACGACTTGTATCTTGTAGTTCAGCATGCTTCAATTATTATTATTATTATTATTACTATTGCTTGCTTGTTGGCTCTTTATGCTCTTGTAATTGATTTCGTGATGAACATTTAGTGCAAATAAAAAATTTGCAAAATCAGTTTCTGCAAATTTGCGAGGATTTTACAGAATTTGGTTTTAGAGGTGGGCCCGGGAGATTCCAGCCCCAGGGCCCGTCGTCGCTCTCCACGGCCCTGTAAATATGTCCACCATTTTGATTCCTAATTTCCTTCAAACGAACACTCATGTTCGCGATAATCCTGCGGCACATGTCTTCCGTGATTTCACTGCATGCTTAAAGAATAAGGCGAAGAATAAAGCATCTAAGCTGCATTTGGACGTTTCGGGAAATTTGTTTCCTTTAGTTACCTCCAAAGAAAGAAGTCACATGGGTTGATGTCTGGATTATTGGGGGGGGGTCAAAATTGTCCGTCATTGAAACTATCCGGAAATCTGAGTGAAATGACCCGCATGTCGAAACGCTCGTGCAAGAAATCCAACACAATGTTCGGAGTGTGTGGTTTTGCTCCATCTTGCATGAACCACTGCGTGTTGAAGGGCAACGCAGTAGCAAGAAGCTGTGGAACAAAGTTATTCATTCACTCATTCATTCGTTTATTTGCAATTGGGAGTGTGTCCCCCGGTGGCAAATTAGATATACATAACAAATAACTGTACATAACAATTCACTAACAATTAAACTGGAGTATTTACACAAATAGTCAGTCTTTTCTTAAACACACCTATATGTTTGGGAAAAGGCTCTAAGACTGCGGCAGGTAGAGAGTTCCAATTATCAATGGCACGGTTTACGAAAGAATATTTACCATAATTTGTTCGCTGTGGTCGGCCCTTAACTTTGAAAGGATGATCGCTCCTACCCATGTAAGTAGGCTTTTCCATACGTTTTCTAAGCTCACCCCATGCTGGTTGATTTGTATACGTGTTGTACTTAGCGCAGAGTCTAGATTTCATCCTCCTAGCCTCTAGTGATTCCCACCCAAGTTTCTTTAACATACGGCTCACACTGCTCCTGGGATTAAAGTCACTGAGCTCAAATCTAGCGGCGTGTTGAAGGGCAACGCAGTAGCAAGAAGCTGTGGAACAAAGTTTTTGCGGTGCATGCTCAAATAACGCTCACTGTTCACAGTTTCTTCGAAGAACAAAGGTCCAATAAGTCCGTGGCTGGAAATTGCGGGCCAGACTGTCGTTCATGAAGGTCTTGCGGATTTTCAGTAGCCCAAAAGCGTACATTTTGTTTGTTAACCACACCGTCAAAATGAAAATTCCCCTCGTCTGAAAACCAAACGCTGTTGAGAGTTTGTTCCCTATCCTCCGCCCAGCGAGCAAACAGTAGTCTTTGCCGCTTGTGTTCTGCCGTAAACTTCTGAGCAAAGGGCCCACCGTATCGTAAACTGTTGTCGAAACCACCTCTGAGTCGCAACTGGACTTTTCGTTTCATGAAAAAGTAGCACAACTGCTGATCGCTGCTGTGTTGTTAGTCTTCCATTGTCGGCCATGTTGAAAACACTGGTCTCCTAGGGACGGTATCGTGAATTACGCGTCATTGCATAACTCATTTGTTTCTCCAAGCTCCGCTGCTACTGCTGGTGAGATGCTCAACGGGTTATCTAGTGCGACTTATAAATTATGTACGAAACAAATGGTGACACATTTCGTGCGCCACCCTGTATATGAACTCACTTTAGACTGACTTATAGGAAATATAGGAGTTGTTAATGATCTGACCTACATATACATTGTGGATTTACTCTTGACTGACTTTCAAGTAAATGAAGACATGACATAGGTCTGGTTTATCGTTAAGGGTTCAGTCAAATATTGTCTGGGTTATAGGTCATGTGGGAGTTAAATGAAACCACGAATTAACCATGGTCTTGTGCCCGTTTAGACCGGAGTCCGCACGACCACATATGCATTTTACAAAGAATCAGTCAGCACGAGAGTCAACATATCCCGGGGCGCCAGATGGGTTAAAGCTAATCGCAAAAACGACATCAAATGAAAAAAATGCTTTACTGATTTTTGGCTCAATGCAACAATAAGGATAGAAGGAGATTCAACTGGGCATAACACATCATGTAAAATTATCTCATTTTATTTTGAATTTAAAATTGACTGCAAAAATGCTCAAAGCAGCATCATTCACGTGTGGCGACCCACATCCTATTTACACAATGTACAGAAATTTTCCCAACACATTGGACAATTATCTTTGGAAACACAAGTCTGATTATTAGTCCTGTAGACTGTGTTCCAAAATATATCGATTATTTATGATTAAATCCAGTTCAAATTTAATTGTCTTTACTGGAAATACTGTAGTTCACTGGTTGAATTTTTACACAATATTAACACTCGTAGAATAAATGTTCATAGAATTTCTAACTTTCACTTATTTTTCCAGTTTCAAAAAATATTGTCAAAAAATATTATTTCTGAATTAACACAAATTATGTACACATATTAATAACATCATCTGAAAAGTATTTGACCATTGAGCATAGCATCGATGAACTGTGCGAAGCACAACAAAAATTAATTGTTCTTCTGACATTAAACGTTTCGAGAAGTGACTCGATTATGAACTTCAAGTTCCTAACAAAATATATGATTTCTGAATCATCAACTTGATCAATAAATTGTTGGACCATTCAACTATTCAATTTTCCACTTGGAATCATTATTAAGAAAAATATTTATATTTATGGCCATTTTAGTAACTTTCACAACTTGCAATTCTTCGACAGAATGCGGAAATAAGAATTGTAGCTTCATAATAAATTCATTTAGTTCATGGCACTAGGATTGAAAACATCCTTCAAATTATTCGTGGTTATAGAATTATTTTTAATTGGCAGTGGCCCATTCTATTATTTTTATAAGAACACAATATTACAACAACAACGGCAAAGGTCTTCCTCTGAAGAAGAATAAAATACTATCATGACAAATCCGGGTTCTAGCAAAATCAAAGTCTTAATGGAATCCGTAAACAAGGTTGAAATAAGAACTGATGGTTTCTAAGAAATAACCTTCGGGTCATTCATACGACGAAATGTGTAGTTCCAATACTCCTTCTATAAACCTGAGCCATCGAACCTGCTATTTGATTGATGCTCAAATAAAAACCTCCTCATTCCTGCGACTTAAACATGCGCACCTGGGAATGGCATTTCAACTACTCCACACACATAAATTTTCTTCCCAAAATTTATACAATAAATCAAGCCTCTGCTTGTTATCAACACTGGAAGATTCATAAACTTACAAGTTTATTTTATTTTACCATTCAGTTCAACCCGTGAAGTTACCATACTTATGATACTCTTTATTTCACTTTCGAATGTGTATCTATGTCAGGATTTTATATAAATACAAAAATATCCTAATTGATACAAATATCATTTGCTTCCCGTTTCATGCCTCTCCGTGTTATCTGAAAAATATACTTTGCTCATTGCAAATATTAACTGTTCAACCAGAATTGTAATGTTGGTTGAATGCGGGCTTGCGCTAACCACTATCCTTTGGAAAATCACCTGTTCCAAACTAGAAATGATTAAACTACTTCATAAGCTCTCTCTCAATAAATATGATTATTAGAAAATATAAGATCCAAAAATTATTTAGAAAAGTTATGAAAATCATTATTATTATTATTAGTGGATTATTATTATTATCATTAGTTATATTATTTTAAATATATTTAATTATTATTTCATTATGTGAGAATCCACATGTTCGAATCTTCGAATATGGATAAAATATCCATTCCTCAACAAAAATAATTATTAACTTTTACAGTTACATCGGCTGTTTTCCGTGATTATCCAAAAATATGAAATATTCAAATAAATGCTCGTTATGCTCGGTCATCGATCCTAAACTGTTCTGAGTGCTGAAAATACTCAGAATAATTCTAATATGTCTTGCGTAAATCATTGCAAGATTTAAATACGAAGAAAAAATAAATGTGTTGGTCATCTGCAGAAAATGAGTTTGTTCCAATTAGCTAGGCATAATATAAAGTCAAAATGTGGCTTACATTTCTCGTTGGTCTTGAAGCGTAGTGAACCTGGTCTGTACCAGATTTATCCAGATACATGCCCTATCGGACACGCACGTCTAATCCTTGTATCGGCCGCCATTATATACCCACAATCTGTCTAACAAGACATAGTGGTAATATCTCTTGAAGTTTGAAGTAACTGTTGATCCATTATAATATCGGCTTCTGTCAAAACCATAGCCGTTCGCTTAAATGGGGTCAGATCTAAATGATCTATTCTCAAATATGTCAGTTGTAACATAACTCACGGTAATCTTTTCAGTACAAGAAAACACTGACAGTCTAAACCAATCAACGGCTGTTCTGAAGATCGTTCCCTGGGCATGGCTTATCACCATCTATCATGCGAGAAGCAACATATAGTTTCCCTTCGTCGGCTAATGAACAACACCGTGATAGACTGGCCTTCAATATACTGAAAGATCGAAGTGGTTATCAAGTTACAAAAATAAAACTGACTAAATTGGACTAAAATATCCAAGTATTAAATTATTATTACTGGACTGTGACAGAGTACTGTCTAGACAAAGTCTAGCATATGTCCATAAAGACATAAAGTATTTCACCAGTGTCCGTAGTGTACCCGTTCGTCCTGGGGATGCGATGACCCATCTGCTATAACATCGCATTCCTGGAGTTCCAGGAGAGAGCGGAGTTAAATGAACCTCTAGTCAAGTAAGGAATGTGTCGGAAATTCAGCTGAGTTATCGAAAAAGCAGTGGGTAACACGAGACAAAGTATCTCTAGGGTCGTTACGGGCTTAAGTTTAATAGAAATAGTGCAAATATAAATGGGCGCCATCAACTGAACTAGCAAACCACTTCCTTTCCGGTTAAGCCTTACTCAAGACAAGGAAAGAAAAAGGAAAATCACACCATCATCAGATCACAACTAAGATAAAAACAAATTTATTTCACTTTGATAGTCAGACAGACATTTTAAATATACCTCCTACCTGAGAGTATGGTCGAATGCCAACGTTAAATTGTCATTGTCCAAAAATCGAACCATCTCTTTTCTAATCAAAATATTTCATCCACATAGAACAGGAAAATCTCTAAAGTTCTCTTGGGTTCTCAGGATCACTGTAGCACTATGTCTTTCGTCACTGACATTCGTGAAACCTGAGACCTAATTTCTCTTTAATTTAACATCATCAATGTGGATTTGAAACAGTTATTAATCTGTCTAAACATACACATATTATAATCACATATTTTAAATATCAAGTATTTTATGGCTTGCATGGCATAATTTAAATGTTGAACTTGTTAGTCAAATGCTCCTAAACATCGAATAATTAATTTACACTATTTACATTGTCATTACAAATCGCTTGTTCGTGAATTACAGAAAATTCACGGCTCATTGGTAATCGTTATCAACATCATCATCAAAATTAAATATTTCTCACATTAATTCTCATCTCAAAATTCAACATATTCCTGTCAGAATCATTAACTCATCACCATTAAATCATTTAAATGAAAATTATTATCATCACTTCATTATGCTTTCTAATTATTCATACAATCTTATTTTATCGTCTTCCTCAGATTAAATCGTCTTAAATCATCAATACAAATTGTTTAATTCCTCAACTCAAGTTGCAATTCCTCAAATTATATCTCAATTAAATTTATTTTAATTCCATATAAATTCATTAATCATCAGCTTCTTTAATTAATTATCACCTTCTAATTTAGTTATTTATCATCTATCCAATCATCTATTAATTTATTTAAATCAGTTTATTTATTCCAAAATTTAATTTATCAATTTAATTAAATTTTATTCTTCTGGTTATTTAGATTTTCATTATTTCATCTAGTCATTCTGATTTTTATTTCATTAGGTCAGATCATTAATATGCTTAAATTTCAGATTATTATTTCATTAATTATTATTCTCAGAAAATCTTGTATTATCAACTTTATTAATTTGTTTAATTTCCTAACAAATTGTTTAATATGGGTTATAGAACGTTGTCTTACAGTTTTATTACTTCCAAGTTATATCTCGTATTTAATTTATCATGCCAAAAAATATTATTGCCTTCACGACATCACGTTGGATCTAACTATCCACAACGACATTATATTCCCTCAATTCTTCAAATATCACATTTGAATACAACAATTATTCCACAAAAACTCCACAAATATTCAGCACATACAGCATGAATCTAAACAATTACGCTAGACTGGGTACGACGACCTCATGTCTGCTTCAAAATACGTTAGCAACATTGCTACTATCACGTGGCAACTTCCAGAAAATGCCTATCACAAACTTCACTTAACCATGTTGCATGATCTACAAAAAATATATAACTGGCTTCAAATTATCAACGCACACAATCTCCAATAACTGTAATTACTCTGATCACATCTAGACAACTTCTTAAACAATTGGAAAAATATTTTACCTTAGGAATTTAAGATCTGCTTTCAAATAGCATAAATTCTCTTACAATTCTCATAATTCACATCACAGAAAAACACCAATGTGCTATAATTTCTCATATCAAAATCTGCAATACTGATCTGCCTTAAAATAATTCTGACCATTAATGATTCATCTTACAAGATTCAATTACTTTAAATCCTTCTCAAAGGTATCAAACACAATTATAAAAATCATCAAAAGCATCAGCTGTGAACGCTGTTAAACTGAAATTACTCTCAAAAGAGTATAGCAACAAAATATTGGATTGGCAAACAAGAATTACTAAACGCAATCCTGCTGACATTTATCGTTACTTTATTTAACAAAATTTCTACTGATATGTGACTAGTAGTTCCTTGTTTGATTCACTTACAATCTCATGTACACTCGGATGATAAAAATGAGTCCCTCAATGGCAAGTAAGATGAGTAACCACCGTACAGTCGTATAAATACGAAAGACCTCGCCCCGTCGACTAAGATGATAGTGCCCTAAACGATGGGTAAGATGAGTAGCCACCATACAATCGTATAAATACGAAAGACCCCATCTCGTAGACTATATGAGTGAATGTACCAGATAGGAATCAACAAGTTTCTAGTTGTCATATAAAAGCGATATTCATTCACTAAAGTGAATAACTTCTTAATATCTCCAAACAATCCAATGAAAAAAATCCCTACTGATGAATAATACACACTCGCTAGTATGCAATGAACTGACGAAGTAATTTTAGATAATCAATTGCAGACCACGAGTTCGAAATACTCGTTACACAAAAAAACTATCCATGAAAAATATCCTTGCTGGAAAAATGTCTAAAAGACCAAACATCTGCTTAATAAAGCCAACCAATGGTGAGAATTTCATATAATGATGCCTGCCATATCATATGGTCACGCCATATTCTAGCAAAATTTCGAAGCATATAAAGTCAAACCATGTCTAAATAATCGTATCACTCCTATTAAAAAAATATACATGTGTGCCCTGTATTCATGAATATAATCGTATCAGGTAGTTATAACTCTTACAGTACCTTTTCATAATCAGCTGTTATTAAATTTCCAAGATCGTCGATTTTCCCTATATAATGAATTTATCGAAAGATCGGCGTGAATATCATTCCATCCATGAAATGACGATCGCCTTCGAAATCCCAAGTGAATCAGCTGGTGGACCTCCGCTCGTCAGGAATCGAATCCATCGCTCTGCGGTGCCATCGCGTCTCTGTCTGCGTTTACTCTGACATGATGAACTTCTGATTGTCCATAGCGGATATTGTCCAAATCCTCTCGAAAAAGTTCATGGAAACAGCGGACCCCCTATTCCTCTTCTACGTCACGCCACTGTTCCATTAAATGTTCAGTTTGAGTGTCGAAAGTTCAATCTCCAATAACTGATAAGTCTCACTTTCGTAAAATAAAATTTTACATGAGAGTGTCTAAGTTTATGAAACACCCTGTAGTTGTGTTCATATTTGGTAATTCATAAAACTGCATAAGAAATAAATTTCATTAATGCACGAGCTAATGTTCATCAGTGCATATGCTTACAACATTCCGTTTGCATGTTATATATCCTCTTCTAAGATGTTTAAATACCATATTCCATACATATCTTAATAAAGCTTCATAATTCTATCCATAATTCCATCTTCCTACAGACGTCAGTGCCTCCTTGATCCTAGATCTACTACGTCATCCTGACATTCCTCTTGACTCGATCTGAGCGCTATCTTTCCTTAACTCTTCCCAAAATCTCAACTACGGCTTAATGTCTGCTGGCGTAGCCGATAGCCTAAACTAGGTATCGGGTACATCTCTCCCGTACATCTCCTTTTTTTATCAGGATTGAGAAAAAAAAATACACACTCTCAGGCATTCTATATATAATACATGTACACGATAGCTCTACTATTCCCTTACTCAGCATGATGGTACTTTCTGTCTCTCAACAATGATGATTGACTTCCACTGATTAGCATCTTGATTCTGTATTACTTTGATGTCTTTTTCTTCCTTCGCCACTCGTGCTTGCTCGATTGACATCTCTGACTGTCTCTTCGAGTGGTGCACTAGGCTGTCTATCTTCTTGCCTCGACCTCTCATATCCACGATTATCTCGTCTTTCGTTAGGATCGTTTCTTCGGCCATCCTGCCTGTCGTACCCATTATACTGTTGACCTTGGCTCCAGTTATTTCTACCCCGATATCTATTGTTGTATCGATTCCTGTCTTGATATCTGGAATTCTGGTTATAATTTCTATATCGGCTATCTCTTTCTTCCTGATCGTATGGCCTCTCATATGGTCCTCTATATCGATCATTTCCTCGGACGTTACGGATGTTTCCTCGATTTACTTCGTTTCTTCTGTTTTCCCAGGAATCTCTTCTGTCCGTTTGAGCTGCGTTGTCTACGACTACCGCATTCACCTCTTGCGGGTTTCTATTGTCGTTTCTGGTATTTCTAGGCGTAACTTGTGCGCTTGTATAGTCCAATCGCCGTAAAATATCGTCATAGTGCTCAAGTGTGTTGGCTCCCGACGCTATGAGTGATCGCTGTACTTCAATCGGTAACTGTCTCGCTATAGCTTGCAAAAGCTCTTCTTCTGGCAATGGAGGAATCAGAAACTGTAATTTAGCCAGCTGTGACGTGAAATAATTGGCATAATGCGTCGGATGTGACGTAGAATAGCGCTTCGAGTACATTTCTGCTCTTACGTTCAGTTGATCCTCGGCACTCCAAAATCTCCTCAAGAATGCGATTGCAAATTGCTCCATGTTCGCAAAATTGCTTCTGAATGCTCTAAACCAAGTTAGCGCAGACCCGTCTAAGGCGCGTTCGACTATCCTTAGCTCTCTTTCTTTGGCTACTCTATGCTCCGCCACGTAGTCTCGAATATCTCGCAGAAATTCGACTGGTGTGACTCCTGTATTTCCCGAAAACTTCCTCGGCTTGTCATCCAGATTTCTGATAATGGTAACTGGACCTGAGTATCGTTCGCTTGTACCCAACGTACTCCTATTCGAACTTGGATTATCCTGAGGGGTTGAACTGGCCCTTTCGAATGTCACATTCGGTTGCGTTTGACGGTCTTCTCCCATGCTAACTTCTTGATTACTCATTCTGCGGTCTATCGCTGTCTGATTTATGAATGTTTCCCCTGATGTTATATTCTGACTGGTGAAACTGTTAAACATAGATTCTAGTTTAGTCATCCTATCTTCTGCCAATTTCTCTACAGTCTTGGCCTGAGTCTTCAACTCATCTAGCGACGTAACATTCTGCGTTTTGTTACTCTCGTCTAAATCGTTTTTCAACTTGTCAATCTTGTCTTCGCACGTATTCTTTACTGACGCGACTTGTTCCTTTAACAGATCAACATCTGTTCTAAATAGAGTTGAATCTATCTTCATCGCTTCCTTGTTCTCCGTAAATCTCGCTTCTAAGTTCGCCATACCTGCTATTAATTTCTCATCTAATCCCTCACGTTTCTCTTTTGCTTCGGCATCGACCTCGCTATACCGTTCTTCCACGATTGCACCGACTCTAATTTTGAATAAAGCTAAGTTTTCATTAACCTTTTGCTCTATATCGTCATCCATCTTCCTAATATCTTTCTGCAATTGATTTTCTAATGATTTTAAAATAGAATTAACCTCTCCTAAGACTTCCTCTTTAATGGTCCCAATTACTGACTTTAAATCCTTAATCTCATTACCTAGATTCATCTCTAGACCTTTGATTTTAGTCTCGAAAGATACTTCGGTAGACCACTCTTGAATTTTGCCTACATCTGCCACTAAACCATCGATGTCGAATCTCAACTTCGATACATCCGATTTAATGTCTTTCTGTATAGACATAACGTCTGTTCTTAAAGTAAAAATATTTTCTTCTCCTCTACTTTCTAATTCAATAATATTCTTTCTTAATATTTGAACATTTTCCTCTCCTTTCATATTTACTGCAATTATGTCTAATTGTAAAGTCTTAAGCATTTCATTATTCTTTAAAGTTAAGCTATTCTCTAATCTAGTTAACTTGTTTTCTAATTCAGTGTTAGTTTCTTCACTACGAGCTTGTAATTTCTCTTCTAATGATTTAAAACTATCCTTCAAGTTAGCTTCACCATTTGACTGTAATCTGGTCTCTAATAACATCAACTCATCTTTACTATTTGACTGTAGCCTAGTCTCTAATGACTTTAAATTATCTTCACTATTTGACTGTAATAATTTTAAATTTTCTTCATTACTAGTCTGTAATCTAGTCTCTAATGACTTTAAACTGTCGTTCAGATTGCCTTCGTTACTAGCCTGTAATGCTTGCACATTTTCTTTACATCTAGCTTCTAATCTAGCTTCTGAACTATTTATCTGTTCTTTAACTTCCGTTTCCATTTTAGAAATAGTTTCTGCAATACCAGACATACCACTCTGCAACTCTCCTAACACCTTAGCTAAATCTTCCGGCAACATAATTATATTTTCAATAGACGTTTAATTCAGAGACGTTAGACAACAACACATCACAATATCTCAATTCCTGCATTCACTTGGGTATAGGAAATATGTCTTATAACTAACATGATATAATACTAATACGACTAACATGAACACTGGAATGGGCACACAAGTACATTGTCTGACTAAGTTTAATAAATTTTATAACACAATTAAATGAACTTGAGATCAATCTCTCAGTAATCTTAATCTGATGTGATTCCATAGAATAAACAAAATCGAAGCCCCACAAGTTGGATAAAGCCAATTCTCCCTCTCTCTCTCTCTGTACCCGTTCGTCCTGGGGATGCGATGACCCATCTGCTATAACATCGCATTCCTGGAGTTCCAGGACAGAGCGGAGTTAAAGGAACCTCTAGTCAAATAAGGAATGTGTCGGAAATTAAGCTGAGTTATCGAAAAAGCAGTGGGTAACACGAGACAAAGTATCTCTAGGGTCGTTACGGGCTTAAGTTTAATAGAAATAATGCAAATATAAATGGGCGCCATCAACTGAACTCCTAGCAAACCACTTCCTTTCCGGTTAAGCCTTACTCAAGACAAGGAAAGAAAAAGGAAAATCACACCATCATCAGATCACAACTAAGATAAAAACAAATTTATTTCACTTTGATAGTCAGACAGACATTTTAAATATACCTCCTACCTGAGAGTATGGTCGAATGCCAACGTTAAATTGTCATTGTCCAAAAATCGAACCATCTCTTTTCTAATCAAAATATTTCGTCCACATAGAACAGAAAAATCTCTAAAGTTCTCTTGGGTTCTCAGGATCACTGTAGCACTATGTCTTTCGTCACTGACATTCGTGAAACCTGAGACCTAATTTCTCTTTAATTTAACATCATCAATGTGGATTTGAAAAAGTTATTAATCAGTCTAAACATACACATATTATAATCACATATTTTAAATATCAAGTATTTTATGGCTTGCATGGCATAATTTAAATGTTGAACATGTTAGTCAAATGCTCCTAAACATCGAATAATTAATTTACACTATTTACATTGTCATTACAAATCGCTTGTTCGTGAATTACAGAAAATTCACGGCTCATTGGTCATCGTTATCATCATCATCAAAATTAAATATTTCTCACATTAATTCTCATCTCAAAATTCAACATATTCCTGTCAGAATCATTAACTCATCACCATTAAATCATTTAAATGAAAATTATTATCATCACTTCATTATGCTTTCTAATTATTCATACAATCTTATTTTATCGTCTTCCTCAGATTAAATCGTCTTAAATCATCAATACAAATTGTTTAATTCCTCAACTCAAGTTGCAATTCCTCAAATTATATCTCAATTAAATTTATTTTAATTCCATATAAATTCATTAATCATCAGCTTCTTTAATTAATTATCACCTTCTAATTTAGTTATTTATCATCTATCCAATCATCTATTAATTTATTTAAATCAGTTTATTTATTCCAAAATTTAATTTATCAATTTATTTAAATTTTATTCTTCTGGTTATTTAGATTTTCATTATTTCATCTAGTCATTCTGATTTTTATTTCATTAGGTCAGATCATTAATATGCTTAAATTTCAGATTATTATTTCATTAATTATTATTCTCAGAAAATCTTGTATTATCAACTTTATTAATTTGTTTAATTTCCTAACAAATTGTTTAATATGGGTTATAGAACGTTGTCTTACAGTTTTATTACTTCCAAGTTATATCTCGTATTTAATTTATCATGCCAAAAAATATTATTGCCTTCACGACATCACGTTGGATCTAACTATCCACAACGACATTATATTCCCTCAATTCTTCAAATATCACATTTGAATACAACAATTATTCCACAAAAACTCCACAAATATTCAGCACATACAGCATGAATCTCAACAATTACGCTAGACTGGGTACGACGACCTCATGTCTGCTTCAAAATACATTAGCAACATTGCTACTTTCACGTGGCAACTTACACAAAATGCCTATCACAAACTTCACTTAACCATGTTGCATGATCTACAAAAAATATATAACTGGCTTCAAATTATCAACGCACACAATCTCCAATAACTGTAATTACTCTGATCACATCTAGACAACTTCTTAAACAATTGGAAACATATTTTACCTTAGGAATTCAAGATCTGCTTTCAAATAGCATAAATTCTCTTACAATTCTCATAATTCACATCACAGAAAAACACCAATGTGCTATAATTTCTCATATCAAAATCTGCAATACTGATCTGCCTTAAAATAATTCTGACCATTAATGATTCATCTTACAAGATTCAATTACTTTAAATCCTTCTCAAAGGTATCAAACACAATTATAACAAGTAGTTCCGTGAAGAACTATACAGCCTATTTTCATATATCCTACTTATGTTAACTGCCACAATCAACATACAAAATTTGAGTTTAATTGCTGTAACAGATTCGTAGATATTGAGAACCGTCTAAATATTTCAGATGGTCGCCAGGTTGGATATTTATTTTTGTACTATTACATTAAGATTATTGTGTACGTGTGGTATTCAAACTTCAATCGCATGATTAGACAACAAGAAATAAAAACGAGATTTTAAAATTACGCACAGCAGCCATCTTGTGATAATGCAAACCATTGAAATAAATTAGATGCCAGTGGAACAACATTTGTATAAGCATTTAACGTGCAACGTTTCACGGCACTCGGATAGTTAATTCGCGAGAAACGTCCATTTAAATATTTATACTTCGCGTCGCCGCCATGTTGGATTTGTGCTCACCAGGTTCCTGAAAGTCCTATAGGTGAACATATGTTCATAGTCTCTATGAACATTAAAAAAAATCAGTTTGGTTGCTGTAAAAGGTTCATAGATATTGAGAACCGTCTAAATATTTCGGGAGCTCACCATTTAGGAGTGTTATGTGTGTAGGCCATAGAGTTATGTACCATTCAAGGACAATTATTGCCTAGGTTCATTATTCAAACTTTCACTTCGATCGCATGATTACGACACAAGAAATTAAAACTTAATTTTAAAATTTCGCACAGCCGCCATCTTGAGGTTATGTAAGCAATTGAATTAAATTAGATGGCAGTGCATTACAATCTGCAAAATCAATTACTGTACCACATTTCACTGCGCTCAGAGAGTTAAATCACGAGAAAAGTCTATTAAAATATTTTAAATTCGCTTGGTCGCCATGTTCGTTTCGTACTCTAAAGGTTTATAAAATATACATAGGTATACCTGTATCAGTACCCTTTATCACCGTACAAAATTGCAGGGTGATATCTGTAATAGTTTCGGAGATATAGAATGTCAGTGAAATATTTCGCACAGCCGCCATTTTGAGGTTATGTAAACAATTGAACTAAATTAGACTCCAGTGCATTACAATGTGTATAAACATTTGCTGTACCAAGTTTCATTACATTTAGATAGTCAAATCGCGAGAAAAGTCCATTTAAATGTCTCAACTTCGCTTGGCCGCCATGTTGGTTTTGTAGTCACCAGGTTTTTAAAGTCTCATAGGTGAACTTCTAGTAGTGCCCTTTATCACCGTACACAATTTCAGGGCAATATCGGTCATAGCTTCGGAGATATTGAATGCTAGTGAAATATTTCGCACAGCCGCCATGTTGGATTGGAGAGACGTAACAAAATTTGAAGGGCACGGTCGAGGTCGCCGGGAATAGTGCTATGAAATTCCCGTGTTTCATTGAAATCGCTCCAGCCGTTTCGATTTTATTAGGGGGGGGACACACTCACGAATCACACACACACGCACACACACACACACACGCACACACACACACACACACACGCACACACACACGGACAAAAGGTGATCTCATAAGCCTATTTTTTCAAAATTGAAAATAGGCTAAAAATCATCAAAAGCATCAGCTGTGACAGCTGTTAAACTGAAATTACTCTCAAAAGAGTATAGCAACAAAATATTGGATTGGCAAACAAGAATTACTAAACGCAATCCTGCTGACATTTATCGTTACTTTATTTAACAAAATTTCGACTGATATGTGACTAGTAGTTCCTTGTTTGATTCACTTACAATCTCATGTACACTCGGATGATAAAAATGAGTCCCTCAATGGCAAGTAAGATGAGTAACCACCGTACAGTCGTATAAATACGAAAGACCTCGCCCTCGACTAAGATGATAGTGCCCTAAACGATGGGTAAGATGAGTAGCCACCATACAATCGTATAAATACGAAAGACCCCATCTCGTAGACTATATGAGTGAATGTACCAGATAGGAATCAACAAGTTTCTAGTTGTCATATAAAAGCGATATTCATTCACTAAAGTGAATAACTTCTTAATATCTCCAAACAATCCAATGAAAAAAATCCCTACTGATGAATAATACATACTCGCTAGTATGCAATGAACTGACGAAGTAATTTTAGATAATCAATTGCAGATCACGAGTTCGAAATACTCGATACACAAAAAAACTTTCCATGAAAAATATCCTTGCTGGAAAAATGTCTAAAAGACCAAACATCTGCTTAATAAAGCCAACCAATGGTGAGAATTTCATATAATGATGCCTGCCATATCATATGGTCACGCCATATTCTAGCAAAATTTCGAAGCATATAAAGTCAAACCATGTCTAAATAATCGTATCACTCCTATTAAAAAATATACATGTGTGCCCAGTATTCATGAAAATAATCGTATCAGGTAGTTATAACTCTTACAGTACCTTTTCATAATCAGCTGTTATTAAATTTCCAAGATCGTCGATTTTCCCTATATAATGAATTTCTCGAAAGATCGGCGTGAATATCATTCCATCCATGAAATGACGATCGCCTTCGAAATCCCAAGTGAATCAGCTGGTGGACCTCCTCTCGTCAGGAATCGAATCCATCGCTCTGCGGTGCCATCGTGTCTCTGTCTGCGTTTACTCTGACATGATGAACTTCTGATTATCCATAGCGGATATTGTCCAAATCCTCTCGAAAAAGTTCATGGAAACAGCGGACCCCCTATTCCTCTTCTACGTCACGCCACCGTTCCATTAAATGTTCAGTTTGAGTGTCGAAAGTTCAATCTCCAATAACTGATAAGTCTCTCTTTCGTAAAATAAAATTTTACATGAGAGTGTCTAAGTTTATGAAACACCCTGTAGTTGTGTTCATATTTGGTAATTCATAAAACTGCATAAGAAATAAATTTCATTAATGCACGAGCTAATGTTCATCAGTGCATATGCTTACAACATTCCGTTTGCTTGAAATTGTCAATGTTATTTGGAGTGCGTTATGAAATGCATAGTCGTAATGTTATTCAGAAAAACTGTGTTCAGACTGCGTTGAAATGCAGCTTAGAATAAAGTCTCCAACTACTTGCAATGCTGTCCTAACATATCCCGGCCGTCTATGCTTGCTTGCTCGGCAAGTCCGCCTGGATCAACGACCTGCTTGTCGTTCGCTGCTCGGCGATGTTGAAACTGTCGCCTACACTTTGCCGTGACAGTTTCGGTTCGCTACGCGACCTTCACCATGCGTTTGGCTTGCGCTACTGAGTTCGACCCTGCTTGCTCGGCTGACAGAGCTCCACTGAATGTGTCCGCACTGTCTTCTTCCTTATCTGCTTGGCGCAGACACGTGGCGTTCACCCCACCACTATGCTCTCGCGGCACAATTATACTCTCGAACCCTCATCATCTCGGCTATTCCGTTATAAAAAGACTTAAGGGTTATCTAACTTCCTTAAAATTATTTCCACATATAATGCATGTTATATATCCTCTTCTAAGATGTTTAAATACCATATTCCATACATATCTTAATAAAGCTTCATAATTCTATCCATAATTCCATCATCTTACAGACGTCAGTGCCTCCTTGATCCTAGACCTACTACGTCATCCTGACATTCCTCTTGACTCGATCTGAGCGCTATCTTTCCTTAACTCTTCCCAAAATCTCAACTAAGGCTTAATGTCTGCTGGCGCAGCCGATAGCCTAAACTAGGTATCGGGTACAGTAGAAAAATATCAATCACCTTAGTGATTCTCTCTGCCGTAAACTTACTATGTTCCACAATGTATCGCAGCACTTTTGTAACTATCACAATTTGAAATATCTTCTGCGTAGATCCGGCAACCATGTGCCTTGGCTCAGCGTGGCAGCACCTTGCTATGCAAGAGCTTGTTTCGAAGTGAGCTGGTGTTGCTTGGGCCGGCCGGCTTTTATTCAAAACGGTCAGGGTCACGCTGAATCAGCTGAAATCTGGAAATCCTCATATCTCTGGTATCCCTGGTCCAATTCACTCGAGACTAAGTGCATTCTCTTTCATTTGGCCGTGCCAGTAATCTGATCCAAGTCTCAAGTCTCTACTCCATGGCTAACTATTTAATCAACAAATAGTCTCGACCTCTGCTACTACTTGCTACGTCACTTGACATGCTCTTGGCTGCATAAAATTTCCAATCCCTTCTAGAAGCAATGGAGCGCGATATTCAAATATCTCAACTTTCAAAAGCGGCTGTAGCCTTTCCCTTGATATCTAGGTGTCTGAATCTTGGAATACACATTCCTAGAGTTGGGCACATCCACCCCACACCTAGCAAAAAATAAAAATTGAATTTTTTTTTCCTATCTACACATTAAATCATCTGGTTCTTGAATAGTAAATCTTCAAATTCGCTGCATTATAAGTTCCCACGATGTTACCAGTTCGTGTATTGGCGATATCATAGCTTCCATTGTTGTTTACTTCCACAATACGATAGGGTCCAGCGTAAAGGCTTGCAAACTTCGAGTACACTCGATTTTGCACGTCAGAGGGTGTAGGTCTTTTCACTAAAACAAGAGTTCCTACGCGCAAGGGTCTGCGAAAACGCTTTCCTCTCACTCTGCGCTCTCTTTTCTCAGCTTGGCTCCTCAACTTGTCTAAAGCTAGAGTTTCCCTCATCTGACGACTTAGTTGAATCTCAGGTGGAATAGAGATGATTCGATCCCATAATCTTGTTGGTTTAATTCCATGATGAAGCAACATGGGAATCTGTCCAGTACTCTCATAAATTGTAGAGTTGATGGACTCGGATGCTAATGAGAGAACATCCATCCATTTCCAATGCTCATTTGGACAATAGAGGCGGCAAAATTTTGCTATTTCAGCCATCACGCGTTCTGCTGGATTGCTTTCAGGATGTCTGATAGAACAAAACAATTGTCTAATCCCAAGATCATTCATGACGATTCTAAATTCTAAAGATGTAAATTGGGTACCACGATCTGACAAAAGGAATTCCGGTTTGCCTGCTTCCGGAATTACGTTGTCTCTAATTCTCTTCGCACAATATTTTGCGTTTGCCTTCTGAATTGGGTGTAACATAGTGTATTTGCTGAAAACATCCATGGTCACCAGAATATATCGGTTACCTCTTTTAGACTTTGGGAGAGGTCCATATAGATCAGTCGCGAAGATTTCACAAGGCTTCGATGGAATAATAGGCCTTGGTAATTCTCTCAGTAATCTAGAATTATGTTTACTCCTTTGGCTTAAGTCGCATTCTCGAATAGTGTTCCTGACAGTTTGTCGCATTCGCTCCCACGAAAATTTCTCTTGTATCATGTTGACCGTCTTATCTACTCCAGCATGACCTGCGATTCGATGTGCCATCCAGATAATGGGTTTTTGCATTCGTGGAGGTATCACTACTCTCAGCTTCGTATGGTCGGGATCTGCAAACTTGTAGATTAAACCATCTAACATCATAAAATCTCTTGAAATTCTTTCAGTTTCCACAAAATCATCATCATTTGGATCCATGTCTCCCTGTAGAAAACGAAAAATGTTTCTAAAACGTCGGTCTCTCCTCTGGGATAAATGCAACAATCTTAACCTTCTCACGGTATCTTCATCCTCCTGCGTCAGGTTAACTTGAAAAACCTTAGTTGTAGACTCCACTGCTCTACTCAATAAATCAGCTCCAACGTTCAACTTTCCAGGAGTGTGTTCAATAACTAGGTTGAATTGTTGAATAAAAAGTGACCATCTAGTTATCCTATCACGGGCAAAGTTTGTTCTCAAAATAAACTCCAATGCATGGTGATCAGTCCTCACAATTACTGAATGTCCAATTAACATTTTCTTCCACGACTCCAACGCGAAGATTACAGCAAGTGCTTCTAACTCTGTGGTGTAATAATTCCTTTCTGATGGACGAAGTTTCCTGCTAATGAACGCCAGGTAACGTCTCTTGTGATCGTCATCTTCTTGAAGAAGAATAGCTCCAATCCCTACGGTGGATGCATCAGATTCTATGATGAAATTCTTGGTAAAGTCAGGATACTCCAATTTCACGCTGTTTACCAATAACCTCTTGGCATCTTGAAATGATTGTTCACAATCTTCATTCCATTTCCATTTGTTTCCTTTCTTTAATAATTCCTGCAATGGAGCAACCGTTTTGGTGAAGCTTGGACAATGCCCTGCAAAGAATTGGCATGTCCCGAGAAAACTACGGACATTCTTCACTCTAGTAGGTCTAGGGAAATTTGCAATCACCTGTATCTTTGTCTCATTGGGACGGTATCCTTCACCATCCAAAATGTGGCCCAAAAATTTTATTTCCTTTCGAAAGAACTGACATTTTCGAAGGTTTACTTTAAAGTTCGCTTTTCTCAAATCTGCGAATAACATCTGAAGATGTAATAAATGTTCCTCCTTAGTCTCAGACGCAATTAGGATATCATCTATGTAACGAATTGCTATCTCTTTACTTCAGGACTCGAGTTTTGTTCCAGTGCTCTGATCAAAACAGATCCAGATCTTTTGACCCCAAACGGTAGACGGCGGAATACATATGTCTGCTGGTCAAACATAAATCCTGTAAACTTTTTGGAATCTTCACTAAGCCTAATGTGGTGATAGGACGGAGTGAGATCAATGTTAGAGAACCAGACCTTGCCTTGGAATTTCCTTAACAGTTCCCTAATGATTGGTGGTCTGTCATACTCTGGCCGTAATCTTGATTCAAATTTCGCGCGTCTAAACATAGTCTCAGACTTCCATCTTGCTTAGACACTACTGCTAATGGATTGACATAAGATGTAGTGTACTTTTCAATCACATTGTTACTTTCCATCTCTTTGATAAGCATTTTTACCCTTTCTCGATGCTTTTCCGCTACCGGATACAATTTAGCATGAAAAGGTGCATCATCAATTACACGAATACGATATTCAAAATCTTTAATTTCACCAGGTTTAATATCAAAAATATCGTGATACTCCTCCAAAATTTTTCCTAGCTCTGGGGACTCCTTCTCAGTGTAGACTTCTCTTCCTTCAGCTTCATGAAAAATCAGAGACCATTGAGCATCTCCCTCGATGTCTTCCTCTTCTTTTCCCTCGAAGTTTATCTCTTCGGTATTCTTGAATCTGATCGTCTCTGTCTTCATGTCTATCACTGCTTGATATTTCTGAATGAAATCCGCTCCCAATATCATGTCAAAAGCCATGTCCTTCATTACTACGAACACATGTCGGAAATCATGTCCTCCAATAGTAACACATAAGTATAATTGTGTTTTACACAGAGATATTCTGTTGGGTATTATTCCTTGGATTTTAATTCCTGATACTGGAATCTCCTCTAAATTCTCTCTGAGCTTCCACAGAATATAAAGCTTCTCGCTCACAAGACAAAGCATAGCCCCAGTATCAATCAAAGTATCGACAGGCATACCGAATACTTCGCATGATATGATTGGCATTTTAATTCTTGTACCCATTTATTTCCGTTCATCGTTCTGTTGAATTAAGTCATCATCCTCTGCTTGCCATTTAATAATCCTGGAAGTGAAAGTGTTTAAAATTCTATCTTCTACTGTGAATTCGAAGTTTTTTTTTTCTTTCCCAATCCCCCGGGATTGTTGTGTTCCCGATGGACCTGGTTCATTGTGCTTCTGTTCCAGGAACTGCAAGTTATCTTGGTGTCTTTCTTCTAAGTTCTTCCTCGTCTCCTTATTGAACCCTTCATTGGACTGACGAGTATTCACATTCCCTCTGTTATTGTAGTTATTGTTTCTACCATAGTACCTTCTTTCCTGGTACCTTCCTTGATTATCTCTGGGCCTTCTCCATCGAGTATTATATCGATATCCACCATCCGGTCTCGCATAAGGCTTGTAACTGTATCTGTTACTATACTGATTCCATCCTCTTTTATCGGGCTCTTCCCTCAGCGTTTTCTCTTCTCGCCCCTCTCGAATCTCTCGAGGTGTTTGGGAATAACTGTCGGCCATAACAGCGTACACAGCGTTGTTATTCTTTCCTCCCTTCTGATGGAAGAATTGAGCGTTCGTATGATCAAGTTTCTGCAATACCTCGTCAAATTGCTCCATATTGTAAATGTCAGCAGCGATCAAAGTTCTTTGGACGTCTGCTGGAAACTGACGTATCAATGCGGTAATTAATTCATTATCTCGCATCGGTGGATCTAAATGTTGAAGTTTAGAAAGCTGTCCAGAAAAGTACGTAGAGTATCGAGTAGGTTGTGACGTCGAGAATCTCTTTGAATATAATTCTGCTCTGACTTGCTGTTGGGTTTCCGGGGACCAAAACTTTTTTAATAACCCACGGGAAAACTCCTCAAAATTGGTTAGAGTGGACCTAAAAGCTCTAAACCAAAGAAGTGCAGGACCTTCCAAAAATGTCCCTATCACTCGGATCTGTCTTTCCTTAGGGATTTTGGAATCTTTTAGGTAATCACCTGCTTCACTCAAAAATTCTACGGGTGTCACAGAATCTCGCCCTGAAAATTTAGAAGGCTTATCCTCTACATTCTTGAATACAGTTATGGGGTTGGATTGAAATACTGTCCTGACCTCATCCTGTCTTTGACTATCAGTTTCTCTAGCTGCTCCTAGATTTATCTGTATCTGTTCTTCTCCCCTCATACTTGACTTTTTCAACAGATGGTCAGACTGTTTCTCCTCCTTGATTTGGGTTTTCATAGCCTCAAGTTCCTTATGGTTTTCTTCTGCCATTTTTCTAATTTCTTCGGTTTCCTTACAGTTCTCCTTGACATCAGTGGATATCTGGTTCATAACAGCCTCGTGACTTTTCATCGACCCTCTCATATCTGATATGTCCTTCTGAGTTGCTTGGATATCTTTGGAAATTACTTGAATATGGGATGACAAAGATTCCCTAATTTCCTTGATTCCCACTTGGTTCTCCAGCTTGAGTGTGTCTTTAATTTCATCGATAACTGTGGTTTTAATTTCAGTTTGTAATTCATTAATCACACCTTCTCTTATCTCTCCCATTACGAGTTCTTTGAATTGTTCTGTCAAACGTTGAACAACTAGAATTCCCATCTCATTACTCTCCTTCTTCACTCTGACTTCTAGGTTGATCATGTCTTCACCAACTTTCCTAAGACCATGTTCTATCCTATCAGCTAAGCTTTGGGATCTTAGATCGGCATGCGAAATTTATCGTCCATTAAACTTGCGTTAGTGGCTAATGAAGTTTCGAGCTCATGTGTTTTTTCGCATAATTTAGTATTTTTACTCTCAAGTGACATTTTCAAAATTTTGGAATTCTCTTTAAATTTATTTTCCATAGAATTAAATTTACTATTTAAATTTTCTTTCAAGTTATCTTTTAAAGAATCAGAACTTTCTTTAAGTTTATCATTTAAACTTTCTTTAAGTTTATTTTCTAAAGAATCAGACTTTTCTTTAAGTTTATTTTCTAAAGAATCAGAATTTTCTTTAAGTTTATTTTCTAAAGAATCAGAGTTTTCTTTAAGTTTCTCATTTAAACTTTCTTTAAGTTTATTTTCTAAAGAATCGGAATTTTCTTTAAGTTTATTTTCTAAAGACTCAGAATTTTCTTTAAGTTTCTTTTCCAAAGCCTCTGTATTCTCTTTCATAATGACTGCTACACGCCGTCCAGCCTCTTTGGAACTCTCTCCCAAACTCCTCATCATCCTCATCATCTCTTCCATAATTTTCAATTATTATTCAAAACTTAGGAGTATACATGATGGCAGACACAAGATTATAACTAGAACAAGAATTATGAATAGCTAATTGGAACACTCTAATAAAATGTGATTTGTCCTAATGTCGACGTGATGGAAAAACAAAATTCTCTACTTTTACGAATTACATTTACCACAATATCACAAGAAAAATATGCAAGTTCTCAAATATCCTCCACCTGGATTCTAATAATGCGTATGTCCAGTCATCGAACGTTTACTACTGAATTTACTTGACGCCCTAATGGTTAAGCCATTATCAAAAATAATCAAACCCATTCTAATTATTAACCCAGTTTAATTTTTAATTTTCCCCACTAATTGGGTTTCCTACTAATTTATTCATCCAAACCAGACATCTCTCAACTCCCAAAATATCTATATAAAAATTATCACAATTTAAATCGGCATGCGATTGACCGTGTCTAACTCGAGCCCCACGTTCGAAGTCATATCTCTCTCTATCTTATTTTATGTGCCCGTTTAGACCGGAGTCCGCACGACCACATATGCATTTTACCAAGAATCAGTCAGCACGAGAGTCAAAATATCCCGGGGCGCCAGATGGGTTAAAGCTAATCGCAAAAACGACATCAAATGAAAAAAATGCTTTACTGATTTTTGGCTCAATGCAACAATAAGGATAGAAGGAGATTCAACTGGGCATAACACATCATGTAAAATTATCTCATTTTATTTTGAATTTAAAATTGACTGCAAAAATGCTCAAAGCAGCATCATTCACGTGTGGCGACCCACATCCTATTTACACAATGTACAGAAATTTTCCCAACACATTGGACAATTATCTTTGGAAACACAAGTCTGATTATTAGTCCTGTAGACTGTGTTCCAAAATATATCGATTATTTATGATTAAATCCAGTTCAAATTTAATTGTCTTTACTGGAAATACTATAGTTCACTGGTTGAATTTTTACACAATATTAACACTCGTAGAATAAATGTTCATAGAATTTCTAACTTTCACTTATTTTTCCAGTTTCAAAAAATATTGTCAAAAAATATTATTATTTCTGAATCAACACAAATTATGTACACATATTAATAACATCATCTGAAAAGTATTTGACCATTGAGCATAGCATCGATGAACTGTGCGAAGCACAACAAAAATTAATTGTTCTTCTGACATTAAACGTTTCGAGAAGTGACTCGATTATGAACTTCAAGTTCCTAACAAAATATATGATTTCTGAATCATCAACTTGATCAATAAATTGTTGGACCATTCAACTATTCAATTTTCCACTTGGAATCATTATTAAGAAAAATATTTATATTTATGGCCATTTTAGTAACTTTCACAACTTGCAATTCTTCGACAGAATGCGGAAATAAGAATTGTAGCTTCATAATAAATTCATTTAGTTCATGGCACTAGGATTGAAAACATCCTTCAAATTATTCGTGGTTATAGAATAATTTTTAATTGGCAGTGGCCCATTCTATTATTTTTATAAGAACACAATATTACAACAACAACGGCAAAGGTCTTCCTCTGAAGAAGAATAAAATACTATCATGACAAATCCGGGTTCTAGCAAAATCAAAGTCTTAATGGAATCCGTAAACAAGGTTGAAATAAGAACTGATGGTTTCTAAGAAATAACCTTCGGGTCATTCATACGACGAAATGTGTAGTTCCAATACTCCTTCTATAAACCTGAGCCATCGAACCTGCTATTTGATTGATGCTCAAATAAAAACCTCCTCATTCCTGCGACTTAAACATGCGCACCTGGGAATGGCATTTCAACTACTCCACACACATAAATTTTCTTCCCAAAATTTATACAATAAATCAAGCCTCTGCTTGTTATCAACACTGGAAGATTCATAAACTTACAAGTTTATTTTATTTTACCATTCAGTTCAACCCGTGAAGTTACCATACTTATGATACTCTTTATTTCACTTTCGAATGTGTATCTATGTCATGATTTTATATAAATACAAAAATATCCTAATTGATACAAATATCATTTGCTTCCCGTTTCATGCCTCTCCGTGTTATCTGAAAAATATACTTTGCTCATTGCAAATATTAACTGTTCAACCAGAATTGTAATGTTGGTTGAATGCGGGCTTGCGCTAACCACTATCCTTCGGAAAATCACCTGTTCCAAACTAGAAATGATTAAACTACTTCATAAGCTCTCTCTCAATAAATATGATTATTAGAAAATATAAGATCCAAAAATTATTTAGAAAAGTTATGAAAATCATTATTATTATTATTAGTGGATTATTATTATTATCATTAGTTATATTATTTTAAATATATTTAATTATTATTTCATTATGTGAGAATCCACATGTTCGAATCTTCGAATATGGATAAAATATCCATTCCTCAACAAAAATAATTATTAACTTTTACAGTTACATCGGCTGTTTTCCGTGATTATCCAAAAATATGAAATATTCAAATAAATGCTCGTTATGCTCGGTCATCGATCCTAAACTGTTCTGAGTGCTGAAAATACTCAGAATAATTCTAATATGTCTTGCGTAAATCATTGCAAGATTTAAATACGAAGAAAAAATAAATGTGTTGGTCATCTGCAGAAAATGAGTTTGTTCCAATTAGCTAGGCATAATATAAAGTCAAAATGTGGCTTACATTTCTCGTTGGTCTCGAAGCGTAGTGAATCTGGTCTGTACCAGATTTATCCAGATACATGCCCTATCGGACACGCACGTCTAATCCTTGTATCGGCCGCCATTATATACCCACAATCTGTCTAACAAGACATAGTGGTAATATCTCTTGAAGTTTGAAGTAACTGTTGATCCATTATAATATCGGCTTCTGTCAAAACCATAGCCGTTCGCTTAAATGGGGTCAGATCTAAATGATCTATTCTCAAATATGTCAGTTGTAACATAACTCACGGTAATCTTTTCAGTACAAGAAAACACTGACAGTCTAAACCAATCAACGGCTGTTCTGAAGATCGTTCCCTGGGCATGGCTTATCACCATCTATCATGAGCGAAGCAACATATAGTTTCCCTTCGTCGGCTAATGAACAACACCGTGATAGACTGGCCTTCAATATACTGAAAGATCGAAGTGGTTATCAAGTTACAAAAATAAAACTGACTAAATTGGACTAAAATATCCAAGTATTAAATTATTATTACTGGACTGTGACAAAGTACTGTCTTGACAAAGTCTAGCATATGTCCATAAAGAAATAAAGTATTTCACCAGTGTCCGTAGAAAAATATCAATCACCTTAGTGATTCTCTCTGCCGTAAACTTACTATGTTCCATAATGTATCGCAGCACTTTTGTAACTATCACAATTTGAAATATCTTCTGCGTAGATCCGGCAACCATGTGCCTTGGCTCAGCGTGGCAGCACCTTGCTATGCAAGAGCTTGTTTCGAAGTGAGCTGGTGTTGCTTGGGCCGGCCGGCTTTTATTCAAAACGGTCTGGGTCACGCTGAATCAGCTGAAATCTGGAAATCCTCATATCTCTGGTATCCCTGGTCCGATTCACTCGAGACTAAGTGCATTCTCTTGCATTTGGCCGTGCCAGTAATCTGATCCAAGTCTCAAGTCTCTACTCCATGGCTAACTATTTAATCAACAAATAGTCTCGACCTCTGCTACTACTTGCTACGTCACTTGACATGCTCTTGGCTGCATAAAATTTCCAATCCCTTCTAGAAGCAATGGAGCGCGATATTCAAATATCTCAACTTTCAAAAGCGGCTGTAGCCTTTCCCTTGATATCTAGGTGTCTGAATCTTGGAATACACATTCCTAGAGTTGGGAACAGTCTGACTAATAGGTGATGTCGGAGTTAGCTGAGGGTAAATTTAGAGATACTACGAGTTAACAAAGAACTGAGTTATAGGTAACTTCAGCGTTAATTGTGATCTGACGTTTAGGTAAAATAACACAAATTGTAATGAAAAGTGACGTACATTATAGCTAAATAGTTCACTCTTCTTTGACTTACAGGATTGTTCAGTATAAGTAACTTTTTCCCTTGCAATTGTGATAAGCTAAATGACTGTTTTGTTCTCTTTCTTTTGCAGTACCCGAGCGAGTTGCCATACGTGACTTGGCGAGTTCATTTCTCTACATAGTACTTGGGATATTATTGCTATTAGGGGCCCTTTGGGTGAGTACAAGGCACACTCAGTGCGTATAATTATTACTGTAGCCTACTTGCACTGTCTCCTTTATTGGTGTGACCTCTGTCCCTCGCAATCGTGGCACACATTACTGTATGGATAAACGAGCGTTCTCTCAAAGAAGAAACAGATGGCATTGTACGATCCTCCAGCTTCAAAATGGACAATGATTTCCTCGGAAAGAAATGTGTTTATGACAGGAAGTATAAGGTGCGTTCAAAAAGTAACGAGCCGGAGTCTGTAATGCGCAAACCGGTGACGACATCGGCTAATCGTGGCTTGTGTAACGAGGTGTGGTTCCGACCAGAGCGTGGAAGGTCACTGCCCGTCGCTACAAGGCACACGTGCACGTCACGTGACGATACAAAGCGAGCAGCAGCATGCATCAATCGTCCAACGCTGCCAGTCGCATTGCAAACAGTGACATGGAGTGGTCAAACGAAGAACAAAGAGGTGTTGTTCGGTTTCTGACAGCGAAAGAAGTAGGGGGAACAGACATTCATCGCCAAAGGTCACAAGTGTACGGCGAACACTGCTTGTCCCTTCCAAGGGTAAAGGCGTGGCACAAGTGCTTCAGGGAAGGACGGGTGTCGTTAGCCGATGATGCCCGGTCTGGGGCACCCCCCTTCATTACCGATGACAACGTCCAGCTGGTTGATGCACTCATTAACCAGGACCGCCGACTGACAGTGAACGCCATAGCCGCCATGGTCGGATTAGGCGTCGGAAGTGTGCACACCATCATGAAGGACCGACTGCACTTGCGGAAAGAGAGTGCCCAATGGGTGCCCCACAGTCTTCAACCTCACCAGGAAGCATGTCGAATGGCCTACTGTCTTGGGCTTGGTTGGACGATTGATGCATGCTGCTGCTTGCTTTGTGTCAACTAGAAAGACCTGCACTCGGCCTCTCCGGAGGCCACACGATCATTCATTTTTAGCCTACTTTTCACATTTTGCAAAAATGAGGAAAAAGTAGACTTATGAGATCGGGAAAATGTGTGTCTGTCTGTCTGTCCTTCTGTCTGTCTGTCCTTCCTTCTGTCTGTCTGTCTGTGTGTGTGTGTGTCCCTATCAACTCCTAAACGGCTGCAGCAATCGAAACAAAATTCAGTAGGAGTAAAGATCTATACCTGAATATCTCACGGTTATATTTGAAAATGATGTCAGTGCTACCAACTGCTGAAAAATCGCAATTGAAATTTGAGCTCCATGTTAGATATCATGGAAGGTATGAATGGGACCCATTTCAAAATTAGCACACGTATAGATAATAATATTGCAGTTTAATTTCCAGGAGGCCATACTGTACATGGCAGTGTTGCCAAAATGATTATAAGCCTGCTGATAGGTCGAAATTTTAAATGCGTATAACTTCCACACTATCAATTGGATTTCAACCAAATTTCGTATGTGCTATGTGTACATAAACAGATATGACTGAGCGTATTCTTAAGAGCCACCAGGGCTGCCAACTGTTAATAAATTCTCTCATTTTTAAAATCCAAATACCCATATATCAGTAAGTATGCAAGCCGACAGCATTAAACTATGCACACGTATATTACCTGTCATTCTATATTAATTTGGAGTAACTTATATACGTCAGTGCTACCAACATGATTCTAAGCCTGCTGAGAGGTCCAACTTTAAATACATGTAACTTCTATACTATCATTTGGATTTCAACCAAATTTCGTGTGTACTATGTGTACCATAACAGATATGACTATGCCGATTTTTAAGAGTAACGAGGGCTGACAACTGTTAATAGATACTGTCTCTATTTTTGTTACCCTAATATCAATATATCTGAAAGTATGCAAGCCAATAGCTCTAAACTTTGCACACGTATAGTATCTGGCATTCTAGATTTATTTGGAGTAACTAATATAGGCTTACGCCAGTGCTGCCAACATGATTCTAAGCCTGCTGATAGGTCCAATTTTAAAATGCATGTAACTTCTATACTAACTAATGGATTTCATTCAAAATTGACACAACAATAGATCATATTATTTCAGATTATTTCTGACCAATACATGCATGTCATTGTAGCTAACATGATTTTACGCGCGCTGTTAGATCCAATGTTTAACTGCATGTAACGCCCATGCTATCCATTGGAATTCAACCAAATTTTGTATTCTGTACCTTAAGAGATGGGACTATGAATATATTCAGTCACCAGGGCTGCCAACTGTAGTTCTCTATAGATTAAGCATTGGTATTAAATCTTAATTTTTACGAAAAACAGGCTCTTTAGTTCGTCACGGAACTTCTTGTTAATATTATGATACTGTTTCTCCAACCAATCAGAGCTCAAGATTCTCATTCATTGACCAACTAGGTAAGGATAGCTTCGCACATGCGCTCAAAATGCAACATGTCGGACATGAATTGCATGATTTGAAGGTTGACAATGTAAATGATATCGGATAAACAATTGTAATTACAATCCCAAACACTAGGGCTCGAACCTTTGCGGTAACAAGAAAATTCTATGAAATATCCAAGAAATTTAGGAATCAACGTCCAGAAGTTTGCAACACACTATCCTTCTACCCTAGTTTTCATAAAGTACCAATATGGAAAGTGTGCACCGTCCCCAATGTTTGCATAAACAAACTGAGGAATATTGCAAAATAAATAGCACTGTACCTTAATATCCGCAAACCCAATTTCTACACAGGACATTGGATTCGTACGACTTCCCCGACACTTTTAGTGAATGCTGGTGTTAATAAAACACACTAGAACGTCATGTTCGCAGCACGCATATGACATTTGATCCATGGAAATTATAACCCAGCTCTCTGTTCAGTAAAGGGATCTCGTTTGCGAAACTTTTCCGCCAGATGACATGACTGTTCTATTTGGAACTCCATTGATTTGCCTTCCGTTGGCATTCTATACGCATCAAGTTTCAAGAGTAACTAGATGATAATACCGGTACGATACATTTTAATTTAAAGTGTTTGTAACTGCCTGTTTTGTTTGTTTTTCTGACAAAAATAAAGAAATGATCCCACATAGTACCTGTGTTCTGTCAGTAGGTGCTACTTCATGATAAACAATGTTTCAAAGTTTTGAGTTTCGTTATTGGGTAGAGAGCAAATGCTGAGCCCACCCAATTCCGAAGGGGAAGAATAGGTCAACCGACAGAATCTCAACAGATATTTATGAATGTTTATGTTAGAACATATAATAAAGTTATAATTATCCTCAAACATAAACAGTCGTGTGCAACTCGCCTATAATGGTTGGTCTTAATTATTGCCATTATAGTCTCGTTGCGTAATGTACTATTATGTGACCGTTAATGTTGAGATCATGAGCCACGGGTCCTCTCAAATGGAAACCAAATCACACAACATTATTATTTACTATTGGCGAACCCAGAAGAACGGTCTCCCTCAGGGTAATGTGCTGTACAACATCTACACAAATGATCAGTCAATTCCAGCAAGTACCAGGCTCATCATCTATGCCGACGACACTCCAGTAGCTGCTCAGGGCTCATCCTTTGAAGAAGTGGAAGGAAAGCTGACTTCCGCGATGGACGAACTCTCCAAGTAATATGATACCAACCATCTGAAGCCGAACCCTAATAAGGCACAAGTGTGTGCGTTCCATGTACGAAACAGGGAAGCACGGCGAAAGCTGGACATCACATGGCGAGGTGAGCGACTGAAACATTGCCCAACACCAGTTTACCTAGGTGTCACACTAGACCTTGCTCTAACGTACAGATTTTCGAAGTGAAATGCCATGTCCTGTGGTTTGGGTTCCACGTAAAAAGGAGGTCCCGTGGCTAATAATCGCGCGATTAACGGTCACGTTTAACTACAAGCTTACTTTTTCCTAACTTACAGACAGCAATGTCTGAACACGAAACAGAAGATCATTGCTCGCAATGTCATACTCAAGAAGCTGATAGGCAGCACCTGGGGAGCCACCCCGCTCATCTTGAGGACTTCCGGACTTGCACTGTGTTTGTCAGCCGCTTAGTATGCCGCTCCTGTGTGGAACACTTCAGCACATGCTAAGCAGGTTGATACTGTGATCAAAACTATGGCGGCTGAGTGAACAACACGGCAGGGAGTAGCTCCGAAAACATTGTGTATTTAAGAGTGTATTCGAGGAAGAACCTAAACCATATTTGTCACCCGACAATATAAGTGCATAAGTTGCCCAGTAACTAATAAGAACATCAGTTAGAATTACTAACTTCCTCGTAAATCGGTTAAATAGGAGTTTTCACCTGCATTGGCAACATGGGCGACTGTGGAGAGTGTGGTGGTAGCTTGGGGAAGGCTGGAAAGGTACAGTGTGGTTCATGTAAAAAGTGGTTTCATAAGAAGTGCGTGAATACATTGAACAGATTCACCGAGTGGCTGTGTGTGCAATGTGTGGACTATAGTGCAACTATAAGTGACAGTGTAAGTGACAAAGACACTCCATCAATGGAGAATATTTATGGAATGCTGAAAGACGTAAAAGAACAACTTAAAATCATAAAAGACGAACAAAGAGCGAGAGAGACTGATCTAGGTAACTCATTGGAATTGTGCCATAAGAAACTAGACGATTGTGTAACATTAATTTCTAACCAGCAGACAGAAATTAAGGAATGTAAAGGACAGATTGACACATTAACCCAGCAAAATGTCAATCTCAAGGCGAAGCTAAAATCCCTAGAAAACCGCCTAGGAGAATCTGAGCAGTACACACGTAGGAATACGGTGGAAATACACGGTGTCCCGGAAGTTCCTAACGAAAACATTTTTGAAACTGTGAAGAAAGTAGGTCAAGCTCTGGATGTGGTCATCAGTGAAACAATGGTAGATGCCTGTCATCGACTGCTTAAGTCACCTAATCATCAACACAGTGGCATCATCTTAAAATTCGTTCGGCGGGACGATAAGGAGCGTTTCATGGAGCGTCACCGGGTGAAACGGAATCTCTCCACTCGTCACGTCGGTCTTCCTGGGGACAGTGTAATTTATGTGAACGAAAGTTTATCACCAGAGAAGAGGAAATTACTGTCACAAGCTCGGAACATCAGGAGAGAGAAGGAGTATTCTTTCTTGTGGGTAAGAAATGGACACATTAAAATACGCAAATCTGAAGGTTCTCGAGTCATCGTAATTCGAAATGAGGATGACCTGAACACTCTCTAATGGTATCAAAATCTAGATTATCCATTTATTATCAAAATGTAGGAGGAATGAATACAAAATTAGATTTATTCAATGAAAACCTGATCACCAAAAAGCATGACTTAATTCTAATTACAGAAACTTGGTTATCTAGTAAAATCGCTGACAGTGAGGTCTGTTGTGATATGTACAGAGTATACAGGGCTGAGAGGCCTGCCAGAACAGGGGGTGGGGTGGCTGTCTTGGTTCGGAGCGGATTAACAGTACTCAAGGTCGAAAGAATGACTGGCAGCTTGGAATGTCTATTAGTGAAACTGGTTATTTCAGGAAATATTTGGTACGTCTGTAATGTTTACATCCCACCAGCTTCAAAAGTAGAATCGTACAGGCAAGTATATCGGTGGCTGGAATCCCGCACAGAAATATATGATAAAAATTTATTAATATTTGGTGACTTCAATATCCCAACAATACAAAGTACAATAATTAATGATGACAATATTCACACAAGAGAACTCGTAAATTTTATTAATTATCTTCAGCTAAAATCTTATAATTCAGTACTAAACCGTAACGGGAGGACGCTGGACTTAGTTCTATCCAACAAACCCAACATAAATGTAACGGAAAACACAGACCCACTCTTACCGCAGGATCGCCATCACCCAGCTCTGGATGTGGAAATATCTCTAACTATATGTCGAAACCAAGTAATTATCCAGCCTAATGATACCTATAACTTCCGGGAAGCCGATTTTGAGCAAATGTACACTCGGTTGAGGGATAGTGCCTGGGGTCAAATATACGAGTGCACTGATGTAAATACTGCAGTAGACCTGTTTTATCAGGTTTTTAACACAGTACTTGGCGAAACCGTTCCTATATGTAAACGACAAACGGGCAGAAAATATCCTGTCTGGTTCTCTAAGGAAATAAAGAGTAAATTGAAGGGGAAGGAACACCATAGGAAGAGAAAACATTACTCAGATCATCATAGACTACGTTTTGAAGAATTAAGGTCAGAAATTAAAAAGGACATTAAATTATCTTATAAGAAATATATCCATAATATTGAACAAAACATTAGCAGGGACTCAAAGAAATTTTGGACGTTTATTAAAAACAAGAAAAAAAATAGGAACTCATGCGACACTTTTAAATATAATAATGAAGAATTGGACAGGGGTGATTCCATTGTTGAAGGTTTCGCGTCATATTTCAAATCAGTGTATGACTCTCAGTCAGCCCAATACAAAGTCCCAGCCTGCAATTCGAATACTCCCAACACCCTTCACATAAATCTTGTCTCAAAGGAAGAGATAGAAATGGCATTTAAAAAATTAAAACCTAAGTCGTCGGCTGGTCCTGATAATATTCCACCGTATGTAGTTAAGGGATGTGCTGAAAGCCTCAGGGACCCGTTACACTTTATATTTAACTTAGCAATTCAAACTTGTACGTTCCCTGACGCCTGGAAAATCACTCGCGTCTGCCCTATACTAAAATCGGGAGACCCATCACTAATTAATAACTACCGTCCTATATCTATTTTATCCGCAGTAGCCAAGGTATTTGAATTCATATTGCACGGAAGAATATCAGTATTCCTCAGACCACTCGTAACAGATAACCAACATGGTTTCCTATCCAGGAAATCTACAGTGACGAATGCAATTAATTTTACTCAAATTATATCTAAAGAGTTAGATAAAGGAGGGCAGATGGATGTCATATTTACAGATTTCGAGAAAGCTTTCGACACAATAAATCACGATATCCTTCTTAAAAAATTATGTATTTTGGGATTTTCCCACCCATTACTAAAATTATTCATCTCCTATCTCAGAGACAGGAAACAATTTGTTTTGTTCCAGAAAATTGTCTCAAAGGAATACATAGTTCATTCCGGAATACCCCAAGGTTCGAACCTTGGACCTTTGATTTTTCTAGCAATGATAAATGATTTGCCACGATGTATACTGCACTCAAATAGTCTTTTATATGCAGATGACTTCAAAATTTTTAAATCAATTTCTTCCACTAATGACTGCACTCTACTACAAAATGACCTAAATAATATACACAAATGGAGTATAGAAAACAAATTATACTTAAACGTACCGAAGTGTGTTGTTATGACCTTTACACGTAAGAAGAACCCAATCACATTTGTTTATGGAATTGGACCTAAGTCATTGAAAACAGTAAGCGAGAAGAAAGATCTAGGGATTCTGTTTGACCGAGAGCTTGCTTTCACTTATCATGTGCAAAACACGGTCGGGGATGCTTACCGCATGTTAGGGTTTATAATAAGAAACACTAAGCCATTCATTAGGACCAGTACCTGCATAAAACTTTATACTGCCATGGTGAGATCCAAGCTCGAGTACGCCAGCCAAGTATGGAGTCCCTGGCAGAAAACATGCATTAAGTACATTGAGCAAGTTCAAAAGAAATTCCTCAGATATTTACACCTCAAAATAACGGGCAATTACCCACACATGGTACTGCCCCCGTAATTGAATTATATATAGACCACGGTGGCTATATTGGAAATTATAAAGAAAGTTATGGCTGTCATAGTTATGACGTGGGTAGTCATGACGTAAGCACGGATGACGCAGACGTTATGCCAGCAGGCTACTTGAGCTGAGATTCTCAGTGACGTCAGCAGTTATTCGAGAAAGATCCGAGATCTACGACGCAGTCGCAGGAAACGTGGAATTCTGCTGAGGAAGAAATTATGCTATTGGAGGGGAGGCTTGAACCAATGAACGATAGTCTGAAGGAAGACGGAGATTGCTGAAACTATGGTAGTTTTATTACTTTTTGGAATGCAGAATTGTGGAAATCCATTTGCAGTAGAGGCATTGTTCTGGAATTTTGATGAAATTTATTTTCAGTTTTTGAATTTTGAAAATCCGTCATGTATTGACAAAGTTGGAACTTCTAGCGATGACGCAGTAACACGCAATGGAAGGGATGGATACGCCCCTCATGAAGTTCATAAAAGGCCTTGCGCAGAAGAGAGGAGTCTCATTCTCAATCGTCAGATCTCAAATAGTTATTTCAGTGAAACGTCGAGTGAGATTAGTAGTGAAAGAGTCGTCTTTATAACGCGTGGTGAATCCACTGCAGTAAACGAGAGTCGAACATACAAGCAGTGCAAGTTTACTGTGAGTAAATCTAGGTGAAGTTGAAACGCACATTATAACGCGTCTACAAGATTAGCTGTGAACAGTTAGCGGTCGCCTATAAGCTAATTCTATTGTGCATTGCTACAGTTAGCAGTGTAGAAAAGTTGAACAATTTCGAGTAATTATTTTGGAAGATATTAGCAGTTTTAGACGACTGACAAAAGTGATTTTCTCGCCAGCTGAGAAGCACTTCGTATCGCCAGAATCTACGCCACGGCTGACAAGGCTAGTGAAATAGGGAGACTTCAGATTGCTTTTGTGACACAACGCTACAGTATTATGGAGCAGTTTAATATGGCAATTTGTTCTTCTATTACCATAACCGAAGAGAAGATGGAAGGCTAAAGGACTTAATGCAATTGGGACATATTTCAACGGAGTAAGATAGCAGCATGGAACTTCGCTAATTGCTATTCCACACAAGCGAACATGTGGTGAACAAACATCTACACCCATGTTTCGTGATTAAAGGCTGAATACTATCAAACAGCAATGGAAATGATTTCATACTTTCTGAATATGAATATTTCTGCGGAAATTTCTACAAAAACTTCATGGCGAATTTCTACTGGAAATTCAGGGATTTTTCAAGAGAGGTCAGGGTTGTCCCGACTCACAAAGAAGATTATTGCCGGAAGGATGTCATTCGTCTTCACGGGGCAGTGCAATTTCCGGAGAAGGAAGCAGTTCGATTCTCCGATGGTGCTGTTTCTTGTTTCGAGGATGGAGCTCAGCTTTAACTTGGTGAAATGGATCCATCAACAGTCTTCTTTGGGGAATTTTCCTCTGGAACGTCAATCGGCAGATAAGGTAGTCGTGAACGTTTATTGTATTTGAGTTTCTTTAGCAATATTTGAGCAACCATTTTCCCATATTTTTGTCCTCATGTATTTTGCCCTATATTCTTGTTTGAGATTCATATTCTCAGTACACCTTGATTAGTTATGCCTTTTTCGACGATTTATTAAGACATTGTTATGTCATGGGCATAGTTAAATGATTTTGGATCAGTTGAGACTGATATTTAGATTTTTCAGTAATTTATTTTTTTGTAGTCACGATTTGACTGTAAGTTAATGATTTTTATGGCAGATTTAAATTCAGACAGCGTGTCACTTTATTAAAGTAATTCTACCCCAGTTTAATTACTTTGACCAATTTTCTGTCATCATCAAGAAGGAAGAACATTTAAATGATTTTAGAGCGTTAAAATCTCTTACGTTGTCGACGATCTTGGAAATACTAGTCGGTATTTGAATTGATTGCAGCACAGACATTTATCGTCAGTCATGAACGATCATTGCATCATAGACCATTTTGTGAAAGATGAACTTTAATTATGAATTATTGAATGCATTAAAGTCATAAACTTGTGTTAGGAGTTTTCTCATTTAGAGATTTATATAATGATGTTTGCATTCCCAGTCTAATTGGATTCTATTCGACTATTTTGCCGCTTAGTCGCACTTTGTTTGATGATAGTATTTTTATACTGCAATTCTTTGAAGATGTTAATCTTAAATTTTGATAGACCAGACAGGCGTATATAAGCGTATTCACTATTAAATTTGTTTGTGATTGGCAAATTGTTACTTCAATTCGATTCATGAATGAAATCCACGAAGGTTAAATGACAACAGTTTTGAAACAATTAATGATTATAAGAATTTTTAAGTGGAACTATGAATGTATAATCGCTAGTGCAGCGGACATGTTGAAAGTCGCTGATGTATAATGCCCTTAAGTAAATGAAGGAGATTCCCACAGTAATTAATGATGATAAAGATTGTGTTAGTGGAGGTTTTTGTAAAGTCTGTGGAAGATTTTGATGCCGTATATTTTAATATATGATGAATTTTGGGCCTAATTTTTAATGCAGTTTTGTGCATTATTTTGTAAGCGAAGTATTTTCCGCTGGAGTGTATTGTCATAGTTCGTTGAAAATTAATCAAGTGAATTTACTGTTATAATTAACAAGAGTTTTGAAAGAATTTGAGATAAGATTTTGAATGAAGATTACCGTCACAAATAATTATAATTATTACAACCTTTATTAAACCAGATTGTGACATTTACATGTATAACTAACCTTCATTGGTCGATTATATGGAAACGATTATGAAATTACCAACCGGATGAACATGTGGTTCAATGTATTTCTTAAATTAATAATTTAAATAATTTAAATGTTAATATTGTAAATAATAAATGTAAATATCTTTGACAATAATGTGGAACGAAAGTAATGTTAAAGGCGTGTTTAAAATTTTTATAATTATCTTCGACAATATTATAAACAATTTCTAATTGTTATAAATAATTTATGTGATTTTGTTATAAACATTTAAGAGTGTGTTTTATACTCTAAATTATACTTATTAAACATTTGGATGATAACTTAACAAGTTTAGGGATTGTCAGAATAATCCAGTGGTATGTGAGTTAAGCATTTGAAAGATTTGCGTCAATATATATGAGTTGTCTTGCAGACATTTAAAGCTTTGAGAGAGGAGCTGAATTCTTACGCAGTGTGGCGTGACGAGTGAACCCCATTTGACAGGTGTACGCCAGGTTGAAGAGTAGACCAGCTGGCCAGACATCTGGTTATCAGCTGGTGAGGTCGATACTCTGGCCTTGCGCCTATTAATACAAGTGTGATGTTTATTAAAAGAAACCAAATGCTCTATATATATGTGTCGCATCCTGACTTCCTCATCCAATCCAAATGTGTTTTGAATGTTACGTTATTTTGAGCTCATGGGAGCTAACATATTGTTTGATAACTTTGCAAGTCCTTCAAGTGGACATAGTCAGATTGACTTGGGCTACTGATAGCCACATTTATTTTGTTGAGTTGTTAAAGTCATACCCTTTATTTGAAATAAAAGCTCTTGTACATTTCAAAGTTCTTGTCTGCGTTTTGGTTCATTTTTAAATGTCATGGTCAAGATTATTGTGGGAGCATACTTTAGAGATCCTGTTTTCAACCCAATCCCCGAGATATTTATAAGAGGTAAGTAGAAGTAAGTATGGACCCCCGTCTATTTTGGTGTGTTCCACAATAATTTTCTTGGTAACTTCTGTGTTCAAACCTCGGTAGTATCTGTCAGTGCCATTTTCATTGATGTAGCTGAGCCGGTGCGATTGATTGTTGGCAATCCGATTGAGGGGGCGGATATCTGACAGCCTACTATTCGGGTAAACGGGGACAGAAGGATTGGCGCAGTCAACGTGTGGGGCATGTTCAACAACACTGGATTACCAGGTTGAACAATAGAAGGATTGGCGAAACTAAAACGTGGGGCTGAGTCAACAGTAGGATTGGCAAACCTAAAACGTGTGGATCGATTAGACTCAAATAAAGAGGTTGATTCTTTGTTAGATGTCTAGGCCAATTGTAGAATTTAAGAGTGTGATTATATAAGAATTAAATGTTGTATTGTATTAGGAAAATTACACTCAGAAAAGATCAGATCTTATACAACTTGAGAGAGGTTAAATAGGCTGGAAACTTAGGAAAATCGCCTATGATCTGGAATCTTATTTTATTTGACCGGCTTATGACATTTTAGTCATATTAAAGATAAAATTAAATTATTTGGATTGTAAATGTAAATTATTTGTGTTAGGATATTTTAAAATGGGCCAGGGAAATTTGAACATGTGCTTGAGTTTGTTTCAACATGAAGTGTCTTCGAAAGTTAATTATAAGGTAGTTATAAGTTAGATTTAAGACAGAAAATTGATCAAATTTATATATGGTGAAAAGTGTTGCTCAAATGTTGTTATTTTGCTCTTTTGATGTATGTCCCTACAGCAGTCTAATTTTTGAATAATATTGTAATGGCAGATGAAAGTTTGAAGATGATGTTAGAGGAAATGTCTGCTAACATGAAGCAGATGATGGAGGAGAATGCTAATTTGAAAGCAAGAATGGAGGAGAATGCTAGTAATTTGTCTGCTAATATGAAAGGTCTTCAGACCAGTTCTGCTAACTTAGAGGATAATATGTCGCGTTTACAGATTAATACCCAAGGAATTGAGAATGCTGTAACTGACATGCGCTCAGACATGTCCAATGTTAAAATAGATGTGTCTAATGTGCATAAAGATCTTACAATGTTGAATCTAGATGTAGCTAATGTCCGAAGTGATATTTCTTGTGCTAGGGCTGAGGTAGTTGTTGTTAAAAATGACGTTGCGACTGTCCAAGACAAGGTTGAGGAAGTCCAAAGAGGAATCCAAAATGTTAGAACTGATGTGTCCAATGTTCAGGTTGATATTAATAACATTCATTCGGATGTAAACGAGATGCAAAGTGACATAAATAAAATTCAAGTAGAGGTCAACACAGTTTTCGTAGATGTTGCTAAAGTCCAAACTGATGTAAATAAAGTCAGGGAAGAAATAGAAAATTCGAAAACCCTTTGTACACGTAATATAAGTGCATTAACGACTAGGCTAGTTGATGAGTCAGTTAGAACGACAGCATCTTTAGCAGGTTTAAAGTATGATGTAGAGGTCATGAGAACCCAAGTATTAGACCATAATAAAGTATTGAAAGAGGATATCGAAATAGACATAGCAGAAATATTAACGGCAAATGTAGCAATATGGAAAGACGAGTGGAATAAGTCAAGTGGGGAACATGTAACCCAAATTCAGGAACGTATTGAAAGAAAACTTGCCAGTACTCAAATTGATATTAACAATGAAGTAGTACAGATTAGGAAAGATTTAAGCGTCAGGATGGATTCGCTATCCGAAAGACAAGTTGAAGATAGAACACAATTAGGTCAGGATGTGCAAACATTAAAATCTGCATTAGAGGAACAGATTCATAAAGTGGTCTCTGATGTGAATGAAACGACGAGTAAACTGCAGAATTTGAAGCTAGGCGAGGCTAGTTTGATGGAGACCTACAAAGAAGAGTTAATCAAGAAAGTCTTAACGGAAATCACTGACAAGGATACAGAAGGCTTGGCTTGCGAAACCAACAGGAATTATGCCAGAAGATAAAACCTAGATCCAGAAGAGAGAGACGTGACTCCTGAAGAACGTATATCCAGATTCAGGGAGGAAGATGACGAGAGGAATATGGAACCTGAGTGGAACTATCGAGATAGTGGGAAAAACTACCCAGATTCATATCCGAGGAACGTGACGGTCATCAGGAATTTTGAAGATAAACCGCAAAAATTCAGCAACACTGATAGTTTGACACCTATAGAATATGTAAGGAACCTCAAAGATTATTTCATCGAAGCTCACATTCCCAGAGAGAGAGAGATGAAGATAGTGGAGAGATATTTGATTGGAGGACCCCTCGAATGGTTTCGCGCATTTAGATACACATTCAGTAACTTTGACGAGTTTGCAGAGGCATTAATCAAACGATTTTGGTCCATAGAAGCGCAGAATTCGTTAAGAGTGGAGGTGTATTCAAGAAAATACTCAGGTACTCTTCCAACGCGGTACGCTGATTTCTTTACGAGTCAATTATCCCGCTTGAGATTTTTGCAACCCCCATTGTCAACGGAGCAACTAATTGATGCGATTTCTCGTATGCTACCTGTGGAGGTGAGGAGACTAATAATTTCGTCAAACATCAGGGATTTAACCAGCATGGATGAATTACTGAGGAGGTTAGACTACACAAGTCCAATGCCTAACGTGGTACAGAAAGGTCAAAGGCATGACTTCAAAGAAATAAATACTGTATACATGGACCAAGTCCAACAAACTGACAAGCCAGATGAGGAAAAAACTGACAATGTAGGTCCTCACAGGAATAATCAGTTTCGAAATAACAGATCGCCAGGTTACCGACCGTATCAACAGAGAAGAGGCTGGAACTATAACCGAGGAAATTACAATGGAAGAGGCAGATATTACAACAATAATGGTTATAACCGAAATTATAATAGGAATAACCAAAGCCAAAACAGAAATCAGAATCCTCAAGGTCAGGTTATGACACCCGATCGGTATCAGGAAAGAGAGAAGGAAAGCCAGCAATACCTAAAAGAATTACGGGAAAAAGAAGCCGATAACCAAAAGAAAAGGCAGGATGTTGTAATCGATCCTGGGCCTTCTACGACCCAGCAGAATTTTGAGGTCGGTAACACAAAAAAAAAACGCCGATTTCTCAACGACAGTGAGAACTTGTAAATACATTGCCACACCACACCTGATTACAATTAATGAGATATATGAAGTTACTGATGAAGATTTGCTAGAAGAGAGGGGTATAGTTAAAGAGGAAAGACCATGTGCCTTACCCATTATTTCTGTACGGATAGATGACCAACAGTACAATGCCCTGATGGATACTGGTGCAATTATCTCCATCATTTCAGAGGAATGTTATCAAAGTCTGCTAAGAGGAGAGAACATGACAGTTCTACCTGTTTCTACCGTTAAAGTGAGAGGGATATTCCAAGATAAGGCAGTGAAGTGCAAGATTCAAGTGTTATTGAACTTTGAGATCAATGGAAGGAATTATGAACAGATATTCATTGTGGTGAGCAAGATCAATTTTGATATGGTGCTTGGAATCGATTTTATATCGAAGGTCGGAGCTATTATTGACATGAAGAACAGAAGTATTAGCTTTAATGATGGGTACATGATCACAGAAGAGATAGAAAAACAGGACGTGAAAAACAGTCTGGAAATAGACCTTAGGGAAGAAATTTTGAATACTATAATTAATGAAGCGGAAAATTTAGCAGAAATACCCAGTAGAAAAACTGAAGGATTTGAAGAAATTCAGGGGGAATTTGAGGATCTGATAAAGGAATTCCAAGATATTTTCGATGAAAAGCCTGGATTGATAAAGGATTATAAATACAAGATAAGGCTGACAGATGAAATCCCTTACCAGAAGAGAATATACCCCATTCCTGAAAAATACTATCAAGAAGTACGAGGGTTAATCAGAAAAATGGAGGTAGACGGGATTATTAAAAAACAGGCGTCGTCTTATATAAACCCCATCACAGTAGTAAAGAAAAGTAATGGTCAGATACGTCTTTGTCTCGATGCCAGGACCATCAACTTGAAGATTCTTCCAGAAAATGACCGACCACCCAAGATTAGAGATCTGCTTCGAAAATTCAAAGGGAGAGCATGTTTCAGCGTTCTTGACTTGACGTCTTCATTTTATCAAGTTCAGCTAGAAGAAGATAGTATGCAGTACACTGGATTCCTATTTGACCAGACGTCATGGGTCTTTGTCCGAATGCCTTTTGGTATGGTTAACAGTGGACCAGCACTTATTCGAGCACTTGATAGTAAGCTCACTGACGAAGTGAAAGAAAACGTAATCTGCTACATTGACGATTTAATCGTATCTTCACCCAGCGCCGCAGAACATTTAGTGCACTTGAGAAAGTTGTTCGAGAATTTAAGGGAGGCCAATATCAAGGTCAATTTTGGAAAATGTCAATTCTTGAAGCGGGAGATAAATTACTTGGGGCATACCATTGATAAAGATGGATATCATCCAAACTTGAAAAAAGTAGATGCGATCACGAGATTTCCAAAGCCAACTAAGGTGAAACAAGTCAGAGAATTTGTAGGCGCATGCCAATTTATTAGCAGCCACTGTCCAAGATACTCTGAAATTATGGCTCCTCTGTAGGACTTACTCAAGAAGAACAACAGATGGAAATGGAGTACCACTGCAGACGAGGCTTTTGAGAAAGCAAAAGAGATGCTCAGAAATAATGTGAAACTGGAGTACCCAGACTTTGAGAAGGTGTTCTATATTGAGTCTGATGCATCAAGAGTAGGCATTAGTGCAGTCTTATACCAGAGAGACGAGGCAGGCAACAAGCACTACATTGCGTTCACTAGTCGGAAGTTGAAGAAACACGAGGAAAACTACTTCACGACGGAACTTGAAGCGTTAGCTTTTGTGACAGCACTGCAAGCCTGGAAGAAAATCCTGCTGGGACATAAGGTCATCATTATTACTGACCATAAAGCACTACAGTTTATGCTGCAAACTGACATGTCGAGTGATAGATTGACACGTTGGGCTTTGTTCACCCAACAGTTTAACGCCACTATCGTCCACCAGCCTGGGAAAGATAACTTACTGGCTGATGCTCTATCACGTAACCCTATTAAAAATGTGCAGATACACCATGTACAATTGGAGCAAGAAGATCAAGAAACCGTTAGGAGGTTAGCCCGAATCGGTGTGTCACAGAAGAGACACGCTCCAATAAGGAAAATGTACAGGTTCCTCAAGGGTTACATGGACAATACGGATGTTGACTATGCAGTTACACGGAGAAATTCACGACACTTTGTCTTGAGTGGAGACATCGTATGCAAGTATGCTGACTCTGCGCATACAAAACTCCGAATAGTCGTGCCACCTAAACTTGTTGTCAATTTAGTGTGGGTAGCTCATCACGCAACTGGACATGCCGGTTTAGATAAAACTCTTGATACTCTTAAAGAGAGATTTATCTGGACTAACATGCGTTCCAGCATTGCCAAGGTCATTCGATCATGTGACAAATGTCAAAGAGCAAAGTATGCTTCTGCTTTATTAAAAGGAAAACCGAAGGCTATGATTCCTTCTAAGCCAAACGAACTAATGGCGACGGACATATTTGGCCCCTGTCCGAAGGGATATCCGGGTAACCAGTACCTGTTGGTTACCGTGGATGTTTTCTCAAAATTTGTTACAATGAGTCCCATGCAGAAAGCTAACACAAGGAACGTAGTAAGCAGACTGGAAAATGCTGTATTTCCTAAAGCTGGTATACCGGAATATTTACTGTCAGATCATGGAACGCAGTTTACATCCGTGGAATTTGCAGCGGATATGGAAAGGCTTGGCATTAAGCACTTATTTTCAAGCGTGCGTTACCCAGAATCGAATTCCTCAGAAAGATATATGGCTGAATTTTTGAAATTCTGTCGAATTTTCTGTCCAAATGATCATTCTGGTTGGGTGAGATTTGTACCCCTTATTGAGGAATGTCTGAACTCTACAGTGCAGGAGAGCACAGGAGAAGTGCCAATGCGACTTCATCTAGGAAGAAACCCAGAAAGGCCGTGGGATAATCTTTTCAACCACATTCCTAGAGATCCCGACCTAGGAAGGCAGCAGAGGATTGACAAGGCGAAGGAATAACTCCAGAAAGCAGCAGAGAAACGATTGAAAAGAGTAGCTGGAAAACGTTTTGGTGCACCCTTACAAGTTGGAAATCTTGTATTATTACGCAGACCTGTCAAGGCTGATATAAGCAAGAAAATATACCCCAAATTTGGAAATGTATTCATGGGGCCGTTTAGGATTACGAACGCCTATGGAAACAACTGCTATGAACTCTACGATGATGAGAATAATGTCATTTACGGAAAGTTCAATGCTGGAAACTTGAAAAGATACTATCCTAGAGTAAGCCAGTAATAATTCAATTTCGTGTTCAAGAGAGTTGAGGTACTTGTAACATTGAGTTTAAAAACAATTTGCAACTGTTTTTAAAACGTGGTGAGAGGAGAATGCCCCCGTAATTGAATTATATATAGACCACGGTGGCTATATTGGAAATTATAAAGAAAGTTATGGCTGTCATAGTTATGACGTGGGTAGTCATGACGTAAGCACGGATGACGCAGACGTTATGCCAGCAGGCTACTTGAGCTGAGATTCTCAGTAACGTCAGCAGTTATTCGAGAAAGATTCGAGATCTACGACGCAGTCGCAGGAAACGTGGAATTCTGCTGAGGAAGAAATTATGCTATTGGAGGGGAGGCTTGAACCAATGAACGATAGTCTGAAGGAAGACGGAGATTGCTGAAACTATGGTAGTTTTATTACTTTTTGGAATGCAGAATTGTGGAAATCCATTTGCAGTAGAGGCATTGTTCTGGAATTTTGGTGAAATTTATTTTCAGTTTTTGAATTTTGAAAATCCGTCATGTATTGACAAAGTTGGAACTTCTAGCGATGACGCAGTAACACGCAATGGAAGGGATGGATACGCCCCTCATGAAGTTCATAAAAGGCCTTGCGCAGAAGAGAGGAGTCTCATTCTCAATCGTCAGATCTCAAATAGTTATTTCAGTGAAACGTCGAGTGAGATTAGTAGTGAAAGAGTCGTCTTTATAACGCGTGGTGAATCCACTGCAGTAAACGAGAGTCGAACATACAAGCAGTGCAAGTTTACTGTGAGTAAATCTAGGTGAAGTTGAAACGCACATTATAACGCGTCTACAAGATTAGCTGTGAACAGTTAGCGGTCGCCTATAAGCTAATTCTATTGTGCATTGCTACAGTTAGCAGTGTAGAAAAGTTGAACAATTTCGAGTAATTATTTTGGAAGATATTAGCAGTTTTAGACGACTGACAAAAGTGATTTTCTCGCCAGCTGAGAAGCACTTCGTATCGCCAGAATCTACGCCACGGCTGACAAGGCTAGTGAAATAGGGAGACTTCAGATTGCTTTTGTGACACAACGCTACAGTATTATGGAGCAGTTTAATATGGCAGTTTGTTCTTCTATTACCATAACCGAAGAGAAGATGGAAGGCTAAAGGACTTAATGCAATTGGGACATATTTCAACGGAGTAAGATAGCAGCATGGAACTTCGCTAATTGCTATTCCACACAAGCGAACATGTGGTGAACAAACATCTACACCCATGTTTCGTGATTAAAGGCTGAATACTATCAAACAGCAATGGAAATGATTTCATACTTTCTGAATATGAATATTTCTGCGGAAATTTCTACAAAAACTTCATGGCGAATTTCTACTGGAACTTCAGGGATTTTTCAAGAGAGGTCAGGGTTGTCCCGACTCACAAAGAAGATTATTGCCGGAAGGATGTCATTCGTCTTCACGGGGCAGTGCAATTTCCGGAGAAGGAAGCAGTTCGATTCTCCGATGGTGCTGTTTCTTGTTTCGAGGATTGAGCTCAGCTTTAACTTGGTGAAATGGATCCATCAACAGTCTTCTTTGGGGAATTTTCCTCTGGAACGTCAATCGGCAGATAAGGTAGTCGTGAACGTTTATTGTATTTGAGTTTCTTTAGCAATATTTGAGCAACCATTTTCCCATATTTTTGTCCTCATGTATTTTGCCCTATATTCTTGTTTGAGATTCATATTCTCAGTACACCTTGATTAATTATGCCTTTTTCGACGATTTATTAAGACATTGTTATGTCATGGGCATAGTTAAATGATTTTGGATCAGTTGAGACTGATATTTAGATTTTTCAGTAATTTATTTTTTTGTAGTCACGATTTGACTGTAAGTTAATGATTTTTATGGCAGATTTAAATTCAGACAGCGTGTCACTTTATTACAGTAATTCAACCCCAGTTTAATTACTTTGACCAATTTTCTGTCATCATCAAGAAGGAAGAACATTTAAATGATTTTAGAGCGTTAAAATCTCTTACGTTGTCGACGATCTTGGAAATACTAGTCGGTATTTGAATTGATTGCAACACAGACATTTATCGTCAGTCATGAACGATCATTGCATCATAGACCATTTTGTGAAAGATGAACTTTAATTATGAATTATTGAATGCATTAAAGTCATAAACTTGTGTTAGGAGTTTTCTCATTTAGAGATTTATATAATGATGTTTGCATTCCCAGTCTAATTGGATTCTATTCGACTATTTTGCCGCTTAGTCGCACTTTGTTTGATGATAGTATTTTTATACTACAATTCTTTGAAGATGTTAATCTTAAATTTTGATAGACCAGACAGGCGTATATAAGCGTATTCACTATTAAATTTGTTTGTGATTGGCAAATTGTTACTTCAATTCGATTCATGAATGAAATCCACGAAGGTTAAATGACAACAGTTTTGAAACAATTAATGATTATAAGAATTTTTAAGTGGAACTATGAATGTATAATCGCTAGTGCAGCGGACATGTTGAAAGTCGCTGATGTATAATGCCCTTAAGTAAATGAAGGAGATTCCCACAGTAATTAATGATGATAAAGATTGTGTTAGTGGAGGTTTTTGTAAAGTCTGTGGAAGATTTTGATGCCGTATATTTTAATATATGATGAATTTTGAGCCTAATTTTTAATGCAGTTTTGTGCATTATTTTGTAAGCGAAGTATTTTCCGCTGGAGTGTATTGTCATAGTGCGTTGAAAATTAATCAAGTGAATTTACTGTTATAATTAACAAGAGTTTTGAAAGAATTTGAGATAAGATTTTGAATGAAGATTACCGTCACAAATAATTATAATTATTACAACCTTTATTAAACCAGATCGTGACATTTACATGTATATCTAACCTTCATTGGTCGATTATATGGAAACGATTATGAAATTACCAACCGGATGAACATGTGGTTCAATGTATTTCTTAAATTAATAATTTAAATAATTTAAATGTTAATATTGTAAATAATAAATGTAAATATCTTTGACAATAATGTGGAACGAAAGTAATGTTAAAGGCGTGTTTAAAATTTTTATAATTATCTTCGACAATATTATAAACAATTTCTAATTGTTATAAATAATATATGTGATTTTGTTATAAACATTTAAGAGTGTGTTTTATACTCTAAATTATACTTATTAAACATTTGGATGATAACTTAACAAGTTTAGGGATTGTCAGAATAATCCAGTGGTATGTGAGTTAAGCATTTGAAAGATTTGCGTCAATATATATGAGTTGTCTTGCAGACATTTAAAGCTTTGAGAGAGGAGCTGAATTCTTACGCAGTGTGGCGTGACGAGTGAACCCCATTTGACAGGTGTACGCCAGGTTGAAGAGTAGACCAGCTGGCCAGACATCTGGTTATCAGCGGGTGAGGTCGATACTCTGGCCTTGCGCCTATTAATACAAGTGTGATGTTTATTAAAAGAAACCAAATGTTCTATATATATGTGTCGCATCCTGACTTCCTCATCCAATCCAAATGTGTTTTGAATGTTACGTTATTTTGAGCTCATGGGAGCTAACATATTGTTTGATAACTTTGCAAGTCCTTCAAGTGGACATAGTCAGATTGACTTGGGCTACTGATAGCCACATTTATTTTGTTGAGTTGTTAAAGTCATACCCTTTATTTGAAATAAAAGCTCTTGTACATTTCAAAGTTCTTGTCTGCGTTTTGGTTCATTTTTAAATGTCATGGTCAAGATTATTGTGGGAGCATACTTTAGAGATCCTGTTTTCAACCCAATCCCCGAGATATTTATAAGAGGTAAGTAGAAGTAAGTATGGACCCCCGTCTATTTTGGTGTGTTCCACAATAATTTTCTTGGTAACTTCTGTGTTCAAACCTCGGTAGTATCTGTCAGTGCCATTTTCATTGATGTAGCTGAGCCGGTGCGATTGATTGTTGGCAATCCGATTGAGGGGGCGGATATCTGACAGCCTACTATTCGGGTAAACGGGGACAGTAACCTACGGTGAACTTTTGTTGAATTTCGGCATGACTAGTTTGGAGTCTCGAAGGCGAGTGAATGATATGAAATTCCTTTATAAAGTCATTAACGGTCAAATTGATAACTCATTTTTCCTATCACTCCTAAATTTCAACATCCCTCGCTTAACTACAAGATCAACCATAACATTCAAAACTGATATAACCAATACCACTTCACATAACAATTCACCTGTATGGAGGCTTTGCAGTATTTACAACGATGCGGTTCGTGTAAACTGGAAACTAGATTTCTGTCTCTCAATCAGACCGTTCTTGGAAATTATAACCCTGTCACTCTAATTCATACTTGAAATAAAATTATCACACATAACAGAATCAACAATGTATATATGTGGATAGGCCGGTTCCCTAGTTATTGATGTTACCCATTAGTTTATTATGTAATAATTCCAAAACCTGTTTTATATTTGGCATTAGATCATATTTATATTTAGTTTTTATATTATCTTTTTACTACTATGCATTTTGATCTGTGTGAACTTATTAGTTTTAAGAATTACATTAAGATATTAATACTTAATGCAGACATATCAGGAAATGTATCTTACTGTGTAGGTGCACTATTATTGGGGCGCACACTGAGCCCTGTTGTGTACCATCAACAAATAAATAAATAAATAAATAAATAAACGATACTGCAAGGATAATCTCGGGATGCCTGAAACCAACACCAGTGCACAAACTATACCCAAGATCCGGAGGGCCACTTCTGCGGACGCCGAGAGAACAAATCAGGAGAATAACCATCGAAATCCACTCTATGGTCACCAGGCAGCAAGGTCTTCCCTCAGATCGCGCAAAAGTTTCCTTGCTAGGACTCTGTCGCCGGAGGGAACACCAGAGACAACTCGTCTTAAGGTAAGACCGAAGGCAAAAATCTGAAGAAAAAAAAAGTCTTTTTTCATTTATTGACTTATGTTACAATTTGAACTTCAACGAACATTCTGGTGTATCATTTATATAGAAATTCGTCCTGGAAGTATTTTTAATTATTTTTAAAATTTACATCTATACTGCAGGGATGTTCGTTTCATGTTGCACCGATTGGTATAGTCATTGATAATCAGGAACTTCTTGACCTAGAAGGCTGTGGTTTGGTTCATTTTAAAGTTCCGGAAGTGGGCTATACTGTGGCGCGACCTGACTTGAGAGTTTGATGCTGACCGAAGCTGGGGTGATAGGCTCGCTCCGAAGCTAGAATTTCAATTTCCAATGATTGGAGATTGTTGGAAGAAATGAAAACGTAAAAGCACTTAATGTTGTAATAATCTTCAATCATGGGAATTCAGGCAGACTTAAGGTTCTTGAAGAACTGGGATTAGAAATAGTAAAGCATACAGCATCTGGATTGAAAGTGCTCTACAGGTTAAGGGTGCAAAAAGCACAATTTGCGGAAAATCTGACAACAAAAGAAGCAAGAAAGAAGGAAAAAAGGAGCAGATTAGCCAGTGAGTAGTCAGATTATGTTGCTTGATGCTTCTAATTGGTCTAGGAAAACGTATAGGGTAAGATTTAGATAAAACTCAGCAATTCTTCTAGGTTTGTGCCTTGTCTTGTGTGGGGTTTCGCCTCGGACACCAAGCTGTCTCATCGGTGGGCTCTTGGTGTCATCGGCCGTGAAAGCCAATATACCATCTTTTTGGAAGCCTTCATAGGGAGGTTCAGGCTGCTTGAGCTTTTAGTTCTTGCAGTCAAGGACTGCAGTTGCACTCTATATAAAGGGAGGTAACGAGCAGTTCGTTACTCCTGTGGGGGTCCTGGCGGGGACACCAAGAGCCCACCGATGAGCCAGCTTGGTGTCCTAGGCGAAACCCCACACAAGACACGGCATAAACCTAGAAGAATTGCTGAGTTTTAATTCACCGGCCTTGAAAGCCAATATACCATAAGATTTAGATACATTTTTCACTCTTCAACTTTGCAGTTGATTTTCTTGAAACTTAAAAAGTCTCGATAAATGCTCCTTTTTCTTCAAAACTATACAATGTATAACCATGAAATTTTGATAGGTACTTAATGTGTATACAATACAGCTGGGGATCTACCATCAGGTCATTGTGACTAATACCTTGAGAGTTATGCCTCATTGTTCATGATTTTTTTCATTGGATTATATCTTTTCAAAAAAAATCACTTCTCCCACATTTATTGAACCAAAATTCCAATTATAGATCCCAGCACTAAGTAAGAGTTGAGGAATATATTGTAAATATGTCATGCATTTATCTTTATCAGTTTCTGAGAAAAAGGAACATAAAATATACAAAATTAACACTGGCGAGATAGGGCATTCGGTCTTACCTTAACAGATGGAGAGAATGTGGAGCTGAACAAGACCCAAGCCACCTACTTATCTGCCCCCTCCTGGACAACCCATGCACAACAGAAGATGATTTTAGAGGAAGCAACAAGGCCATCGCAGCTGCAGATTTTGGAAACGCTGAACGGACACGGAAATTGATGAATGATTATTGTGGCGAAGTTAGGACCCTTGGCCAGTAGGGGGGTGAGGCGGTTTCCAAATAGTGTCATGGCCGCCGCGTGAGTCCAAGCCAATATCTCGCGAACCCATGGTCGGATGTTGACATATGAGGTGTCGTTGAACTCGAGCTGACGTCCTCTTTCCTATTGACCATGTATTATATTTATCAAAAATTCTTTGTTTTTTTTGTTTTCGAAAATAGGCGATAGTTTGAAAACCAAACAGGATAGAACGTTGTGCCATGGCTCAAACGAACAGTCTTTATGACCTTTATTTTCTATAATAAAACTTTTTTATTTTTTATATTTTTTTGAAAACACTCGAATTTTGAAAATCCTATATTTTGGAAACTAGGAACTCTACAAAAAAAATTGTTTGACGTAAATCAATGGTCCCTACCCCCTCTACCCCCAAAATAAATTTCAAGTCTCTAGGATGAAAACCTGCAGTAGTGTGGTAGTGGGAAAGCTGCTTCCAAAAGCAAGTGGTGAGCCCCTGCGACCTTGGAATGGAAGGAGTGATGCTAGGAGGGCGTGCTTGGATTCGTTTTTTTCGTCTCGTCGTGCTCTTTACGGGAATGTCGGTGTCGAAAATGTGAAAATCTGGAAACACAGTCTTTTTGGGGTAAAAACGTGATTTTAGACTTTTTGCTATATCTCGCGAACCAAGTATGCTAGAGGCATGTTCGACAGGTCCAAGGACTCGGGGTAACGTCCTCTCTGCTATGGACTACTCGTTATAATTTTTAATAAAATTGGAAACTCGGTTTTGGGGTAAACACGTGTTTTTTGTGATTTTGTCGATATCTCACGAAGCAATAACGCTAGAGGCATGTACGATGGGTCCAAGGACTCGGAGTGACGTCCTCTTTGCTATGAACTACTCGTTGTAATTTTAAAAAATTTTGGAAACGCGATTTTGGGGTAAACACGTGTTTTTTGTGATTTTTGCCGATATCTCACGAACCAATAACGCTAGAGATGTGTACGAGGTGTCCTAGGACTCGGGCTAACGCCCCTTTTCAAATGTGGTAGATATTGTTTCCACAAAATAATTCACAAAGGGCCTAACACCATACATGTTGAGAAAAAAATTCTTTACCGTTACCTGTTTATAATGTTTATGAAGCGTGGTGGTTGAGAGAGACGATACGGCTGGGTGTGTGTGTTTCAACGAACCTGTCGCTGACCACGGTGGCTGTGTTCAATAGATCAATTGATATTTCGACGAGTCGGTGTATGACAGAGCGAGGGTACGTTTTTTCACACCTTTTACCTTTAACGTGTAAACGGTGATGAGAACTGGGTTCTATGTTGGTCGAAGCGAGTACAGAAAAACAAACTTGCAGACGAGCAGGAGGTGAAGGTCATTTGAGATTATTGGAAGGCGTTGATCTGATTTGACAACAGGTGCAATGGAAAAATGATCATCGTGGTGGCAGGGAAGTGCGAAAGGCGTGCACACATGTGTGAAACCACAGGCATGCTAAACCAGTGACATCCTGTCTTGCTTCGTACGTGACAAAATGCAAGTTGACGTGAAATTTGATCTACCGCAGGTGTTCGCTTGGGACGTTATCTATCTACATGCGCGATAACTGTTAACAAGTTACATCCTGTTTTGCTGCGTACGTGACAAAATGCAAGTTCAGGTGAAATTTGATCCGGCACAGGTGTTCGCTTGGGTGTTATCTGTCCACGTGCACGATAAGAGAATGTTCAAAGCGTGGGAATCGCTGAATCAGTAAAAAGTATGATGCAACTTGTCGGAATGATGTCACAACCAATAGAGAGGCAAGAGCTGCAAACAGCAGTGGTGGGAGGTGAAGGGAGGGAGAGGGGAGGGGGTGATGTATGAGAGAACACAGGAGGAAAGGGAAAGACAAACATGTATGAACATGCATGAAGCGCGGAGCGCTGTATACATAGAGCTATAGGTGGTGTACAACATGTGTGAATAAATAAAAAGTACACAGGTTCACACAACATGTAATTTATTGATCCAGGAATTAAACGTAGAGTTAAACCCTAACCATTTGACGTAGAGTTTATTTCCTTTTTGTTTCAACACTTTTTCCACAAGATAGTGCTGAGGAAATGCTGTTTTCTGAAGTTCATGTAGATAAAATCTACCTTTTATGGGTTGATGGTTGAGGTCCTCGAGTAAATAGGTGACTGGAGTGTCCAAGTAGACTCGACGAATTCGAAATAGTTCAGTCCCCCACTGAGGCGTGTAGCCCTTATTGAAGGCAGACTTAAATTTGCTCACACGAACAAAATCCCCAATGTTCAGTCGGTGACGTTTAGGATCAGCTGTTTTTATGGGGTTAAACAGTTTATCCAATCGCTGAATATTTTTAGTTACGAGACGTGGCTTGGTCCCAATCGTTCTATGTTTGGTGTCATTGTAACGTGATACTAGCTCAGGTAACATGTCCAACCAGCGATACGTGCCCTGAGCTGTAAACGCTTTCCACATATGGGTTTTCAATGTTCGGTTGAACCGCTCGACCACACTGGCTTTCAGATTGCTGTACGTGGTATAATGGTGAATATCCTTAGATTTGAGAAAACTGGAGAAATCCTTGTTGAAAAATTCTTTCCCCTGGTCGGTTTGTAGCAGCTGAGGTTCACGTTTGGAGTGTTGAATAATATGTTGAAAGGCCTTGGTAACTAGTGGGCCAGACTTGCGACGCACAGGTTCAACAAAGGCCATTTT